>OZ018390.1:67685524-68941976 GCA_963969525.1 Ontholestes murinus | reverse complement strand
GGGTGGGTGTGTGGCCTCAATATTACTGTCAAAATATATTTAGAAAAATATGTATCCTTAGACTTAAAGCTATTTAATTTTACTTATAGATTCTCTTGTTATTCAAATCTATGAAAATAAGTAAAGCTTTTTAATATATTTCGAAATTAATATATATGTTTTATAATTCAAATCACTTGGTTTGTTTCACAAAGTGATTTTAATTATAAAACCTATATATTAACATAATGTTTCACCAAGTGATTAATGAGAAACAAGTATATGATATAGAATTAATTAGTTAACATCTCTCAAAACGCGTCAAAAAATATAGAAAAACAAATGCTAACGACTGGAAATTTGATTTAATTTAGACAATAATAATCGAGCTTTGTAATATAGGAGACGTTTTAAATAAATCTCTGCACAATTCAAAAATATTCATATGAAAACAGAATTGATCGCCCTGGAAATACAAGTTTATATGCTACAAAAAAGTCGAAAAACAAATGCCAGTAGCTAAAAATCAATGAAATTAATTTTAAAATTCTATAAAGAAACATATTATAAACTGCCTTATTTCGTGTCAATTTGAATTTAATCAGAAGAAAATTTAATTTGTTAATCCAAAAATACACGACCCTCTAAAATTGGACAGAAAAAATTAAAAAACAAATGCTATCGACTTAAAAATAAGGTAAGTTTATACAAAAATAATTGGGATTTAGAATTCAGTAGTTATTTTATAAAAAACTTCGCTGTATTTTAAAATATTCACATAAAAACAGTGCTAGTATACCTGAAAAAAAAGAAGCTTTTATATTTCGCCATATAAAGAAAGTAGAAAAACAAAATCAGTCGGTTTAAATTTTATGAATTTTGTTTGTAAACAATTATATTCAATTTAAATGTTAATTTAAAAGAGGTTTTCTTCAGTTAATTTGAGTTTACTAATTAAATAGACATTCAGTTTGGTAATCCATAAATATACGATCTTTAAAAATCGGGTAGATAAAATAGAAAAACGAACGCCATCGACTGAAATCTAGGTTTAATTTAGACAAATATAATCGAGCTTAAACAAAAACGATTACTTTGTTGATATCACACTTAATTTTTTAAGTGACCCGAGTTTCGATTATTAACTGATCATTTTCAAACTTTTAAGTTTTAACTTAAAAAATAAAGTGTGATATCAACAAAGTAAACGTTTTTGTTTAATTTTCCAAGATGTATCACGAAGTTAGAGACTCAACCATTAATCAAATAATCGAGCTTTATAATGAAGTAGAGTCTTTAAACAAATCTTAGCTGGATTTGGTTATATTCATATAAAAACAGAATTGATCGTTCTGAAAATACAAGTTGCTACAAAAAAGTCAAGAATCAATTAAATTTATTTTAAAATAACTGTGTTCTATAAGGAACAAATTTTCATACGTCTTTAATTCGTGTCTATTTGTATTTAATCAAAAGAAAATTTAATGTGATAATTTAAACATACACGTTTCTCTAAATTAGACTGAAAAATTAGAAAAAAACAAATGCTATCGACCTAAAAACCTGGTAAGTTTACACAAAAATAATTGAGCTTTATATTGAAAATTTACTTTAAAAAGGACTTCGTTTGATTTAAAAATATTTACATAAAAACAGAGCCGGTCGCCCTAGAAATATGATATGTTATATTTCGCCATAAAAATTTTAGAAAAACAAAAGCCGTCAGTTTAAAATTTATAGAATTTGTTTGTTAACAATTATATTCAACAAAAAAGTTAATTTAAGAGATTATTTCTAAAGTTAATTTGTGTTTCCTTACTAAATGAAAATCTCGTTTGTTAATCCATAAATGCAGCTGCTTAAAAATCGGGAAGAAAAATAGAAAAACAAATGCTATCTATGTAAAACTTGCTGCAATTTATTTAAAAATAATTTTAAATCATTAGAAAGAAGAAATTTTTATGCAGCGTGTTCAAAAGAAATTAGATAAAATCTGAAAGTGTTTGTGTTGTGAAAGTAGAAAAAAAACTATTGCTATCGATGGGTAACTTGGGTATTATATGAAAAAATAATTGTCGTAAACCTCAAAGTTTTCGAGAAAAATATAGCGAAAGTACTATGATTGCCACATCACCATTTTCTATTATATATAGTGAAAGTAAAAACTTATAGGTAAAAATTTATTATCTAAAATATTAAGGAATTTTAATATTAACAAAAAAAATTGCAAATTATTTGTTCACAATTTCCTTCTGAATTTAAGAACAATACCAAGAGCAACATTTTTCCAATTAATTGCTTTTGAACATGGCATGAGAGATATTTCTCGTCGTGTAAACCGAAATTTAACAACGGTATTGAGATGTTGGTCCAAATGGTCAGAGAAAGAGGTTCAAAAATGTTACGTAATGGATCTGGTTGTTTTTGGAGGACTACAGATCAGGAAGAACGTCGCTTAAGAGACTGATTTTTAACAACACGAGCAACTGCGTATGATTGGAATGATTGGATGAGAGGTGTAGGACCTAGAATGTCCATGTTGTCTGTTATCACCGGATAGGGTATCGTCAATTTGTATGTCTTCCTCTTAAAACACTTCACACTCTACGCAGGCTAGATTGGAGCAATGAGAAAGCGAATATGGGCAATAATGACTTCAAAATGTGTTTTAGTGATGAATCTCTATTTTGCTTGTAAGTTGATGATGATCTTAGGATGGTCAGATAAATGCGCAGAAATTCTAAATATTTGAAACCTTTTAAAGATTCTAGAGATTTTAGAGATGCTAAAAATACTAAATATTCTAAATATACTAAACAATCTGAAGATTCGAAAGATTATAAAGATACTATAGATACTAAAGCTTCTGAAGGATTTGATGATGATCTTAGGATGGTCAGATAGATGCGCAGAGAATGTAAAAATTCTAACATTTTTTTGTGGAATGTAACAAGCCCTTACACAAGGAGTGATGATATGGGGTGCAATATATTATGGTAGCAGATCATTGGCCTTCATTGAAGGCAACCTAAATGAAACTGGTTACGTTGCCAATGTGTTTCTATATCTTCAGGGACTGTTAAATCCCATTTTCCAATAGAATAATGAGCGCCCTCATACGGCAAGCACTTTAACACTTTTTTTAGTTTATTTGACAGAACTACATTCAAAATAGTGTTGCTTGATAGCCTTATTATTTATAAGACGCAAATTACTTTTGTATAATTCAATATTTGTAGAGGTATTAGCCAGAGAAGTAGTTGTAAAAATTAACGTTCTCTTACAAGCTATAAATTTTGCAAAGCAGTTTAAAAGTTATGTGTGCAAGAAATATATAACAAGATAGACAAATGAAGCTCGATGAAGAAAGTAGTCTTTGTAAAGGGAATGTAAAAATAAACGCTCTCGTAAAAATTTCATGTTGTCGTGCATTTACGGGGGTGGACGTTGCGTACACGCCGTGCTAATGGTAATGGATCAATCTGCGGTTTGGGACGCGTTATTAATAACAGATGACTAAGAGAGCTGTGCAAGACAGAGAGGTCCGATTAATTAATAGTTTAATGGCTCAGCATACAAGTTATAGAGATCTAATAATTCACGATCACGCTGTAAATTGTCATTTATCATAATGTAAACTTTGACTGCAAATTCAATTACTGTCAATCTGTCTATCCGTTCGTTAGTACTGATAATGATGTATTTGACGGGACATCAAGCCCACGAACGATCCGGGTGCTGGTGCAGCATCAAACCCGTCAATGTTGTAAACACAAATTGCAACAATTAATTCGGCTGGAAGTATCCGAGAGCACTCGTGAATGGATCGCGGGGTCCATTAACATCGTCGGATTCCGAAAAATGGCACTTTAACGTTTCGATTGTTCCCCCTTTCCACGGTTCCTTCGCCGCCGCCGACGCCGCCGCCTCCGTCGCTTTCTTTTTCGCTCGCGGCGAATTTAGAAGTCGATTATCATTTTAACTGCCGCCTCACTTAGGAGGCACTTAGGAGCCCTTTTGTTGGGAATCCGCGGGGAGGAAAAACACGCGAGCAGTTTTACGATTCTTCGCAATCCCCACCCATCAAGAGCCATCGTCGTACGTATGTTAATGGGCCCCCAGCTATTGGAAAACCCCAGATTGTTATGGCTCGATAAAGTTCCCTAAATTGTTCAAAGTTGGCATATGAGATTGTATAAATAACGTTTATATTAGGACTCAGACATATTCAATAGTAGAAAAAAACGGAAGCTACATTATTTTACAGTTTTGCTAGCCTGAAATGATCTTCCAATACATAACGGTTTTCCAAACAATAAACAATATGATGAATGAATTGCATTCAATATTTTAACAGAGAGAAGATTAATTAAAACAGGTCGATTTCATCCCTTGATTGCTCCGCGTGGTTATATTAAATACTTACGTAGGCGATAAGATCAATCGTGATCGTATTATCGACCCCGGCGAGTGTTCGTAATTAAGGGAGGTGGTTGAGCGATGTGCTTATTAAAATTTCGGTGAAATTAATTAGCAGTTTTAATTAGGTTTCCGAATGGGGGGCATCTTGAATAGATTAGTTATGAAAAGGTGTGCAGGCGGGGAAAGTTCCGTGTTGTTCGCCGGGGCGAGGACGTCGTGCTTTTTTTTCTTCCTCCCTTTTTCCCTTTTTTTATCATCATCCGCGAGTCGGTGCCTCTCCCGGCTCGAATGGAAAGTTAGTTTCATTGTAGTAAGTAATTATTTTGAGGCGGCAATCAGAAGTGTACGCAATCTCGTCCCAGCGCAATTAGCAGAGTTCCTTATTAATTAATGCAAGCCGCTTACAGACAGTTTACTTAAGATTCGGCCGGATATGAGATCAGGCGCTCTCGGGGTTCGTGGGTAACGTAATCAAGCTCGCCCCAGCAAGATAATTATTTCGATAAATTTAATATGATCCATGCAAGCACGTAGGTGGTTACCTTAATTGTTATTGTTAATTTCCTGCCCGGGTAATGTGTATTTGCCTAGCTGCTTGATTAGAGCGCCCGGTTAATATTTGATCGGCCCATAAATCCCCACCTACAACCACTCCATCCCAGCTTTAAACTACATTATGCAGGAACAAATCCAACCCCCCCCCCCCCACCTCCCTCACTCCAACTCCTACGCGCTAGTCTTCCTTTCTATATCTTTTCCGTTATAATTAGTTCCGCGAAAGCCGTCTTATTTCACGTCAACAATTATCAGAGGGTTCATTTAAATTAAGACAGCGGAAGAAGCAACCCTTCCTTAACATCACAGGATAATTGTTAGACTAAGCTCTAAGTCCTATAGAAGATATGGTCAATTCTTCATTTTCTTCTAAAGGTTATACAGTCAATCAAACAGTTATGAAAACATATAATAGACAATTTAAAATAAGACAATAATATTTAAAAAAATCTTGATTAGAAAAATTAGAAAACAGACAAAAAACAAACCAAGTGTTTTTAATTTCTAATCAAGATTTTCCAAATATGTTTCACCACGGGTTAAGTGAGCAATTAATTAAATATAACATTTTAAAGCCCCAAAGATAAGGGCAGGTTTTTAAGATTTTAAAAGTGTTCTAAAGATTCTAAATATACTAAAAAGTATGAAGATTTCAAAAAATTATAAAGATACTATAGATTTTAAAGCTTCTGAAGATTTTGAAGATTATAAAGTCTAAAATGCTTTCAGGATACTAAAGATTAAAAAATTTCTAAAGCTTCTTAATAATAAATAATTTCTTCTCTCACAAATAATTTTTATTAACTTGACATAATTTTCAGGCTCTTAATAAAAATAAATTACGAAGAATAGAAGAAAGAATCTACTTTCTTTCTCCCCTTTCATTTCCCCCTTCCACCATTGAATTTGAGTTTTATGGGTTTTCATTCACCCATTCATCTTTTCTATTTCTAGTTTTCATTTTCATCTCCTCTATCATTTCCCTCTTATTTCCCTGCCTATGCTATTTGCTGTACATATTTTGGTTTAGTCTTCCTCTTATACCCTTGGCTGACAATAACTGTCCAAAATCTCGTCCCAGAAAGTGGATAAAAAACGAAATTAAGGACAATATATAAGCTTCTTAAGAATATTGAGAATTTTATTATTGTTTCTTTGGAGAGAATCCGCGACGATGCAATCAAAATTTCCATCTCGAATTTATCAAAATCTCTGTACAAACGAAAATTTAACCATTAACATTTTCAATAATATCACACTTAGTTTGAATAAATTTTGTTCCTAGTATCAATTTTAAAAAATATTTCTTGTGAATATTCTGAAAATTTTAAAATCTCTAATGTTTCTAAGATTCTACGTATTCGAAACCTTTTAAAAATTCAAAATATTCGAAACGTTCTGAAGATTCTAGAGATTCTAAACGTTTTAAAGATAATAAATATTCTAAATATACTAAACAGTCTGAAGATTCCAAAGATTATAAAGATTCTGAACGTTTTGAAGATTTCAAAGTTTGTAGAGTCCAAAAATTCTAAATTTCAAAAACTATCAATATTATAAAGTTTTTGAAGCTTCTCGATATTAAAGAATTTCTTTCTTTGCAATTTACTTTTATTAACTTGTACTGTACTGTACTTTTCAGGCTTTGAATAAAAATAAATTATGAAGAATGGAATTCAGTCTTCTTTTTATTTACCCTTCGAGCGTCGGATTTGGGTTCTATGGGTTTTTATTTACCCATATTTTCCATCCTTTTGTACTTCTATTCATCGTTTTCATCTCCAACTTCGTTTTTCCTCTTGTTTTCCCTGCCTCTGCTCTTTGCTGTATCCATTTTTTGTTTGGTCTTCCTCTTATACCATTTAGTGACATTAATTGTCAAAATTTCCTCCTAAAAAGTGGATATTAAACGATATTAAGGACAATATTAAAGCTTCCGGATTGCAAGAAGAGTTTGAGTGGAAGAACATAATTTGTTATTGTTAACTCCGCCCATGCTTCGTTCGTACAAAATTTTACGCCTGTTTTTGTAATTTGTTTATATATGTATTGTTTTGAGAAAGATCACCAAAGATCTATTGCGGATCCAAACAATGGTGTTTCTACCTACAACCATTAAAATTTTTAGAATTATTAAAATCTTAAGAATATTGAGAATTTCGTTATTATTTCTTTATGTTTATGAGTCTTTAACTTTCTTTACAAAAATAATACATATGAATATACATACAAATTATACATAACATACAAAAATTTTAGAGGGAATCCGCGACAATGCAATCAAAATTTCCATCTTGAATTTATCAAAATGTCTGTATAAACGAAAATTTAACAATTTTACAAATTACCAAATTGCTGAAAAAATTAACATCTTCAACTTAGTTTGAATAAATGTTGTTACTAGTATCTATTTTAAAAAATATTTCTTGTGGATATTCTGAAAATTTTAAAGATTCTAAAGCCTCTAATGTTTTTAAGATTCTAAGTATTCAAAACCTGCTAAAGATTCTAAATATTCGAAACCGTTTAAAGATTCTAGAAATTCTAAAGACTCTAAAAATACTAAATATTCTAAAGATACTTAACAGTCTGAAGATTCCAAAGATTATAAATATACTATAGATTCCAAAGGTTCTGAAGGTTTTGAAGATTTCATAGATTGTAGAGCCTCAAAATTCTAGAGATTTTAAAAACTATTAAGATTCTAAAGATTATACAGTTTCTGAAGCTTCTCGATATTAAAGAATAATCTGAAAATTTTAAAGATTCTAAAGTCTCTAATGTTTTTAAGATTCTAAGTATTCAAAACCTTCTAAAGATTCTAAATATTCGAAACCGTTTAAATATTCTAGAGATTTTTAAGATTCTAGAAATACTAAATATTCTAAAGATACTAAACAGTCTGAAGATTCGAAAGATTATAAAGATACTATAGATTCTAAAACTTCTGAAGGTTTTGAAGATTTCAAAGATTGTAGAGCCTAAAAATTCTAGAAATTTTAAAACCTATTAAGATTCTTAAGATTATACAGTTTCTGAAGCTTCTCGATATTAAAAAATTTCTTCCTTTGCAATTTATTTTTATTAACTTGGCGTACTTTTCAGCCTCTGAATAATGATAAACTATGAAGAATGGATTTTTTTCTTCCTTCTTTCTCCGCTTCCATTTCTCATTTTGAGAATCGGATTTGGATTCTACGGGTTTCATTTTTCCTCTTCTTTCAGCTGTACCCAATTTTTGTTTGATCTTCCTCTTATGCCCTTTGCTGACAATAAATGCTAAAATTTTAATTTCTAAAAAGTGGATAAAAATCAATACTAAGGCGAATATAAAAGCTTCCGGATGTGGATGAGGATTACAAAAAGAGTTTGAGTGGAAGAACATAATTTATGATTGTGAACTCCGCCCATGTTTCTTTCGTACAAAATTTTACGTATGATTTTGGAATTTGTTCATATGTGTATTGTTTTGAGAAAGAAGACCAGAGATCTATTACGATTTTATATAAATGGTGTCTCTGCAACAATTTAAATTTTTAGAATTATTAAAAACTTACGAACACTAAGAATTTTGTTAGTATTTCCTCGACGATGCAATCAAAATTTCCATCTCGAACTTATCAAAATCTCTGTGTATACCTTATTGCTCAGGAAATAAACATCTTCAATAGTATCACACTTAGTTTGAATATTTTTTTACTGCTATCAATTTTAAAAAAAAATATTTCTTCTGGATATTCTGAAAATTTAAAAGATTCTGAAGACTCTAAAATCTCTAATGTTTTTAAGATTCTAAGTATTCAAAACCTTCTAAAAATTCTAAATATTCTAAATCTTTGAAAGATTCTAGAGATTCCAAAGAGTCTAAAGATACTAAATATTGTAAAGATACTAAACAGTCTAAAAATTCCAAAGATTCTGAAGGTTGCGAAGGTTTTGAAGATTTCAAAGATTGCAGAGTATAAAAATTTTAGAGATTTTAAAAACTATTAAGATTCTAAAGATTATACAGTTTCTGAAGCTTCTCGATATTAAAGAATTTCTTTCTTTACAATTTATTTTTATTAATTTGGCGTACTTTTCAGCCTGAATAAAAATATATTATGAAGAATAGAATTATTTCTTCCTTCTTTCTCCTCTTCTATTCACCCTTTCGAGAATCGGATTATAAAGTTTCTGAAGCTTCTCTATATTAAAGAATTTCTTTCTTTGCAATGTATTTTTATTAACTTGGTGTACTTTTCAGTTTCTCAATAAAAATACATTATGAAAAATGGAATTCTTTCTTCCTTCTTTCTCCGCTTCCATTTGCCCTTTCGAAAATCGGATTTGGATTCTACGGGTTTTCCCTCGCCCATATTTTCCTTTCTTTTTTATTTCTAGTCATCATTTTTATTCTTCTTTTTGCAGTACCCATTTTTTGTTTGGTCTTCCTCTTATGCCCTTTGCTGACATTAAATGCCAAATTTTAATTCCTAAGAAATGGATAAAAACAATATTAAGGACAATATAAAAGATTTCGAACATTTTTCCTCTTCTTTCAGCTGTACCCAATTTTTGTTTCATCTTCCTCTTATGCCCTTTGCTGACAATAAATGCCAAAAATTTAATTCCTAAAAAGCGGATAAAAACAATATTAAGGACAATATAAAAGCTTCCGGATGTGTATGAAGATTTTAAAAAGAGTTTGAGTAGAAGAACATAATGTGTTATTGTGAACTCCAAACGTCTTTTTTTCGTACAAATTTTTATGTATGTTTTTGTAATTTGTTTTTATATGTTTCGTTTTGTGAAAGAAGGCCAAATATCTATTACGGATTCATATAAATGGTGTCTCTACAGCCATTAAAATTTTTGGAATTATTAAAATCTTAAGAATATTATGAATTTCAAATGTAGGATGAAATAAAACACTATTTTCTATGTTTTTAGCTCTGTATATTAATGATTTTACAACATTAATAAATTATCTTCAACTATAGTTTTCACTCTTTCAAGTCATTATCAAGTTCTTGATAAAAGTCGAAACTATACTCGAAGATCAAGTCTTGATAATGACTTGAAAGAGTCGAAACTATAGATTTTTTTTATTTCATTCTACATTTGAAAATAAAATACCACATAGTAACAGTCACCACCATTAAGAATTTTGTTATTATTTCCTCGATGATACAATCAAAATTATCAAAATTTCCATCTCCAATTTATCAAAATCTCTGTGTATACGAAAATTTAACAATTATGCAAATTACCTAATTGCTCAGGAAATAAACATCTTCAATAGTATCACACTTAGTTTGAATATTTGTTTTTACTGGTATCAATTTAAAAAAAAAAATATTTCTTGTGCATATTCTGAAAATTTTTAAGATTCTAAAGTCTCTAAAATCTCGAATGTTTCGAATAATTATTTTTACTATCAATTTAAAAAAATATATTTCTTGTGCATATTCTGAAAATTTTTAAGATTCTAAAGTCTTTAAAATCTCGAATGTTTTTAAGATTCTAAATATTCCAAATCTTCTAAAGATTCTAGAGATTCCAAAGAAACTGAAGATACTAAATATTGTAAAGAAACTAAACAGTCTGAAGATTCCAAAGATTATAATGATAATATAGATTCTAAACCTTCTGAAGATTTTAAAAATTTTACAGATTATAAGGTTTGAAGTTTCTAAAGATTTTAAAAGCTATTAGGAGTCTAAATTTCTGAAGCTTCTCAATATTTAAGAATTTCTTTCTTTGCAATTTATTTTTATTTAAATTTTTAGAATTATTTAAATCTTAAGAATATTGAGAATTTTGTCATTGCTTCTTTGGAGGGAATTCACGACCATGCAATCAAAATTTGCGATTCGAATTCATCAAAATCTCTGTATATACAAAATTTTAACAATTTTACAAATTACCTTATTTTATTGCTAAGAAAATTAACATTTTAAATAGTATCACACTTAGTTTGAATAAATTTTGTTACTAGTATCAATTTAAAAAAATATTTCTTGTGGATATACTGGAAATCTCTAATATTTCTAAGATTTTAAGTATTTGAAACTTTCTAAAGATTCTAAATATCTGAAACCTTCTGAAGGTTCTAGAGATTCTAAAGATTCTAAAGATTCTAATGATTCTAATGATTCTAAATATTCTAAATATACTAAACAATCTGAAGATTCCAAAGAATATAAAAATTCTATAAATTATAAAATCTTCTGAAAGTTTCGAAGATTTTAAAGATTGTAGAATCTAAAGTTTCTAAATATTTTAAAAGCTAAAGGTAGTAAACAGTTTGAAGATTCCAGACATTATAAAAATACTATAGATTCTAAAGCTTCTGAAGATTTTTAAAATATTAGAAATTATAATGTCTAAAGATTTTAAAAGCTATTTAGATTCTAAAGATTCTCAATATTAAAGAATTTCTTTCTTCACAATTAATTTTTATCAACTTGACGTAACTCGCAGGCTCTGAATAAAAATAAATTATAAAGAATGGAATTCTTTCTTATATCTTTCTTCCCTTCTATTTTCCCCTTTGAACGTCGGATTTGAATTTTATGGGTTTTTATTCACCCATCATTTCTATTTCTATTTATATTTTCGTGTTCTTGTTTTTCTTGCCTATGCTATTTGCTCTACCCATTATTTGATTTTTTCTTTTTTATACCCTTTGCTTCGAATATTGTTTTTGTTAACCTCTTCGTTTGCATTCTCATTATGTTCCTCTGCCAGTTTAATCGCATCTTTATTATATTTCTTAGTATGGGTTCCTGCTTAATTGATTGTTTGATTGTTGATTGTTTGACGTTGGTTAGTCTCTCCCATGTTGTTCTTCCTTCTTTTCCGCTATGGTGCCTCACCTCATTGCTGTCATCTTTTTTCTGTATTGTCCATTTTCTTTACTTGCAATATAGTCGGTACTACTATTGTATTATATGTTCTTGCTTTCGTTTGTTGACTAGTTTCTTTCTTTCGTAATACAATAGATATTGCATAGTATAGTTTGTTGGACTTTTTACTCTATTTGCTAATCATTTTTTTAAATTTGTTATAATGGTTACCAGGTATTCATAAATTGAAACTAATTTTTTTTTCAATAAAAATTTCCATTTTGAATTTGTCCAAATTCTCTGTTTTTACACAAATTTTACAATTTTACAAACTAGCTTATTACTCAGGAAATAAAATCTTCAATAGTATCATACTTAGTTTGAATAAATTTTGTAACTAGTGACAATATTGAAAAATATTTCTAGTGTATATTCTAGACTAAACATTCTAAAGTTTCTAAAGATTCTAAATATTCGAAACCTTTTGAAGACTTTAGATATTCTAAAGATTCTAAATATTCTAAAGATTCTAAAGTTTCTAAAGATTCTAAAATTCTAAAGTTCCAAAGATTCTAAAGATTCTAAAGATTGTACAGATTCTAAAGATTTTAAAGATTTTAAAGTTTTTAAAGATTCTAAAGATTCTACATATTCTAAAGATTCTAAAGATTCTAGTCATTCTTGAGATACTAACGGTTTTAAGAATTCTTAAGATACTAAATATTCTAAGAATTCTTATGTTACTAAAGACAATTTTAAAGATTGTAAGAATACTAGTTAGCATAAGATTTCGTGTCTAAAACCTTTGCGCATATCCAGTTGCAGATATAGGAAGCGACTATAATACGGTAGTGACAAGCATTAGACTAAAATTAAAAATAACAAAGAAGAAAATACATCACAATGGAAAGAATATACAGTTGCTAAAAGACCAATCCACAAACCTGCTAGTTTAAAGCGAGCTAAGCAATGGTCTGAAAAATATAAAACTAGAAACACCGTGGAACGATGAAAGTATAGAAGCAACCTGAACATCAATAAAGAAAGTAGTTTATACATCGACTGAGAAATATTTACAAGTAAAGAGAACGACCAAGAACAAAACTAAAAAGAAGAAAAACCAAAATTACCGGAAGGTAATATGCGCATGAAAATGATAATTCGGAAGGAGATAAGGAGAGCAAACGAAAACTGAATGCGAGAACAGTGTGTCATTTAATGCATACACAAATATTAAAAAATAGAAGGGAAAAGATATAAAAAGATAGTTATTTAAAACCAACAGAGACATTTCATGCTTCAACCAGTAGCCAGTAAATATGGGAAAGAGTCGAATATGCCATCAGAAGAACAAAATGAGAAAAGACCTGTCAAACAAACGACATTTCAGCAGAATTCTTGAAACTGGTTGATGAAGAAGACATTGATAAACTAGTATACCTCTTTAACTTAATATATATCCCGTAGATTGGTTCAAATCCACTTTTGTACCGATACCTAAGAAACCAAACAACAAAAAACTTGACGAGGTCAAATTTATCAGCATAATGAACCATACTTTAAAAATATTTCTGAGTGTAATATATTCTCGAATTTTCAGAAAATTCGAAAAGAATATAGAATCAATTTGGTTTTCGGAATGGTTTGGGTACCAGAGATACACTGACTGGACTAAAAGTTCTAACCCAGAACTTCTTGGACCAAAGAAAGGACTTATACTTACGCTCCATAGACTTTACCAAAGCGTTAACACTATAAAATATTGGATGGATGAAGCTGTTACTTTGCACTTCATAAGGTAGATAAAGCCATGGTGTAGTAAAATAATTGTAGTAATTAATTGATTTTTACAAATCAATAAAATATTTAACCTTCCTCTAAAGAACTCTTTTATGTATCTGTTTGTCTAGATTCCAGAAGAAACTTTATACAGCTTTTTTGTTCAATTTGAGGAAGAACCTCACTACCAAGCTCACGGAAAACTTTTATTTACTCATATAAAAAGTAGTACTAAATTTATATACTAAGATATAGGTAGAAGTACTACTGGTAAGTATTCTCAAAAGAACTAGGAGAAGATCAATACTAAGCTCATGCAAAAGTTCTTATAAATTTTTGGTTACTCACACGAAAAGAAGTAGTTCTAAATGTATACATTAAGATATAATTATAAGTACTACTCTTATAAAATAGTGAATCTTAGTACCAAGTTCTTACATAAGTAAGTTATTCATTTAGAAGAAGATAACATCGTTACTAAGTTTATACATTAAGATATTTGTTAAAGAAATACCTGAGTACCTTATACATAAGTACCCATGGTCAGTTGAAGGATGAACCATCGTAAATCGGATCCAGGAGCGTGATACAAGTCTTAATCGTAGCCTGAATTGAGTGCACAGGAACACATTTACATTAATCTGTTTACAGTGTTTACATAAATTGAACAAATTGTAAACGAAGGATGATAAATATTAATGGAGGCGAGGCAGAGGGTAAAAAAAAGGAACAACGAGCGCGTGCACATCGGTGGAAACGCGGCATTATGCGAAAGTGTATTTATATTTATCAAATCTCCGGGGAAGCGGCCCGAAGATATAATGTTACAAGCGGAATGTAGACAGAAACTAACAGTTATAACGTTGGCATTCTATATCACCGCACATACATACACATTCATACATTATTTATGCGGATATTTTCATAACAGTCGGCGGTCAGTACTTAACCTCGCCGTTTTATGCAAAAGAGATAATAAAGTAATTTTACCCAGAGGTAAACACGACCACACTCCATCTAACTGACAATCCACGGAATACATCGTGCATTATTTCCTCGCCGTCCGTTCTGCCTTTCCAAGAATGTATGCATTGTCTATATATCTATTGGTACGACTTTACTCCGTACGTTATGCACACTCTCCCATCGATTTATCACGACATCTATTTCGAAATCTCGCGGAAAACAATAATTATGCTCGTATTTGCTGTAACCAGGAAGATCGCTATCGACCGTTCTAAATGAATATTGTTACCGAGGCACCTCCAGCACTCGAAGGTGGTGTTCACGAGTTAATATCTTCATCGGGTTCTTATGGATTAGTAATGTCAGATCTAATCATTTAATCATGGTTATCATGGTGTGATTATGTTCTTGAATTGCCTAAACAGTTAATATCTGCAAGCGAAATATATCTTAGGTTATAACTACATTATCGTTTCATTTATATTAAATGGGCAATCAATACGATTAGATTGTAATCAAAACCATGCCGTTTAGAAATTAATCATATACGAGTAGATTGACAATGTGTAAAAATATATTCCGTATGTAGAGATTATTTTCGAATCGTAAGATACTTCCACTAGTAAAGGCATATCAACCAAATATTTGAGGTACTAATGATTTAGAAGTTAAATACATGTTTTATAGATGTTTAATTATTACCTGTTATGACCGAAGAAATGATCTAGGACTTTAAAGATTGCTTCAAACTATGATTTAGAAATCAAAACGTAAAAATACCAAATAGAATTTAACAGAATTTATTAAGTTATCAAAATATTTACTCTAGGAGAGAAATTGGGGTTTAGATTTCTGAATCCTATGATGGCTAATTAGATAAAAGCTTGTTTCGATTGATCGAATATTTTGGAGAATTTGGAGTTTATTAAAAATATGGTCTGTTAAGTAAATAATAATGACGATGTGATGAAATAAGGATTCAACAATAATTAGAAGAAGCATTATTTAAATAATACCCAATGTTTTAGATATACATCTAAGAAGTAGATATAATTATTTAATCCTTCTAGAGAGATTAGATCATGATAACCAATTAATAGTTATACCGTTATACCATATAAAAAGAACAGAAGAGGATTTTAGCTTTATACTTTCTATTTACATTTAGAAGAGCATAAAATTAGTAACGGGTTGTTTAACATTTTGGAAACTGTCACAAAAAACATTTTGATTACTAAGATTAGAAGTGTTGTTTAAAAATTATAAAAAAATAGAGCTTGAAATAATATACAGGATTCTATTGATAATTCGAAAATGCCCAGAATGATTAAAACGTATTATGTCGATAAAAGTAATTATCTGTTATACAGTTTTCGAGGATTTAATCACACTAGGACTTTTACCAGATAGTTGATAGTGAATTTTAAGTAGTGAAAAAATATTAAATAGTTTAATGTGCGTTTGGTAGTATCTTATTTCCAAATGTTTCACTAAGTAATCATACACTATTTTACTTTTTGCCAACAAAATTTTGCATCCTCTTCTAATTCCAGAGGTTATATTGTAGTATTTTCTGCTACACCCCATCCATTTACTGACACTGTGGCTCTAGAAGCCAGAAATTGGTTTAAGAAGTTTTCATAATCAAAATGAGGATGTTGCATTTTTATTATCTAACAAGAATAAAAACCGATTCCATTTAGTTAAATTCCTTGAATTTCTTCTAATGAATATTTCCTGCTTTATTCTCTATAAATTTTCTAAAAATAATAATTTGAAATTCGATATTTCAACAAATTTTGGCATATCTTGTTATATGATATCGAATTTCTAATCAAAGATGTCAGTGTTCTAGTGTATTCCAAATTGTTTGTAGATTTATAAAATTTCGTAGCATGTATTCTTCTATATTTCCAGCAATTCCTCTTCTATTTTTCGCAAATTTTCCATAATTACATCGTTTATTTGATCAGAATTTTTCAGGAGTTCTGTTCCAGCAATATCTTTTCTAAGTTTTTTAATTCTTTTTATATTCTATTATACCCATAAATACCCATTGCTATATTATGGTACAATTTTAGCTTTCTGACAGAAAGAGGAGACAGTGTAATTAATCCTCTTTTCGCTACGTGAATTTCCACTTTACTAGAGGTTCCAGCATATCGATAATCATCATACTATTTGTCATGACCTTTACATCTGAGAGCCTTCGAGACATGCTTTCAGATGTAAGCGAGTCAAAAAGAGCCGAAACGAAAAATGCTTTAGTTAATAAATAGGACCTAAGTTTTTCGAAATGTTACTGTTAAATGTATCTGCGGAAAGCTGCAAAGAGTCATATTTATTTGAATATAATTAACTGTAAAACTCAGTTTTATTACAAATAAACACCTTAAAATTAAACACTTTTTAATTTGCCATCTCTAAGTCTTACTGTTTCTAAAGAATGGTTACTAATCGAATTTGGAATTTAGGATTTAGGAATAAAAAAAAAATTATTTCTCAAAAGTGCAAGACTACATTCAGTGAAATTTTGCCTCTTGGTCACCTTACCTATAATGCAAATCATTACATTGCACCTTAAACTTTAATAAAGCAAAACAACATTTTTATTTCGATTTTCCATCTACAACCTTATTTTTTGTAAAAATGACAACTTTGGATTTTAGTCTCAGAGCATTTAGAAATCAAACAAAATTTCTCAACTAAGAGAAAATAAAACCCTAAATATAGTTTTAAAAATGTGTTCTTATTTTTTTTGTTTAAGAGGAAAGGAAAGTTTGCATATGGACCCTCAGGACAAAGTAGTGTCAAATACTTACCAACTACAACCTCTCCTCTGACAACGCTTGTTGAAAATTAGTCCTACAATATTAGATCTTTGTTATCCAAATCTTCAGTAAAATGATTTCTAAGTATATTACACTATCTGTACGCCCTCTTTAAAATCACAACTCTAAAATAATCGTATAGATATTAAACAGGATTGGAAACAAGGACGCGCCCTGTGGTACACCTGCATAAATTAATTTTTCTCTTGATTTAAATGCAAAATTTCCTCTTGCGTAGTCTTATTGATGTATTATAAATTTACTGAGATCATTTTATACATGAAATCAGCGCGCCATACACAGTCATACTCTTTCGAAACTTCGATGAAAACCACAGCAGTATCTATAAATCACCCTCGTAGAGTCAATGGATCTACTCTTAAAACCTCATTTTTTGGACTGCAAAAACATGGAGGACCGGGATGAAGACAAGCAGGAGATTCATACTCCTTCAAAAGAAGATTATAGCTTAGCCTCAAACATAATAACAGGACCCAAGGTAATCAGAGCCATTCAAACATTCTCACCATTTAAGTCTCCAGGACTGGATGGAGTTTACCCAGATTTACTGATATGGGGACTGAAACATATTCTTCAACACCTGGTGACTCTGTTTAGGGCCTGCATAACTTTTAGATATGTCCCCTAAAACCGGAAAAAATTCAAGTTGGTATTCATATCTAAACCAGGCTAAAAAGACTGCAGCTATGCCAAATCATTTAGATCAAAAACCTTGGAGAAGCTTGCTTTCTGAGTATATCAAGGACCATATTCAAAAACAAATCTAAAACGAATCAGCACTCCACTGTTTGATTACCCATATTAAGGAGGCTTTGGTAATTTAAAAAAATGCATTAGACCTATTTATCGACATAAATGGACTCTCTGAATGCTTGGCACTCCACTCGTAATTAGTGAGTGGCTAAAACAGATACTAAGCAAAAGGACATTCTAAGTATCAGTGGGAAACAAAGTGCTATCCCCTCTCCTGTGAAATATTAATTAATCTTTAGCTAAAATAGTACTTATAAAATCAAAAAACAGGATGCACTTGATTTCTGCTTTTGTTTTATGCAACTAAAATAGTTGCCATGGTAAACGCCTCTATGCTAACCTCCA
Organism: Ontholestes murinus; assembly: GCA_963969525.1. NCBI lineage: Eukaryota > Metazoa > Arthropoda > Insecta > Coleoptera > Staphylinidae > Ontholestes > Ontholestes murinus. The sequence goes on along the minus strand of OZ018390.1, from coordinate 68,923,495 downwards.
ATCTATAGATCATACATGAAATAGTTGCTGAATATTAATTGGATTACAAACAGATTCATATTAGATGACAATTATTACCGTGTAATTGAAACTCATCACAGAAAAGTAAAAATATAAGTAGTATAAAAAAAGTTAAGTGTTATTTTATTTAAAAAAAAAAGCTATATATCCTGTTAACTACTTCTCAAATTATAGGTTCAAGAGTGCCGAGCTGATGCTTTTCACCAATTTACCATTGTCTACAAAAGCTGGTCCTGATTTCAGCGCTAAGACTAAGAGACAACGGCCTGTGGTGTCCAAAATGTCAGTTCCTACATTTTCGAACGATACTACACATTACAAAACTCTGAGGCTGCTAAGTTATCAACATATGTTCACGGATGGAGCAAATAAAAACAAGAAAGAAACAAGTGCATGCATATACTATGCCGAACTGAAAATACCCTCGAAGGAATACTTTGCATCGACACAGACAAATTGTGGCAAATGAGTGTGTATGGTACTGGAGACGACATCTAAAGATAAAATAATTGCATCTTTGAAAATCGATAAAAGGCCTCTGCCTCTATCCAAAAGCAATGTCTCAAACATAGTATAAGATATAACTCTAGCAGGTGAAAGAATGTGACTACTTCCGCTCATTAAGGAAACAAAATACGATCACCCAACGATAAAGTTCCTCATTGTATTGTTAATATATTCAGGCCAAATCTAAAATAATTGACTGAAACACCTCTACGCATTACGAGACGCTCAAGATCCCAACTGCAGATGGTGTAACGACAAGAGGAGTCTTGTGTTACTGTCCCGCTCTAGAAACTGTAAGGAACATTATGCTGTTGACATCATGGCCAAAACCGATCATCTTGGGAAAATCCAGCGAAAACTTCAACTTTGTCAAAGAAGTATGGTGGCTGGAGAGCTAGTCCTCAAATCACTGGAGGCGTATAATGGACCCAATTAGGGACCTGCAAATTGTGACTTCGTCGCCTCCGTTTTATACGTATCGATAAGTTTTGAAACCATCCTAAATATATTTTGTTGATGTAGCATGAAAAGAACGGCACAAAAACCAATTCTATAAAGTGGTTGTTCATAAAAGCAGCCATAAAGAACATTTATGTTATCAGTAAATTCTTATACTCCAAATGTTCTTCACTAACTTGCTTAGCAGACTGAGGAGGTGTGTAATTGTGGGGAGAAGATTTAGAAATATTTCCATATAGAGAACTCCATTCACTTAGAGAATGATACTTCGTCGCCACCTTTTTATTCGTACCAATATTTATAAACTTTGAAACTATACTAAATATATTCTGTTGATGTAGCATGGAAAAACCGGCAAAAAAATTAATTTTATAAAGATCAGCAAAATCTTGAACTCAGAATGTTCTCCACGTTCACGTTCATGTTAAAGAGCTTCTGGGAAGGACGCTATAAGTTCTTTAGTCATCTCCCTATGCATGCTAAATGAGCAAAAGATCTGAAGTTTAGGGTGGCAATGGCAAGATGTGGACATAATCCTTAGCAAATTGGTCAATAGAAACTCTTGGAACGTGAAGACTGGCATTGACTTATTTAAAAGTGGGTCTTCCAGCTGCTGCAGAAACTGAAGAAGGTGAGGGAATCCCACTCATGCTCCATATATCACTGGGCGTTCATATTGCCTCGTATAATTACCAAAAGAGACTTACTTTCAAAAGTTAAAGCACTCAATATCGTAAACCCTATAGTTTAATACAGAGGCCTGTCAACAGAAAATTCAGTGAAATAAACCAAGTATAATGTTTTACGAAGAAATAAGCGAGAAATAGAAAAAGAATTCGAAGATGACGGTCTTAAATCTCATTTGTTCTCCTTTGTTTTCTGGTCCCTGCTGACTCTCTCTAGTCAGGATTAGTTGCGTTTAAAAATCGTTTTCTTGAAAGTTAATTTTTTCTAATCAAAATTCACTTTAAAGCAAATTAACGATACGAATTGACCTAAATGGCGGTAATTTTTACGTTAGCGCACTCTATGCATAATCATACTTTCCAATAAAACTTAAAGATATTTTTTTAAATAGGGAAATAATTTTAATTTGAGTTTTTCTTTGATGCAATAAAGACATCATCATTATCATCATCATCATCATTTGTTAAAAAAGGCCATCAGTTTTAATCATAGTGTTTTATAGAAAAAATTTTAGGTTTAGGCTGTAAAAAATCAATTTTTTGGACAATGGGGAAAATTTAAACAGCATTTTATAAAGTACAAATGCTTTGAGTTAATGTGAGGGCTTTCAAATTGCTTTAATCTTAAGGAAATTCAATGTATTTATTACTAAACCAAGCATCTTTATTAGCACAGAAAAAAAAGTTTTTTCATTTTATTAATTCAATTTTAAGGTATAACATAAAATCTTTAAAACTGTTAAAGCGGTTGTGCCACCCTTGGCGGCCCCTGATTGTAGGGCGGCTGAGTGGGTGTACCACGAGCATCGTCACTAGCTCCTCGACTAGAATATTATCAGATATAATGTCCCAAGGGCAATGATAATCCGCGATAATTTTGACTACCCGAAAGTGTGTTGCTTAGTAATTGCCCGACGCCGTCAGGCGGAGGGCAATTACTTAAAGCAACACACTTGAGGGAACTAGTCAAAATTATCGTGTATTTATCATTGCCCGAAGGGCATTCGGTAAGATAAGTTCTTGAATAACTTACAAAATATTAAAAGTTATTTATTATATATACAATTTTGAAAGAACAATGATTAAGCGTGTAAGTTGGTACCTCTGGCGTATCGCTCCGTCTTTTGTCATAATTTGGGGGTTATGTTTTAATTCGTATTTCCTAACCTCACAAAAAAATGCTCGAACGGCCTCCGTAAGTATTCACTCTTAACCGTGTTTTCTAGTGTCGTTTTTTCTATTAACTAGTTGGTTCATCACATTCTATACCGAAGCGTGATTCGGGCGGACTTGATTATACATTGACAGATCGATTGTATTTTTTAACTCAAGCGCAACTCCGAATATGGTATAAATGTCAACTTGACAGCCGGGAGATTATCGATAATTTCCCTAGGGAGCTTTTCAGTTTTCGGTGACATTGCCGCCTTAAGTTTGAATAGCATGCGGCGTTTGTCAAAAATGAACGAATCTGATTGGTTGCTCATTAATGAAAGAACTTATCAATATTAACTGTATGTAAGTGTAAATACGTTAAAAAAACGTGTTATTGTCTACTCTTCTGTTGTGAACCCACCATAAAAACATATGTAAATAAATGTATAATAAATATAGGTCACGTAAATAAAATAAATCTGTGTTTATTACGAATTAAACTATTAATTGAAAAATTAGGAAAACATGAATTTAATTTAATTAAAAAAAATATTTTTTTAATATATACACATTCGGATAATTCGCCGTGTTCCGTTTAATTATAACACGCTTTAAAAATGAATAAATAAACATCACGCTCGAGTTTTTGTGCAAATTGCAAATCTACTTAATTAAATCGTTAATATTTCATTCCGGCAATATAATTTACAAATTAATTCAATTTAACAACGCCAATTAATATTTACATTGCATATTCATACAATATTTACGTTGCCTAATAAATGAAAAACCATTACGATATCCGGCCAGACCGTAACGTTATGATTTTGTTTTATTTCAATTCGGCCGGAATTTAATTATATTATTATTGTTATTCGGATATTATTTGTATTAACATAAAATACAGTCGATTTTTCTAAAAGCACATTTCTTCGCTGTTGCAGTATTTGTTTATTTTGTTATTATTATTTACACATAATCACGGTTATAAGGCAAAACGTAACGCGGCGAACCTCTGAATAACTTAAATTATTAATGATCGCATAAAGGGATATTTAAGGAAGGATAAATGCGAAATGCGAAGTCGCGAGAGCATTACCGGGATTAAGGCCGTGGGGGAATTTTGAAGAGGGGAAATAAGAAGAGGAAGATATACCACACCTGTTGAATGGGACGGTGTCTGCGAAGTTGAACATTAGTTATGCAGATCGTATTCGTTACCGTGCTATTATCATTAAAGAAAAGGCGCCTCGAGTATCATCTCTTATTATTATTATTGCTGCTTTGCATACGGGTCAGCGTCGGCAACACACACACACAGACATGCACATACACAAGAAACCATTATCGTGACAACATTTCTAGCGGACCTTATTAAACAGATAATATATAATGATAGGCCTGTCACTGCAATTTCTGGCCGGCAATTTTCGTGCGCATTAATTCTGCATTATGCTGTATGTACTCTCGAGAGCTTTAAGTTATATATGTATATGTGTGGTAATAAAATTGTGCAGGCTGACAAATCCGCTATGAACGCAATCATCTTTGATCACATCAAATTGCACACCTCGGTGTTTAAGTGCGTTTATATTTTCCTTATTATTGTTGCATTAAACATGTTCATACACACCTGCAACAGTTATTCTTATTAATTCCAGCGATGTAATGCATTAAATTTACATGCAAATTTCGATTTCAGGAAATGCTTGCATTCTGGATTTTATAAATGGATGTTAAAGTAGATTAAGGAGAGTTAATAATGCCATGAATGAAGTCATAAGTAAACTGACCGAATTTACTACCAAGGGCGACACTATAATGTTACTTCAAAACATTAAAAAGTACTTTTATCAGTTCTGCATTTGTAGTTGTTTACTATTTTTACTAAAATTCATTGAGAAATTGTTGTCCTAAAATAAATCATTCTGGTAAACTAAAAACATACCTAAGCCATACAAAAAAAGTAACAACTATAACCAATAATTTAAACTAATAGCTTTACGATGGATACAATGGTGCTACGTGGTGAATTACGAACTACGAACTTTTTCTTTATCCATCACTGAAACATAACCTAACTATAATAAGGTAAATTAGTAATTGATACCACTTGGTTTTGCTTGTTTCACAATTTTCACACAATTACTAATTTACCTTATCGTTAAAGCTTCTTAGCTTTGAGCACACAACACTTTTGCTGATTGTTTCTTTGGACAAAGTCTCTGCCCCTAATTCTAATAATAGAATCATAATCAGTTGGTACTTGCACATTACCTTCAGCAGAAAATCGATTTTGATGCAGAACAAATATTTACTCTTTGACTGATATTTTAAAAATTATTAATAAATTTGAAAACAAAGCTTCGTCTTCTAAATTGACATGAATATAGACTTTGACTTTTGTGCGAATCAGTCATTACTGTATGACCAGCATAGAAGGGTCTCTAATACATAAAATATTAGCTCCAGATCTATTCATCAGCATCGACTACATTTAAAAAAAATAACCTAACAAAATTATTAGTCAGATCAAAGCTCACCACTTTAGTCACACTAATTAGAGAGATTATAAAATAAAACGCTAAAAACCTTTTAAATAAACTGTGTGAAGAAAGGGCTTTTGGTGCTTTATTTTCAAAAAAACCTTTTGAATGAGGCCATAGCCAACTATGGTTTCCATTTAAAAAAATGTAAGTTTGCATCATATCTCGGAAAATAATGGCGATAAAAGTTTTCTGCTTATTTTTTATTAATCTACATAAAATTATCTAAAACTTTGTCTTTTACAGTTTTTTTCTATCTGTTATAATAACCGAGATATATTGATTTGAAAAAATTGACACTTGTTACTTTTTTCAAAATATCTAGTTACCCTTGACTTTTTTGAAAACTTTGAAAGTAGAATTTTATTCGTCTCATAAATCTACACTTCTTTCCCTATTTAACCGTTTCTCTATCTCTTATAGTTTCCGAGATCCCCATAGAGAACATCGAAAAAAACTCACCCTGTATATTTATTGTATCTTAATGATTAATTCCAATTTACTTTCTTATCAAAGCTTCTATTGTATAATGTTCATATCCTTAGATATTATGGGTCTATCCTTTTTTTCTCCTTCAAATTAAATTATAAATTTTATCTGCAAGAATCAATTTGAATTTTTAATAATTTTGTTTAAATAGCATAATATTTTTTGTATAGGGTATCTCAAAAGAAATTTTATATTTCGTTATCTTCCTTCGTAAACGCAACAAATCCGACAATTGGTGGGGCTATACCAATTGGTTGTCTAACAGTTGTAATTTTAGTCGCTATTAATCATCTCTCGAGAGCAAACTACATATTGTGCGTCTAAATGTTTTACAAAAAATATAATTCAGCGACTACAGTGTAGAAGATTTTGCAATATTCGAGGTTTAACACGTTGACGCCGGCGTTTTTGTACCCTACAATTATTCATTTAAAATGACAAAATTTGGTTCGCACGCCTATGGTTGTTAGGGTTGCTATGGAAGTGACTGAGGTCCTAGATGCGCGATAAAATTATTTATGGTCAACATGGAAGTAATCAGTGGCGTACCAAAAGCGTAAAAACTCGTGTACCACCGGTGGTACCCTCCGGCGTTAACGTGTTAAATGAGGTGCTAAGCAAACTTTTCATTTGATAATGGGTGAAAAAGTTTGAAGACACTGGTATAAGATTGGAAAACCCAAAAACTCGACTAAGATTATTAAGAATAACAGAAATCATGCAGAGTGTTAACCAGCCTGTCCGTTACATGTGCTTAGATTATTATTAAATCAATTCGTAGAAGAACTAAAGCCCCAGGAAAGCGCTCAAAGTGAAATTTTCCCTGATAAATTGATTTCCATGAGAAGTCACATAAATTGACAGTTGACTAACTTCTTTGGCAACTTTGAAAAAAAAATCTATCACGAAGTGGCCGCCATCAAAAAGTCCATCTACCGAGTGTCGTGTATACAAAGGTTAACTTTTGGACGATATTATTTTTGGCACACATCTTCGATAGATTAACGAATTAGTTCACTAAATATAAACTTACTTTTATAACACTATGTATCTTCAATCAACTCTTACACAGATTGTATTTAAAATCCGCATTATCTCTTATTTAGCCTTTAGTTTTTATTGATATTTTCTTATATTACTATCTATTTAATTCTTATTTACTTACCTTACACTGTATCGTAATCTTAGTTTAGTGTTTGCTTTACAAGTAATTTACATTAACTTTTAACAATTTAAATCATAAGACCTAAAGGCGGAGTTCACAGTGCAGTGTTATTACACTCAACTCATTATTTCCTATGCTGACGATGAAAACAAAAGTACTTTCAAGTTTATCAAAATGTCATATTGACATATATATAATAAAATAAGTGCTAGGAATGGCAAGAATATTGCCACAATGGCAAGAATCATCAGAAGGTGAGGAAATATTTTTGTTACGTTTTGATATATTTGAAAGTACCACTTTTATTTTACTTCATTATCTGGTAAAATTACGTTCACTGCACTTACTTGTTCTTATAGATTGTCTTCTTCTTCGCTAAACTTCTCCAATCATGATTTATCTTCACGTGCTACATTATTTTAAATTATTTCACTGAGGGTTAGGTGCTAAATAAATCTAAATGATTCCTAGTTTTTTTCTGTTTCTGATCTTTTTATCAATGGTTTACTTTTTATTATAAGTATTTACTAACTTTATATTATAAGTATTACTTTCTAGCAGCAAATGTGTTCCAAATGTACTGAAGTGATATAAATGATTATTCATTTATTCAAGATAATGTTTAAGGTTCCAAATCTAGTATTCAGTTAGGAGGGTTTCAATTCTTTATTGTTGACCTCTGCAACATATTTCACCACAAAGTAGTCTCTTCAAATAGATAGAAACCATTAATATATTATATGATATTTAAGGTATTAATATTTTGTTTGAATTAACAGTTTTTGCGTGAATCTTCATGGAATTTGAATTGCGCCACTGCTATAATCTTTCAGATAATTTGATCTCATAAATTTCATTAATTTTCATCAAATCAATTTCTTCACATTTCATTTTAATTACTGAGGGTTAACAGTTAACATTTTCTCTGCTATCTTTGTCCTATCTTCGAGGAAACTTTTCTGCTTGGCGTCCTTGACGTTGCGCAGTAGGATATGGTGTATGAATAACTACAAGCATTCCTTAAACATTTTCAAAAATGTGTCAGAATACGCCACCAGCTCGAACACCTCTTGGCACTGTTCCAGATTTTCATAGAGGAGCACTCTAAGTAATATTTGACGCATGAAACTTAACGTAATTGTATCTAACTCATCAAATTGTACGACCTTTAAAACTGATATAGGCAATCCTTTCTCCGTGAACAGATGTGTCAGAAGTTTGGTTAAATTAGAAATTTGCGGTCCCGAACAATTGGTTAGGGCCTTGAGCTTATCCCAAATGGAATATTTAATTGTTATCCGATACTTTCTATCGCCAAAACAGAATAATAAGAAGAAACTGTATTAAATGCATTTAGTTCGTTGTAGAAAATAAACTAATAATTTAAAAATACGAAAACATTTTGTTAATCTACAACAATGAGTCTTACTAAGACTACAAAACAAATGACTAATTGAAACAACTACCTCTATCTAGGTATTATGGTTGTTTCAATAAGTGATTTGTTTTGTAGTCTTAGTAAGACTCATTGTTGTAGGTTTACGAAAATGATTTCGTATTTTTAAATTATTGGAATAATAAGAATTATAATGTTGAACAGTAGAAGAAGTTAATTATTTCACTCTCCTGCTCATTAGTTTGTTAAAGCCTTTTTTAAGGAGAAACTTTTAGAAAAGCTTGACAATCTTTAACGCAGATGATTTTTTAAATAATAGAAGAGAAAATCCGCAAATAATTTAAAACACTTTTTGGTGATTATTAATATCAATTATTGTATGTCCTCTTAAGAATTTCTAATCCGGAAAAAATATCTTGTTTATAGATTAAAGATTTTTTTAAGAAGAAATAAATAAGTGAAATGTTCTTTTAGAAAATAAAAGAATTAACAGTAATACATTATTGATACCACCAATTATATTTCCTATTGAGCTTATTTTCTTAATTAAAAACTCAACATTTTTTGCAATTGCCAGGAAAATAATTCTATTGATGGAATAAAGACATTATACTTTTTGCAAAGGACTATCAATTAAGTGTACTTTAACTAATCCAGTTTTAATCCATTTTATATAGGGAAGACGAATGTTAGATTAAGAAAAACTCTAAAGAACTTTTTAGCAATGAGGAAAATGCAAACAATCAGTTTAAGGTTGGCGATGGTAGGCGCAGGTGACTGTCACAGAGCCATGGCGGATAACTAGGACGACTCAGAGGCATGGAGAAATCTGTTTGCAATGGTGGCGTGGTGTTATCATTGTGGGTCTGTTTTCTCTGTAATGGTTCAGTTTGTGTCATTCGCAATGAAGAGCAGGAACTGGAGAGCGAGCTAGTCGATGGCATGACAGTCAATGCGAGATAGATGGGTCGATCTAGCTCTATAAGTGACAACTCTTCAAGAGTCTGATCGTCGATAGCATCGTCAGGTTCCTGACGTCGGTGAGGATGTGGTGTCATTTCATTGTCTTTGACCAAAGAATAAAAGAGGAGTGAGGGTTTCCGTCTCGGACAAAGGTGTGGTAACTCCTCGGCAGGTAACAGATGAGAGAGTGTGCGGCTTCACCACGAGAAATGTCACCGGCAGGAGCTGGAGGTCTCCATTTTTAAATTCTATGTCAACGTAACATAGTATAATTATTAACAAAGATTTCAGTCTCGAAACCAAAAAAATATATATAGCAAGTAAACTGATGGAAGATCATCAAAGTGACCTTTAGTGGCAGCAAAGCTATCAAAGCTTAATTGGACGAGAGTAGAATAGAATATGATGTTGATGTCAACTTGAGCCTTTCTATGTAAAGTTGAAATTTTTGCAAATATTTTTTTGAATTATTTGTTGAAGATTTTCGGAACAGTTTTTAATTACACTTTGAATAACCTAATAAATATCAAATATCATCATACATGATTATTATGATCAGGCTGTTACTAACTGCAGTAGGGGAATGCTTCGTAGACCACTAAGCGACAGATGAGCAGGTTGAAGGCGCCGCCATAGAAGTTCGGCGCACTCGGTGATCATGAAGCTGGTGTTACTTCCGCAGTGATCGGAGATGATGAGTACAATTGGTGGAGCCGTGGCTAACACCAAGCTTCGTGGTAATGGGCGACAAGTGATTGCAGAGCGACAGATGGCGGTAAGCAAATTTAGTTGTTGTGACTCTGAGGACTCCGACTGGGACGTGACCTAGTGTAAGAGGACGCCGAAAATGGGTCGCGGATGAAGAGTCTGCTTCTGGTTTTCGAGAAGTCGGGCCACGACCGTGCCTACGACTCATAAAGAGGGAAGAACGTGTAGCTAATCGTATCGGGATGCAGGAGTTCACCACATGCAGCAGAGTGTGATGTGGTCCCTGGCACACATGGCAGCTGCAATCAGAAGGGCAGTGGTCTGTGATTTGATAGACTCTGAGACAGTTCCAGCCCTAGCGGCGGGAACGATAGCAGCACAGGTGCTTAAACCGCAAGCATTGAGAGCGTGGTGAACTACGTATTGGAAGCTGAGCCTGGAGTGATGATGTCGAGATGGGGATAGCTTCCTGCAGTTCAGTAACCTTCAAGTAATATGTGTCGAAGTTGAGCAATTCTGAGTTCATCAGCAGATGGTTCGGCGAATTCCGCTGTTCGAAGGCGGTACGGGTAAATGAATCTAGGTTCTTCAGTGTAGCAGACAGCAACATAAAAATCGGCCAAGTTCGGCAAATTTTACATCCCCGTAGCTGAGAGGCGATGAGGCGCTCAAAGGCGAAAAATTGATGATTTTCCCTATGTTGATTATGATAGCGAGTCAGAATTTTGCCATAAGCTAGATGTTAGCTCTCGACATACATGGAGAAGTCCACGATTGTCAAGAACGCCTCGCCCTCCAAGGAGGAGTTAAGTACTGTAGCATCTAGGCAGCAGGAACCGACGCATCCTCATGCAGCAACAAATTAAACAGGCTGATGAAGCCTAATGGTATTTTTGAACTATTTAAACAACTAATTTAATAACAGTTTATCTGAAAAAAACATCTCTTTTTTCTTATAATATTTTAATTATACTTTTTTTGTAAAACTGTTTAAGGCAACTTAATTTTCCTTACTATTCCCAATTGTTTTCTAACGATAATAACTTTTTACTATTAATTGTTCATTTTAAAGTTACTTTGACAACTACCAAGTTTATAATTTTCCCAACTGTTTTGCGCCGATTTTCAACTATTAATAGTCTATTATTTCAATTTTCATTATTGTCTCCTATTATTTTTGTTAGAGATATTTCGGATAAATTTTTATATTTCATATTGGTAGCATTCTTCACAATATTTAGTGCAGAAACTTTCTGAAGAATGTTACCAATATGAAATATAAAAAATTATCTCAAACGAAAGTATTAAATTCTACATTAATTATTAGTGTATCTCTACTAATTAATTTCGATACCCTCTCAAAAAATTTTAAAGAGAAATTCAAATGAGTATCATACAAACACTGAACCCATCAATGAAGGATGACAAGAAAATTAAAAATTAAATTGGTCGCAGAAAAATTCAAGCTTCAATCAAAAAATACTCGATTTAAGTTTTGGAATCATGCCAATGGCCGAAGAAGAAAGATCCAATGGTAATGGTTGAGAGTAGTGTAAAAATTTTAATAGAAACTTAAAATTAAGCAGCTTCAGATGAAATTATTTACGAAGAAGAGAAGAGAGCTGAATTAGAAAAATGTTGACATTTTCAAAGATGCAATGATTAAGAATAAAAATATGGGAAATACGACGCTGGAAATCTCAGCGTTTTTCTCTTTCTTTTCTTTTTTATGTTGTTCCTTTTTGCTTCTTTCTTTAATTTTCTTTGTGTAACTATTTATATTCCTGTTCGTCTTTTGTGCTTTTCCATTTAATTCTTTTCTTATCGTTTTCTTTACTTTTTTCCTCTCGAGAGAACTTCTTCTCTTTATCTCTATTTGTAATTTCTATCTCCTTCTTTTTCCATTTTTTACATTACCTTTCTATCTGCTATTAGGTATTAATCTGCCTGATAAAACCATTATGTGGTGCAACATCTTGCAGTTTAAAATAATACAGTAGCTTTAGATGAAACTATTTATAATGAGGAAAGTGGTGCGTTGATAATAACTAAATAATTAAAAGGAAACCTATAGCAGAAGACTAACCTCAAAGAAGCTGTTTTCTTTTTTCGCATTCTTTTGCTCTTCCTCCAATTCTCCCTTTCTCTTTTCTGTTTCTTATTTCATTTCTTTCCCTGCCCTTATTGTCTTCACATTCATCTTCTCTTTCTCTTATCTTTCTTTTTCTATTTCTCTGTATTTGTAATTTTTGTCTCCTTTTATCTCTCTATATAAGTATTCAGTATTCATCTGCAAGATGAATGCAGTATATTGTGTAAACAATAAAAGTGAAATCCTCACAATTGTGTAGTTTTATTTTAATCAATCTATGTATATATTAAATATTTAGTCTATCAGTATTGCAGAATTATTATTTATGATAATTTAATTGATGAAATAAAAAACTTCACAAACGAATGAGAAGTTTATGAAGCTGAAAGTCGCAATGGCGAACTAGGTGATATTACTTAGAAGATTGTCAATGAAACTAAGCCAAACGCTTTTTTTGGTTTGTTGGTTTGTTTTATTGAGTTTGAAATAGAATAAAGGTCACCTATTTCATATATATTTGAACTGTAACTAAAAACATTTTAAATTTCCTTTAACAGCCTGTCTCAAATAAATTTTATATAAACCTGACGTACTCTTGACCTACCCCAATTTCTTTTATAATAACCCAGCGCTATTTTGACCTAACCCAATAAATTTTATATTAGTCCAGACATAAATAAATAAATAAAACCTTGACCTAGCGTACTTTCGATGTAGTATAATCAAGGAATATTAAGCTAACTTTATCGTGTCCCACGTTAACGATTCGTTAATTAAGTTAGGTCAGTTGTGGTAGGTCAAAAGTACGCTAAAAAATGTGAAAAATTTGTCGAATAATATTTTCAAAATACTTTTTATGGGATGATCACACGCGAATTAAAACACTTAGAATCTTGGAAATGTCGCGGAATAAATAATCCATATTTTAAACAATTTAAAAACCATCATATTGAGGAAGCTGTTACTTATAAATTTAAAAAATGAAAAGGAACTTTAGACTGCATTGAGGGGTTTCTTCTTGGTAACGAAAAATAAAAAATAATAAAACAGCATTTATCAAATTAAAGTAATTCCATAAATTCTACAAAAATATCTTCAATTCAAATTACGGTTTACTTCGGAAGTATATTTAAGAAATTTGAAAATGAAGTATTTTCATTATTATCATTAAACATATTTTAATTTGTATTGTATTTTGACGTGTCTAATATTGCTGTTACAATGAAAAAGGCCAATAAATGTCTTATTCTTATTCTTATTGTTAAGTAATATTTAATTAAGTGATTGTGAAAGAGTTAACTTCGTGATAATTTATTGACTAATTCAAATAAATCGAATAGCTCTGTAAATGTAATACCTAGAATGATCGTTTCTATTTTACTTAATTGGAAGAAACATTTTATAAAGATATTACAGCGAGATATAATAGACTATTAAAAATTTATTTTTATGCAACAGAAAACACAAAAACTTTTTCAAAGTAAGTTTAATTCATATGTAATGAATGCAACATTCTGTACCTCCAGGTTAAATGTGAAAGAGTTTTGACGTTGTTATAATGCGTGAGATTTAATAAAAGTCTTCTTAAAGAAAATACAAAATGCTGTTGTAAACAATGTAAATTTTAGAAAACAGAATAGAAGAAAACCAATTCACAAAGAAGATTGAAAACGAAATTTGAAGGACATTTATTCAATATAGTTTTTAGAAAACATTAAAGGAGGAAACAAATATATAGAGAAGAATGAAAATGAGTTTTTCAAAAGGTGAAATTAATTTACGTGGATGAAGTAAAATTGAGTTTTAGAAGCATTTGTATATAAACATACAATTATCTAAGGAAAACAGTTTAGGGTTAAAGTCCTTTAGAAAAAAAAATAAATCTTTAAAACAATAACTTTTCAATTAATAAAACACTGACGTAATGTAAGGTTTCAAAAAATCGTTTTATTGTTCTACAACAATTGTTTCGCCACACAGTGGCGAATTTGATATTTGTCATCTACCTGATGAAGCCACGATTTTTTGAAGCCTTACATTACGTCAGTGTTTTATTAAGTGATAATATGGAGTTTCAACAAGTAACGGCCTCATCAATCCAATAACTTTTCATGTTATATTCGCTTTGAAACAGTCTATTTAATTGCTTTTGTTAGTTTAATTTAATGAAGTCGGCCTGAACTTTAAAACAATAGGTAAAAATTTTGATTAACACTTGGTTTATTTCACTGATTTTATATTTACTCAACTAGTTTCGCATTTTCAAGAGTGATTATAAAAAAACGGTTTTTATATTCAAGCAATAAGTGCTTTAATTATATAGGAAGTCCAGATCTCTTCATTGTCATTAACGACGATTTTCCTCGATTTATGGCTCTATTTATTTCAAGGCCCTCTCTTAGATTTAAATGAAGTTAAAGAGAAATTCTTGTATTAAGCAAGTTTGGACACAAAAAGTCACCACAAATGTACCTCTAAAAATGATTTGATGTTTGTTTAAGCAGGGTATATTTGAGGGGTTTTCTAAATAAATGTTTCTTTCGTGCCTTTATAGAGTTGATTTATTACTTTCAATTAATCGTTTTTTTCTTAATATGGCTGTCTAAAAAAATATTTGATTACATTTGAATAAAGATAATTTTGAATTTAATTACAGTACGGTATTTAGTTTTCTGTTGAAGAGAGATTTCACTGTTTCACTCACACTCATACCTGTAATTTTGTTGTTTTCAGGAAGTTAATCTCGAACAATTCCCGCGAAAGGACAGTGGGGGGGAGGGGGGGTTCTCTCGTCCCCCCTTTTAATTAGTGTTTGAATTATAATTTGATTATTAAAAATTTAAAGTCTCGAATGTTAATTAAATTGCGTACAGAAAGAAAGGCTAATGAAATGTCAGGACTCGAGAGATTGTGATTAATTGTAAGATAGTCCGTGGGCCGTGGAGAGAGAGAGGGCCGCACAATGGCCTCCGGTCGGCGAGAGCGAGACGGGGGGCGGCGGGGCACTACGGGGGTGCGGGGCCTTTCTGATTAAACTTCCTCGCCCGGAATTTCAGGGGCCGATGCGCCGAAATGACCAATATAAACTTTAAAGTGGGGCGCAGAAAAAAAAATATAACGGGCCACCTTTAAATTTTTAATTGAGGGCGCTCCCCTCTCCTCCACCCACACCGCCCCGCGAGCTCGATGAAAAATTTAGTTGCCGATCGATTTAATTACAATCGCGGAATAAAGTACAATTCGATTTCCTAATTAAAGGCAATAACGGTGGCGTTTTAATAATAGAAATCGTGCTTCGTTTTTGGGGGGTGGAGCGCGTCCATTGATGTGGCTGTTCGGGGCAGGTGTTTAACAAAAGTTAAGTGAAATTAAATTAGTTCACGCCGACGAACCTCGGAAGCCTATTTCATTACGGTCCCTGCCCTCTTACATGCAACTTCTTAAGATTTACTCGTTTAATTTTCCCAACCTTTATTAGAAAAGTCTCGCACTTCTCCGGACCGCGATTTTTTTTTGTAACTTATTTATTTAATACGTTGTATATTTAATTATCGTTTTCTAAATTCAATTAATAAATATGATAATGTCCAGTTGTGCGTAACATCCTATCAAACGCAACGGTTAGATGGAAAATTAACGCGAATTATTCATCGCGGCCAAAATGAATCGATCACCCTGCAAAAAAAAAGGCAACATGGCGCCAATTGCGGTTCCGCCAATCTATTGAAAAGGGTAATAAGATTTAATAATTTAATGCTCGTTGCGGCTGCATATTTGCATTCGGCTTTATTCGATTACCAATCGAAATTATTTGATTTTATGTTTGTGCGTGCGTGCGGCATTAGTGATTAATTAAATATTTGCTATAATAATTTCGATGATATTATTTATATTTAATTATTATAAAACAAACGGAAACGGTCATTACGGTGAAATATTAATTGTAGATGGTGTGGAATTATCGCAGATCGTGTCCGTGAATATTTCGGCATTATAAAATTGATGTGAATGTTTTTCGTTTATTTACATCCATCAAATATCAATATTGATTTTAGATGAAATTTTAATGATAAGTACACTATTTTATTATATTTCCTCATATTTATTAAATATTTTACATTTATAATAGGTGAAGAATTATTAATTTCATTACGTTTCACAAAAAAATAAGTGAAAAAATTATTTAAGAAATTATATCGTTAATTCCTGAAGCATCTATATAGTTATTAATTTTAGTATACAATAAAAACTATGGTCAATGAAGATTAAATCCTGTTATACAGACAAGCTATTAAGTATTTTTATTGTATTCAAGAAATTTTCCTTTTATAATTATAATCTTAAAATTCAAACATATTTTAAGATTTAAAAAGCCTTTGTTTCAACTCTATATATCTAAAAAATGTCACTATAGTTTCGATGACAAATTCGTCATTATGAACTTGATAATGACTTTGTGTTCGACTCTAGACTTACAAATATTTAAATATTCAGTGATAAAACTTAAAATCGTTGTGTTATTTAATTTATTTGATTTATACAGTAATTTTATTATAACAATATGTAAAATAACTAAATTACGAAAATGCAAATTAGTTTCAATTAATTACGAACATTTTATTATTAACTCGACGACTATTTATTAAATATTATCTAGATTACATAAGCCAAATGGAAATATCATGTATGGTTATGTTAAACCAGCATCTAATATTCGAATAGATAATGTTCATTTGCAATTCATACGATCTGGCTCAATTAGGAGCTCGTGTTAGATTTATGCACGTGAAAAAAAGGCGGCGATAAATTTATATGCAAAACACATTAGTCCGCTGATGAGATGTAAATAAGTTAATCAAACCGATGTTTCGGAATGTCTCCGTCACCGGTTTAAGGAGGAGACGAGGGGGGGGGGGGAAGGCTTAATCCTAATCTTAAATTAATTATCAATTCGATAATTAGGTGAGGGCAGGCGCGGTTATCACCGTTATGACTTCCGGAAGTTGGCCCGAAAGAAAAATTACAACTGTAACTGGGCGATAACTATAGACGGTCTTATTAGGAAACTTTGATATTACATGAAGGAGCTATAATACATTGGTAAAGTTTGACACGTTGACGGATGAGTTTGCGGTGCACGTGTGTCGATTCCGGGACGTTCATTACATTTGCCTCGTATTATATAGCCCCCCGGAGCTGAATTGGGGATCATCAATTGATTCCCTTACTTTTCTTCTTATATTGGAAAAGGGTGGATGCCGTGTAGTATGTAGCGATGCCCTCGTACGAAGGCACGTTCTGTAACTTTATATGGATTGACCGAATTTATTAATTTACAGTCAGCATATTTCTATTTATTGTGTTATTTAAATAGTTTGTTTTTTATATACCTCCAAAATTTATTTCAGAAATAACAGTTATATTAAAGTACCCATTTATAATCTCTCTCTAGGAAATTAATTTATTTTTCTAACTAAAAGATGCAATAAATAATTGATTATTATTTCCTTGCAAACCTACCAACCAGTTTTGGCCTATTCTTGTCTTATCATTTATAATTCCGTACTTAGATTTTGTTTTCCTGATTAAAACTATACTACGCTGATGAAACAAGAAGTCAAAATTTTCCTCAAATGCTATTGATGACAAAGGAACAATAATTAACAGTTAGCATCATTTCCGTAAAAGTCGCAGTTCAAGAGTTCACTAATTGTGGTTTATCTACTCAATTAGTTCAACATTCAGATAATAGATGTCGCTATTTTTTGCAATAATCTTAAAACTATTTACAACTAACTTGGGAGTAGATTAGATTGGACGGGGTCATTTAGCTATAAACTGTCTTCTAGCACAGCGATTTCATTGGTAAGGTCAATTAACTTCCTAGAAGTCCATACCCTGGTCTGTTCCAGAGTTTAGTGGTCAAAAGTGCTATATACATGCATAGGATGTGCTTGACCGTTTCCTAATCTACATGGTCTACAAGTGATGTTGTCCACTTTACCTATATAGATGCTACTTTACTGGGAATTGCCCTGTTAGGAAACCCGCAACCAATCTTTTTTCGCTTTTATCGAAACGGTATCTTGCACTTTTTTCCTACTTATGGATGCATCATCATGCCCTTCCTATGTGCTAGTGATAGCCTACATGTAAAGTTTGGTCCAATCATGGTAGTGGCAACTCCTTCCCCTTGTGTCAAACACACCTTTAATACCTAATGCAATCCTCTTGTGCTGTAGTGAAGCTTCTATGCCTGCTGCGAGACCATGAAGTGCATCCACAGTGGATTTACAAAATTGATAGGTAAACTGCTTGCCAATAGATCGGATTTTCTTTATATCGTTGTGTATAATTTTCTCCGTGACTTAGCCGGATTTAGCCTCATCAGTCGGCTTTCGGACTTCTTTGGGGATAAATATCACCTCTTTTAATTTCATTTAAATACAGCCTAGCATAAAGCTAGCGCTGTAAACTGCCTGCAGTTAAGCTTGTACTTTTGAAGTATTTAAAGCTATTAACTGGTCTTTCAAATTTTCTTTGGTCATGCGTTTACCAGGCTTGCTTTTGCTTTCTTTAGGAAACATCACTAAAACACAACTTTTACCTTTAAACTAAACAAAGACTTCAAACTAGTTCAGCCTTAACTTCTGAATCCCTAGGCCCTCCCTTCTACAGTTCCTGTTTCTTTTGTTTTCCTCTAAGCTTTTCTTACTTTTTAACTGTGATCGTAGCTTCTTCTTCTTTCTGTTCCTTCGTTTCTTTGGGGTCAACTGATGCCTTTTTGCTAATACGTTCTTTTGCTATTGTTGATTTCTTATGCTCTTTAAAGGAGTTTGCTCAGAAGTAGCTTTATCAACCTTTACTTCAGCATATTCTAACTCTAACTCGGCTAGTATAACTTATCAATATCTTCAATTCTTTCTCCTCTAATGTTCTTTGCCCTCTTTAGTCCTTTAAAAGTAAATATAAGGTTAATTAAGTGGTAGGATTTAACATCATCAGTTGACTTTTTGCCTTCTTTGGGGATAATTAATTGGAATATAACCTAACATAAAGCTATCTTTGTCAACTGCCTGTAGAAAGGGGCTATCTACAGGCAGCCCCTACTGAAATAGTGCAGGAAAAATGCAATCTAAACCTTTAGCTTTAAAGTATTTAAAGCTATTAAGTGCTCAATGAGTCTTACTAAGACGACGATTAACTTTGTTTTATTCAACGTCTGTTGAGGTACTAGCTAGAGAAGTAGTTGTTTCAAATTAATTTGTTTTGTAGTCTTAGTAAGACTCATTGTTGTAGATTCACGAAATGTTTTCGTATTTTTAAATTTATTATTTAATTTTCTACAACGAACTAAAGGATTTTAATACATTTTATCATTTTTTTTTCTTTAGTCACGCGTTTATCAGACTTGCTTTTGCTTTCTTTAAGAAAATCCACCAGGATTTATTTTTTTTTTAATTATTTGGGCAGGACTTTATGGAGCCTGGTTGTTAGGGTTGTATTAGTAATTTCGTCACAGATCGTTGTCCATGTTTTCTTTTTCAATTTTCTCATTATTATATTTCGAAAGTGCCTGTATATAAGCATCCTAGTTGCCAGTTTTCTTTATTAAAAGTTTTCTTGGCTTGGATCTTTAGTTGACCTGAATCCTTATTTCACCCTGGAGAAATATGTTCTCTGAACGAACAACTGGATTCATACGTCTTTAGGATGATATTTCTGAGCAGAGCCGCTACTGTGGCTCGAGATGTTTAGACACAGAAAGAAATTGCACACTAACTAAATTTAAGACAATTTAACAATTTGTTAATATTGTTAAATTGTAAAAGAAAAATAAATATTACACAAATATGGAAATACTTATGATTAAATGGATTTTTACACAAAAAAATAAGTTTTAGACAAACAAAACACTATAAGATTAATTTTTAGGTGCTTGTTCTACAACTTCAGCCTTCACTTCTGATTCCTTAGGCTCTGCCATCTTCAATTACTGTTTCTTTCGTTTTTCTCTAAGCATTTCTTCTTTATTTTTCTTTGCAGCTAATTTGACTGTGTTGGTATCTTTTTTTATTTCTGTGCTATGTCAAGTACAACTGATGCTTTTTTGCTAATAAATTGTCTGCTTTTTTTCGCTTTCTTAAGCTCTTCAGTCGGAGTTTGCTCAGGATGATCTTTTTCAACTTCAACCTCAAAATTCAAACCTTAACTTGGCTAGTCTCTTTATCATCGTCATTCTTTCATCTCTGTTATCCTTTACCCTCTTTAGACCTTTCTTTTTTGTGTCTTTCTTAAGAAGTTTTACACCAACTAGTATCACTAACATTCATATCTTCTTGCTGCTCCTTCTCACCATCACTTCTAGGTGGACTGCAAGAGAACGAAATATTTCGACACTTTGTTGACCACTATTTCTGCCATTTGGGCCTGGAGCTTTAAGGGATTTAAAGCTTTGCTTTCTTTAGAAAGTTTGTCTTTAACAGCAAACTGAGACATTCCTTCAGCCCCTCTGTATAACTCCCACATGACGGGTCTTTGTGGAGCCTGATTATTAGTATTGATTCAGTAACTTGCTCACAGAACGTTTTCCTTCTTTTCCTTTTCGATTTTGTCAACTCTTTAATATATTCCGACAGTGCCTGTCTATAAAAAATCCAGTTGCCAGCTTTTTTTGCACTGTTGAAAGTTTTTTATGGCTTGCATCTTGATGCGACTTTTGTTCCACCAGGGCACGTCTCTGTAGGAAGATGTCTTCTTTATCGAACGACTGGATTCATACGTCTTTAGGATGCTATTTCTGGGCAGAGCTGCTGCTGTTTCTAGCTCTACTATCGTCTGGATGTTTAGTGGCTGTATTTATACTTTTAATGATAATTCTTTCAGTTGGAATCCTGTCCCATTCTGTTGTATTGTAGACTCACTAAATTTAAGACAACTCTTATTTCAAATCTAACAATAAAATAAAACGTAATATTACACAAATATAAATATTTAAATATTTACGAATAAATGGATTTTTAAACAAAGACATAATATTTAGATGAAAAAAACATTATAAGAAAAAAAAAAACTCATACAATCAAATTGGAATATTCAATACTATTTAGAATCATCACCAAAATACAACTTTTACCTTTACACTGAACAAAAACTTGTCGAATGCAAATTAATTTTTGCGTGCTTGTTCTACAACTTCAACCTTCACTTTTGAACCATTAGGACCTGCGTTTTAAATTCTTGTTTCGTTTAACCGTTACTTTTATATTGAACAAAGACTTTTAACTTGTTAACCTTTTCGAATGCAGATTAATTTTTGCGCACTAGATCAGCATTCACTTTTGAATTCTTACAACCCACCTTCTCCAAAACCTGTTTCTTTTGTTTTTCTCTAAGCCTTTCTTCTTTCTTTTACTTTACAGCTGACTTAACTGTGCTGGTAGTTTCTTCTTCTTCTTCTTTCTGTTCCTGTGCTTCACCACGTTCAACTGATGCCTCTTTTGCTAATATGCTCGTTTACTGTTTTCTCTTTAGTGAAAGTTTGCTCAGTAGGACCTTTTTTTAATCTTGACTTCAGAATATTCTAACTCTAACTCGGCTAGTTACTTATCAACATCTTTATTATTGTCATTCCTTTTCCTTCAATTCTTCGTTCTCTAATGTTTTTATCCTTTCTAGTCCTTTAATTACTGCCACCACCTTACTTTTTTGTGTCTTTCTTTGCAGGTTTTAATTTTAATTATTATTTTCTTACTGCTCTTCCTCACAATCACTTATAGGTGGACTGCAAGATATCGAAGGATTTCGTCACTTTGTTTGCCACAACCTCTACTTCAGAATCAGATTTTTTCTGTTTGTGTTAGCATCTTTCTTAGCAAGCCTAACAACAATACAATTTAAAGAAGATTTTAACCGTAGCATCAAGAATTGCGTGGTTTGTTGTGATGGCAAGCAAACGAGGTTAGCCTTTCATCAACCCCAGATCAAAAGCAAAATTAAAAATCATTCACACTGACATGCTCGCCAATAAAAAACAAGTATATTGGAGGATCTAAATATTCTGTCACTTTTCAGGACGATTATATTCTGAAATCCAAGGAAAAATTCCTTAAATATTTCAATATATTTAAGAATGAAGTGGAAAACCATGAAGAAAGAAAAATTAAGATTCTACGATCTGATAGAGAAAGCGAATTCACCATACACTCCGAGACAAAACGGCCCATCAGAGAGAATCAACAGAAAAGACAAGATGTTTGCTTTCCGATGCGAATCTTGAAAAAGGGTTTTGGGCAGAAGCTGTGGATACTATCGTATATGTAAAGAACAGATCAATTTGTTCAGAAATAAACATTTGTAATGTGGAACAATAAAAAACCTAATGTAAACCACATAAGAATTTCTAGAAGATAAACTGCAGTGCACATTCCAAAAACGCAGAGAACCAGAAAAATGATTCTTTTGAGCTACAAAAATTACATGAAATGATATAGACCGTATGACGAAACTAGGGATAAGCTAATCATCAGTAGAGATGTAATTCTAATGGAGAATGAAACTGATAGCGCGTGGGTCAGAATCTTAGACTCAGTGGGAGCTAACATTGAAATCCAATAAGATATTTTAGAATAACAATCCTAAGATGATGAAGAAACACTTCAGGTAAAAAATAAATATTACTCAAAAGCAGTAAGGTCAGCCAGAAAACCCAAACCGAAGATGTTTTAGAATTATGTATCGTATCTATATGCAATAGATATAACTCTAAAATGTGTCCCCCTTACGGTGACTGAAGCACTGTTAAGACCAGACAGACAGATTCCTAGTGAATTTCCATGAGAGAAGATGTAGAGTCCTTTTATGATACACTTGCCGGGCGTCTAACAGAGCCACCAAGAACCGATTGCGTATTCAAATGGGTTTTTAAAATAAAAAGTGAAGTTCTAGTTGAAATGTGGTATCGTGCGCATCTAGTGGCTTTACACAAAAGCAAGTCATAGATTACGATTAAATTTTCTCCCCAATAGGTCATCATTCTAGTTTAAAACTTTTGTGTGCGCTTTCTGTAGAATTAGATTTAGATATGAGACATATAGATATAACAAAAGCTTTTTTGAACGGTGTTTTGGAAGAAATTGTCTATAAGAGGCAACCCGAAGGCTTTTTGGTACAGGCTTTCTTTGAGCCCGTCTGTATAACTCCAAGAACTTTATGAAGCTTGATAATTGGGGTTGTATCAGCATCTTTACAGAACCTTTCCCATATTTTAATTTTCGGTTTTCACAACTCCTCATTACATTCCGTCAGTTCCTGTCTATAAGTACGTTTCTTTGCACTGTTGAAAGTTTTCCTGGCTTGCATCTTAAGGCGACCTAAATCCTTGTTCCACCTGCGTCTCTAGAGGAAGCTATTTTTGAGCAGAGCTACTGCTATTTCTAGTTTTTCTGTGGTCTGAGTGTTTAGGCACACATTTAGTACAACATATACAGCCCACCGTATATGTAATTTTAACGACATTTCTTCCGGCCGTAACCCTGGCACGTTTTGCTAGTAAAAAAAAAAGAAAATTGTAGACTCACTAAATTTAAGACAATTCTTTTTTTCAAACCGGTACCATTTACCATTGGGATACAATTAATGGTGCTTTGGAGTAATGGGGGCGATCCTTTAAAGTAACAAGTTCATTTACACCCACACACAAATACACAAATCACGCGGCGGAATGATCACGTGGTCGATAGCCAATTAAATTTAAACTGAACAAAGACTTTAAACTTGTTATTATTTCCTCTTCCTCACAATCACCTCCAGGTAGAGGGGGTTTAAAGTTTTGCTTTCTTTAGGAAGTTTGTCTTTGACAGAAAACTGAGACATTCCTTCAGCCCCTCTGTATAACTTTTACATGATAGGTCTTTGTGGAGCCTGGTTATTGATATTGAATCAGTAATTTCCTCACAGAACGTTTTTCATGTTTTCCTCTTCAATTTTGTCAACTCCTTATTATATTCCGAAAGTGCCTGTCTATAAACATTCCAGTTGACAGTTTTCTTTGTACTGTTGAATATTTTACTCGCTTGCATCTTGCTGGGACCTGAACCCATGGCACGTCTCTGTGGGGAAGATCTCCTCTTTAGCGGACAACTGGATTCATCTTTAGGATGTTATTTACTTACTGTAACAGGGCTTTTAATGACAATTCTTCCAGTTCGAATCATGTCACGTTGTGTTAGCAAATAAACAAAAAAAACAAAATTGTATACTCACTAAGACAACTCTATTTTCAAAATTAACAATATGAAAGAAAAAGAAATTTTACACAAATATAAATATTGAAATATTTTTACGAATAAATTCTTGTTGCGTTTAACTTTTATCTTTACACTGAACAAAGACTTTTAAATTGTTAACCTTTTCGGATGCAGATTAATTTTTGCATGCTAGTTTTAACTTCAGCCTGTATTTCTAAATCCTTAGGACCTGTCTTCTTTAATTCTTGTTTATTATATTTTTCTCAAAGTTTTTCTTCTATCTCTGTCATTGCAG
This sequence comes from Ontholestes murinus, assembly GCA_963969525.1. Lineage (NCBI taxonomy): Eukaryota > Metazoa > Arthropoda > Insecta > Coleoptera > Staphylinidae > Ontholestes > Ontholestes murinus. The sequence continues at coordinate 68,898,765 of OZ018390.1, read as the reverse complement.
CTGACTTAACTTCTTCTTTCTGTTCATGTGCTTCATCAGGTTCAACCAATGCCTCTTTGCTAATAGGTTTCTTTCCTTTTTTCGCTGCCTTAGGCTCTTCGAGATCTTTAAGTTTGCTCAGCAGGAGCTATCTCAACCTTGACTTCAGAATATTCTGACTCTAACTCGCCTAATAACTCATCAATATCTTCATCATCGTCATCCTTTCTCCTTCGATTCTTCTTACTCTTCTTTCCTTTCTGCTTTTCTTTATCCTCTTTAGTCCTTTCATTACTATCACTAATATTATAATATTCTTGCTGCTCCTCTTCAAATTACTTACACTATCCACCTACAAGAGAGCGAAGGATTTCAACACTTTGTTCAGCACAACCTCTTCTTCAGGTCTTCAGAAGCAGATTGCACATTTTTCTTATTTTCCTTTCGAAATGATGGTAGTGACCGTTACTATGTGGTGGTTCATTTTAAAAAGGGTAAATGAAAATAATTTTTAAGTTTTTATACCACACAAACAAAGTTTACAATATATTATCGATTTTGACACAACTATAGTTTTGACTATTGCAGGTCATTATCAAGTGTTAAATTTAAAATAGAAACCTAAAAATTATTTTCATTTAGTCTTTTTACTTTTCTTTGTACTACCTTTCTATGTTGCCTCTTTCATCAAAGGTTTTACCGGTTTACTATCACTAACATTATTATTTTCTTGCTGCTCTTCTTCACTATAACTTCCACTCTCTACCTGCAAGAGAGAGTAGGTTTCGACACTGTGTTCACCACAACCTCTTTTTCAGAATCAGATTTTTTCTTTGTGTCAGTAGTTTCCTTGGCAAGCTTTCGTTGCTTATGTTCTTCATCTGATACAAGTAGTTGACTTATTTTTCTTCACTTGTTTGACTGGATCATGCTGTTCTATAATATTTCAACCTCGCAATCACTCCCATCCCTTTTGTCTCCTTTGTGCCTTTTTTTCACTTTACCCATACCAGTCCTACTTTAATCCCTTTTGCTGCAATTTTCATATGTGATTTGAGTGATTGTTAATGCTCTCGCCGCAAAACTGGTTGATATGCTCTTTTGTAGTCTATAAGCCGGTGTTCCTTGGCGTTTAAAAAATTTTGTCCAGCTGAGCCTAGAGAATTTTGTTAATCTGCTTCAGATAACCTTCGGTAATTTTTCTAATCGTACCGGAGATAATTTTTACTACCTTTCTCGAATATACGCCGACGGTTTACCGGTTTATGGCCCTATATATACACAAATTTAATTTTAAGACCTCTTCTCAGAGGAAAATAAGCCAAATTCGAGAAGACAATGGTGAAACCTTCATAATAGAGCCCTTGTGTGGAGCACTGGCATCGAATAAGGGAAAACATTTTGTTATTAACTCAAACCTTTCCTTATGCAATCAAAATTTTTGTACGAATTTATTGTTACATATGTATTGTATTACGTAAGCACAGTTGATAAATTCATACTATCAATATAAATAAGCAAATGTTTCCTTTTTTTTTTTCGAATTGAATGTTGAATTAAAGAAAATCGAATCACGAATGAAATATTAAACATGTTACAATGTGTCAAATGCACTTTTCATAGTGGCTCGTCTGTGTTTCTCCGATTTCTACACTCCATTGCGTTTCTCTTTGTGGTCTCTATATAGAATAAATCTTCCACAACATGCCAACGTGCTTGCTGTGAAGGCATCAGCTAAAGTGATATTCAACACTTCCTGCCTGGTTGCATTCACAAATATCTAAATTGTTAGATATAATTAATTCAAGAAGTTTCTTATCTCTTTTATTAGTGTTCGTGCTACTTCATATTATGTTGTGGGCGTTAGAATTACATTCTAAGTGAAGGTTTTTATTGCCTCTTCTGCACCACTCCACGAATTTACGTTCCTCCTCTGGTGGTGCTTTACTTTGATCTCCTACAAATAGACAGAGATCAACCTTCTTCTTCTTCTGTAGGTGCCTCTCCTAGCAGAGGTTGGCGACTAGTACACCATATGATTTCCTATCTGTCGTTGCTCTCATCAGATCTCCAAACCCCATTTCCACTTTTTTTCCTTCCAATGCCGCTCCTTCATAGACCTAGTAGTTCGTAGCGTTCGTGCCTCATAAGGTGACCAAGGTAAGCCTTTCTTCGTCGGAACTTCTACTAGGTCTGCTGCATACCTGTGGTGAATTCTGGAGTGAATGTATAATTCATATCTTTCCTGTATGCAGTCTGTTTTATACACCAGACTAAAATTATTTTGGGGTAGCCCCCTTGTTGATCCAGAGCCCCTGCAGGAATCCTATTTCAAATTTGGCTTTTGAATCTTCATTAAAGGACACTTGATCCGCTTTAGAGTGATGGAGATTCAATTGAATACAGCGTATGCTTGCCGTTAGTGTGGTTTATACTCACCAGACCTAAACTTTGTGTTTCGGGACTTTTTGCCTTTAGAGTTTCCCTTCTATCCGTCTTCATCTATCGAGTAGAGCTTTTTGTGGCTCTTGTCGTTGATGACAGTAGAAACTTCGCCGGTTTTCCTTAAATGACTGAACTTGGTAATCTCACGCCGCTTTGCTCCCTCTTACCCCTGGATCTTAACTCAACCTGGACAAGTCGAAAGCTGATTTTATGGCATAACTTCTCTACCCTGACTATGCACCTACCGACCTCCAAATTAGGTTCCTTCCGATTTCTCCTTAGTATCTTCTAGTTGGAAGTATTTACGTCATTCTAGGCTTTAATCAGTGAACATAGCTTTTCGTTAGTGTATCTCTTGATATTGGAAAAGTAACCAATTATAACATTTGGCTGAGGCTTCTCTGCCTTTTTCAGTTTTCTTATCCTTGCTCTCTCACAGCTTATTAAGTTGGGCTATTGAGCTCTTTAGTCGACTGTGGTATGATCGGCATATGGCAGTAGATGCCACCTGGTCTATGGTTCCACTGTTCCCTTCTTTCAATCACTATTTATTTTATCCACATTGACCTCACTTGCGACTTCAATATATTTCGTGGTTATGATACATTCTGAAAACCATCTAAGATTATATCTATGTTTAACACCAGCTGTTTCCTGGCTGTAAAACACAGTATTGCCGGCGACGATAGGCACTCTTCGACTTTTCCTCCTTTTGGTCACGAATGTATCATGTGTACTTTTGGAAGCTTCTCCCGATGTAAATATGTTGAAGATTTGCGAAATGTTTCCGTATTTTTGATTAAATAGTAAATATAATCTCTTTTCCAGCAAGAACATTAATAATATTTCAATATGAGCTGAAGGGTAACTTATAGATAGCCATTAAACGAAACAATAGTGTCATAATTTTTTCTCTCAGTGTAAACGCAAGTACTGCAGATAGTTTTTCAATTATCCTTAAGAATTTGCAGCATCAGCTACTTAAATAAGTAATTTACCCAAGAGGCGGAGAAGTGTTATTATCACTATGATTATTATTATTATTGTTATATCATCTGGATTATAAAGTTGCAAGACGTTATTATATTACTCGTCCGCGAGAGGAACTTTAGACATTACTTACATTTATTAAGAAAAATTGCGGCAATACCATTACCCATCCCACTCGGACGGGATTAAACAATGTTTATTTAATACGAAAATATCCGAGAGCGACTCTGCGCATTGTTATCGCCGGAGTGTGCCTAGGCCATTAAGAAAATTGATTCTTAATTACATTCCGCGGACGCATAAGTGGTCCGCCGCTAATGAGTTATCGCACTTCTCTCCGTTGTTATTAAATCGAATCCTCGGCAATTTCGCGATTATACAAGACCAACAACAACCGCCGCAACGCCCGCCAGTTTCACAGTCCTTTACCGCACACACACACACACACGAACACACGCGTTCTATTATCTTAACGAAGATTAATCGCTTTCGCCGTTATTACATTCATAGTTAAAAGCGTATGGAGGTAGTTTGGATAAGGGACAGTATGTCTCTCTCAGACTTTTGCTCTCGTTATGGACGTAAAAGTGGTGTTACATATAAGTTCTTATCGATGATAATAAATAGATTTGCGTTTGTAAGGTGGTAAGGAGTACATAAAATAAAGCTTCTACCAGCATTTTTGAAGGAAAATCAGTAAAAACACCCATTTTTGGTGCCCAACATCTTACAAAACGCCATTTATCTTTTCTGGCAAAGGTAAAAACTTTAATTCTTGTATCTTGGCGTTCACTTCGTAATAAATTTTCAATTATTACTTTATTTTAAAGGAAAATAAGAAAAAAAAACCATTTTTGGTGCCCAACATCTTTCAAAACGCATTTCAACTTTTCCGACAAAGACAAAAAACATTCTTTAAAAGTTTAAATTTAAAAATTATAAACAACTATATAACCAAAAACGTATAATTCTGTTCAAAAAAAATTTACGATTACCTCTTGTAATTTAGACAAAGTAAAAACCAGTTATTTATTATAATAGTGATGATTAACAACTTTTAGAAATTGCCTTACATTAATGCCTTTAATTAAAAAGTAATCGAGATAATAATAATAATAACAACTAAAAAAAAACCTGGCACCGACTAATGATGCTTTTATCTCTTTTAATAGTCCCGGTAATTTTGATATCATCATCCCACACGTCTATTAAGCTCACGTATAAAAAAAACCAAACGAAAGAAACACATCCGGACCGTAATTATCTGAAAACGCCTATGGCCTCACTCGTTCTCGTTTATTAATATTTAAGCATTGGAGAGAGCCTAATCCGATTTTAATGCAATTCCAGCTTATATCAATACTTAATTGGATCATTAGAGGATGTTGAACTTTTTGTCTGACCATTAAGGCGAGTGGAGAGGAAAAAAAACCTTTAATTAACGCAATTGAAAACGAATACAAATTGATCCGCGAACGTTATTAAGTATCATTAAGTTTTCGCGTGCATTTAAATTACTGAAAAGATCGAAGAATTTTCCCTTTTAGTGTCTCCAACGCGAAAACGCGGTTATGGTTTATTAGTAAATAAGCTCATTGTAAAATTTTAAGCTCTCAGTAATTGCAAGAATAATATGCCAAGATAAAAAAAAGAAACGTCAGGTTAGCGCATAATTTACCCCTACACGATTGTTTGCTGTATTTTGCATACATTACAGTAATTACTAATATTTTCATTTTAATAATACCGTATTTATTAACAAGAGCTCCTTTTTTTCTATTGCGTTTCAATTAGTAATAAATAGTCGAAAAATTATTATTCTTCGCAATAAATATGGAAATTCGCGTTCGGAATAAAAAGGGGGTTAATGTGATGGAATAAATTGCGATAATTTGCTTGGACTTATTTAGAAAATCTCACAGGTTATGTGAGAACCGAGCGTAATTATGAATATGTATCCTCCTTTTTTTTTTCGCTGCGGTTTTATGTGATTAATCTACATGCATCAAGAATTCATCGAAGCAATTATGTACGGCTCGGTTCTCGGTAAGCAAAAAAAAAGATGACATCTCATACATCCTCTCAGTTAATTTGATCAGAGCTGTACATGTCACAAACATGCTACTATGTAATTGATACATTGATGAAATGTGTATATTTATAATAAATAAATACATTTTTAATCAATGCAAGGCAATAAGTTATTTCGTTCATCATAACAATGCAATTAAGTTCAACTGTGGAAAATATAGAAATTACCGTTAAATTGTAATTTCATTTTATGAGAGAAACTTTTTCAAAAGATTATTGCATCTATTAGAAAATAATCCTTGAATAATATGTGATCAACTTTTTGTGACTTAAAACTTTTATGATTTTTTGAACTATAGTTGTTAAGTTCCAATGAGCATGGGTTCTGTAAATCCTACCTTTCCTCCCATATAGCCTTTGATTGTTGCAATCTCTCCTATTTTTATCCCTCGCATTCGAGGTGTGGTGTGCTTTATAAAATTTCTTTGGGCCGTGCACTCATCAAGCTTTCCTATCCTATACAGATCTCAGTGAAGCACCAGTCCTCGGATGTAGTAGGTCGCCATACCTTTTGTAAACCCAAAGTTCTACTCATGCGATCAAAACCTTGATCTACTGCTCCTTAGCACTCTCAACCCATCTCAGCCCATCCTCCGCTTTTGGGATGCCCTTTTGTCTGGCCCTATATTACTAAACCCTGACCATTAGTGTCAAACACGTAGATATCATCCCCTTAAGGTTTTGAGTCTTCTGATACACATTATCCTCCTTAGACTGTTCTCGTTTCTCCTAAACCGTCCATGCTCGGATTATATATAAGAGCTTTGAAGCTTCTACCCTACTTCCAATCTCCTCGTTTCCTTATTTGGCCCCATATTACCTTCGTCACCCTCTCAACATTCTTTCTCTTCTGACTCTTTCAACTCTCCTCTTTGAAAGCCAAGCAGGTGACGATTTCAGAGCCGCTACCCTATCTTAATCGAGTATATCTAGCCCACTACCGATGTTCCTCTGCCTGGTAATGATAATTAGGTCAACCCAAAAAACGTCATCCACCTCGAGGCATTGTCTCTCCCAATTGACTCTCTTTCTAACCTCCAGCAATCAGTCCTCTGTAGACCTAGTCCACCTGAAACCAACTTATATTGGATACCATCATCCTCAATGGTACACATAGTTTAGTCCGCCAACAGCTACAACGAAGCAATATATTTTTTCATGATTGTCCTTTGGTCTTCGAAGAAGTATATCTGTTACGGTAAATGTACACTCTTGGGAAATGTACACTTTTACCGTAAAATGTGTACATTTCCCAAAAAGTTAGGTATATGTGAACTGAATATAATGTATTTGTACATTTCCCGGCAAATGTGTACTCTTGCCTTCACGTTTTAGTAAATGTACTCTTACCTTCATGTTTTAAGAAAAGTTGGAATACAAATAAATTAAAAATGTTGTTGCAGTAAAAAATATTTGTTGAAATAAACATAATACAAAAGGCTTTAATAACGAAAATTATTTTAATTAAAAAATGTAAATGACAAACAAAACATATTTTTCTTTGCATATTATAAAATATGTCGTAGGTTATGATCCCAATAGTCATAAATACAATTTTCGTCCTAGTTTTTCAGGACCAATATGATGGGAATCAAACAAATAGTAATAATAACATACTTGTCTTTATTATAACAGTTAAATTTTATAAAACTATAAAGGAACATATAGAAATTTCATAATAAAAAAGTTTTATTTATTTGAGCAAGAATTGCTATTGTGGCACTTGGAATTACATAATATTCCAGCATTTTTACAACTGCATTTTTTTGAGGAACATGTTCCTTTACAGATGCATCTTTTAAAACCTTGTCCACCAGTAAGGGACTGCATTCCTATAATTTCTCTTACCGATTTCTCAACATCTTGAGGAACATCTTCGTATGATATAAACTTTTGTTCGCAAATAGCGAATTCATGCCTAGAATAAGATTGTTTTAAAACTCCCTGCTTAGTTCCTAATTTATATAAATTTTTATCGTCATCTCTAAACAAAACAACGCAAATCAAATTTTTTGGATCCGTTTTACCACGATCAACGTCTGGAATGGAAACTCTAACATTGTCACCAATCACAGCAGCAGGAAATTTTTCTTTCGAAAGATTACACATTTTTATAGCTTGATTTTCTAAATTTTCCCTTGCTTTCTTTCGAGCATTATCAATTAAAATCTAACGTTTCAACGGAAAATTCATCGTTTTCTGCGACTTTGCTATGTGGTGAATTGGCTGTGTGTACTCCTTCTAGTTATTGCTCTAACTCTTCTTCTGTTTCCAGCTGTTTAACAGATTCCATAGGTAAATTTGATGTTTTCAAACCCAATTTCATTCTTGTTCCGAATAAAGCTTCATAGGGAGTTTGCTTTATACCCTCATGAAAAGCTCTATTTTTCATCAATTGAACATATTTTAAACCTTCTGACCACTTGGTTGTTTGGTTAGTGATAAGCCAGGTTGTAGTTGTAAGCATATTTTGAACATCTTGATTCGCTCGCTCTATCGAGCCCTGGCTTTGGGAATGGCGAGGCTTCCCGTGTATTATTTTAACACCATCCCACAAATTTTCTAATTCTTGTATAATTTTATTTGCAAACTCCCTACCATTATCACATTGGAGAATGGATGGGGCTCCCAAAAGAATGAAAATATCCATAAGTTGTTTTGCTACTTCTGCCGCAGTTTTTGTTTTTAGTGGGCGCAGTACAACAAATTTGGTTAAATACGGCTTTTTTGTCGAATTCGTGCAAACTTGTTACCGATAATTTTCAATGCACTTGTGCAATTACTGTTGATAATTTTAACTTACCTGAGTCTTATTTCTCTAAATATCTTAAATTATATCCAGAAATCTTCAATACTATGGCATTAATTTGTAATGTAGTTATTGTAGGGTACGTAAACATAATAACATTGACAGTATAGATTTGCACGGAATGTGTAACGTGAAATAGCAGCGCCTACTGAACTTTTTTCTATGCTCACATTTACCAAAACGACATGGTCATTGTGAATTCAATGTACATTTCCCCAGTTTGAAATTGTAAATGTTAGTTGAATGCACATTACCCAAACGAGGAGGTAAATGTGCACATTTACCGGAAAATGTGTACATTTGCCGCAATGTCTACTTTTACCGTAACATATCGACCGACTTCCTCCAAAATCCCTCTCATCTTTCCTATTTGCAAGAATGGATAGGTTTGACCCTCTTTTATATGAACGATACTGTCCAGAATTTTAATGATGGAAAATAAAATTGTTTTTGATGAATTAAAAAAAAAATTCAAAAAGTAACCTCTGAAGGAATTAGATTTAAATTGTCAGAATTTGTCCTAAATTCAATAGCTTTTAATTTTCTATAAAAACAATTGCCTAATCACAGCTAGAAACAAAGTGGCAGCGCTCAGAATTTGAATGATGGAAAATAAAATTGTTTACACTGAATTAAAAAAATTTCAAAATGTAACTACTGCAGGAATTAGCTATAAATTTTCAGAATTTGTCCTCAATTCAATAGTTTTTAATTTTCTATAAAAACAATCGCCTAATCATGGCTGGAAACAAAATGGCAGCGCTCAGAATTTGAATGATGGAAAATGAAATTGTATTGACTGAATTTAAAATTTTTCAAAATGTAACCACTGAAGGAATTAGCTATAAATTTTCAAAATTTGTCCTTTATTTAAGATTTTTTAATTTTCTATACAAAAACAGTCGTGTAATCATGGCTAGAAACAAAATGGTAGCGCTCAGAATTTGAATGATAAAAAATAAAATTGTTTACACTGAATTTAAAAACTTTCAAAATGTATCCACTGAAGGAATTAGCTTTATATAATTACCTAATCATGGCTAGAAACAAAATGGCAGCGCTCAGAATTTGAATGATGGAAAATTAAATTATTTTCGCTGTATTAAATATTTTTAAATTGCAACTACTGAAGAAATTGCCTATAAATTTCTATTTTTTGTCCTCAACTGAATTGTTTTTAATTTTCTATAAAAACAATTGCTTAATCATCGCTGGAAACAACATGACAGGGCTCAGAATTTAAATGATGGAAAATGAAATTGTTTACACTGAATTAAAAAATTTGCAAAATGTAACTACTGAAGGAATTAGCTTTAAATTGTCAGAATTTGTCCTAAATTTAATAGTTTTTAATTTTATATAAAAACAATTGCTTAATCATGGCTGGAAACAAAATGGCAGCGCTCAGAATTTGAATGATGGAAAATAAAATTGATTTCACTGATTTTAAAAATTTTCAAAATATAACCACTAAAGGAATTAGATTTAATTTGTCAGAATTTGTCCTCAATTTAATAGTTTTTGATTTTATATAAAAACAATTGCCTAAGCATGGCTAGAAACAAAATGACAGCACTCAAAATTTAAATAATGGAAAATAAAATTGCTTTCAATGAATTTTAAAAATTTTCAGAATGTAACCACTGAAGGAATTAGCTATAAATTTTCAGAATTTGTCCTCAATTCAATAGTTTTTAATTTTCTATAAAAACAATCGCCTAATCATGGCTGTACACAAAGTGGCAGCGCTCAGAATTTGAATGATGGAAAATCAAATTATTTTCGGTGAATTAAATATTTTTAAATCGTAATTACTGAAGGAATTATTTATAAATTTTCAGAATTTGTCCTCAATTCAATAGCTTTTAATTTTTTTATAAAAACAATCGCCTGATCATGGTTAGAAACAAAATGGCAGCGCTCTGAATTTGAATGATGGAAAACAAAATTATTTTCACTGAATTAAATTTTTTTCAAAATGTAACCACAGAAAGCCATAGTTTTGCCCTTAATTGAATAGTTTTTAATTGTCTATAAAAACAATTACCTAATCTTGGCTAAAAACAAAATAGCGGCGCTCAGAAATTGATAAATAGAAAGTAAAATTAATTTCGCCGAATTATTTTTTAAAATGTAACAACGGAAGGAATTAGCTTTCAATTTTCCAAATTTGTCCTCAGTCGAATAATTTTTAATTTGCTATATAAACAATTGCCTAAACATGGCTAGAAACAAAATGGCTGCGCTAAGAATTTGAAAATTGCAAAATGAAATTTTCTTTTCTGTAATTCTCTTCATGTCATCCCTGGTCGCTATATACATTTTTAATTCCCCTTGTAGAAGGGAAATTTTTATTAATAAAAGGGTATACTAAAATCTAGCCATAGTATACCATGTACTTCAGTAAAAATATTCTTCAGTTTTTATATGTAGACAATGTGTCAACATTAGGTTTACGTAAACCTTACATAAAATATTAAATGCTCCTGTAATATAACACATTACAATAACACAATCAGAGTTATAAAGCCTTTTGGTTTAATTGTAGTTACTATAATTTTATAGAAATTTGTTGTTGAGTTACGTGAAGGTATGATTAATACTTGATTAAAACACTAACATTTTCATAGTTATTGTTTGAATCAAGTATACTATAATCTTATTGAATAGTTTTTGAGCATTAAAAAGAATTGAATAATAACAAAAAATCTCTGCTCATCAAGAAGTTTCTCACTATAGCCAGCTTTCAGATAGAGTGATGATATATATTTTGCCATGCGTAGCACTATAAATTCTATTAGAATTTCACCAAGTAACAACCTTGACAATTCAATATCTAATGGAATAAGATTATTACGTAGAACGGCATTTCAAGCAAACTAAAATTTTATCAGTACAGACACTCCTCCTTTCAAATCAATTTGAAGAGATGTCACTTAATCTACGACTTTCTGTGAATCATGATAAGAAAAGAAGATCCTAAGATAATTTCTGTAATCAAGTTCAATGATGCCAAAGTACAGTACAGTAACTGATATGGGAAGGCTAAAGATAAAAATATGGTCATAGATATGTGACGAGGTGTCAAACACTTATCTACTATTAGCTGCCGTCACATGACTTAAATCACATTAAGTACAATACGACGTTTTTTGTGTTATTATAGTTTCTTTAGGCACATCACGAAATTATTAAGAAGGGCAATCCCTGGACACTTAATCACTTAATGTGATTTAAGTCATGTGACGGTAGCTAATAGTTATATCATTCAATGCCTGGCGGTGCATTAGTACGAGGAGTAGTTGTTTTAACTATTAGCTGTTATGTCTTGCATATGTTACGTGAGATAACGGTGCAGTAATGCTCAGGAAAATAATTATTTTTCATTTAAAAATTTCACTTATCTAGAGTTTATAAGGTAGATAAAACACTTCGTTAATTCAATACTTTCCTACAGCTTCAAAAAGCCTAAGAAAAACACCGTTTGAGTAAAATTTGTGTACTTAACTAACATTGGTCACTCAAAATGCAATTTTTTATAATAGGTAAAGAATTTCTAAGAATAGATAGACGCACTAGCTAAATATGTGATCCAGAAAGGCAATTTATAGTCATCAAGAGTGGCATGAGGAGCAAATAATTATAGAGGTGATGTTTCTGCTTAATCTGGAAGTGGCAAACGTAAGCACCTAGTTAATATCTAAAAGTCTCTTTACCCAGTACAAAATCGACATCACCATTACAACATTGGCAATGTTGGATAAAATAAGATTATTGACTTTTCAGGTTAATATGAAAATCCGTAGTGGCCATCAAATCAAATTAAATCAAATCCTTAATTGGTGCTAGAACATTTATTTTACGCAGTTCATCATCGTTACATCTTCAATATGGCCAAAGAAGGAGGTATTCTATTACCACTAATACCAGTGATTATCTTACCCTTGCAACATTTTGAATATTGGATAAAATAAAAAAAATGGATAACAATTTTCTAGTGACTTCATCATCGATTTTTTACCACTTTTTTAACTGTCACCAAATTTTCTCATTACTCCTTCGTTGTAACGTTCCCTTTCAAGCATCCTCTCATACATCCCGGACTCTGTGTTTCTCATGTTGCGTTTATCACATTTCTTGCCTTTGCCACTTCCTCGTGTCGTCAGTATGTCTGTTCACTCTTAACTGCCGCATCGTAGGGACAGCTTAGGAGGATGAGTTAAACTTTCTCTTAGCTGCCTTTTCCCTTGCGTCTTCTTTACAAGGGCATAGGTATGAACTTTGTTAATTTCTCTACAGACGCTGTTCTCACTGCTGATAATGGTGGTAATAAAGTGGCTTCTACTTTAGAAATGACCGCGGAGAGATAGCGCACTTGTTAATGTTGGATAGAATAAAAAAATTAAAATATAAGGGGACTACGAAGAGAAACATGTTCATATTTTGTATAACGATTTTCTAATGTCTTCCTTCTCGATTTTCTTCCACTAACACCAGCGATCATCTTACCCTTGCAGCATTTTAAATGTTGGATAAAATAAAAACATGGAAATTTCAGGTATCTACGAAGAGATACAATTGCATATTATGGAAAACAATTTTTTTTATCGACATTTTCCATTTTTTTTCAGCTGCCACCAGTTTTACTCATTACTCCTTCTGTTTTATGTTTCTGTTTAAGTATCATTTTACACATCCTCGACTCTGACACTTGGTCGACGTTTGTCATGCTGTGTTCGTCACCCTTCTTGCCTTTACCTCTTCCTTGTTTCGTCAGTATACCTGTTGACTCTTGACTGCCAAATCATGGGGATAGCTAAGAGGATGAGCTGGGCTGTCTCTTAGCTGCTTCTTTCCCTACTTCCTCTTTACAAGGGCCCAGGTATAAACTTAGTTAATTTCTCTACAAACGCTTTTCCCGCTGTTTATCTAAGCGCTGATATTGGTGGTAATAAAGTAAATTCTACTTTATAAATGTCTAAAGAGATATAGCGGACTTATCTGTTATTTTCTACAGATGTAAGGTGCGCCATGGGATACAAAATTTTTAGGATAGGTAGTACTCAACCGGGAGGGATCGGAGAGGGGAGCCATGCCCGTCGGCGCCCTCCCCCGACCTTGCAGTTTGTGAATGGTTATTCTTTAGTTCCAATCATGTCCCTGTGGACCGTGAAGCATCGCGTTTTTGTAAAACTTTTAACTTCCTCAATATGGAGACATACTAAGCCGAAATACCATCTTGAGATGGATTAATACCCTTAGTGGTGGAAATGGTTTAATAAAAAAACAAGCTAACGGGACCATGTTGTACAGTTTGAACTGCAGAGAACGTAAATATTTGTAAGGCAGGCTATAAGCATAGTTCAAAGAGTTCAGCTCGTCGGCATTCTGCAGCACTGCGAATGTTCGACACTTCAATACGGCGAATTCTCCACCAAGATTTACGTTTGGCAGTTGTGCACCAGTTTGGACTGTAACTACCAAGCCGTCATTGCAATATGTTTTAAATTCAGCGAAAATAATCTAGGCATTGCTATGGTTAAAAATAAGCTCATCCTTTCCTACTGAAGAAGAACGTACATAACACCGTCTGGTGAGGTTTTTAGTTTAGTTTTAAAGAAACAGCCAAGCACTATCTTGCAAGTGCTGTAGAGGCCCTAAAAGATGCAAAAATTAAAACGAATGAAATACTTCATCACGATGAACACTAAAACGGTCGGAAATGGTATTAAACTGTCCAGTGAAAACCAATGGAAGATTTTAGGGCCCTAATAGGACACTGCAACTTAGGACCTCACCTGACGAGACGACCCACTTACTCTAGTCCTGCCTGCAGAGGCTGTGAAGAGGAAGAGGAAACCGCCGAGTATTTACTTGAATTAACAGCGTGAGGCTTGAAAACTAAGCTGAGAGGACGACAAATTAATATGTTAAATATTTGGTTCAAACAGGATGGAACTACAGCCCATACTTCCCGAGTCTCTATGGCTGCTATTAGACAAATGTTCTCTAATCGCATTATTTCCAGATTCAGTGTTCGCTCTTCAGGCCTTTTAATGTGTAATTTTTTTCTTGTGGGATATCAAACGTCTTGTGTGTTTCCACCACACCAAACCGAACTGCGACAATCAATAGAGCGAAACATCGCTTGGATCGATCGTCAACTATTGAAGAGTATGGAAGCTAACTTCAGAGAGCTTCTCCACATTTGTCAGCTTGAAAATTGACACCATCTTAATTATATTATTTTTCGTACATAGGTAACTCACACTGCAGGTTTTGACCTACTTATTTCTGCGAGTAAAAATTTCTGAAACCCTAAAATCATGGAGTAGTATTGATTTGTAAAATGTCCGTATCCCATGGCGCACACGTATAAAGGAAGTGGAAATGTCCTCTTCCTGAAGAAATTCAACAACAAAATTAAATGTAGATAAGGTAAAAGATTCGGCGCTTAAAATACAGGGTCCTAAAGCACTAATGCCCAGGGAGATCCTGAACGAGGCAGTCAAAATAGCGGTAGGAAAGGACGCGAAGGAATTGAAGAACAACTTCAACAATCGAATGATTTAAGGGAGTTTCCTTATGAAATATAACCGAACTAGGCTGGTTCTGTTGGTCCAACGCGGAAAATTGGAAAACGAGCCAAGAGTTTACAGTTTTGTTTACCTGCAGAATAGAAAAGGAATTTTTTAAGCACTTACAAGTACAAGGAACTAAAGAGGGGCTTGAAACATCCCAAAATTGTCAACCAGTAAGACAGGACGGCTTTAGGGGGGTTAGATCCAGAGCGAATACGATGCTGGCAGTTAAAATAATCAACGACGTAGCAAACTATGGTCTTCTGAGAGGAAGAACGCACTTCGTGGTTGCTACTATTCTTACAATATATCTAAAGAATGCATTCAATACTTTTCTATGGGACGATTACGTCTATTAAGTCAACCCGCTGGAGGAGATGGTGATATCAAAATACTTGAAGATAATGCATAAAAATTATCTAAGAGATAGAGCACTGCTGTACTTATGTGTGCTTACAGTGATGTGGGAGTATCAGAGAGGTACTAAAGTTGCTAATTTATGAACCGTTTGAAAATTTTTCTCTTAATACCTTAAAAGATAAACAAAGAAAAAAAACTTGTTTGACATATTTTTGCATACCTATGTAACTATACCCACTGTGAAGGATTTACTAGAGATAGTAGAGAACAACTATATTTTCAATCATCTGATAGTATTTGTGTAGTGCTAAGATCTGTAGAGGGCAGTACAAAAAAGTGAAAAAAGACAGCCAGGCTCTAAGTGACGGCGTAGGAAATAAGTTACTTGCATACTATATAAGACAATTGGACGCTTAGGATAAGAAATCGACAAGAGGAAAAATGAAATAGCTGATAATCGTAGATGCAAATAAAATGTGTAGCTTAGAGAGATCATAGTGGCGACTGAAGTACTGACAAGAGCTCTACCGGATTTGCACTTTTAATTTAGAGCTAGCCGCGGGCACAGACAGGGCATCTGCGAAGAGGAACAAGCATCAGTTGCTACAGTCATGGCGAGGGAGGTGTAGTAGAGGAATTAAAAAAATCTAGACCAGAAAATTGATCTCTGAAATATAAAGATGAGTTGAAAGAAAGCACGCCAAGGAAAGTAATTTTCTGGACCAGTTTAGATTAGAAGAGTTCAATGAATTCTTAAGCAAATCATAATTGATACTGATTTTGCAGATTAGAACTG
Source organism: Ontholestes murinus (assembly GCA_963969525.1). Taxonomy (NCBI): domain Eukaryota; kingdom Metazoa; phylum Arthropoda; class Insecta; order Coleoptera; family Staphylinidae; genus Ontholestes; species Ontholestes murinus. The sequence continues at coordinate 68,882,714 of OZ018390.1, read as the reverse complement.
GTTGAATCCGCCGAACATTAATTGACTGGATAGGAATTAGGAATAACACAATTGTTTTGTTTCATATATTTACTATCAGTTTCCTGACACGTGTTTCGGCGATTGCTCGCCATTCTCAAAGGAGTATAAAAATTAATTAAGTAGTAATTAACTAATAATAGATTAATTTTTATACTCCTTTGAGAATGGCGAGCAATCGCCGAAACACGTACCAGGAAACTGATAGTAAATATATGAAACAAAACAAGTGTGTTATTCCTAATTCCTATCTAGTGAGTTATATGTTTCATCAAAAGTGTAGCAAAGCAAGTATCAATCGAACATTAATTGGACAGAGAAGAGCGAAATTGATGAGAGCACTGAAAGTTCCGGTAAGAGTGATGGAAATAATTTGGATAATAAAGGAGAGTCGTGAAAACCATCGCGGAGGGCATCCTGTAGGGCATACGTCTTCAACCTTTTTTAGTGTAAGGGACAAAAATCGATTTCACCTTGTCCTAACGGTCACAATGCTCCAAATCACTTTACTACAACATAAATAAAATAAAAAACATATAATTTCATAATGCAATAATCTTTATTGGTTAACAAGTTCAATTAATCTATGCAATATTTGACATTGATTATTTTTGACGAGTGTGTCGATATTTGGTTTTATTTTTGTAGTTGCAACCCGCAGACTGCCTTTCGGATGTGAATCTGTAACTCTCGACGTTATTTTAGACTTCACATCCTTCATATGATTAAACAGCTATGTGCTCCCAAACAGGGACATCATTTTCTGAGCATGTTTTCGGATTGCAGACATTTTTTGCTTAAAACTTGTCTTTCAGTTCCGAATTACCCTGCAAATCGATAAGCTCCATCTGACAATTTTCTGGCATGTCTTCAACGGATACACTGAATGGTCGGGCAAAGAGATTTATGTAATTTCCATTATCTATGAAGTCAGAAAACCCTAATTGGAACTCTTTTCTTGAGTAAATCTACTGCTGCGACATATTTATCCACAACTGTAAATTCTCAAGTCTTCAGTTTAGGAAAGTGCATAAACTCTATTTTCAACAACTGATTTTTTCATAAATCAAGTTTAAACACAAATGCCTTCACAGTGCCAAATGTGCTGATGATGAGATTTTCTTTTCCTTGTAGATTTTCCTTGTAATTCTAAAAATTATGATTACAAAAAAGCTGTTGCAAATTCTATAAATTTAAAGCAAAAGATACGAAACATGTGTAGTGTTTAATAAACCAATATTTCAATATCAAACAATTGCGTTATCTCAATATAAAGATACTAACTACCATCAACAAGTGAATTGACTCTAAGGGATGCCTAAATCATATAGGTGTTAAGGTATTAATATTCTCCTTTTTTGGCCTTTATACCAAAAACCGTCATAATTCTAAAAATTCTTAGATTTTATTGTATGTCGATTAATAGTCTTTAACTTTTAAATTATTGGATTCATCAAATGCTTCAATTTTATATCTAGATTTAGAAAGTTTCTATGTTTGAAGACGATTAGATACAATTTATGTCTTTGAACATGTTTTATCAAATTTTAATTATTATTTATGACTTCTTGTATTCGTTGCAACAATTAAAATTATAGACAACACAATACGAAGTTGAACTCTAATTCGTGCCGTTGTGAATTGTCCGTTTTGGGTGGACCCAGGGCGAACCGTAATCTCCAGTTATTTCAATTAGTTTAATGCCGGAATTAAACAATTAAACGTAATTGAATTTATTTAATCAACCCTAACGCCGAATTCCCAGCCCCCGTGTCGCCCGCCCTCCTCCAGGACCGGACCGAACGCATTACCATTTACCCTTATTATCAATAATCCCACTTGCTGGCGGATCGTAATAATTACGGAACAACCGTCACCAATACCGAAAACAGAAGTAATAATAATAATAATATTCGATATTTTATTACATTGTAAATAAAAAATAAACAATATAAGGCAAAAAAATATTTTTTGCCATACGACGATTGTTACCATACGACTTAAGGAGACGATTGGGTTTTTTTTATAAATGGTAAATAAAAACTTCTGGAGAAAAATGGCATAAAACTAAAAGAGATGAAAAGAATGACGAAAAAAGTATACTACGACTTAGAAAAAAGAGATGTAAAGAAATAGGAATAAGGAAAAGTGGGAATAGAAAAGGGTTAATATTTGTATTATATATTTAGAAAATTGAAAATGAATTTTAATTATAGTACGCTATTATTAATACAACAAAGGTAAAATAAAGAGTAACGTAATAAGAGGAAAACAGAAGGTAGAGTGAGAATAGAAAGGAATTTAATAATTTATCAAGTGATATAAAAATTTGAAGCTCCTAAAAATTTTGGGAATAAAAAATTATTTATTAATTAATTTATTTATTGATTGTTTTGTATCTCTTCTTAAATAAAATCTAAAATACATACTACTATCAAAACTACCAGACCCGGGCTGAGTTCATTTCTTCGAGATGTTTTTCCACTCTGCCCCATTCAACCTATTCTCGTGAAGAATTATTTGTTGGTGTTCTTCCGGCGGCTATTATTCATCCAGTAAGTTCATTTGTATTTTTAATTAAATACTATTTCCAACATAGTAATTGAAATTTGAATATGTAAAAATATTTTATACATTCTGTCAACATTACAGTAATTTTATTGTTTAGATTATAATTTTTAAATTATAGTGTCTTAGTAAATGTAGTCTTAAGTAACAAGCCTTAGATTTCCAATCGGTGTTATTAACGTGAGAGGGTCCGGTGGACACGCAAAAACCACTTTAGCTAAATTGGCTCAGATGTCATGACTATGTAATGACGATCCCATCGTCCCCACAAACACCCCTATCTCTCGCACCACCATACCGATCACGCCGCCTCTCTCTCTTTCTCTCTCTCTGTCGCACTCGCCCGTTGGCGCGCTCTCTCTCCCTCACCACTCACAACCATTAAATCTCCGGAGTTAATACAAAATGCATTTGTTGTTCTTCCATTATGTAAATGAAAACTCAAACCACTCTCGCACTCGCTTGTTCCATCAGCGAGATAATGCATTTCCGGAATTTGCAAAAAATCACACACATATATATTATATACATGAATAGATTATATAGAAATGCATTAATGTATTATTTTGAATGGAGGACGTGGGGGGGGACGCGCGCCCCCGTCAAATATTCATGCTTGCGGATGAAATTATTTCGTTTTACCGGCAATTAATATTTCAGCGTAATGACCCTTTTAACTCGCATTACTTTAATTAAATATAAATAATGTCGTTATAATTATGCGTGGAGCGCGCGCGTTTTCCCTAAAACCGATTTTGAATGCATTATATATATATATATATATATATATATATATATATATATATATATATATATATATATATTTAAATTGCGGTGTTTCTAATGTTAGTTGTACTAGGGTTGTTCATGGGTACTATTTTGCCAGTCCATTGTCAATATTTACCTAAATATTGACAATGGACTAGCGAAATAGTTGAATGTATGCGCAAATCTGATAGGATTCATCATATATGGTATACATCATTATTTTACTGCATTTGGCACTTGACCTTAATGAATCATCCAGCAATAGACGTTTGAAAGAAATAAGAATATCACCTGGATTTAAAGTACCTATCAGTATCTCTATGTTGATGTTGGTGGAACGACTGTTCAGTTCACAAGGTCTAATCCTCAGGATAGTTTTGGTCAAGCTAACTTACAACGTAAATTATTAATCACATTTAATGATAGCCTAAAATTTAAATGCACTAGGTTGTGAATTTCTCTCTCTTGATAGATAGTAGTTTATACTTTTAGTTTAGTAAGTAACAATGCTCAGTTGAACTACACTTCCTATAAAAGGATGTACTACAAAAATTATTTTCCTTCGAACGTTTATCTAGTTATTCATTTATTTATTCATTTATTCATTTAAGCTTTATCGGTCATGATTATATAAATTATAAATAAACTGAAATGTACAAAATTGAAGGAAAAACATACATAATTTTAACAGCATACCGAAGGGCGGAGTTCACACTTGTAGATGATCTTCCACTCTTCTTAGCTAAGAAGCATAGAAGCTTCATCTTTAGCTTTACACTCCTTCTTTTAAGCTGTAGGTCGTAATCTCAATATTAAGTGTTATCTATCAGAAGAGCTTGTTACAATATCATTTCTATAAAAATATTGAAACCAATAGGTTTAGAAAGGCCACAGGTAGATTAAATTATATAAAACTTTAATGCAAAGGCCCACTAGTGGAAGAAGAGCAGGTTTGACAGATGGGAAGACCTACTCCTTTAAGAATCGCAAAAATTTTGCATCCGTCATTGGTCTTACGCTGACATTTCCCGAATGGGAACAAATGGACTGAAAAGTTTGTATCGTTTTTTTGGCAATACTCAATTTTATTATTGATTCAATACCTTTTTGTAGTATGATTTGTTTTTAGCCTCTAAACAGGCCTCAGTTTTGACAATCACTTCTTCATCGGTGTTATATTTCTTTTCTTGAGATCTGCAAAGAAGAAGTAGTCGCTGGAGGTTATATTTGGAGAATAAGGTGGGGAAGCAATTAATAACCTAATTAATTAAGTTTAAAGAATTGTCTTGTTAAAAGCAACCTTTTTTTTCTTCAAATGGGGACTTTCTTCGCGATTTTATCCTTCAAACGCCCCAGCAATGCTATATAATAGTCGATGTTGATTATTTTTCACGTTGGATTGGGTTTGACGTATGCAGTCCACTTATCTGACTACCGATTGCACTCCAGATTATTGTGATTAATCCATGTTTCATCCAGTGTCACATATAGACGCGCACGCGACTCTTTGTACAAAGCTTTAGTATGCTCAAATATTCATGCACAATATGTCCAACACATTTCTTTGATATCTTCACAGTCTCAGCTTTATGTATCAATTTCTCTTTACGGTCATTCAAAATTATTTCGTGGATTTTTTTGATGTTTTCATCTATAATAGCATCTTTTGGGCACCCACTGTGCTCATCACTTTCGATGCCCAAATTACCTGTACAGAATTTAGCAAACCACTTGCGCTGGACCAGAGTCCAAATAACACTTATCAAACCAAGTTCTTATCCCAGTACTATTTTTTTTCCATTAAAAAACAGTATTTCATTAACAGACGAAATTCCTTTTTGTCTATTTCTTTTCTAAAATGCTAAAACTCAGGAATCAATTATCCAATTGCTGTCAAATTTTGACATGTATCGTTTGAAGGGTAGTTCACACTGAAAATCATATGGAAAATATCTAGTGGCGCTCTCTCTTAGAAACGATACGAATTTTTCAGCTAAACTGTCATATGCAGAGCTGACCTACTATACTAACCGGGGCTTCACCCTAAGAAGAAGAAGGCAGTACTGCGTATATCGCTGTATTGGTGGAACTTTCTATGGAATAGAGACGTTTTTTTTTTTTTTTTTAAATTGATAGGTATTATTTTCTATAATTATTTCGAGATTTATTGCTTCGTTATCTGCAATAAACTCATACTGTCCCTCTTAAGATTCGACTGGAATATATAGTGAATTAACTTCCATGTCATTTTGCGCATAAATATAAACACTGCCTCCCTTTTGTCGTGTTCTGCAAAAATAATTTAGTACATTATAGTTTTTATATTCATCATCATCTTCATCATTCAGCTCTCTGTGTCCATTTCTGCCCATTCCTTTCTGTCTTTAGCTTTTTGTATCCAGTTGCCTGCACATCTATTTAGATCGTCCGTCCAAATCTTCATTTCTTATGTGATTCCGCAATGACACCCCGAGCATGGACCTTTCCATCTTGCGCTGTGTTACTATAAGTTTCTTAGCACTTTCTGCGGTTAGTGTTAAGGTTTCAGCTCCATATGTCATATTCCCACTGGGAACTAAATTTGTCATATATTTTATTTTTTATGTATTCATTTTTAGACCTACGTAAGCACATGCCTTTTGTAGTTCTTGTAAAATATCTTTGATGTCTTTAAGGTTATCTGATAGCTAAACTATATCATCCGCAAAACGTGGATTTGTTAAGTTTTTAATTAATTTTAGGAAATTCATATAACCATACTTTAAAAGTATTTGCGAACACTTATTAAGTTAGGGTAATTTTCTCGTTTCGCAAACACTTCAATATTAGACAATTTGTTGCGCACGCTCCTGGCATTTATTTGTAAAATATTGTAAACATTCCTTTGATCCACCATTTGTAAATCAGAGATATCCGTGTGGTGAAATCGAAACGGCTGAATTTTACTCCCGGTCGGCCAAGCATCTTCATCAGACCATCAGATTTTTCTTTTGGGATTATGATTTTAAATGCTCCAACTATACCATTTGATTTTAATTTTTCTATTTTAATATCTTTTGCGCCAATTTTTTCTGTAATGTATTTTTCAAGTTCCTCTTCAGTTATTTATGATGCACATTTGAAACGTGAAGTACTGTTACTGGTGCAGCAGCTGCAATTAATCTTTCATTGTCATTATTTGTTCCTATAATTGTTAAGTTAATCGCGTCGTATAGAGTTTTCAACTTCAACTATTTTTATTGTATGGCGTCGCCGGTTTGGTTTTTTCCAGTTGCGTATTTTTTGTCCATCATTAATTTCCTCCTGCTGTTAAAACTTTATTTTCATTTTGCAAACGTCTGTATGCGACTCTAATTGTTTCACTGTCTAATTTGTTTTATTTTTCGATGTTTTGTTTACAGTTCGTTGTAATATTATATTGTCAGACCCCATCATTGAGATGATTGAGCCTTTCTCCCTTAAACGAAGTTTGAGACACCTTACTTCTGTATATGCTTTCTCGACAGCTGTAGTTCCACTTCTGGAGGATAGGTTAAGGTCGTCATGGTCGTCCTCGTCGCTTTCTTCATTTGTGTTAGTTGAACAGCAATTTATTCGCTTAGCATCTATAGTGACGATATTTTTCTCCCATGTAACACAATCGCGATGCATTTTGTTTCCGCACTTCACGCATTCCGATTCGGATTTTGGAGTTTTATCACAGGATTTGCAATTGTTTTTATCACATAAGGGAGCCATATCACATCGTTGGTCACCTGTGGTCATCGAGCGGATAATGTCCGAATCTCCCGGATCCGTGATCGACATGACGCACACCCTGAAGTATTTACCACAAACTGTTCAATGTTGTTGCCTGTGTAGAGGTGGACTCCCGTCTTAGCCAATATTCAATATTCAATTTCATATTATTTTTTTATTTTTAGCAATGATTATAAGTTTGGCCTTTCCCTGCCTAAGGATCTTCAAGGTTTATTTGTATCCCAGGCAGAATTAGCCTGATTTCATAACAAGGGCCATCTTTCTGTTGATAGACTCGATGGCCTTTTTCTGTTTCTTCTGAGCGACCATCTTTTCTGTTTTCGTTTCCTACGTGTAGCACAGGAACAACGTCGGTTCTAAAAATGAGAAGCTCCTCCTCCTCCACCTCCTCTGCCCGTACGTTTTTCGCCCAAAATTTGACGAAAGGTATTTTGAAATTGATTTGTTTTAACTTAGTTTTTAAGAAAGAAGACTGAAGATACATAAATAAATATTAGTACTTCAGCGTTGTAAAGGTCATGAGGATAAGGCAAGGCAGAAGAAAGAGGAACTCCCTGGACCCTGGACGTCTACACCCACGGAGGAGGAGTACTTTGGCGACGAGGAGGTGTTGGGGCAGTCAGTGCACTGCCAAGTAACAAGGTGGTAGAATCAGGAGGAAACTCGGATTAAGCCCTCAAGGTCACGGCATTGAATGAACCTCGTCCGCTCAGCAAGATATTTAACCAGTGCCTGCGGTCATGTTCAAAAAAGTGGGGCTGGTTCTTATCCTCAAGGAGGGCAAAAATAATGTCCCGATAACCTTTAAAGAATTTTTAGAAAAACAATATGTCTTTCAGTATGGATTTATGTGTGTGGTAGGTGTATAGGCTCTGCATCTTAATAATCCCTAATTTTTTAAAATTGAAACTTTAAACTGGAGCATCTATTCTTTGTTACCGATAGCTTTTCGTCAAACTATCTGTACCGAAAGTGGGCGTATACTCAAACGCATAATTTTTATATTTTCGAGTAGGTATCGCCCAATCTGCCTGCTTGACGCAGAAAGGAAAGTGCTAGGGAGGCTGCTGGCGGACGAAATTGGGGCCGCCATCGAGGATGACAGTGTCTTATCCCCGAATCAGCACGGATTCAGGCGTTGTTTTTGAAGTAACTGAATAATTCCCTTGTTGGGCTACATTTTATATTGCTAAATTCGCACCAAATGTAATATTTCTGTCATCACAAAATCTTTGCTAACGCAAAATTCCGCGATAGCTCGGACCGCATAATATTATATTTTAGAAAATTGTGCAGTAAAGGCATCACAATACCCGTGGGGATCAAAACAAACTAAAAAGCGGTTTGCGGGTTTATCTACACCATATTTGCGACATGTGACGATTCAGTGTAAATTCAAAGTTTCCATTTGCACAATCAACACCTTTTATTATTGTTCGACGCACTCTCTTATTTTGCGAATTTTTCTCGAGATATGATGTCGACTTTTACGTAAAAACTTGAGATTGTTAATCACGTGCCTAAGATCTTGCATGCTTTTTAGCTAGGTGAACATGCAATGAAGTGAATAATTATCAGGACAATCTAGATCTACTACCCTTGCACCTAAGACCTTGCATCTTATATTAGTGCCTTATCAGTTTTCCAGATCTGACTTTTGAGATTTTGCAAACCACCCGTATGAATTATTATATTTACTTAATCATATACGTCACCAGTTTATTAAATTTTCCAACACCCATTTCGATAGACATAAATCCTTATCAATTTTCGCATTCCATCCACTCTACTGCACATGCTCCATAGACTTTTTTATTAGGGTCGCATAATTAATTATTCAGTCAGTGATTGTCTCTCGTGGTGATCGGACGTGCCTACGTTGTCTGCGAAGTGTATGTGTAGACTTTCGGATGAACACATTCCATCATCAACGCCAATCTTCAGCTTTTTGGCAATGAGCTTTATAAATGTGACATTCTTCTTAAGGAAAAGCCCCCTGTTATTGCTGAATTCCGAATGGGTATGAAATATAGTTCTTAGCTTTTTCTTGAAATCCTAACCTCATTCATCATCAACATCATTTCTTTGAGTATAAAGCATAATGCAAAGCGTGTGAATTATAATCTTTTTTTTTTAATTGTCGGAATTTTCTTATCCATAAAACATATCTTTAAACAGAATCAGTGTGACTTTGTATAATTAATTCGACTATTCTATTTATCACGGTTACCTCTTACCACAGATTATATTTTTAATTTTATCTGTTACCACATACACCTTTTTAAATTTTGCCTCTTCTTATAACCAGCTAATTATATTATTTCCTATCAAATTGTTTAGTTGGCAACATTGAATTTTGCATCTCACTCTTTCATTGCTTCCAAGTCTCACTCTAACCAATTGCTTCTTATGGGACTAGCGGTCAAAAGTGCACACACGACCGGATGTAAAGGAAACCACATTCGGTGGGCGTGATCTAGTCGGCGTATGTGACCTTGATGACGTCATGGGCGGCCATCTTGGGACGCGCAGTCTCAAGGCTGCCTAGCTCAAGTGCCCCAATGCCTACTGGTAAGTCAGTAGGTCAACGGGCGAAGTCACTCGTTAACGAGGTCAACGGTGATCGGTCAGGCGGGGAAGGTACTGTCTTGCCATAGTGTTTGATGCAAAAAATGTATACAATGCTATGCCGTGGCCGTTAAAAATGGAGGCGCAGATAAACAGAAGGATACCAGAGTACCTTCTTTTGGACTTCTTGGACAGGAATTTGGTGTATATGTCATTTTTGACAAAGTCAAATCTCCGTCATTAAAAGATGAAAAATACGCCTAAAATAAGGCAAATATTAATGGTAAAGAGAACACAGATAATTCTTGGACTTTCACTGCCTGTCAGGAATATGGGTTAGAGTGGAAGATCATCGGACCGCATAATTTTTGTATGTTTTGTATTATTTTTTTTATATATTCATGTGTATTTTGTTAGGAAGAAAGCTAAAGAATAATAAATAAATAAATAAAGGGGCAAAACCATTGTTGAGATTAGAAATCGCGCAGGGATCGGTCCTCGGTCCGCTCCTCTGGAATGTGGCATTTGACGCAGGTTTCGAGATACCACTTCTAAAGAGAGTAGAGCTGGTGGGTTTGGCAAACGACCTCCTTATCGTTACAAGGAGATGGAACGCAGCGTAGTTAAAGAGAACTGTGGCCGAGGTGACCTCGCTGGTAACCGATTTCCCGAGCAAGTATTGTGGATGCGATGACCGCGGCGGCCTGGCTGTCGAGGCAAAACACGGAAGGAAAGAAAGGGAATTGGATAGAGCTGCTGGGACAGGCCATCGAGATAGGCAGCAGCATAAAATACTTGGGGAGCGATTGACACAAACCCCCCAGTATACTCGACTTGTTAATGACGCAGTGGCGGAGGCGGTCAGAGTCGTAGAGAGCAGTAGAGAGGTTGCTGTCTAATGTCAGGCGAGCTCTCCAAACTGCTATAGACAGTCCCGTTATGGGAGAACGCCCTCGGGTCCAGTAAAAATGCGGAGTCACTTAGGAGACCCATGAGGTTTGAGGCTCTGGGACTGGTCCGGGGGTATAGAACGGTGTCGACTGTTTCAATCGAGGTGTTGGCATCGTCTTCCCTGCCGATTTGATGGTTGCAACTAGGACCTCTATAAGTATAAGCACCTGAGAAGATAGTCAACCAGCAACAAGAGATAATGAACACACAGGATAGGATAGGATAGGATAGGAAAGCGTCAAGCCCAGGATACATTGGTGCACGTCCAACATCGCAGCCCACACACTACTGGAGATAGAAAGATGGGCTTGTAAGAGAGCAGAATTAGTAAAGAAAATAGGCTAGCGACGGCATCATCCCTCTGATGGCAAGCGGTGTCGCCGGTGTCTTTGAATTTAGAAGAGGCACTGTTGGACGTGTGCGGCAAATACATCTACTGAAAAAATCCAAAATCTAATATAGTTTGATTAGTGACTTGGTTAAATCACTAACTCTTCGTTTCTTCACGGTCCTCTAGTTTTCAATCGTTTGCCTTTTAAATGCACTTTAAAAGAAGTGTGAACCAATTCGTGTTATTCCTCTTAGATCTCATCGTCATCTCTAACATATCAAACAGATTTTCTGAGTATACAGCTCCAAATTCAACACTACCTTCCAGTTCATCACCTTGATAAATCTTACCAAGCTACCTTCCTCTTTAGAATCATTGTCATTTCCATTAATTTCCTTGTCAATTTCATCTGATACTGCCTCATCGGCATCATAATCATCTAAATATATAACTAAGTTTATAAATTTATATTGCACTTACTTCTAATTGCATTATCAAAATCTAAAAGTTAAAAAAAGTTGGCTTTCAAAAGTATTTCAAAAGTTTTAATGATAGTTTACTTAATTTGAAAATATAATTAAAACTTTATTTTGACATATTGACTTCAAGAACAATTTACGTCTTTAGTAGACAAACAGCTGCTGGAAGGAACTTTTGCACTCAAAAATATTTGTTTTTTTAAATTATTTTTAATGATCTTAAACTTAGCCATCAAGTCAATTACCAAAGAAATAGGGAGTTACAAAGGATAACTTTTTTCATACCCAAATGTGTTTTACGGTGACTAGATCAAAGGTAAAACCACATTGAAACCAAGCATAGAATTTTTTTTTAAAGAAGAAATATATTCAACTACTTAAAAACTGGGCGATCAATTTTTTTAAAGAAGAATTCATGGTGCGGATCCATGGAAGTTAGTGTATGTGTCTTTCAGTACAAATATCTAGATGGGTAGATGGAAAAATTACAATATTTGGTGTGACTGTGCCTACTTTCGAAATAGTATTTCTTCTTGTTTTAAAAAAATGATTTCTCTTTGCTTTTATTTGTGCGTTTCATAAAATCTCACTTCAAAAGTTTGAGAATTAAGCTAATGATTAATACAAATGGGGTGAATGTTTTTTTCTGCGTAAAAAAATTAACTTATCAGGGAATTTGAATATCAATACAAATCGTCCTCTTATTGAACTTTATATAAAATGTTTCAATGTTAGCATAAGTGTGGCATATTTTGTATTTTTAAGATTAAGTGATATATTATAAGTTAATAACATAAGACATTTCATATATATATATATATATATATATATATATATATATATATATATATATATATTTGTTATGAATTTTATAACTGTATTTTATATAGCAACAGTGCTAAATAAAGTTTATTATTATTATTATTATATTCGATTATGACTCAACGAAAAGAAGACTGTTTCAGGATTTGAAATTCTTATATGTTGTACACAATCAAAAAAACTACAAATGTTTCATTTTCAGCCCTGCATGTTTAGGAATATAAACTAAAACTAATCTTCCAAATGTGCACCCTCATTCTCATTGACCTAATACATAAGTAACTGTACGTATCTCTTTAAAGTCTTCAGACTTTGAACATCTAGATGTTCCAAAACCTTCAAAACCAATTAAAGTTCTCTGGATGCATTCCATTTTACTGCTATTCTAAGGTTAAACTTAATGATCTGATTAGATCTACACCTCTCAAAATATGCATATGAATTATTAAGATTCAAACTTTTTTTTCTAGGCAGTCAGTCAAAATTCAAAACACGTGTCATGACGAAAATTGCCAATTGTCTAATTGCTTACCAATCCGTTCAGTTTTTATAGAACTCATGGATAAGTAAACAAAAATAGATTAAAATATTAGTTTCAAACCCTTTGATAATACCATATCATACCTTTAAATTATGAGTATAATGCAAGTGTCATAATTTTGTTGATATTAAGAACCTCTTGAAAGATATTACAGGTAAATAAAATAAGAGCAGTTTTCATAGCTTTTTGTAAATATGGGAAATTGTCCAGCAAAATTAATCGCTCGTCCTATTTACCTAGTAGGACAAGGTACGTTATTTAAGGTCTTTGAAACAATAAGGAAAGTGGCCGGGTATGAAATGAAAGTATGAAGATTTGATGAGGGAAGATTGGTGAAGGAGGTATGGAAGAGAAGTGTGGACATAGGATAGAGAGCAGAAAAGAAGATGATGTATGCGAGGGTGGGTTTATCAGAGGATATCGTGAAGGAATGGTTGGAGCAAGGAGTGAATGTGGCGGGATGGTTGCATGAGAATGCGAAGGAAGTGGATAAAGACAAGAATGTATGGAGAAGTTTAGATATAATGAGAGATATAGGGAATGGCAGGTACGTGGAGGAGGATCAAGTAATTGGAGGGAAACCACTTCAGAAGAGAGGAGATTGTGATCGTGGCAAGGGTGAGGCGATGGACGAAGAAGAGAGAGAGCAAAAAATTGTTGGGCGAGAATGCATGATGTGTGAAAACCGGAAGGATACGCGGAGTCATGAAGAATGCAAAGGAGTAGATGCGTGAGAGAGTGGATGAAGAAAGACAGGGTCAGGGTAAAGATACTGAAGAGACTGGCACTGGAAAGAGGGAGGAGAAGGGATGAAGAAAACAGAATAACAGAGTATAGTTTCAAGTCCTGTATTTTCATAAAAGAAAATGCCAAACAAAGGTTTTGTATAGTACCTTATCAAATATTCTGTGGTGATTATAAAACTATAAACATTGAATAAAAAAAGTAAAAAAAAATCTCCTTCATTTTCCACAAACCTCGATTTTATAGACCTATTATATTAATGTCAATTATGAAACTAATTATTTATCACCTAACAATTACGTATTTTATATAAATTACACATAATAATATGTGTAATAATTCACAAATAACACATTACATATTCATGGGTACGAAATTAATTAGCCTGTTAATAATAGTTTCCAGCACACTTACGACAGAAAAAAACAACTACATAATGTGTGTGGTATTTCGTTGGGGTCATAAATTACAAAACGATTTTTATAACGTGTGATACCCGAGCGATAAATATGAACAACAATAACAACGCGTATTTTTGTTTACCATTAGACGGCGGTGTATCATTACTTGAAAGTGAAACGTATTATTATTTAATTTAATACACACATTCCTTACCCCCCCGCCCCTGAATAATTTATTCATTACCTCGCTTTGTTATGCGAACGGAACGCGATATTTTTCGTGGGGAAATTAGGGAAAACACGTGCCGGTGAAATTGTTTCCGCCTAATTAAACTTTGTGTTTTGGATAACAGACAATTTCATGAGACATATTGATTGGGTATTAACGTTTATTGCTATAATTCTAAGTTTATTATATATCTTATATATACGGTACTATTAGTGCAATATCTGACTATCAATTTTGAATGGTAGACAACCATTTATTTTTTTATATATGTTGGAGGCTTCTAGTTCGTTATGCATTTTTGTAAATTGAATAAAACACAATAACTTTGTTTGTATAACTTGAAAACTTTTTATTGTGACTAGTTTCGACAAATTTAGCTTGTCATTATCAAATACATAGTCACTAAAGCTAAATTTGTCGAAACTAGTCACAATAAAAAGTTTTCAAGTTATACAAACAAAGTTATCGTGTTTTATTCAACCATTTATTTGTCAGTGGTCTTCAAAAAAATAAGGGAAACAAGCCGCAGAAGACGCATCAGATCAGTTTTCACACATCGACTAAAATAATAGGAGATACAGTCAACTCCCTATGTAGTGAAAGAACAAAATATTGACCGAAATTTCACTATAAAGAGTTTTTCACTATATAAAGAGAAACAAAAAGTCCAAATTTGAATTACATATTAGAAAAGTTTTTATTAAACATTTAAAAGTTTAAATACGTAGCATGTACATACTGTACTTATTACCACAAGGATGCCATCTATTGTCTAAATGTTGCACTCTATGATGACAGGAGACAATTATTAAAATAAGAGAAATGGTAGATGGATAGATAGATAATTTATTGATCCAAAGAAAATAGTAACAATATGTTTTTAGAACAAGTCAGATAATCATCCGCATTATTTTTATGCGCGTATATCAAAAATAAATTACGAGGTCTACGTTTTTTCACGCCTAAAGAAGCAGCTGATGCATATTTTGATTGTACCTCAATCAACGTAGAAAAATGTGTTCGAAAATTGGTTCAAGCGTTTGCAAAAGTGTATTTACCTTCATGAAGAATATTTTTAAAAGCGATGGTTACGTTTTCTTTTATTATTTATTCCCGAAATATAAAAGGCAGCCCTCGTATACTATATTTAATCATCGTTAGTTTACTTTTTCTAATTTTAAGTGATTGCCAATAAATTTTAATTGTATAATTGATATTAATTAGATTAATGAATGTTTCAATTTGTAGTTATAATTGTGCGATGGATAAACGAGTTTCGCCCTTACGTCGGTTTTTACAACAAATTTATTTTAAATTTCAACCGGCGCGAATTCAATTACGCCGAGATAACGAACTGTCGGTCGCTTATTTATAAACTTTTTAATTAAAATGAATTAGTATCATTGTAAATGGGCGGGCCGGTAATTGGATTTGAAAGAAAATATTCACGGGCGATAATTAAATAAAATATAGGGAATTTTTTTAATTAAAATAAATTAGCTCCCTCCTTTCGGACGTGTGGGTAATTGTTTCTAAGGGAAAATTAATCCCGCAGGCAGCTCTCGCGCTTTTTAATACTATATATATATATATATATGGAGGTATAACCCGAGCCAACAGGAAATGCAAGATAAATTTTTAATTAACGGCCCGCCGTGTGCTTAGCGGACTAATGTTATTGCTCCTAATTGGATTTCACACTTTTCATTCATTGGAAAAATTGGATCGTGACGTGCTCTCGATGATACCCTATTAGCTCTAACGCGGATGGCGTATTTTTCGATTCTGAAATGATTCTGGAGTATTAATAATAAAGCTTGGTGGTTGAATAGAAGGATGATTAAAAATCTATAAATTATACGAGGGATGGTAGTAAAGTAGTATTCGTTTGCACAGTGCGGAGCGCTGGTAAAGAGAGTAGCCGCCGGATGTGTGCTAACATGTTCAGTTGTATTTCAGCTGTCTGTGTGCAAAGTGTGCAAAGTTTTAGTGTTTATAAACTTCAAGAAAATAGATAGTGGGTTCAGTTGTAAAGTTAGGGCTGTTAAATCAATCAAAAATTAACCAGTATTAATGACTCAAAACTAAGATGACTTATAAGATAGATTAAAAACAGAATAATTTTCCAAATTTTTTCAAGGGTGATCAAATCATTGACCAGAGCACCTAGACCTCGCTAGGCCCGTTGTTCCCCATTGGCTGGGACAGCCCTCCTTTCTATCACTCATTTAGTAACCCAAGGTGGCGAGCAAAGGATAGCACAACGCTTGGAGGGGTTTCCCAAATGTTGGCCATGTTCGGCCAGAGATTAAACATTGTAATATATTGCAATAGTTTCTTCTTCTTCTTCAATTTCATTGGGAATCTCTCTAGATTTTCTATTTTAAATTGTATATCCACGCACAAGATTATATCTTTTGTGGATCCTTGTTTATTGATGCGGAAATTATGTATCTTTACATTAATAAACTTATTATTATTATTATTTTATTATTATTATTATTATACTCTAATCACACTCAACAGTTATTTATCATACTCAAGATAAAGCATTTTTATATTTGTATACGGTATCAGTTTGATGTTCAGTATCAAAATCAAATTCCTAAAGTGTTTCTATGCATCTTCCTACTTGTCTTTCTTAAATATGAAACTTTAGAGCCTCTTAAGAAAAATATGCTCGGTTATTAATAAGCAATTTCTTTCACGTAGATATTTATAGAAATTCTTTACCGACTGCAAGTAATAAAACAGTAACTTTGCACTGGTTTATACATGTTTAGCATTTAAAATTTAAATTTGCGTCCATTATAAGAATATCATTGTCAAAACTGTAATTTGAATCCTTTTTATGTAATTATTTTTCTTTAATTCCATCAGGAGGCTTAGGATGAAATCAATCTGTTGGTCCTTCTATATCTGCTTATCACTCTCTATAGTCACCCATCATATTCAAGACAAACCAGCTTCATTTTTTTCTATGGTATCAGGTTCCCAAAATATATTTCCTTAAATAATTCTATCCATATTGCGTCCATCTTTCTTGAATTATATACTTTAGATCAAATTAAGCGTGATCGGTTATAAATAAGAAACTTCTTCCACATACATATTTGTAGAAATGCTCTATTGACTGTAATTATTTCCTTAACACGCAGTATTTTTGCACTAGTTTTAATAATATTTTACTGATACAGCTGATTATCACTACGTTCATCTTGAATTAATGACAACATACCAATAATTCCAAATTTTTTGTTTCACCTACACATAGTATCAAGTTAATGATGTTTAATTATTATCTGCATCCGATTAATTTTCTGATAAATAATTGTTGAATTGCTTGAGAAAATTATTCTAGAAAAAATTCTTCTTACATTACTTTGAATTTCTCTTATTTATTTTAGTGTATATTTCATTATTTCCTGCATCGCATCTTCGGAATTTTCTAAATAATTTTTCTTGTAAGAACGTATTGACTTGACTATAGATTTTTAAGATTTAGATTCTCAAATATTTTCTAAGGAGTTCTTCAATTTTCTAATTATTATACTCAGGCCTTTAGAATCTTTCTATTTCTTAGAATTTCCCAGCTCTTTATCTTATATTTTATAAGAATTTCCCATTAATTTCCCTTTAAAATTGCAAGAAAGCCTTTGAGGTTTCTAGAAATTTTGAATAGTTGTTTTTCTTAATTTCTAGAAATATGGAAAAAAAATAAGTGGAAACTGCTTGTATAATTCCTGTTTTTTTTTTCTTTTGTGCCCATTTGGGAAAGACTTGGTGGCCGGTTGGCTGATTAAAAAGACGATACCTGCTGTTCTCAAAGGGGCGTACCCTACTACCCCACTTAGAGGGTGGGCGTTATCCACCATTAATCCTTATTTTTCGGCTCATCTGCTGCATCACTGCTTTTTTGTAACAAAATCTGTAACTGAAATTGGCTTTCCTCGGAAGAATTAGATGATTGAAATTACCAACGTCTACCCCACTTAGAAGGTGGGCGTTATCCACCTTTAATCTTTATGTTTCTGCTCGTCTGCTGCATCGCTGCTTTTTCTAACAAAATGTGTAACTGAAATTGGATTTCCTCGAAAGAATTAGACGATTGAAATTACCAACGTTTAGGTTTTCTCGAGGTAATTTTTTTATTCCTTTGAGAGATGCATAAGGTCTATTTTGATTAGAACTAAAAACACTTGGTTTGTTTCGCAAAATTGTAGTATTTCTTTTCCGATTAGTTTCAACAATATGACATTATCAAAAAGTAATGAATAAAAATAATTATTTGTGAAATAAAAGTGTTTTTAGTTCTAATAGTTCGAAAATGTTTCACCACGGGTTAAGTGATCAATTAATTAAAGATGGATAAGTTTCTTATGAATTAAATATGAAATATTCCAGAAATCTCTCTTCAAACTTGCGAGAATTTAATTTAAGGGTTCTAATTTTCTTTTTTAGATTTATATAATTTTCTACCAGTTTTTAGAAATAAATATTTTTTTGTTTTAACTCGACATGGCTCAAAAATTAATCTTGATTAATTATTTTGCATCCAATCCATCTTTTCGATGCAAAAATTTCAAATTGCTCAAGAAACTTGTTCCAGAAAAAAAACCTATTTAATTTTTCCAGCATAGCTTTAAATATGTATATTTTTTATTATTTGATCAGCTCACTATTTCTGATGAAGGTTTAAATTTATTTACACTTGCTTTGTTTCACATTTTTTCTATATACACTCGACAAGTTTCGATTTTTAAGGCATTATCAAGACTCTTAAAAAGCGAAACTGGTCGAGTAAATATAGAAAAATTGTGAAAAAACCCAAGTATAATTTAATTTAAACCTTCATCGGTAATAATTCAAAATGTTTCACCAAGTGATAAATGAGAAAGTGATTCAAGAAATAGTTCACTATATTTTGATTAGAACCTTCTGAATTCTCTAAACAATGTTTCAAATTTTGCCTCATTTTTCGGACTTCTTTTAAAAATTCTAATATATCCCAAATTCCGGATTCCCAAATAATTTTTTCAAGAGTTTGAAAATTTTCTAATAATTCCTCTCCAAAATGTTTAGAACGTTTCAACATATTTTTATCTTATGATAATTTTCCAGCAGTTATTCAAATATTTAATAGAAATATTCCAGTTATTTCTGTTCCAAAAATCATAGAAGCAAAATGTACCAGAGAAAAGCCCAATTAAAAAAAAATTAAAGCAGGCTTCAAAACGCCACTTTTAAGGCCTAATGTCAAAGACTGTAATCTTGATTTTGTTATTTGCTATATGTCAAAACGTATCCATCATATACATTCCGATAATCAAATTCCATAACGTTATTAAAAATGTCCAAGAGATAAATCCAATCTCTTTTCAGTCATTGTTCTTCACACATTTAATTCAGTTATGTGTTTATTAAGCAAAATGTACTAAAAGATAGTCAAATTTATAAACACATACAGGAAACAGGGATCAAAGTTTCTCATCTGTTATACGCCAATATTATCTGTCATCTGTCACTTGCCATCTGCGAACTGTCATTTGTCATCTGCCATCTGTCATATGTCATTTGTCATCTCTCATCTGCCATCTGTTATTTGTCACCTGTCATCTATTATCTGTCATTTAGCATCTATCATCTATGACTGTCATCTATCATCTGTCAGTTATTATGTTTATGTAGGGTGGGTGGGTGTCCTCTAACCAACACTCTAATCAGTAAAACATAAGCGAGGGATTTAATTAAAAGTTGTAAAACGTAAATAAACATAACATTCCATAATTTAATACATTTATTCAAACAATTCTTTGAATTAATTTTTGATGAAGTTTTACTGATTGGAGGGTGGGATAGAGGCCACCCACCCACCCTACATATACATATAAACTGTAATTCTCTATCGTCTCACTATATCCAATGAAATTAATTTAAAAACTTTTTGAATAAAAAAGGTAACATTTATGAGTAAGGAAATTAGTAAAAATGGGATGCATGATGTGTGGACAGACTTTAAATTTAAATTAAATAATATAAGCTACAGAAAGTCATTTGTATTTAAACTTAAATTTTGCTTTTGTTTTATTTTTTATTACATAAAGTGTTTGACTGCTTTCAGCAGCAAAATCATCAACGATTAGCAATTAAAGTTATCGTGTATATGTAGGGTGGGTGGGTGGCCTCTATCCCATAATCTAATCACTAAAACATAATCGAGGGTTTTAGTTAGAAGTTATAAAATGTAAACAAAACCAAAATAATTGAATTTTTTATTTGATGTCTTCATACAAATATGTCAAATAATTTTTGATGATGTTTTACTGATTGGAGGGTGGGATAGAGACCACCTACCCACCCTACATATACATGATAACTCTAATTGTTAATCGTTGATGATTTGCTGCTAAAACTGTCAAACCCTTAATGTAATTAAAAATAAAACAAAATCAAAATTTAAGTTTAAATTTAAAAAACTAGACAATTCTTAATAATTTGCTTAATTTAGGATTCTTTACAATTAATTGTTATAAAAATTTCATGAAACTCCAATAGTTTATTAGTAATAGCCAAAAATGTCAAAATTTTTAAATTTAATTTTTTTCTCGCAAACTAAGAACTTTACGAATAACATGTTTTAATCAATCTTGTTCAGTGTCTGATTCCCTTTAACTTTTGTGTGAAAATTTATCTCATATTTTCCAAATTTAGAAAAATATCGAGAAAAATAAAAAAAACGTTTCGAGTAAACATCCACTTCTGGTTTATGAATGTTTACCAAAAGCTTTTCTGTTCCAGTTTTTCATGATAAAACCTTAAGTTTAAAGTTTCATTTCAAACGGATCATTCGGTTTTGATGTCTGAGGGCGCTGTACATTCTCATTCATGGGAACAACACTTTCCTTATATAAGAAGAGTAATATTAAACTTTCATCTGGGCTTTTTTTTATTCGATGTTCTTGACAATTTTCTACTTCGATTTTCTAACATTTTTAAAACACCTTATCTCGAGATTTCTATTTTTATTCTCATTCTTACCTCCTTTTCTCAAGAGTTCTAGTTTTAAGTAGCAGATTTATAGAATTTTGTAGTAATTCCATACTCTGGATTGCTAGAATTTTGTTTTGGGGGTTATAGAATTTTTCAACAATTTCTTCTACAGATGTTCTAGAACTTAATTTTTCAATTTCAATTTTAATTTAATCTATGTTTTCAAAAGTTTTTGTTTTAAATTATAAGAATCTTCCAAATATCGAAAAATTCCTTAAGGCTTTTAGGATTTTCGACAATTTTTATTTCATATTTTCATAACTTTATCTTTCAGATTCCTAAAGTTTTTACCTTACTTTCAGAATTGTATTTTTCTACATTTCTTGCTTCATTTTCTCAGACTTGATTTTAAGAGTTCCAGTAGTAAGTATCCAATTTGATAGTAATTTCTGATTCTAGATTACTAGAATTTTGTTCAGAGGTTTTAAAATTTTCCTGCAATTTATTTTGTAGATTTTCCAGCAATTTTTTTTTTATTTTAATGAATTTCTCGCTGTTGTTCCATGTTAGTGAAATTTTTATTTTATATTATAGGATTTTTTATAGGAATCTTTCAAATATTAAATGAAAATAATTCAAATTTTCGCCAATTTTTATTTCATATTTTCATAACTTTTTACCTTATTTCGAGGTTTCTAAGTTTGATTAAAACACTTAGAACCTTTCTTTAATATTTTATTTTTATCCAGATGCACATTTTGGACACAAAGTGTTGATCAAACCATTGATAATGGACACTTAGTGTCCGAAATGTGCATCTGGATAAAAATAAAATATTGAAGAAAGGTTCTAAGTGTTTTAATCAAAGTTATTATTATCTTCAAGTAACTCAATCAACCAAATCGAGCTTTCTATTTGGTCTACATTTCTTGTTTCATTTTCTCAAACTTTATTTTAAGAGTCCTAGTATTAAGTATCAAATTCAGAGATTTTTTTTTGCAATTGCTGTATCTGCAATCTAAATTGCTTGAATTTTGTTCTAAAATTTCCCTGCAATTTAAGTTATAGATTTTGAAGCATTTTTTTATTTTAAAGAATATTTGTTCTATGTTATAGAATTTCTTTTAAATCATCCAAATAGCAAGGTTTTACAAACTTCAACAATTTGTATTTTATTTATATTTTCGTAACTTTACCTTCCAGATTCCTAAAATTTTCTTCCTTACCTTTAGATTTTTATTTCATTTAAATTTCTTGTCCCATTTTCTCGGACTTGTTTTCAAGAATTTTAGCATTAAGTAACAAATTTATAGAATTTTGTAGTAATTTCTGATCTAGATTATTATAATTTTCTAGATTCTAGGATTGTCCAGAAATTATTTTCTAGTACTGACATTTTGATTTTAGAGTATTTCCTAAATTTTCTTGTTTTATATTATCAATTTTTGTTAAAATTGTTTGTTTAATATTTTATGAATCTTTTAACAATCTTCTAAAAGAATTTCCTTTAAGAGTCCTAGAATTATCAGCACTTCTTTGTTTCATAGTTTTAAAACTTCACCTTTCAAATTCTGAAATCGTTGCTTCCAACATATTTAAATAAAATCTACAACTTTTTTGAGAATTTACAACAATGTTTGTTTTATATTATGAGATATTTTAGCATCTTACTCTGAAGAATTTACCATTTTTACCCATCTAGATCTTTATTATATTGCCTTCATATGGTCCTAATATTTGAATATAAGTATGTCTAATTTAAGACCCGTTTCAAAATTGATTAACCTTATCAAATGTGCTTAATTTTGACATAAAGAACTTTCAGAATAAATATTTATGTGCGTTTCAATATTTTCTCATATAAATTTCCATTAATTCTTATAATTCTCAGATCACCATTTTCCTCAAAATAATATTTAATTTAAACTGAAAAGTCTTTATTCAAATTCATTCATCAGCTTTTACTATTACACTATTAGGTTTTATCATTTTGGCATTGTTATTTTTATATCTTTCATTCAGTTTTGCTTTTCTGAATAAGGAAGTCCAATTTAAAAAATACCCAAAACAGAATTCAAGACTTTGCCTTTCTGTTTATCTGAAGATAAATTGGAAGAAGGATTCAAAGTTTTGCTCATTGGATTTTTAGTCATGGCTCTAATAATAAACCTTTTTAGACTTAATGGTGATGACTGTAGTCCTTAATGTGTCATTATTGCTCAAATTATTTCTAGTTTATGGCCTTAATAATACTGCAGTCCTTAATGTGTCATTGTCATCTTTAAAGTCGTTTTTTTCTTCTGTCTTTTGATATTCAAATTTTCGTCTCAAGTTTAATCAATTTGGAACATAGATTTGTATACAACCAAGTGTATACGAAGAACGTTCAATTTTTAAAAATAGCTAATTAGTTAAAATCAGATATTAAAGTTTAGTTCTGCTCTTTAGATTAGTTTATCTGGATTCTATTATATATAAAACCATATGATCTTTGGCATCTGTTTGTCATTTAGTGTCTATATTCTGCCATCTATAATTTGCCATCTTCAATAATCAATTGTCATTATTCATGTGGCATCGATTATTTGTCACCTATTATTTATTTATTGCCAACTTTTGTTAATATTCTATAAAAGCATGTATGATAAAGACAAATATAATCTAATCTAATTACTGATATCTAATATGCTATATAACATCTGTCATATGTCATCTAGCATATGCCATATGTTATTATCAGCCATCTAGCAACTGTTATCTTCATATCATATCATATCCTTTATTTATTGTCATTACTTTCATCTAATATGCTATATATCATCTATCATATGTCATCTATCATCTTTCATCAGGCATCTAGCATCTGCCATCTTCCATTTGACATCTGTTTTTCAGCATCTAAATCAACCTACGTCCTTTTGTATTTATAGTCCATTCTTGGAAACAAATTATATTAAAACAGTAGTATTAAACATAAACCGATTATCAATTCGGAAGGGGAATAAAAGAAATAAAAGTTACCGTACTGGAAACGTTCATTACAATGCCTGAAATAAGGAGGCGGCCAATGTAGAACACCCGTTATTATCCGATTCGCGATATTGTCAATTCCGCACTTAATTTGTTTTTCCAGCCGCTCTCGCCGCCTCCCCCGTGTTCGCAGAAATTAATAACATTAGCGCGAAGTTGTAATGGAGGCGAAGGGCGGCGGACGGAAAAAAGAGGTGCGCGCGGAGCAGAGGGGAGTAATCTTGAAATTCTAGTAATGGTGATTTTACGGCTTCCTATCAGTATTGAATTCGGCAGTAAAGCAGTTTAGTGCCGACGGCGGAAAGGAGGAGAGCCCCAAGAGTCGGAGGCCATTGATTTTTCCGCGTCGACAAAGCCGTCACTTTTTAATTAATTAAAATGTGGAATTTTCGTTATTAGCGGCGGCGGGGTTTATGTGTGGGGCGTTTTAAATGGAACGGCCCTCCGGCAAATATAATCAGCGTCGAGGCAAAGTGCCATTATGCAAGCAACAATAACAGGCGGATGGGCGTTCTTAAGACGGCGGCGGCGGCGGCGGCGACGTCGGCGGTGGCAGACTCCTTCCTCCTTTCCCTCGCGAAGATTTGTCTAGTTAAATTAGCCTTCGCTTTAATTAAAATAGTTTTAAGCCGAATGGTGGAGAGAACTGATGAAAACAAGCGTACGTACTAAAACTGAAACATCCATCGTCGGAAGGCTGCGGATTGCCAAAGTGCCTATCTTCTTAATTTCCGCGCAAGCAGAATTACCATTAACCATTACCCGTACAATATATATATACGAATGTCATATTTCGGAGTGACGTCGCCGCAATTATGGCCCCTTTGGAGATAATGGCGGGGCCCTTATGTGGCTGCCGGCTCGTAATTTAATTACTTCGCACGGCGGCGCGAGGCGTTTAAATTAAAACCTAAAACCACAAAAGGGGTGCCAACCGTCGCCGATTGTCAACTGACTACCATTTATCTCTGCCAGTCTAATGCCGGAGATCTTATTTCTTAATTCATTCAGCCCGCACAAAACTTCCCCGGAGCACAAAGGGGACAGATCCGCCATACATCCTCCAGATGAGATGGGGCCCGTTCAATCATCGCGGATTGCCACTCCCGCACCACACGAAAAACACGCACGGAATTCACCATTAAAACTATTTCGCTCAATTGCATTGTTCACGAATTGATCCATTTCGCCCCCCATCCCCTAATCCACGACCAACAAAAAAAAATCGCCATTACATTCCTTAATTAATTTACATTGAGGAAATGCTGTTTTTTTTCGTCAATACAGTCTATACCAATTACCAATAACTACTTATGTCTACATTTTGTAAAACAATATATACTGTCGTGTTTTTTTTGTAACTAATAATTGCATTAATTTTTTCTTCATATTTTTATTTCTTTGGTTGATTTACGTTTAGATGTTTACCAATTGCCTGGTTCTAATTTCCTTTCATCTTCTCTATGTTTTATCAGTAAAAGTATACAGCGATAGTTCTGAATTAACATTATCTACGTTAATCAACTTACCCTACATATTAAACACAGGGTTCATTATAAAAGTAATGCACGTTTTCTGGGGAAATTATTTATTAATTGCTTAAAATGGTTCAAAATACCTTGTCACAGTATCAATACACTTGCGGAAACAGGTCTGCTATTCCAAAAAGGAAAAGGCTTAATTTCTCTCTATGGTACAAACTCAAAATGGACGATCCCTCTGATGTCAATAAAGCAATGACCATCGTTTTGATGTGAAACATACTCATTAGCGCGATGGGAATAATTTTGTATACCTTTTCGTTTCTGAGTCGTACTTGAATATCCAAGATTCGCCTCTGGTTATGACAGAGTTAAGAAAGTTCGGGTCATTTTGAATTAAATCTGAACTGAAAATTCTTTCTGGTCTTCCGTTATCACTTTTGACACAAGCTTTGGACACACTTTGCGCATTTGCAGATCCTTGATTACTATCCAATGTGCTGCAAATTTGGTTTGCTGGATGTCCAACCAACGGTCAGAACGCATAACGCATACACTACATATTTTTGTCATTTCTGGCATTTATTGGGCATCTTTGTACGCCTCTTGCCAAACTGTGACCTTGAAATACAATTATCCTTAAAGTCTTCTTAAAGCATCTGCAATATTTGCACGGTCGAAAAACACAATTTACGCGCACGGCTTTCCACTTAAATTGCTCGGAACAAACTGATGATTGGTTGCATGGGAAGGGCAGACCCTTCACCACGGATTATTGAGGAAGACGATCAAGGAGTTCGAGTGGAAGAGCATTCGTATGCAGTAACAATATTTCTTTTTTTCCTACGATGTTCATAACATTATATTTTTGTTTATGTAATGCATGATAGATAAAGATTAAATACAATGCAAATCGGCCAGTTTTACCCCACTACGATGTATAGTCGCATCATAATAAAATCATGCGCATTACTTTCATAATAGACCCTGTATAATATTGACACTACCATGCCTTTGATTTTTTTTAAATTAGTAATATCTTTCTTCCACATAGGGGTGAAATTACTGAAAAAATGGAAAGAGATTTGCTGATAAAATCAACATCAAGGAAGAAAGAGTAGACAGTTTAAAATATTTTTGACGATAAGTTTCTAAAACCTCTGTAATAAAATATAATTCAAGAAAATTGTAATGAAAAATACAAGAGTATATTTTCGAAAAAGTAAAGTAGAGATATTTAGACTATTTAAAGAAAGAAAGCGAAGTCTGTAGAAAATCCGAAATGTTGATCATTGAAAATAAAATTTTAAGAAATGTATGCTTTATATAGATTAAGAAAACACATGTCATCAGTTGTGATAAATCATATTTTAGTTGATTAATAAGAAATTTGTTTTCCTTTTAATTTATTTACTTTCCCTGAATGAAGTATATAGTAGATTTCAAGATTTTTGAGAAGAGTACGGTGAAAGTAATGTCATGGCAACGTCATATAGTGTCAACTATTACTTGTTCCCAAAATTCATAGGTGTTATTTCTCTATTTTCTTTTACTTTGTAAATGACTATAAATTACAGCAAGGAAATTGCTCTAAAACTCTAGAAAAATAGAAGATACTTTAAAGATAAATTGCGTGAAAATCAAAAGCCTTGAAGAATATTTTCTTAACATACAGAGAAAGCGGTATAAAATAAATTTCTTATTTGAAAAAGACATTTCAATAAAACATTAGTAAAACGAAGTAGAATTGTTGGAAATGTTAAACATTAAGCGATAAATATTGACAACATCTACATAAATCAAAAGGAAATGACTTCTGAAAACCTTGATTTTTTTAACCTGAATAAAAATTTCTGAAAACTTCAGAATAATGGTAGAATCATAAAATATTCAATTATTATTATATAAATATTGACATCCGTTATGGTCTGTAAACCTGGAATTGTTTTAATATATTTGAAGATAAAATAAGAATAGGAGGAGAATTCTAGAAATCTGAAAATAAAAATCTGTTCAATTCAAAAACCCACGAAGATAATTCTCGCAAAATGCAAAAGGTGAAATTGCTATAAAAAAAACTCAAGCACAAGATTACCGGACAGAGTTCACCTAGGCAAATAATTATATTTCTAAATGCTTGATTTATAGGTTGTATAGTGGGGTAGATACCATCCATCTACCTTACATATAAAGTGCAACTTCTACCACTGTTATGTCTTTAGTTTCCTATAAATTACAGAAGTGAAAAATATCGAAAAGAAATTGCTAAAAAAATAATGGAACTTGCCAGAAATTGTTGAAAAATTATTAAAACATCAAATTACTAGATAATATATACTCAACCATAGATCGAAAAGTCAATTTTAAACACCATACAGCTTCAAACAAAACAAAAATCATAGCTAGAGCCAAAATGTTCAGAAACCTAACTTACAAAAAGAACGGTATATCTATAAAAACAGCTGTTAAAATATATAAAATGATATGCCGTCCTCTACTCGACTATGGTAATGTCCTTTTCTCCAACTCCTGCAATCCTACTATCCACAATATCCAAGTTAGCGAGCGATCCTCCCTAAGAACTTTAACCAAAATCCGCCACCCCAGTAATCCTCTACACAATCCCTCTAACCAACTCCTATATGACTCTACCTCTGTTATCCCCATCAAGGAACGTCTTCTATACTTAAGTGAAAAATTTTCCAAAAATCCCTTCAACCATCACATCCTTACCCTCTACTGCTTACGCAGAAATCCTAACTTAATCCCAAAATTCAAAACCCCTCCATTTACTACTTTCGAATTCATCACATCACATCATCCATCATCATCATCAGAGACAGACTGACGTGACACATCGACAAGGACAAATCAGGGCTGAAAGACCGCCGGTCGATAGCCATTTAACAGACTAACATCCTAACACTCATATCATCATAAATGTATTATATTTGTCTTATCTGTATTTTTTTTTGTCTGTTAATAAAGATGTTGTATATATAACATATACTCAATAAAGCTAGAATTGTTGGAAAATTCCAACAAGATAAAAAATAAGAAAAGGTGGAGAAGTCTTTAAATCTTCAAATAATTCTATGAATTTCAAGAAACCTAATGGATAATTCTCGCAACATGGAAAAAAAATTATTATTTGAAAAATATTAAATTGATTACAGGAAAATTTTACAAATTCAAAGGGAAATTGGTGGAAGAACACGAGAATTCGTGAACTCCACCTTAATAATCTACGTTTAAAGTTTTAAAATATGAACTTCTATGTATTTTGTAATATATATTGTAAAGTAAATAAACTCAACTAAACCAAAAATCATTAAAAAATGTTTCTAGAAAATTTAGAAATAATGAATTAATTCAACAAAAATACAGGATGCGGCAAAACAGACAGTGCCGTTTTGAAGGGCTATTAAAAAAACGGCGCAATTTAAAGAAATGGGGTTTATTTTATCTTAATGGGTACATCATGCCGTTTTATGCATCAAGTCCTGAAGATGACATCAGAAAGATGATGACCCCCAGCAGCGATACATTGATGAAGGCGCTTTCTGAAAATATTGGCCGCATTTTGGCACATCTCGATGGATGTAGCCTCGATTTCCTCCTGAATTCGATCCCTGAGTTCTTCCAAGGTGCGAGGTCGATGCCTAAAAACCTTTTCCTTCGGGTAGCCGAAAGCAGGAAGAAGTCGCAAATGCTCAGATCAGGGGAGCGTGCTAGCCACTCCACATCACCTCTCAGAGAAACAAGGCGCCCAGAAAACACCTGTCGCAGTTTCGTCATTAAAACTCGAGCAGTATGGGCCGTAGCCCCGTCCTGCTGAAACCAGATGTCTCCCAGATCTGCTTCCTCCATCAGTTCTTTCAAACGAGGTTGAAAAAAAATTTCCAACATCTCTTCAAAAAAATAAGGCCCAATCATCCCAAATTTGGAAATCGCACACCACACGGTGACTTTTGGGGAGTGAAGTGGTCTCTCGTAAAGTTGCCTTTGGTTATTTACAGCCCAGTATCAAAAATTTTGTTTATTCACCCCTCCACAGAGATAGAAGTAGGCCTTGTCACCACTGAAAAAAGTTGGCCTCGCATGGATCCGGTTCAACATTTCTTAGGAGCGTTCTCCAGACCAAACCACGGTAACGACTAAAAACGGCACGACCGCCCCGACACAATGAGATCTTTCCCAGGTAGGTACCCCCACCACACGGGATGTACTGAGCGTTCCAAACTGCACTGTCTGTTTTGCCGCACCCTGTACAAAACAAAATTCCCGAAAAGGAAACCTGGAAAATTGAATTAAAGAAATATCTATAAAATACAAAATAATGTTACACTAAATAAACAAGATACAAGGTTGAGATAACTACATTAAACAAAACAGGTGGGGGAATAAGATGAAATCACTTAATTCAATTGTTGTATCAATTTTTTAAGCAAATTGATGTTACTGTATTGAATGTAGAAGAAAGAAAAACTACAAAATTTTCTCTGACACTATATGGAAATGCAATAAATGTTGCGGAAAATATCCAAAAATAAAATTAACAAGACTAGTTGAAGGGGATGAGAGAGAAACTGAAGGAAGTTAAGTGAAAGGAACTGGGATGAATGGAAGAGTTGGAGAAAATCATAGTGAGTGTGTTGGAGAAGGAGGAAGGTGAAGGGGGAGGAAATAGAGAGTAGTCTGTTGAAGAGTGCAGAAGGGCAAAGACAGAGGTGAGTAGGACGAGAAATGAGTACAGAGGCGAAAAAGGGGATGAAAGATGGATTTGAACTAAGAACGTTTAAAAACTAGGCGGAAATGTGGAAAGTATTAAAGATCAGGGAAAGGAAGAGACATGCGGAGGTGGAGCTAAAGAAGATGACTGAGAAACGTGAATGATGGCGAAAGAGAGAGGTGGTACACTTCTCAGAGTAGGAAGTGAAGAGAGTTTTCAAAGAGTTAAAAAGAGGAAAAGCGCCGTGATCGGATGATTTGAAGGCTGAGATGTAGAAGGAAATAGGAAGTGAGAGGAGGCAAAAGTTCAGAGAGAGTTTTGAAGGGGATACGGAGGGTAGACCCCGCGATCGTAAAAGGTGGTTGCAATATTCCCTATACTGAAGCAAGGTGACAGGGGGAAGTAGAAAACTATAAGGGGGTGATGGTGATGAACCCCGGATACAACTTAGTGATGATGATTGTGAATAACACGCTGGATAAGAAGATGGAACAGAGGCAACTAGTGCCAGAGATACAGGGAGGTTTTAGGCACGAGGAACCAAATCTTTATTCTGGCCAGAATTGTAATAATAATAATAATAATATTTATTGAGGGAAAATGCAATTTACAGAAAATAATAATAACACAGTTAAACAATAGTTATTTAAGGTACAAGTGTAAAAAGTGATGCTTTATTGCACGAACTGGCGTTTAAAAACACGAGCGAGGAACGAGCGAGTTTTTTTAAAGCCAGGAGTGCAATAAAGAAACTTTTTACACGTGTGCCTTACAAAATTTTATCTTCGATCGTAAAGGATTTCAAAGAATATATTCTTATGAGTAATATTTTAATGCCATTTCAATAATTCAATTAATGAAAACATATTTTACCCGCAGTGCACTAATGAAAGCGTTACTAAGCAACCAGTAAACAAGTTGCACAAATGTCGGCCGCCATTATTATTTATGGAAAAAATGTTCGCTTTATTGTAATCGCTTCGACTTGCATTAAATGAAATCTTCAGAGTTCTTAAATCTGCCATTTGGTTTGTATTATATATTCTATTTATAGTTTATTGGTTATTTGTACCAATTAATAAAAAATTAAGTTTTTCGTCGAAACTATGTGCTATAATATATTCATCTGTCAAATTTGACATTTCTGTGCAATAAAAACAGTTTGACATTACCGTGCAATAAAAACGTAAAAAAGCACTAGTGCTTTAAAAAGGCACTTTTACAATGAAAAATGATGCAAAAAGCGCCTACTTTCTGTACGATCGTAGATAAATACAATTATAATAAGGGAAACTAAAGCTAATCATCGTAGTTATGAAAGAAAGAGGAAGTGTGCATACGATCTATGCTTAGGAAGAAATTAATAGAGTATCTGAGAAGGGGACGGATGAGTGAGGGAATATAACATTTTATAAAGAGGGTGTATAAAGAAACATGTAGCGTATATATAGGTGAATTAGATCAGATGCAGGGAAAAAAGAACAGGCTAGGCCCCTAGGGGAAGGAATGGGAGAAGTAAGGTTTGGATGCTGGCTTATGGGGATGACAGGGTTTTGATAACGAGGGAGTGCGAAGAAACAAAAGAGATGTTAGCGGGAGTAAAGAAATATATGAACAGAAGAGATTTGGGGTTAATGTTGGAAGTACGAAGTGGATGGGATTTAGGAATAAAGGAAGGAAGAGAAAGATAAAAGAGGTAGAGTGGAAGAGAGCGGTCTTCGAGAGAGTGAAAGTGTTCAAGTATCTGGAGTTCAAGAGGTTATGAGTTTCATATAAAGTGAGTTCAGGGAAAGGAAAGCGTGGGAGATGGTGATAGAAAAATAGGGAAGATGAATGGATAATATTGCAAGAGTCATACACATGCTTCCAACAGGTCACTCTCGCAGTCTCAGCTACATGGGAGGAGGCCAAAGTTCCTGAAGGATTAGTCCTGGTTATTGTTTTTCGAGTATTCGGTGCAGACAGGTTGCGTCATCCCTCTTATTCATGCTAAGCGGATTCTTTTCAAATTCAACGGCTTCTCTGATAATTCTTTCGTGGAAGTTATTCCCTTGCGTAATTATTTTTGTATTAATAAACTTTATCCTGTGGTCGTTCTTTGCCATGTATTGGAACAGAGATTCTGATGGTGTTTTTCCATCGCTAATATGTGTTCATTACGGCGGGCGCTGATTGATGTATTTTTTGTTGCAATCTTCAGATGTATTTTTGTAAACCTCTTGGCTTTTCAATGGTATGTGATCTTTTGTCGCAGTATGTCACTTATTTTTAAATCGGTCTTATATCGAACTTTTTGAGACTGTTTCCAATTCGGTCTCTATTGTTCCATAGATGTATGTTTCAGAGATGGTGTCTGGTTAAAAATTGTTCTGGCTGAGGGCATTCTTGAATGTGTTTAGTGTTCAATTTTTGATTCTATGGTGAATTGGATTCGTGGGTGGATGTTAAGAAACTGGTCTAACTTTTTGAGTCCCTGTGGCTAAATGACGAATGTGTATTGCACATATCTCAGCCATACTTTTGGTTTTAAAGCTTAAGTCTGAAGTGCTCCTTTTCAAAATCTTCCATGTAGAGGTTAGCGAAATCTTCCACGTCTTCCAAATGATACTGATCACTTCATCAATGGGAATTTGACTGAATAATGTATTTAACTTTATATCGAAACTGATCATTAGCAGCAGCAGAAATCTGAAGTAAATATAGTTTATTTAAAATGATATGCAATCCCTATTAATATAGAACAACATAGAAAACATGGCATACATGTCATCTAACTGATCATGTTACTGTGTGGCGAAACAATTTTTGTGTTTATTTCCGTTAACTTTATTCCTATGCACCTATGTGATCTATCTGATGATTATATAATCGTAATCATCAAATCCTCTGAAGACTAAATACATGACTAAGGATAGTTATTTGAAGTTTTAAGGAATTGAAGCTCAGGCCAGTAAATACTGATACAAAATTGTATTATTTGTTATTAATAATTATTATTATTAAGATAAATTGAGTAACGGAGATTGAATATTTAAATTAGAGTGCGTAAGTTATCTGCACGATCCTCAAATGGATAATGTCGGTCGGTACGCGTTCACCAACCGTAAACGGTATGTGCTTAATGAAAGCAAACAGTAAAACTAGAGTTTTATAAATACGAGTTAACGTGCATATTATGATATTATAATTAACCGTGGGCATTTGGAAGCGCGGCGTCGGCGGCCGGATTTTCATTAGTTAAGTGCAGTAAGTGGATTAAAAAGCTCATTACTTAAGTTATTCTTTAATATTTCCGAGACGTAATTTAAATAATAAGGCAATCCAATCTTAAAATTGCCTTATCTTTAATTCATTTAACTGCGGATAGGAGTAGTAATTTATTAAATAAATTAAACGCGACGCCCGTCTCTACCGTACAATTCGAGCGGTTAAATATCTTATGAGCCTGAGCACCAATTAACACCAGTCGGTGGGTGCACGCTGCGCAAGTGAGCTAGCCGGCCGACCATCTTGTTGTCTCGTTTTCTTCATTACCGCAGACATGTTAATTGCACCAGTTTCAGACATACGGGATACGCGTGTATAGATTGCAATTAATGGATGCAAATGTTGACGCAAATGATTGTACCATAATGTATTTGCTCATATTATTAACCTTTATGTACATACATTTTTTTATAGATTAATAAAAATATATATTTTTGAGTGTATGGATGAACTAAATTTTAAATTTCTCTTAACTGCCTATAATCTGCATTATGCATGAAATAAGTGAGCACTAAATTAACGTGAAATTATCTAAGTGCATACATTCCTGTAGAATAGATTGTACTGCTATCTCATTTGTAAAATGAAACGCGCGTTTATTTATTAGAAAGCCAGGCGCGACGGTAAAGAATTGATGAGATAAGGGAGCGTGGTCGGAAATATCATCATCGGGGCGCGATAATAATTGGCGCGCCGTGTACATGCATAACGAGCTAAAGAGATACTTCATAAATATGATTCGAGGTGGAAGCCGTGTGGAAGTCATCGCCGCGGCTCGCTCGGCACTCTCGGGCTCGAATCCCACTCGAGCCATTTGTCAAGAGCCATTAGTGGTGCTTTGCAAGCTCGGGACGGCGACACCGTAACAAGCGGATAACTGAAATAAAGAGCTCACCTTTCCTCGGAGGAATTATCTCCGGCTCTGAGTCGTATCGGAGCCATTCATCCCGATTTCTTTCGCGTCACCTACTCTTTGATTTAGAGGCGCACTTACAATGATCTAATAATAGTAAGGATTTCTATGGAATTAATACAGTTATACTCAAATCAATTATAAATATCATAGTAGTTCCACTCACCAATCTTATTAATGAGTGTATTAAAACCGGGATCTTTCCTAACTGTTTAAAAATTTCCAGAGTTGTACCAATTTTTAAAAACAACGGTGACCTTAATGATAAAGATAAATACAGGCCAATTTCTATCGTACCACTGTTATCTAAAGTAATTGAAGTTATATTAAAAAAACAATTATATGATCACCTTGAAAGTAACTGTATTCTTAATATAAACCAATATGGTTTCAGGGTTAGGAGAAATACAACCACTGCAATATTAGCACTCATTCAGACCATAAACGAGGGCTTGGAGGCAAATCAAATAATCTCAACCCAGTTTTGTGATTTGTCCAAAGCCTTCGACTGTGTATCCCACGATATTCTTTTAGATAAATTAAGCAGATACCAAATCACAGGAACTAGCTTAAAACTATTAAAAACCTACTTAATTAATAGAAAACAAGTAGTGTCGTTTAATAATACCACTTCTAGCATCAAAGACATAAATTGCGGGGTCCCTCAAGGCTCAGTACTTGGGCCCCTACTGTTTCTAATGTTTATTAACGACTTACCTACTTTCATGCAGAACATCCGAGTGGTATTATTTGCTGATGACACTACTCTAATTAATAAATCACATGAACCAACGAAGTTACAAGAATTAATGGATACATCACAGTCAAAGGCTTTAGACTGGTTCAAACAAAATAAACTTAAATTAAATATTTCAAAAAGCGAAACATTATGGTTCACTCAAAAGAAAATTGTCAACCCGTTTACAAATCCTGTAAAATTTTTAGGTATATATCTGGACTCATCCTTAACATGGGAACATCATATTAATTACTTGAGTAGAAAACTGAGTAAGAATATTTACCTTTTACGCAATCTGCGTGATTGTACCCATCCGAAAGTGCTTTGGACAGCGTACCATAGTTTGTTTGCATCTTTAATGCACTATGGAGTGCTCATTTGGGGTCACTCCAGTCATACGTACCGGATTTTTGGTTTGCAGCGAAAAGTAATTCGCATAATAACAGGTGTAGGCTTCAGAGATGATGTCAGACACAAATTTATTGAGTATGGTCTACTTACCTTCCCATGTATTTACATCTACCATGCACTAATGTACACCAAATTAAATATTTCTACCTATGCAACTCGGGATGATGTTCACAATCATAATACAAGGTCTTCCCACAAAATCAACCTAGATTTCCTCAGAGTGTACAAAACAAGAAATTCAAAAAATTATTTTGGTCCAAACTTCTACAACAAACTGCCTCAAACAGTGAGGGATTTAGCTCTGCCTTTATTTGAGGAACACATAAAGAAGTTATTAATACAGAATGCTTTTTATTCATTTAGTGAATTTATGGAAAAGTCTATTTAATTGTTTTTAAATTCTAACCCATATTCGCATGTAACTTTTCTTTATGTATTTTATCGCTGTTTTTTAAAGTAGTGTGTCCACCTATACTTATTATTTATTTTTATATGCTATTGTATATTGTAATTTTATAACTGTGATATTTATTTATTTTAATTTGTTATTCATCTTATTGTCAATCTTGAATGAGTATCACACGTTTTTATATTTTTATATATTTCTATTTAAATTGTATTTTTGACCTATGTAAAACACTCAAATGTTAATAACATGAATAAATTATTATTATTATTATTATTATTATTATGGGCCTTGATGTTCACTACACAAACGGAGGTGTGTCCGCCGTACAACTCTTTAACTTTGACAGATGGCCCCTTTACTTTTACTCGCCATATTTTATCACTGTATACTTACACTTTATGAAATATTTTTCATCTTTTACGGTCTGGCTTCGTACTAATGGCACTCGATAAGACGATTAAATGAAATGTCGCCTCTCTCTAAATACTCTGCACACCTAAAATCAACGAAAGCTTAGATTGCTGTAAGAAAAATATATTGTAAACTATATTGACATATTTCTTATGTCAAAAAACAATTTCCTCTCTATCTATCTATTAGTTTGCTTGGTTTTGCTTCCTTTAGAATTTCACTACTTTTGGCATCATTTTTGTTCTTGTTTCTTCAGAATTCCTCCAGGATATCCTCTGTTTTTGCTTTACCTCCTTTTTTATAGTAAGTGAAACAATTTATAACAAGTCAAATTGATTTCCTGCTTGGAGTGTTGCGTTGTTATACGCTTTTCTTGGTTGCTTCCTCAACTGGTTGGGTTTCTTATTCCTTCACGGGTTGATGGATTTCCCTCTACCTCAATTGAGTGGGGATGATTTGTCATATGAGGAGATAAGGGCCTATCACAGAAATAGCACGAGGTCATTAACTTCAGCCTGGATTCATGACATACAGTTTCCAACTTCTTGTAATCATTCCGATAAAGTTTTTGTAAATAGTTGTTTGTTGGTTTTCCTTCAATTACTGAACGCTTCCTATTCGAAAAGTTTAGGATATAATTTGTATTTCACTAGATGATTCATAAATAATTTTATTAAACACTGTTTTATGTTTTACTGGTTGGAGGGTTGGTCCGAGGCCACCCACCCACCCTACATATACATATTAACTTCCACCAATACACTGTTGTTGCATTTTTTATGCCATCATTCACAACCTCTGCTTTTAATTTCCTTAAAAATAAAACACTATTTGTTGAGTGAATAACAGTGTATATGTGGGGTGGGTGGGTGGCCTCTATCCCACCCTTTAACCAGTAGAACTTCTTTAAAAAATTGACATAATTTTTTTTGCAACAGCAATTCAAATATTATTGCAAGTCTCTTCTCTTAAAAAAAATTGCATTAATTAAAAAAAACTCGAAGAGTAGACTAATCACTACCCATCCATACTATGGTAACATGATTCAGTAATTCAAAATTATTAAATTTAATTTGATTAAAGAATAAATCAAATTTTATATTTGATTTATTTAAAAATAATTTAATTAAACACTGTTTTATGTTTTACTGATTGAAGGGTGGGTCCGAGGCCACCCACCCACCCTACATATACATAGGAACTTTCACCAATACACTGTTATTGTATTTTTTTATATCATCATTCACAAACATTGTTTGTAAATTTGTTGAAAATAAAACACTATTTGTTGTGTGAAACACAGTGTATATGTAGGGTGGGTGGGTGGCCTCGGACCCACCCTTCAGCCAGTAAAACATCTTCAAAAAATTGATATAAATTTGATTGCAATAAATATTATTCCAAGTAACTTGTCTTAAAAAAAACATTGTATTTATAATTATTAGTTAATTTTCTACAACGCAAAAAACTTATAAATTTAGACTAATACCACCCATCCATAGTATGGTAATATGATTCAGTAATGCAAAATTCTTAAATTTAATTAAATTAAAGAATAAATCAAATTTTCTATTTGATGAATTTATAAATAATTTAATTAAACACTGTTTTATGTTTTACTGATTGGTAGTTGGGTCCGAGGCCACCCACCCACCCTACATATACATATGAACTTTCACCAAAATTGTGAATAACAACGTATATGTAGGGTGGGTGGGTGGCCTCTATCCTGCCCTCCAACCAGTAAAGCATCTTCAAAAAATTGACGTAAGTTTTATTACAACAGCAATTCAAACATTAATGTAAATAACTTCTCTTTAAAAATTATATTAATTTAAAATAGTAGACTAATACCACCCATCCATAATATTTTAATATGATCCAGTAATTCAAAATGATTAAATTTA
The DNA here is from genome assembly GCA_963969525.1 of Ontholestes murinus. NCBI lineage: Eukaryota > Metazoa > Arthropoda > Insecta > Coleoptera > Staphylinidae > Ontholestes > Ontholestes murinus. Next base: position 68,844,245 of record OZ018390.1, on the reverse strand, counting down.
ATTAAATTAAAGAATAAATAAAATTTTCTATTTGATGAATTCATAAATAATTTAATTAAAAATTGTTTTATGTTTTAATGATTGGAAGGTGGGTCCGAGGCCACCCACCCACCCTACATACACATAAGAACTTTCACCAAAATACTGTTATTATTTTTTATGTCATCATTCAGAAACTTTGTTTTTAATTTCCTTGAAAATAAAACACTATTTGTTGTGTGAATAACAGTGTATATGTGGGGTGGGTGGGTGGCCTCTATCCTACCCTCCAACAAGTGAAACATCTTCAAAAAATTAACATTAATTTTATTGCAACAACAATTCAAACATTATTACATGTGAATTCTCTTTAAAAAAAATGTAATAATTTAAAATACTCGAAGAGTAGATGAATACCACCCATCTATACTAAGGTAACATGATTAAGTATTGAAGAATTCTTAATTATAAGTAAATTACATATATAATTAAGTTCCTTATTTGATGAATTCATAAATAATTTAATTAAACACTGTTTATTGTTTTACTGATTGGATATGGGTCCGAGGCCACCCACCCACCCTACATAAACATATGAACTTTCACCACAATACGGTTATTGCATTTTTATGTCATCATTCACAAATTTTGTTTTAAATTTCCTTGAAAAGAAAACACTATGATTTGTATGAATAACAGTGTTTATGTAGGGTGGGTGGGTGGCCTCCAACCCATCGTCTAACCAGTGAAACATTTTCAAAAAAACAACATCAATTTTATCGGAAAGACAATGCAAACATGATTCCAAATAACTTCTCTTAATACTCGAAGAGCAGACTAATCACCACCCACCAATATTATTATAACATGATTCAGTAATGCAAAATTCTTAAATTTAATTAAACTAAAGAATAAATCAAATTGAGTGGGTGGGTGGCCTCTATCCTACCCTCCAACCAATAAAACATCTTCAAAAAATTGAGATAAATTTTATTGCAACAACAATGCAAACATTATTCCAAATAACTAATGTTAAAAAAATCTGTACTAGTTTTTAATACTTGAAGAGTAGACTAATTACCACCCATCCATACTATGGTAGCATGATTCAGTAATGTAAAATTATTAAATTTAATGAAATTAAAGAATAAGTCAAATTTTCTATTTGATGAATTTATAAATAATTTAATTAAACACTGTTTTATGTTTTACAAATTGAAGGGTAAGTCTGAGGCCACCCACCCGCCCTACATATATATAAGAACTTTCACCAAGTACAGTATTTTTTATGTCATCATTCACAACTTTTGTCTGTAATTTCCTTGAAAATAAAACACCATTTGTTGTGTGAATAACAGAGTATATGAAGGGTGGGTGGGTGGCCTCTAACCCACCTTCCAACCAGTAAAACATCTTCAAAAAATCGACATAAATTTGATTGCAACAGCAATTCAAACATAACCCCAAGTAACTTCTCTTAAAATAACTTTTAATTTGAAATATTCGAAGAGTAGCAAAATAGGTAGGTTCATAGAAAGAAGATTAATCATCAGAAGGCTAGAGAGGAATGGTAAGTTGAAACAAGTCTTTCACAGAAACTTCATTCGAACTTGAATATTATGAAGAAAACCATAAATTTAAAAAAAATCGAAATTAAAATAAAATTGAAGGATATAAACACCTAAAAATAAAATAGCAGGAATATTTGATAGAAAAAACAAGATAGATTAACAGAAAGAAAATAAATCTTCAGTAGTCATGAAAAGAACGTTTCTATTAAATATATGACAATGGTCACCCCAAACTGTAATTTGATTAAGATTAATTAAAGAGTTGATAAAGCAAGCAAAATAGCTTCACAGAAAGAAGATTAATCTTCAGGAGGTATAAGAGAAATAGTAAACCAAAACTTGTGTTTCACAGAAACTTCATTAGAACTAGAATATTATGAAGAAGACTATAAATTAAACAATCGAATAAAGAAATAAAAATAAAGCAAAAAGGTATAACCATCTAAAAAAGGAAATAGCAACAAGAATTGATACAAAAAGACAAGATAGATTTACAGGAAAGAAGTTAATCTTCAGAAGGTATGATAAACCAAAACAGATGTTTAACAAAAAGATATAAGAAAAGGAACATTTTACAAAAGACCGAAAAGAAAACGTTGAATTTAAACATTCAGAATAAAACGATAATCTATTAACACTTAACAACACTTAAGAACGTTTTGGTTTACCATTATTTTTGTATCTTCTGTGTCATTCACAAACAAAATGAAAATAGCATCAAAATAACTTAACCCTAATTGATATATACAATATATGGTTTCACAGGAAAGAGACTAATCACCAGAAAATACAAAAGAAATGGTAAACCAAAACATTTCTATCACAATAACTGCATAGTAAAAACAATATTTCATAGAAGACCATACAAAAAATCTAATTTACCCCTAAACACAAAACGAAAGGATTTTAACACCAAAGGAAGAAAGAGAGGAAAGGATTATTGAAACTAAGCAATATAGATTCGCATAGAGGATATTATCTTCTAGAAATACGAATGATTATCCAACATACATCATAAGTTAAAATAGGATGTCAGGAGATTAATTTCTAGAAGACATGATTAAATATTTAATTTAAATCTTATCACAAAGAACAATGAACTAATAAGTAATCTAAGTGACAAATAATGATAAAAAGTGATTAGACATAAAATAATTACATTTTTTATAATATAAGAATGTAATGTCCTCTCAACAAAATTACCAAAAAAAAAACATCATAAAAATAAGGGCAAACTAGAGAAGGACGTAAATTTAATATCCTATTAAAACATAAAAATGAACACAAACATTTGTTAACATCTAAAAAAGAAAAAACAGGAAGAATTTATAGGAAAAAAATTATATACATCAGAAAAGAAAGTAGAAGGCACAACAGGAAGACCAAAAAAATAATTTTTCTTTAAAGGCTTCCACACAAAAAAACACAAAAATATAATTTAAACCTAAAAATGAAACTAAAAGATTAAAAGCCATAAGAGAAATAATATTAGCATTAACATTAAAATGTTTCACCGCGGGTTAAGTGAGAAGTTAATTCATCGTAAACATAAGATAAAAGTATAAGAAGACTGATAGAAAGAATAAAAAATAGATTAACTAGAGCAAGTCTAATTTTCAGAAGACATAAAAATAATGATATAAATATAAGCATTTAAGAAATAATCAATATAATAAGACAAGACAGGAAGACAAAAAAAAAAATGAAGTAATGTAGACAAGTAAATTAATAAATATGAACACCTAAAAAGAACGGACAGAAAGAATCAATAAAATCAGATCAGACAGAAATAAAAGAAGAAGAATGTAGAAAATTGAAAGCAGAACGTTTGAGAATTATCGTAAAAGATCGTAACACGTGCCAGATAACTGCAAGTAAAATTATGGAACATAACAAGTGGTTTACTTTACCCAATTTAAAAATTTGGTTCCATCAAGAAAGTAGCGTAAGAAGAATTGAATACATTAAATGCAGAAATACTAACACCTAAGAAAGAAAGAACAGGAAAAACAATAGAATAATACAAGACAGAAAGACAAGAACATTGCTGACTCTTTTTACAATAGAATAAATGGGTTTTTTATTCTATTGTAAAAAGAGTCAGCAATGCAAAATTTTTAAATTTAGTTAAATTAAGGAAATAATCAAGTTTCCTTATTTATGAATTAATAAATAATTTAATTAAACACTGTTTTATGTTTTACTGATTGGAAGGTGGGTCCGAGGCCACCCACCCACCCTACATATGCATATGAACTTTCGTCAGAACACTGTTATTGTATTTTATATGTCATCATTCTCAAACATTTTTTTAAGTTCCTTGAAAATAAAATACTATGTGTTGTGTAACTAACAATGTATATGTAGGGTGGGTGGGTGGCCTCTATCCCACCCTCCAACCAGTAAAACATCTTCAAAAAAATCGACTTAATTTTTTTGCAACGAGAAATTCAAAAATTATTGCAAGCAACTTCTAAAAAAATTGCATTAATTAAAAAAAAACACAAAAAGTAGACTAATCACCACCCATCCATAACGTGATTCGGTAATGCAAAATTCCTAAATTTAATGAAATTAAAGAAATATGTTTTATTGATTGGAGGGTAGGTCCGAGGCCACCCTCCCACCCTACATATACATATAAACTCGACATAAATTTTATTGCAACAACAATGCACACATTATTTGAATTAACTTCTCTTGAAAAAAACTTTACCACCCATCCATATTTTTGTAACATTATTGAGTAATGCAAAATTATTAAATTTAATTTAATTAAAGAATAAATCAAATTTTTTCTTTGATAAATTTATAAATAAATTAATGAAATACTGTTATATGTTTTACTGATTGGAGTGTGGGTTAGAGGCCACCCACCCACCCTACATATACATATGAACTTTCATCAATACACTGTTGTTGTATTTTTTATGTCATCATTCACAACCTCTGCTTTTAATTTCCTTGAAAATAAAACACTATTTGTTGTGTGAATAATAGTGTATATGTAGGGTGGGTGGGTGGCCTCTATCATACCCTCCAACCAGTAACACATCTTCAAAAAAATCGACATAAATTTTATTGCAACAACAATACACACATTATTTGAATTAACTTCTCTTGAAAAAAACTTTGCATTAATTTTAAATACTCGAGGAGTACATTAATTACCACCCATCCATATTTTTGTAACATGATTGAGTAATGCAGAATTATTAAATTTAATTAAATTAAAGAATAAATCAAATTTACTCTTTGATAAATTTATAAATATATTAATGAAACACTGTTTTATGTTTTACTGATTAGAGTATGGGTTCGAGGACACCCACCCACCCTACATATACATATAAACTTTCATCAATACATTGTTATTGTATTTTTATGCCATCATTCACAAACTTAGTTTTTAATTTCCTTGAAAATAAAACACTATTTGTTGTGTGAATAACAGTGTATATGTAGGGTGGGTGGGTGGCCTCTATCCCACCCTCCAACCAGTAAAACATCATTAAAAAATTGATATAAATTTTATAACAACAACAATCCAAACATTATTCGAAGGAACTAATCACCACCCACCAATATTATTGTAACATGATTTAGTAATGTAAAATTCTTAAATTTGAAAATAAAGAAACAATCAAGTTCCCTAGTTGATGAATTCATAAATAATTTAATTAAACACTGCTTTATGTTTTACTGGTTGGATTGTGGGTCCGAGGCCACCCACCCACCCTACATATACATATGAACTTTCACCACAACACTCTTATTGTATTTTTTATGTCATAATTCACAATCTCTGTTTTTAATTTCCATGAAAATAAAACACTATTTGTTGTGTGAATAACAGTGTATATCTAGGGTAGGGGGTTGGCCTATATCCCACCCTCCAACCAGTAAAACATTTTCAAAAATTTGACATAAATTTTATTGCAACAACAATCCAAACATTATTCGAAGGACCTTCACTTAAAAAAAAAAAACCTTTGTATTAATTTAAAATACTCGAAGAGTAGACTAATCACCACCCACCAATATTATTGTCACATGATTTGGTAATGCAAAATTCTTAAATTTGATGTAAATAAAGAAACAATCAAGTTCCCTAGTTGATGAATTCATAAATAATTTAATTAAACATTGCTTTATGTTTTACTGGTTGGAAGGTGGATCCGAGGCCACCCACCCACCCTACATATATATATCTGAACTTTCACCAGAACATTGTTATTGTATTTTTTATTCAACAACAAACTTTGTTTTTAATTTCCTTGAAAATAAAACACTATGTGTTGTATGAATAACAGTGTTTATGTAGGGTGGGTGGGTGGCCTCTATCCCACCCTCCAACCAGTAAAACATCTTTAAAAAATTGACATAAACTTTATTGCAAAAGCAATTCAAACATAACCCCAAGTAACTTCTCTTAAAATAACTTTCAATTTGAAATACTCGAAGAGTAGCAAAATAGATTCATAGAAAGAAGATTCATCTTCAGAAGGCTAGAGAGGAATGGTAAGCCGAAACAAGTCTTTCACAGAAACTTCATTAGAACTTGAATATTATGAAGAAGACCATACATTAAAAAAAATCGAATAGAGAAATAAAAATAAAATTGAAAGATATAAACACCTAAAAATAACAGCAGGAATATTTGATAGAGATAACAAGATAGATTAACAGAAAGAAAATTAATCTTCAGCAATCACGAAAGGAATGATATTTCTATTAAATATATGACGATGGTCACCCCAAACTGTAATTTGATGAAGATTAATTAAAGAGTTGACAAATCAAGCAAAATAGGTTCACAGAAAGAAGATTAATCTTCAGGAGGTATAAGAGGAACAGTAAACCAAAACTAGTGTTTCGCAGAAACTTTATTAGAACATAAATATTATAAAGACTATAAATTAAAAAAATCGAATAGAGAAATAAAAATAAAGCAAAAAGTATAACCATCTAAAGAAGGAAATGGCAGGAAGAATTGATACAAAAAGACACGATAGATTTACAGGAAGAAAGTTAATCTTCAGAAGTCACTAAAGGTAAATAATATCACGAGTATGACAATCAAATGTCTTAAAAATAGCTCTATACAAAATCGATATAAATAAGCCAGCAATGGCCAAAATATTGATTGTATGGCAAAAATACTTCACTGACAAACACTTCCATCAACTGAAGCAGAAGATTAGGGTCAGAGTAGAAGAAGACATAGTGAACTCCGCCAGCGTTCAAAGCGTTCAATTGTTATAAACAAAAGAAATAAAAAAATTTAAAACTTTGAAGCCAAATTCCGGCTTAACCGTAAATTTTTGGATATAGATAAGTTGCGTTAAATCGCCATATTTTGACCTCAGCAATCTATGGACCAGCCATTTCCCCGCATTAACGGGACACCCTGTATATATATATGATAAACCTAAACAGATCTTTAACAAAAAATATAAGAAAAGGAACATTTTACAAAAGATCGAAAAGAAAAAGTTGAATTTAAACATTCAATATAAAACGACAATCTATTAACACTTAACAACACTTAAGAACGTTTTGGTTTACTATTCCTTTTGTATCTTCTGGAGATTAGTCTACTTCTTGTGAATCTACATTGCTCTTATCTATCAAGTGTTTATGTTCTTGAGTTGATGGATAAAATCAATGTGGTTTCACAGGAAAGAAACTAATCACCAGAAAATACAAAAGAAATGGTAAACCAAAACATTTCTTTCACAACAAACAATATCTAATAGACGACCATAGAAAAAATCTAATTTACCCCTAAACATAAAACGAAAGGATATCAACACCTAAGGAAGAAAGAGAGGAAAGGATTGATTTAAACTAAGCAAGATAGATTCGCATGGAGGAAATTATTTTCTAGAAAAAGTGATTAACCAACATATATCATAAGTTAAGATATGTCAGGAGATTCATTTTTAGAAGACATGATTAAGTATTAATTTTGAATCCTATCACAAAAAACAATGAACTAAAAAGTAGTCTAAGTGACAAATAATGATAAAAAGAGATTAAACATTTTTTTATAATATAAGAATTATAATTTTTTACTCCACAAAGCATTACCAAACAAAACAACATAAAAATAAGGACAATCTAAAGAAGGACGTAAATTTAAGATCTTATCAAAACATAAAAATAAAGACAAACATGTGTTAACATCTAAAAAAGAAAAAAACAGAAAGAATTTTTAGGAAAAGAATTATATATATCACAGAAGAAAGTAGAAGGCACAAAAGGAAAACCAAAAAAAAAATTCTTCTTTAAAGACTTCTACACAAAAAAAACACAGAAATGTAATTTAAACCTAAAAATGAAACTAAAAGATTAAAAGCCATAAGAGAAATAATATTAGCATTAACATTAAAATGTTTCACCGCGGGTTAAGTGAGAAGTTAATTAATCGTAAACATAAGATAAAATTATAAGAAGACTGATAGAAAGAATAAAAAATAGATTAACTGGAGGAAGACTAATTTTCAGAAGACATAAAAATAATGATATAAATATAAACATTTAAGAAATAATCAATATAATAAGACAAGACAGGAAGACAAAAAAATATAATGAAATAATGTAGACAAGTAAATTAATAAATATGAACACCTAAAAAGAACGAGCAGAAAGAATCAATAGAATCAGATCAGACAGAAATAAAAGAAGAAGAATGTAGAAAATTGAAAGCAGAACGTTTGAGAATGATCGTAAAAGATCGAAACACGTGCCAGGTAACTGCAAATAAAATTATGGAACATAAGTGGTTTACTTTAACCCATTTAAAAATGTGGTCCTATCAAGAATTGAATATATTAAACGCAGAAATATTAACACTTAAGAAAGAAAGAACAGGAAAAACAATAGAATAATACAAGACAGAAAGACAATTATTCTATTGTAAAAAGATTCAGCAATGCAAAATTTTTAAATTTAATTAAATTAAGGAAATAATCAAGTTTCCTTATTTATGAATTAATAAATAATTTAATTAAACACTGTTTTATGTTTTACTGATTAGAGGGTGGGTTGGAAGACACCCACCCACCCTACATATGCATATGAACTTTCATCAGAACACTGTTATTGTATTTTTTATGTCATCATTCACAAACTTTGTTTTTATGTTCCATGAAAATAAAACACAATTTGTTGTGTGAATAACAGTTTATATGTAGGGTGGGTGGGTAGCCTCTATCCTACCCTCCAACCAGTAAAACATCTTCCAAAAATTGTGATAAATTATATTGCAACAACAATTCAAACATCATTCCAAGTAACTTTACTTAAAAAATCCTTTGTATTAATTTAAAACACTCGAAGAGTAGACTAATCACCACCCACCAATATTATTTTCACATGATTCAGTAATGCAAAATTCTTAAATTTGATGTAAATGAAGAAACAATCAAGTTCCCTAGTTGATGAATTCATAAATAATTTAATTAAACACAATTTTATGTTTTACTGATTGGAGGGTGGATCCGAGGCCACCCACCCACCCTACATATACATATGAACTTTCACCACAACACTGTTATGGTATTTTTCATGTCATCATTCACAAACTTTGTTTTTAATTTCCTTGGAAATAAAATACTATTTGTTGTGTAAATAACAGTGTATATGTAAGGTGGGTGGGTGGCCTCTATCCCCCCCTCCAACCAGCAAAACATCATCAAAAAATTGATATAAATTTTATTGCAACAACAATGCAAACATTATTCGAAGGAACTTCATTTAAAAAAAAAAACCTTTGTATTAATTTAAAATACTCGAAGAGTAGACTAATCACCACCCACCAATATTATTGTAACATGATTCAGTAATGTAAAATTCTTAAATTTGATGTAAATAAAGAAACAATCAAGTTCCCTAGTTGATGAATTCATAAATAATTTAATTAAACATTGCTGTATGTTTTACTGGTTGGAGGGTGGATCCAAGGCCACCCACCCACCCTACATATACACATGAACTTTCACCACAACACTGTTATTGTATTTTTTATGTCATCATTCACAAACTTTGTTTTTCATTTCCTTGAAAATAAAACACTATTTGATGTGTAAATGAAAGTACATATGTAGGGATGTAGGGTGGGTGGGTGGCCTCTATCGTACCCTCCAATCAATAAAACATCATCAAAAATTAATGAAATATTTGTATGAATAAATCTCTAAAAATTACAATTATTTTGTATTTATTTATATTTTACATCTTTTAATTAAAACCCTCTCTTATGTTTTACTCATTGTAGAGTGGGATAGAGGCCGCCCACCCACCCTACATATACACGATAAATTTAAATACAATTATCGATGATTTTGCTGTTTACAAAACAATAAAACTTTGTATATAATAAAAATTAAAGCAGAATCCAAATATAACTTTAAATAAAAATAACTAATCTCATTTAAGCTTGATTTAAATCCTTTGCACATATCATATATATATATATATATATTTGGTACGGATAGTTTCGCGAAGATTATTTTTGTACATTGTCAATGTTCGGCTTTAATCTTCGAATTTGCAACCATCAAACCATCAAAACTTGCAAATTCGAAGATTAAAGCCGAACATTGACAATGTACATTTATATATATTTATATATACAGGGTTATTCACGCTATACGGCACGGAAAATTGTGGCCAAAATACATGACTTTCAAAAAGTTTCACTTTGGGGATATATGGGGGTCTATTAGGGCTACTTTTTAAAATTACTTTCATAATATACAGGGTGTCCCAAAAACCCTAAAAGTATCAATGTTGTGTTTTTTTTAATGAAACACCCTGTATTTTATTGCATTTTTGGATCTTTCGATTAAAATAAGTGTGTGTTTTAATAAAGTTTTTATTACTTAAACCTTAAGGTTTTTGAAATAATTTGAATTTTGTAAAAATTTAACCTAATTTTCATGTTTCAAATACTTAAAAAGTAATTAAGTTATGCATACAAAATTTACATTGAAATGTAACAATAGATCATATTTTATTTTCCAAGTATAATAAATTTGACATCTTATACCGGGTATAAAAAAATTGGAATTAAACAAATGACAACTTTAAATGGCTATAACTTCATTTATTTAAATGGAACGCTATATTTATTAATTTATCAGCAAATGCACGTTTTAATTACCTATCGAATGGTATTTATATCTTAAATGTTAAGTCTTCTCGTTCTTACAGAAAACGCCAAAATATTGTTTATTGCACCGTTTTAGTACTTTTTAAGTAAACATTCTAATGTATCTAGTTTTCTATGGTATTTAAAAACGTCAGATAATTAATTTAGTCTGCCACTTTAGTTTAAAAAGCCTGTCTTGTGTTATAGTTGTCTTATTTTGCATTTTTGTGTTAGATCGTTAGTAATCGTAATTGTTTGAACATCGCTGTTGTATTTATTGGTAAAAAGAAGATTTATTCAAAAGAAGGGGGTATTGGCATTATCTTTATGCTTGGAGAATGTCATCAAAATTGTTTATTGGCTTGTCGAGTTTATACTTAAAGGTTTCCCGAAAGAAATCACCCTAAGCCAGCCATTTTTGAGAGACTATTAAATCAATTTAAAGAAATTGGAAGTGTCAGTTATAAAAACCCCAGTATTAGAAAATCTGTGTAAATTTTCATTGTTTACTATTAAATACAACAACGATGTTCAAACAATAACGATTACTAACGATCTAACACAAAAACGCAAAATAACACAACTATAACAAAAGACAGGCTTTTTAAACTAAAGTAACAGACTAAATTAATTATCTTACGTTTTTAAATACGATGTAAAACTAGATACCTTAAAATTTTTACTTAAAAAGTACTAAAACGGTGCAATAAACAATATTTTTGCGTTTTCTGTAAAAACGAGAAGACTTAAGACTTAAGATATAAATACCATAAGATAGGTAATTAAAAAGTGCATTTGCTGACAAATTAAAAAATATGGCGTTCCATTTAAACAATTGAAGTTATAGCCATTTAAAGTTCTCATTTGTTTAATTTCAATTTTTTTACACCCGGTATAAGATGTCAAATTTATTATACTTGGAAAATAAAATATGATCTATTGTTACATTTCAGTGTTAATTTGGTATGCATAACTTAATTACTTTTTAAGTATTTGAAACATGAAAATTAGGTTACATTTTCACAAAATTCAAATTATTTCAAAAACCTTAAGGTTTAGGTAATAAAAACCTTATTACAACACACACTTATTTTGATCAAAGGATCCAAAAATGCAATAAAATACAGGGTGTTTCATTAAAAAAAACACAACTTTGATACTTTTAGGATTTTTGGGACACCCTGTATATTATGAAAGTAATTTTAAAACGTAGCCCTAACAGACCCCCATATATCCCCAAAGTGAAACTTTTTGAAAGTCACGTATTTTGGCCACAATATTCCGTGCCGTATAGCGTGAATAACCCTGTATATATATATATATATATATATATATATATATATAATTTTTATAAAGATACACAATCAAATATTTTACTTTGTTAATTTTCGTTTTCTATAATATTTTCTTTCAGTTTTCGAAAAAAAATAATTAAATAACAATTCTTGCTCTGAATATAGTTTACAGCAATCTCTTTTATAAGTTGTGATACAATTTTTAGAAAAAAGTACATCCACTTTTTGAGAAATTTCTGCCATTTCTTATGATATATTTTGCACCAATTTGTATGTCAGATTTCAAGTATTTTAACACTTTTTGCTTTATATTATCCAAATCTCAGGATTGTATTTATGTATTTCTCAAATTGAAAGATTTTCTTTTCAGAGTTTCGCAAATACTTTAGAATTTACTCCAAATTTAATTAGGATTTCTACAATTTTCCAGAAATGTATCTTTGTGATTTTTATAACTTTTATCTATTTATCATTTATCACCATTTCATAAATTTTTCTAGTTTTAGGATTTTTTCAATAATTTGTAAAGAACTTTATACTTTTTTTTGCTATATATCATCTAAATTTTTTAACAATGCAAAATTCTTTAATTTAATGAGAATTCATCACAATTTTTTTACAATTTTTTTTTTAGATTTTGTCTTTATTTTCTCAAGAATTTTATATATTACTTTCTTTATGTCATCTGCATTTTTCAAGAATGCATTTTTTTCGGTAAGTTTAGAATTTTACATATTAATATTTCTTGAATTTTATAAAAATTCTCTACTTTCAGAATTTTTTATGTTTTTAATATTTTTTGCTTTTATGTTATTGAATTTATAAAATACTTCTTTTCTAAATTTTACTTTTATTTTTAGAATTTTTTCAGGCTTTCCAAAGATTCAACAATCCTACACTAATTTTACTTCTAGATCTCTAGAGCATTTCAGCAAGTTTGGTATCATTTTTTAACAATTTTTTTTTTTATTAACTTATAAGAATTATTCTTTTAAATTGCAGGAATTTTGTTAAATTGTTCTAATTTGTTTTATCAATTTTTCTTTAATATAAGAAATAAAGAATTTCTAATCGTTTTATAATTTTTTAGCTTTAAATTTATGTAATTTTCTAAATTTTCCAGAATGTTTCTTTCCAATTCGTAGAATATATCCTTAACTTTTCTTTGGGATTTATAGAATTTTCGACAAATTTTGATAAGATAATTTTATAAATAGTGATAATTTCTGTTATAATTGAAAGAAAATTTCTTTCAATTATAACAGAAATTATCACTATTTTTAAAATTATCTTATCAAAATTTGTCGGGATCTTTTTTTAATACTTTTTTATCAGAGATTTTTAATTTGTTCTAATTTTTGGTATTTTTCTAGAATTTTTTTTTTTAATTTTTGTACATATTTACATTGGAATAATGAAGAATGAATGAGGTGTTATTGTATTAATCTGTCAAAAGGCTAGCTGTTGCTTTTATTTTTTCCCATTTGCAATTTTTACATCTTACTCCTCATATGTGGAGCCCGTGGCACGTTTTTTCCGTGTATAATTATTATATATGGTATTTATTTCAGTGGATTGTTTTTATTTGTAGAATACGAGTATTTCTTTCAAATTTCTAGATTTCGTACAATTTTCTTTTTTGAAAACAATATATTTTTCTATTGAGTTTTTTTTAGTTTTTCTAAATTGTAAAAGATTTTTTGTTTTCCTTTTGAATTCACAAAATAATGTGGAATTTCTCTTTGAAATTTTTTTAGAGGTTCAACAATCTCCAATGGTTGTTTTGAAGATTTCTAGAATTTTAGAGCAAATTTTCTTTCCTTGTTAGATAATTTATCACCATTTTCTGAATTATCTTATAGAAATTTTGTAAAAATTTCTAAAATACAATAAACTTCTAAAAATGTTTATTAGTGATACTTTAATTCTAGAAATTAAATTGAATTTTCATTTTCTGAATATTCCCAAAAACATCTTTTCAATTGTAAGATATTTCTTTTAGTAATACTCATCAAAGAAATTTTTCTTCTGGACTTGAAAAATTATTAAAATTTCTGAATTATCGTATACTTGTTTCTCATTAATCACTTGGTGAAACAATATGTTAATATATAGGTTTTATAATTAAAATTACTTGGTTTGTTTCACAAATAATAAACAATATATTTGTTAAACAAACCAAGTGATTTTAATTATAAAACCTATATATTTCTGAATTATCTTATGAAATTTTTTTAGGAACATTTTTAATGATTCTTGAACTTTTTTCCATAACTTTTTGATATTTTTCTTCCGTACAGTTCTATTGAATTGTAAATGAATTTTTTTAAATTTTAAATTCTCTTTTCGTTTTCTTAGGGTGTATTTTTCTAGTTTGTAAAATGTATCAGATTAGAAGTTTTTTTCGAAATTTCTAGAACTTTCCACATACTTTTCTGAGAAATTGTAGCTTTGCATTATCAGATTTTTTTGTAATGTAATTTCTCAATTGTAATGTTTTTTCTTCAACAGTTTCCTTTCCAGATTATTAGAATATTATAGCTCTTTTTCTAGATTTTTTCTAATAATTGTTCATAAGTATTTCTGTACTTCTTTTCCCGAGAATTTATCAATATTTCATCAATTATCTTTTCGATTTATTTTTGTTTTCATAGTTTTACAAAAAAAGTTAAACCTAGTGTCTCTAGCAATTTTTTCTTCAAAATTTTAAGAATTTTGCTTCTAAATTACAGAAAAAAATTTAATTTTTTTTATTTGTAATACTTTAATTCTAGAAATTAAATTAAAGTTTCTAAATTTTTTTTAGAAATGTTTAGCTTTACATTTTCTGGGTATTGTCGTATACCTCTTCTAAATTATAAGGTTTTCTTTTCAATAATAATAATTTTCAAATAACTTTTCTTCTGGACTTTACAAATTATGTGATTAAAGTTATTGCAAACCGCGAGGCGATCAGTAATTAAAGTTAATATGTATATGTAGGGTGGGTGGGTGGCCTCTAACCCATCCTCCAATCAGTAAAACATAAGCAAGGGTTTTAATTGGAAGTTGTAAAACGTAAACGTAAATATAATATTAATTTAATAAATAATTAGAAAAATCACGAAAATATTTCGTAAAATCTACAACAAATAAGTCTTATTAAGACTACAAGAACAAACCACTTTTGAAACAACTACTTCTCTAGCTAATACTTCGACAGACATTGAATAATACAAAAGTGATTTGCGTGTTACAAAATAGCAAGGCTATCAAAGCAACACTAGTTTGAACGTATTTCTTTCTGTAAAATGAACTAAAAATGATTGAATGTACGTTAAATAATTTGTGACTGACTATATTATGATAAATTGGGAACAAGGACTTATTATTAATTTAATAGATTTATTCAAACAAATTTTGAAAAACAAGACATAAGTTAAAAAATGTTAAAGAGAATGAAAAATTGAAAACTTTATTAAAGCATATTTTTCATAAAGTTCATAAAACAATAAAAAATTAATAATTTTGACATTTCTTTTCCTATGGCTAATAAACTATATGAGTTATATGAAATTCACATAAGAAGTAATTGTAAAATGTAGGGAAAGTACTATGATGGCCACATCACTTTTATTAAATATTGTATATGATTCTCCCTTAAAAATTAACAAAGCCAATGACTGCATGAATTAAATTTATTATTATTATCTGAGGACAATGATTAAACAAACATATTAACGTTTCAATAATAATTTCCTTAACACACTAACACTTTTCAAAATTTTCAGGTTTCATAGGGTTTGACCAAAACAGCTCTGCTCTGAGATAAAATAAAACATTGGCAAAATAATTTTATCGGTGAGGAGACGGGAGGCAGGACTATGATTAAACCAATATTAATCCAAGGTAACTATACCCTATTACTATATAATTCATCTCTAAAATACGATTATCAATAATAAATAAAAACAAAATAATAAAACTATGACATACGAATAAATTATACAATCTTATATTAATTATTGTACAAGCAATAACTGTAAACGTTCAAGTTAGACAATCAATTTTATTGTTAATTACCATTAAAGATATATTACAGATTGAAATTTTCAACAGATCTAATATAGAACTTATGCAAGCGTGAACTCCGCCCGTCAGCATGGTATTAAAATTATATGTATGTTTTTTTCCTTCGATATTGTAAATGTCCCGTTATTTCATTTATATATTGTAACCATGTTTGATAAAGTTTAAATAAAGATAAAGATAAAGATTATATATTTTTTAAAAGGATTTATCGCTTTAATAATGATACACGCACAATTATAGTTATGGTGGATGCGCCGGGCTGAATTTAAAATAAATAGTTTTATGTTATGTTTTATGTATTAAATCACTCTATAAATTTATTACAAATATCATCACATAATTCTATAGCCGGCGACAAGAAAATAGAATCGAACTGCTATTTATGTTATTACGTGATTTTGTCACGTTAGATTTTTTCCGTGTCGAGGGGGTGTTATCGCATTTATTTATTGTAAAGTGGAGAACAGGAATCACCGCCACGGCGGGCAATAAGTATTATCAGTGTTCGTTTCTTCTATCGGGCGTATTAAATTTGGGAAAAGTACGTCCCCACGGACGGGGCCTGGATATGATACCGGCAATATCTTATAACGTAAAATATCCCACAATGGAAGGGTTTCTCGGGATGTCGAAATATTTTACTACACGACAAAAGAAAAAAATTTATTTTAGAAGTAAAATACGTTATAATTAATTAGTTAATAAATAAAATATATAATAATATATTATATCTCTTAAACTATCAATTACGAGAATTGGAAATAATAAAAAAACCAATCGATTTTAAACGTGCGCGTAATGGTTATCTATAATTGCTGCCTATTCCACTGGATAGGTAAATTATAATGTAAAATTAATGAACGTCAATTAAACAGTTGCATTTGAATTTAAAATCTGTCCCGCATCAAATGGAATCACGTTAATTAGTGGTGGGCTATATCAATCAAGCCCGCGTCAAATCAGCGGCGCTCGTTAGCGACGGACCTTTCTGGGCGACTTGTCATCAGGAGGTATTTTTATATATTTTAATGGAAACGGGTCGGACGGGGGGTGGTGGCGGATAGAGGCGCGATGGGGAGAGAGAAGGAGGACACGGCGGGGCGGCTCCGCGCATTCAAATATCGGATAATTAATCAGCTTTATGAAATGGATTATAACGTCAGCGCTATTTTTGAATGCGTAATTGCATCATTAAGATTATTTCAATTAAAATATCAATTATGGACATTTATAAATGGCCTGTCATCTGTGTAATGAGATAATTTAAAAGCCAAATGAGACGGAATGTTCCTACCGGAACGTTTGAATATGTTATTATTAATAATTATAAGAGCCTGATTGTCCAGAACGACACGAACGTATCACTTTCGCACAATAGAAACGGTTTTGTAATTAACGTATTGTTGTGTTCCGCATCAATTACCATTAGTATGAAAGGGAATACCTGTCTAATTGGCAGACATAACATCATAAATGGTATTGGGTTGGAATTGGAGAATTGTCAAAGGTGCGCGTGTCTATAAATCGAGAGAAGGCGAACGGATAGGAACGCCCGGCTTGGCAGCGTGTCGCCTAAATGTTGTATGGTTATTAATGGATTTCGTGGATATAGATAATTCCAGTTCCAAGTCATAACATATATAATGCATCCAGACAATGTAGCCTCATAACGTGCATCGCGCCGATAAATATTTCAGCGGCCCCGTTCTGGATGTAATCCTCCAATTTAAATAATACAGACGGCATTAGGATGGTAAGACACGTATGGTTTTGTTAATAATTGAAGGCAGGTAAATCATTGAATCGACTGGATTTTCCTGAGAGGGAGTGTGAAGCCAAGATATGGTTTAACAGAGGAGGGATTAGGATGATCGGTGACTAGCCAAAGGCGGCTGCTGCACCTCCTCCATCTGCATTAACTCGTTCCAGGGGGTGCCTGTCGATTCCGGGCGGTGGCTATTAATCAAACAATAGTGCCTAATGAGGAGAGACAATGATGTATGCATAAATTTTATTCATTAAATTACGACATTGCTTTGATATATAAGCTTCGATATAATAACGATTCTACAAATAATATTTTCTTAAATAGAAAATTCCTTTTTATTACAGCTTTCATTTAATTCAGAACATATTTAAATTTTTGTTTACAAATAGCAGATATTACATGAAAGATAGAAGATAATAAATGATATAGGTGGACAGTCGATAGATAATTTTACTTATCAATATCAATCAACTGTCCACATATTATAATGAATAAATAAATTATAAATCAGCTGATAAATATCTGCGAAATCATATTCTCTAGTTTACTCTCTGCTTTTAATTTTGATTCCCCTCATATAGCATTAGGTGTTGTAAATATACATTTATTATTTTATTACAGAAAGAAACCAGAGTTTTTAATTTTATGCAGTTTTAAGTTTTAAAATAACATATTTTCGTACCCTTTAAATTACTTTAATATAAACAGCTTAGTTTTACGAATTAAATTATATTTGTTGATATTAATGTTTAGTTTAATGTTTATTTTTAAAAACAAAGATTCGTAAATTACTTATATATCTATTGATTCTATAAATATTTTAGTTTTTTTACTATAAATGTCAGCACATATTGCTGATGAACTATTAAAGCTTAAAATTTATAGTTGATACATTCTAGGTAACAGTTTTAAGCAAAAGAATTGTTAACTTATTTTTAAATGTATTAATTAATTTATAATAATTCATTTTTAATGTGTAAAGAGGTAAAAAGGCATATTTCTGAGGCGATATTAATGATAAGGGTTTATAGATATTAAGCTATGAGTAACAACTAATAAACGGCCTAAAGTATTACAAATCTTATCTGAGATAAAACTAATGACATGACAAAAACCAATGACAATTATCATCTAAATCATATGCTTATCCTGTTTTTAATTTATTTACATATAATAAAAAACGTATGAAAAATGACAAACTAAGGATAAAAGATTTTCAATGTCATATTATGGATGCCAAATGAAATACTTTTGAATTCATTAATGTTTAGATTATAGATCATATCTTATATCTAACAGATAAGTGTTAACTTCTAAATAACATTCGTATATTTTTTATGTATGTATACAGATCACAGAAGTCGTATAAAAACAGACAGATAAAAAAAAGATGACTAATGTAATATTATGAATGACAGATGACAGATTATATATGAGAGATGCCCTTTAAATCTATAAATGTTTTCTTTCATTTCGATTTTTAATTATTAAGGTTTTGATTTCTTAGATATCATGAGGATTTCATACACTATTCATTTATATTGACGGGTTTTAGATATATACATCTATTTATTTATTTATTTTATTTATTTTACTTCACAATGCCCTGTATATATTGGATATAAGAAAAACTTCAATATATACAAAAAAAATATTACAAAAAAATAGCTCACAGGAGTTACCTGTGTGTTCTTCCACACAGCCATTTTTTTTCTGCTTCATGTGTTCGAATTATTTCATGATAGATGGATTTACAAACTTAATAATTTAAGCTTCTTTAAAACTGTTTTTAATAACTTTAGGATTATACATATTTTAGTGAAAAACACATTATATATATATTTTTACTATTTGCCATGTTCTATAAATTTCTTCAACATAAATAGTTAGGATTTAGGAATTAAATGGTATAAAGATTAAGCACAAAAACCTTCCTTGTTGATATTAAGTATTATTTAGATTAAACATAAGTAATATGACATATAACAGATGATAGATGACAAATGATACATTTTGCTATATAGGTCTCTTAGGGTTTTTGTCATATATTTAGGTTAGGACAGATACAGTGTCGACGATAAATATATTGTTATACTCTTATTCTTTAATGTTCTTGATTTATAATAGTTAGATAACAGAAGAAAAATTATAACAAACAATAGATGTCAGATGACAGATGGTACATGATATATAACAAATAACATATGATAGATGACGGCTGACCGATGACAGATGACAGATTACAGATGGTAGATGACAGTAGATAGATGACAGATGACATGAGAAAATATATGTCAGATGACTGATGGTATATGACATATAACAAATGAGAAATGACAGATGACAGACGACAGATGCTAGATGACAGGTGACAGATGACAGATGACAGATGACAGATGACAGATGACAGATGACAGATGACAGATGACAGATGACAGATGACAGATGACAGATGGCAGATGACAGATGACAGATGACAGATGACAGATGACAGATGGCAGATGACAGATGACAGATGACAGATGACAGATGACAGATGACAGATGACAGATGATAGATGACAGATGACAGATGACAGATGACAGATGACAGATACCATAAATTTTTCTAATTATTGTTGCGGCTTATTATGTATAGTAACCTGAATTTAAATAAATATAGCCTAGATGACAGATGACAGATGACAGATGACAGATGACAGATGACAGATGACAGATGACAGATGACAGATGACAGATGACAGATGACAGATGACAGATGACAGATGACAGATGACAGATGACAGATGACAGATGACAGATGACAGATGACAGATGACAGATGACAGATGACAGATGACAGATGACAGATGACAGAGGACAGATGACAGATGACAGATGACAGATGACAGATGACAGATGACAGATGACAGATGACAGATGACAGATGACAGATGACAGATGACAGATGACAGAGGACCCATGGCACATGACATGCGACAGATGACAAATGACAGATGCAGATGACAGATGGCAGATAATATTGTTTTAATTGTTATTGGCCAAATGCGGATTATTTTGTCATGAAATCAATAAATAAATATATGGTTTTAAATTTATATTTTATTTTTACCTATGCATTGACTTTATTTTGAATTTAAATAACTATAAGTTTTATAAAACCCTTAATTAGGTTTAACTATATTTTATAGATGAGACAATTTGATAACAAATGACAACTGATAAATAACATAAACAACAACGAATTCATACTTTTTATTTTATTCAAGTATGGCATATTTCTTGGATAATTATGTATTTTAAATTTTGTTTTTTTATTTTTTTCTATTTATTATAGAATTTCAAATATTTGTAATGGTTATCTATTATTATATTCTCCAGCTAACAGATAAAACATAACTTTAGCAAACGATCGTTAACAGATGACAGATGACAAATGAGAAATGATAAATGACAGATGAAAGATGTCAGATAACAGATGACAGATGATATTTGATATTTGTTTTTATTTATTTATTTTATTGAATTTGCATTAATTTATAAATTGAACAATTTTTTTCTTTATATGTTTTGATTTAATAATTAATTGGAGTGTTTATTACTTAATATGTCTTGATGTTTGTATTATTATTATCATTATATTCTGTTTAGTTTATTTCCTTTACAAATAACAGATGATAAATAAAAAACTATGGCAAATAATAGATGACGGATAACAGATGAAAGATGAAATAACAAATGTATAAAACGACCAATAACAGATGACAGATAACAGATAACAAAAGAGGACAAATGATATATGACAGATGACGAATGTCAGATAACAGATGACGATGATAGATGACATGACTGATGACAGATGACGGATGACACATGACAGATGATAGATGACTGATGATAGATGACGGATGATACATGTTAGATGACAGATGGTAAGCGACAGATAACAAGAACAATTCATTTAACATACTTTTTTTATATTTATTTGGTTTTAATTGTTTATAAGTTCAAAGTAATTTACAATTTGAACTACTTTTAATGTTTTTACTTTCCCTATATAGTATATATAGGGGGAGTATTGTTTTCGTGAATTTGTTTTGAATTTTTTTTTTTTGCGGAAATATCCGTTTTGGGGTTCCCCGAGTCCATTGCACTAATTTCTGGAAAAAAAAAATTGTGTGTGTGTGTCTGTCGGTGGGCGCTGTATCTCAAAAACGAAAGATTGAGATGAAACTTTAAACTTAAGCTTTTATCGTTAAAAACTGGAACTGAAAAGCTTTTGGTGAACATTCATAGACCGGAAGTGGTTGTTTACTCGAGGCGTTTTTTTGTTTTTTGATGATATTTTTCTAAATTTTGAAAATTTTAAAAAACGGTTCAAACAAATGTTAAAGGGGATAATAAACTGAACAAGTTTTATTTGAACATTTTTTTCATAAAATTCTTAAATTTTTAGAAAAATAATAAAAATTGAAAACTTTGACATTTTTTGCCAATTGATAATAAACCATTCGAGTTACATGAAACTTGTATTATAAGTAATTGTGGGGAATTAAAAATTGAACAAATTATTAAGAATAACCTTTTTACGTAAACCTCATAGTTTGCGAGAAAAATATAGGGAAAGTACTATGATGGCCACATCACCATTTTTTTATTTAATGTTTAATTGGAATGTTTAATATTTTATATAGATTTATAAGTTCATAATATTATTATTTCTAATTTAATTATGCAGATAACAAATGATAGCAAATGATAGATAGACACAAGAATATAAGACAGAAGACAGAAGACAGAAGACAGAAGACAGAAGCAGAAGACAGAAGACAGAAGACAGAAGACAGAAGACAGAGGACAGAAGACAGAAGACAGAAGACAGAAGACAGAAGACAGAAGACAGAAGACAGAAGACAGAAGACAGAAGACAGAAGACAGAAGACAGAAGACAGAAGACAGAAGACAGAAGACAGAAGACAGAAGACAGAAGACAGAAGACAGAAGACAGAAGACAGAAGACAGAAGACAGAAGACAGAAGACAGAAGACAGAAGACAGAAGACAGAAGAAGTATTTTCAATTATGATTTTCTTATTTTAGTTCTTTTAAATTTTATTTCTACTTAAATTTTAACTGGTTTTAGTGTTCATCTTTTAAAATTTACTAATTATTTAGAATGCCATTAATAAAAAATAATAATATATATTTGATTTACATTCTCCAGATTACAGATGATACAATAAATAGCAATCGGTAGACAAATGACAAATAACAGATGACATTTGACAGATGACAAGTGGCAGATATACATTTCAGACCACAGATGAAAATAACAACCTCCTTAAAATATGACTTTTTATAATTTTAAAATTTATAATTTAAACCATTTTTAATATTTTTTATTTTATTTATTTTAATGGAGAATCGGAATCTTTCATATTATATATATATATATATATATATAATATCAGATGATAAAAGGCAGAAGACATAAGAGATGACAGAACGTGTATTTCAAATGTTGATTTTTTAATATTAGTTGTTTGTATTTTTATCTCTTTAAAATTTCAACTATTTTTGATGTTTCGTGGATTAAAAAAAATAGATATTTAATTCACATTCTCCAGATAAAAGATGATACAAAAATAATTATAGTAAACGATAGATGACAGATGACAGATGACGAATGTCCTGATAACAGATGGCAGCAGGCATATTGTACATTTCACACGACAGATGACAAGAACAACCTTTTTAAAATATAATACTCATATTCATTTGTTAATATTTTTTATAATTTCGCAATTACTTGTAATTTTAACTTCTTTATGTTTTTTAATTTATTTATTTATGATTATTTGGAATGTTTATTATTTTACATATATTTGTGAATTTTATTCTACAGATGACAGAAAAACTGGTGCAAATGATAGATGACAAATAATAAATGATAGATGAAATGACAGATGGCAGATAATAAAAGACACATAACAAAAGACAGATAGCAAAAGATAGAAGACAAATGTCGGTCCGTGTATTTTAAATTTTGATTGTCTTATATTAGTTGTTATGTTTTCTATTTAGAATTTAAACAATTTTTGAAGTTTAAATTAAATAATTATTCATTGTTGATAAAAAATAATAATATATATTTGATTTAAATTTTCCAGATAACTGATGACAAAAATGAATGGCAAATGATAGATAACAGATGACAAATGGCAGAACATATTTGTCAGATAAGAGATGATAGATGACAGATGACAGACGACATATGACATATGACAGGTGACAGATAACAGATGACAGATGACAGATGGCATATGATACATGACAGATGACAGTTGATAGATGATTGATGACAAATAACAAATAAAATGGTCTCTAAATTCACAAATATTTTGTTTTGCTTCTGCTTTCATTTACAAAAGTTTAGAGTTTATAAATTTTATTAGGATTTTTTGTTTTAAGTACACTGGTTTTGTGAATATATTATTATGATTTGATTTTCTTGCTTTATCTAAATTTCTAGCTTATATAATTTTTTGTTTTTCTAGATTTTTTAAAATGATTTTTTTTAATTTAAACAGAGGAAATAATATTCTTTTGTGTTTTAATACTACATCTCTCTTTTATCGTTTTTTTTTGATCTTTTGATTTTTGAATTAATAGGTTATTTCATGATAGTTTGGAAATTATACCAAATAATAGGTGGCAGACGACACACTGTATTTGGGTTTCGATTTTTTTGTTTCTGATTATTCTTTTTGTGCTTTTATTTTTTAATTTAGGAAGATTTACGATGATTTTAGTTATTTTGTTTTATTATATAGTTTTTAGTTTTATTTAGATTGTGGATAAAAATTGGTTTTTATTTCCTTTATCAAACCATTATTTAGTTTTTAGTAGTTTATATATTTTTCTTAAATTTTACTCTCCAGATAACAGAAAAAGTGGCAGATGAGGAATTACAGATGTTACATGATAAATGACAGATGACGGATGACATATGACAGATCACAGATTGTAAATGATACATATTTGAATGGCAACTGACAAGTCAACTTTGGTTTTAAATTTATATTGGATATTGATTTAAAATACTTTAATTTCTTCAAATATGAAAGTTGTTTGGATAAAAATTACAATTTGAATTCTCTCTCTCTCTCCCTCTCTTAAATAATTACTTGTTTCTTTTTTCACAATTAAAATAGTATTGGGATCATTTAGAAAATTCATTATTTTTAAAGGAGTTATCTTAAATTCATGATTTTTTTATATTAATCACGTAAAATATTGTAATTTTAATTCTCGAAATGACAGTTAAAAGATGAGAAGTAACAAATGACAGATGGTATATCAATTCATTTATATGTTTTGATTCTAAAGGTTTTAATTTTATGTTATTCATGAGAATTTTACATATTTTTAAATATTTTCTTTTTTTTTAATGTCGAACCTTTTCTCTTTTTCTTGAATCTTCTCGGCGTTAACTTCGTGGTACATTTTCAATTTTAAATAATGAAGAAAACTTATAACTTTTTATTTATATTTATTTTATAAAAGGTGGTATAAAAAAGTTATGTTTTCTTTATTTTTTATAAACTTTTCTCTTTTTTTATTTATTTCTTTCATTCATATATATTTTATGATATTTATAATACTTATTTTGCTTTTCTTTATTTTGTAAATTTAGTTTATTTATGATATAATATTTTGTATAAATGAAATTAAAATTACCAAAGGGTTAGTTACTTCAAGAAAATTTAGTTGTAAATTTTGTAAAGGTTGAAAACTTTGTGTGAGAATAACCAAGTTTATTTTATTAAACTAGTTAAATAAATAAACTTGTTTGTTATCACACACCGGTTTCAACCTTTACAAGGTCATTTTAAGTTAGGGTTAGTTTTGATCATTTGCGACAGTCGTGTATTACTTTTATTAATAACTGAAAAATGTATACATTCTAAAACATGATTTAAAATAAAGTTTAATTTTCTTTAAATATAAATGTACTGAACTTGGGCCTTTCCGTGTGAAGTCGAAATTTTTGTATACATGTACCTATAGAATTATTTGTAAGCCTCGAAACAGTTATATTCACAATGGACAAATAAATAAATATCAAATCGCAAATAACATATTTAAGTCAAGAAGAAATGGCTGGAGATACCCTTTCTTCTTTTCTTTGCATCTCTTTGACTAATTGCTAATTTTGTTCTTATTATAAACTAATTAATAAAACACTTCAACTTTGTTTGTATAACACTGTATTTTTTATTATGTTGACTAGTTTCGGCAATAAAAACAACAGTGTTATACAAACAAAGTTGAAGTGTTTTATTAATTATTCAAACATGTACAACCAAGTAGAGTAGCTTCTTACATTGACAATATTATAAACTATTTTATTTATAAAATAAATACTTCTACAATTCTATTGTTCATACCAAGATTCGAGCATAATATGATTTTTGAACGATAAAGTTTCAAATATTTTATACACTTAATAGATCTAAAGATAAGTTTGAAACATTGAAACTATTTATGACTATTGAAATTATTACAATATGTTTTTGTTCTACTACAAGATTTTAGCTTAATGCTACATCTTTAACATTTTTATGTATATAATACTATATATAGTAATATAAGAAGTATTGTCAAATATTTTATTTTTCTTTGACGTGAATTGATAAGAGCACATTAAAAATAAAACACATTTGCCATAGATTTTCTTTGTACTTCCTAATAATCATTTCACATAAAATGATTTCTCTGTCAGAAAAAAGAGATTCGAACTAGTGTTTCAAATATCGCTACTACTATAATGTCTTCCTCTCACAACCAAAAACTTCAAAGTTATTGAATACTCGCAACGCCGATACAATACGCATTCACCGTAATTAAAGTCGCGCCGTAAATTACGCGACTCGGGGATGTTTTCTTTGTGCGCCGCCACTGGTGAGCGCCCCGCCGCCACCAGCCATTACACCCCCTTTCGGCGGCGAATAGAGGGGTTGGGGGGTGGGCGAAGGACGGGAGCGTGACTCCGCACAGATACCTATCTTTTCTTTTTAATTATCGCCTTAATTAAAATAGGCTTTATATATAAATTGTAATTTATCGCCGCCTCTGATCCAATTTCCATCTCATTACATCAATTTAAATTTTAACTGCTCGAAAGGTTTATTTGCATGTTCGCTCTAATGTTTGGCCGATAGCCAACCGAAGATGTTTTCGGCCAGAGCCGGCGCACATAAATCGGATAAAATATACCGCGCACTTCACATCGGGAATAATAAAAATCCGCGCTCACAATTGCACTTCAATTAACATTTTATTTATAGGCGATACTAAATGCAATACATATAATTACTAGATAATCAAAAGTAATACAAATAGATACAATAAAGGGTCTTGTTAAAATAATAACAGAACTATACTCTATGTAAATACTTACAGAAAATATGTTAACCTTGTATTTTTTAAGAATGTTTGTAGGGTGAAGAAATTTAACAGATATTTAATGAATTAAAGGAGAAATAAATAACCCTGTATACATATATTAAGAATAGTTTTTAAGTAAATTAAATTTACACTTGATTAAATTTTGTATACTGAATTTTACCAATTCTACGTGCATATGTTTACGTTGATTGATAACTTACTTCGGGGTATAAATTTTTGAGTAGCATATTTAAACATAAATAAATTAAATTCGACACTTGTTCTGCTACATTCTTTATGGAACCAAATTTTTATAATGGGAGAAGTAATACATAACAAGTGTGTACTTCTCCCAATATAAAAAATATTTGCCTATTAGTAATAGACCGGTTTCGATCTATTTATAACTTATGGTAGTTTATAGGTAGATAGAAAAACGCTAACCTTCACTATTATTATTTTGTATTTAACACTTACAATTGCAAATTCCAATTGAAATTGACATTTACATTATTGACACGCTACTGGAACGATGGGGGGCCGTTGCCACCACGGCCGTCGCTGCCGCCGCCGCCACCGCCGCCGCGCCGTCGTGTTTAATTATAAGCGGAATAATCTGATATTTAAGTGCGATATTAGCGACAATTTGGATGGAAAAGGGGTCGACGGTTGGGGGTGGGGGTGTGAGGGCGCGCGAGTAATTACGTCCCTTTTGCCCGGTTGCATTGTTTAAAGTGGCTCGCAGATATTACGGGCCATGAAATTTACGGACGCAATATTGGTACGAATTATTGGATTTTCTAAATTAAAGTGCTTTCTATAAATTCAGAAATCGGTACGGGGGCACGGGCATATTTCCTTATAATATATTGTGCCGCCGCCAATAAGAGGTAATCGCAATAAGCAATACGGTATTTGATTTTAGTGAAACGATCCCGACGAATATCCAATAAAGCGGGAGACGGACGGCGGACGGACGTGAGCCGCCCCCAATAACTGCCCAGATATTATTTCATTACATTCAGAGACGTACACTGGCGCTGATGCTGATGCTGATGCTGATACCGCTGCTACTCGGACCGTATTCTATTGCTTTATTGCCTTCTCGTGTGTAAAACTGCAATTTTCCTTCTACTACTTACGAATCACAATCACATCACCCAAGGCCTGACCTGTGTATCTTAGTGTATTCACTTTGGTAAATGTACTCGAATGTCTGGCATTAAAGTTCTTTAAATACATTATTTTAGAAAAATGTAAAAATTAAAAGAAATTATTATTATATTCTAAACCCTATTGGCTATAATTTCAATAACTAAATATTTTAAAATTATAGGCAGAAATACCAATTGTCAATGAACTCAAACTAGCGTACTCTTAACCGAGGTTAATCCGTATTTTATTAAGGTAGGTCAAGAGTACGATAGGTCATTATATTGACTATTGAAGTAGGTCAAGAGTACGCTAGAATAAATAAAAAAGTTTATAAGGCTCAGTTAAATTACTTTAAACCGAAATTATTTACCTTGGTCATTGAAATAGATTCTAAACTAAAAAAAGTAGCAAAACTTCTCTTCAATATTGTTTGTCTAATTGATGATATTGCGTACATGGAAAGTATAGTAGTAGTTATTTAATCAATTAATATATTCATAATTATACTTAACTATAAATAGAAACCGAATACTTCTTAGCCGAAACATTTGCTAATATTATTAATGAATCAAACTTTAACGTATTTACATAGCCCACCTACGCAGATCCTCCCTCCCTCGATAATCCGCCACTATCACAAAAGATCGAGCTCTAATTAATAGAGCCTGTAAACTTTCTTAAGGCCCTTAAACGTAATATATGTATATAAATACGAATCAATTAAACTTAAGATGAGGCTTAATTAAATTAATTAGGATTAATTATTAATTAATGTTATTTCACAAATTTTATGCATGTATATGTAAATGTGTAAATTTTAATTTATTCCAAATTTAAAACCCTTATTAGTTAAAAAAAATATAGAATTAAATCCAAACAAGACATATATTTTGTATTGCATAAGGCATTATAATAATCATCAGGAAATTATTTAAAAAAAATTAGGAGTAACCTAAACTTCAAGAAGAGAAGAAATAATATCAAAAAAACTCTGTTTTTACGAATATAACATAATATAATATTTTTTATCTATAACATAATAATTGTATCAAACGTCGAGGTAAACACTTAAAAAAAAACATATGAAAGAAAGTCTCTAAGAAGTTTCAAAAAATAAATTATTGAAAGAAAAGTTATAATACGATCTCAAATAAATGATACAAAAGGTTTTGTTGAACTTCTCTCCTTGGAGGAAAAAAAGCCAATTTCGACAAGATAATGATGAGACTTTTCGTGGTAGCTCTGCCTTCGTAGCAGGCAAGAGTGGAAGAACATTTTACTATGAACTCAAGAATTTCCATGTGCAATCAAAATTTTTGTAAGAATTTATATGTTGGATGCTTGAAGCCATAACTTTGCGATACACCTTGAATCAGGAACTTTATCAAACAACAAAGTAAGTTATATTTATCATTTGATAAAGTTCCTGATGTAAGAATTTATTGTTATATGTGTATTATTTATGTAAACGCAGTGGATAAATATATTCAACTACTACTACTAGAATAATACAATTCCAAAAGCCTTATAAACTTAAGACAACGATTAATTTGAAAGAACAGAGTTCTGAAACTTGACTTTACTTTAGATTTAACAAAACATCATTAAACCTTGATTAATTAATCCTGAAAACTTGACAAAAGAGCTGCAAGAAAAAACCTCTGAAAATTCCGACGAACTTACAAAGAAATTCTAAAATATAGCAGAGATTATTGGCAACTTAAAAAGGAAACATAATATCATTCAGGGAACAATTAATACTTCTATAAATAAGAGAAGATAAAATGAGAAAGTAAAAATTTTCAATAGAAAAAGAAACAGAAAAATCCGACAAACTGCTTCCAACTAACAAAATAGATATCAAAGTAGATAACAAGACATGAAGAATGCTATCATTAGAGCAACACATTTATGTTGCAAATATTTTCTATGTATAAATATAATTAATAAGGTAAGGTAAAGGATGTAGATTTGACAAAGAATTTAAATAAGAGAAAAGGAAAGGAAGAGAGGGCATTGAGAGGAAGTTTCTGGAAGGTTAGGGGCATCATGAAAAAACTGAGAAGCGCATAAGAGAGGCAGACACTCCAGAAATTTACAAGGAAGAATGCTTGGGTTGGATTGGTACAGACATGGGTGAGAAATAACGGATGAAACAAGGCCAGAGGGTGGCTTCCAAGTGAATGCTTATGGAAGTATCAGGCAGTGGTAAAGAGCAATGATAAGGGTAGGCCAAGTAGATGAATAATTACAGGAGTTAAGAGACAGTCTCAAAGGTGGGAAAAACAGGGGTCCAAGAAGGAATTGTAAGGATAGGGAACAGAAGGACCAGGATAATCAGTATATTTCAACAAAAATAACTTTAATGACAATATTGACAGTTAAGACGTGTCAAAAATCAAATGTATAATAGTGGCAGGAGATTTCAATGCTACGACTAATGCATGCCGAAGAGAAAAATTTAATGAGAATGGGGAAATTTGGGATAGACAAGCGAAAAACAAAATAATAAATACAGAAGGAAGAAGAATGATAGATTGGCTTGATAGTGACAAATAGTATGTGCTAAATGGGGCCAGGGGTAGAGATGAATAAGACGAATATATGTAAGGGTTGAGGGTAGATGGAGGGGTGAGAGGAGGAAAATGTATGAGAAGGTAGGTACATGTGTAATTTTTTTTGTAACGGAGAAGAGCAAAAGCAAAATTGACTACAAATTGTAAACGGAGGAGAAAAGAAGACAAGAAACTTCGAGGTGGGAGAACAAGAGGGATCATTTCCTAGTGTCGGAGGGAATCATCAGTAGAGAAGAAGAGTAGAACAGGACATCTACCTCAGTATTGGAAGAAGATATTAGTGGAAAATAAAAAATATCAATAAGTTTTAAGAATATTCTACAGGCATAAATTAGCAGACAATGATATTGTAAGAGATGGAAAAGAAGATGATTAACACGACGAAAAGTGTAGGAAAATGAGAAGAAGGGAGAGGTACAATTTTAATAGGTGAACAGCAACAGAACAATGTCAAGAGAGAATATTGGTCAACATGTGAAAAGAAAAAGTCAGCATGGGAAAAGGAAGAAGTAAAATCAGTGAGAGAAATTAAAACAGAAAGGGAGGTATGGGACTTTATACGTGGAAGGAAATAAAGGGAGAAGAGCAATTATTAAATAAAAACACGACTGTTTAAAGTTTTGCTTTATTTGCAGATACACTGCTACAATTGTAAGCCACAGTGTGGTGAAACAATTGTAGCAGTGTATCTACAAATAAAGGAAAACTCTAAACAGTCGTGTTTTTATTTAATAATTGCATAATGGAGTTTCGCCAAGTATCAGCCTCATCAATCCAATATTTGAAAGGGAGAAGAGTTAAGAAAATGACAACGTTCTTTAGGGAGAGTATGAACAAAGATAATATGATAGAAGAAAATGTCAAGAATATATTATAGCTTGATAAGGCAATGCATGAGATGAATGGAAAGAATATGTATGGCCCGGGAGAAGTAAAGGTAAAGGCATTAAAAATATAAAACTAAAACAGGGAGAAGGATGGAAGAGACTGGTAGAAGAGCTAAAAAAATACCGAAAAGTTGGGCACAAGCAGAAATTATTCCGGTGCACAAAGGAGATGGCAAAGAAGATCCAGCTAAACATAGACCGATAAGTACAACTATGCATAAAGATGGTGGCAGAGAGACTAAAAGTGAAGTTGGAGAGCAAGGGTATTATTCCCGAAAGCCAAGCAAGTTTCAGGAAAGGTAAAGGGGCAGTAGACCATATACTAACTTTGATCAAAATCATTATTCATCTGCCTGATGAAGCCACTGTGTGGTGAAACAATTGTAGCAGTATCTACAAAATAAAGCTAAACTCAAAACGATCGTGTTTTTCATTATAAAATCGATAAGGGAATTAAAGAGGGAGTGGGAAGATCTACATTCAATTTGAAGACTTATTAATAGTGAGAAACTGTATGAATGTATGAAAGAAATAGGGGTATCTTCACACAAAGAAGAAGGCAGCAGCTGGAAGTTTGTGGAGAGAATGGGGGAGGAGATACGGAGGCATACGGAAAGTAAGCCTGAAGTCAATTCTAATGTATGGAGCAGAAGAGTAAGGTGTCAAAAAGAGAGTATGGCAGGACAAAAAATGTGGTGGATGAAGATAATGTTAGCGCTTGAGAAGTGTACGCCATGGTGTGTAGTATAGCAGGAGATGGACGCATGTAGTGTATGGATGGATGTAGGGAAAAATAGGCAAAGTATGAAAGAAACGTTAGAATGCAGGGACAAAAAGAAGTTACTAATATGATACAAACAAGATAGAATAGAGACTAAGTGGGAAACGGGTAGATGTAAGATTTACAAGAAAGTAAGCTGTTCCAACGAAGAAGTAAAAGAATTAGTAGGAAGAGAAATATTTGAAAGATATGACACTGAGGGATGTAAATTGATAAAAGCAAATACAATCCAAAGTATAAGGAAATAACGGAAGGACCGGACTCGAATACTTGTATAGAAGAGGTGAATTGGAGAGGAAAGTACTGATGGCAAGGTATAGATGTTGCAGCGAAGATGGAGGAACCACTTATGGATGAATAAGGAGGAGATAATGTGTTTATTATGTGGAAGGGAAAAATTTGAGACTAGACTGTGTGGGGAGTAGAAACGATTGAAGAACCCAATATGGACAATGGGAATGGATAAGGATACTGAAGGGAATACGAAGGCAGTGGGCATAATAAGGAGGATAGAGGAAAAGAAATAGTCATGTGGAAATAACTAGTTTTGTGGTAGATGTATGAGACCATGTCTGTAATGGAAATGATGCAAATAAAGAATTAATTAATAATAATAAATATTTATATATCTTTTGTACATTGGTAACCTTAATGTGTTCTGACGTAGTTAATAAGCAAACAGAAGCAGAATATAAAAAGCCAAGAGCATAAGAAATAAATCAGATTCAAACCTGCTTTAACTCGATTTACTTGTTTCTCACAGAAGACCCTAAGAACCTCAGAGAACAATTTCTCCCTCATCCTGTTTGATCTCTGCCGCCTTATATTATTTACCAAGCAGACCAGCACATTCTCATACCTTGGCCCTAATAACCGCAGCGTGTGCGTATACATTGGTCCTTCGAACCGGATCCAGACTTTCACCATGTGGTAAACTTCTATAAAGTCGTTATTAGCAAATTTTTGTGTATACTCTGGGAAGTGAGTACCGGAATTCCTTCAAGATATTCGTTAACCAACACAGCAATTCCGTGGACAACAGAAACTTCCGGACAAGACAAGAGGTTTCAAATTTACGACCCGAAACATACACACGTCCGCACAAGAAAGGCAACCAACCTTACTTCTAAGGGACACACATCGTCTCCAACCGCGAGGAGTCACGCGTCACAGAAGACATACATCCATCAAGCACTACGACAACTTCCAATGTGGACAAATTTAATCAGCTTTCATAATAACAAGAGATATTGGGACAATTGATGGAGAATTAACGAAAACAACAACTACTAGAAATTCTGGTAGAAAACACATATTGAAGCACTATGTTCTTACCACAATTAATTTAGAAAGCTTGAAGTTACTCAAATAGATGAACGTCATGCCGATTTTCTGAAAATACCCAAACTGGCGTATTAATATCATCATGATAACTCCTACGACAAATTAAGCAAGAAATATTAAGAAATATTGATACTGAGAACCGTCCAACAGCGTCGCCCCAGAGCGATACCACTACATAAGACACAAGAATTTCACGTATTAACTATGATAATGAATAAACTCAATAAGCTGCTTTTGGATCAAGTTCTAAGCTAGACATTCGTCGAAAATCTACAACTTATATCTTGAATATCTCGAATCAAAAACACATGAATTCAAGTAGACAATTTACTGGTTGTGTAAGCCATTACCAACGTCATCATCGACAATGAAGCCTACGAAGCCTTACTTATGAAGAAGATGGATACTGAAACATACCTGTACGACTGCCTAGAGAGCCAGCAAACCACAACCTAATCGACCCTCAATGCAAATGCCACAAAAATAAATGTCCACATATGATGGAGAGAGAATTATATCAAACGAATATACCTGTACAACAAAATAACACGTTATATGGTGTCAAAAAATTCGAGTACCTGAAAGGGTATGTGCGAGGAGAAGCCGCTTAATTAAGCAGTCATATCCCCATGACCTGAGCTAATTACATAACCGCTTAGGAAACACTGGAAAGACGTTAAGACAATCAACGTCTACTCGTCGCTCAACGAGAAGTTAAATTAGTGGATCAACTGCTATGCAAATCAAATGTACCCTTGCAACTGAAAAAAAAAACACGAAAATATTTCGTAAAATCTACAACAAATGAGTCTTATTAAGACTACAAGAAACAAATCACTTTTGAAACAACTACTTCTCTAGCTAATTCTTCAACAGATATTGAATGATACAAAAGTAATTTGCGTGCTACAAAATAGCAAGGCTATCAAAGCAACACTAGCATAATATAAGCAAAGAATGCCTACAAATCCTCTCTAAGATTGGTTATAATAGAGAACCTTGGATCCGACTCATTATGTGCAAATAAAGTGAAGAGATCAATAGAATTTAATTTTCGACCAATCACCGCTTGAAGTACCAAATTTGAAGAAAATCCTCGAATTTCTGGAAAAGTGGTTTCTCTCAATGGAATAAATCCGTCCATCTCGCATGCAGAATATCCAACACCATACGTCATGTGTGGAAATCATTAACAGGATTTGAATCGCGCACTCACATTTACTTCTAAGACTTCATACGAAAAAAATCGAATTGTGAAAGAATAAGGAATATATAAAAATTGTCTGTCACACCTCAATTCTAAACAATACCCATCATTGTATCGTTGTAAGATCTGCAACGGTTATCATTACACCCATTTACACGTGGAATCTCACATCGTCAGCACGAGGAACCACGCCGAAATGCGCAAAGAAGCGACAAAATCAATCCACCACCACAACTGAGACGCCATAGGATAGTTGACGTACCCGAGAATGAAGATCTCCTCCCCACTACGTTCATGCAAGTAACGACCAAAAATGTGAATCAAATTTTAGTCCAGGTTTTAATCGATCAATGCTGACAAAGTTCTTTTGTTGTCGAACAAACATAATCATTACTTCTTGCGAAAGAAAGATCCTACAAATGTCATGTTGACATAAATCAAATATTTACATAAATTTTACAAAGTTTAAGCAGTATGCTTAATACATGAAATATAAAATAAAATAAATATCTACATTTGTAGACAGAAGTAGGAGAAATTCTCCAGAATTCCAATAAATGGGAACATTCTATATGGGTTTGACTGGGAGAACAATCTGAAGAATGCTGCCTGTGATTCCTGTGCTCAAAATTTAGTGTATTTTTTTATGTATGTGTATATTAATGTATTTTGTTAACAGGTAATCCAAAGCATCACAATAAACAATAATACACAATATAGTCACAGGAATATAAATTCAAATTAAGCACTCAAATTCATGATTTACGAAAAATCACTGGATTGCACCCAACAATGTTCGGCAAGGAAGTCAATTTCAAAGGATATGACTTCGCTGATCCTACGTTAAGAGCACAAGGAAAATCTATATCCTGTTGAAACAAGATATTATGGCAATTTCTCTCTAAATAGTATGAAGAAACAAAATGGACTACTATTACAAGAGATGGAATTTGGATTGTATCAAGCAACACGTAAAGAACAAAGATGTATAGTAACCAAAGTAGTAGTAGCAGAAATGGAGAAAATGCCTGACGAAATCCAGGTAACACGAGAAAATACATTATGTGAAGCAGCAGCTGCATATAACCACACGAATGAATGTAAATATATGGATAATCAATTATGTGAAGGTAACCAAAACCTGCAACACATGAAGTAGTATATCGAGAAGTTGTAGAAACCATTATAGCAGCAGTCTAGAGTAAATGATAGTGATGAGGTATATTAGAGATTGATAAGTTGGATGAGAATCAACAGAAACTGATTCAGAAACAGAACCAGGCATAAGGAGTCTTGTTAACTACGTTACAATTTATAAATAGTAAAAAGGAAAGATTAAGAGAATTTCAGAATCACGTTTACCTGGCCATGGGAAACAGGTCCAAGGATAATAAGATGCAACGACATTTTATAAATATGTATATCAAGGAAGTCAAGAATCATTACAGCAAATTGCAATATATAGAAGGAAACAATGAAGCTTTTCTGAGAATGGTGAGGCACGCGCAAGTTTCTAACACAATAAGTAAAAGTGACCCATTACCAACATACCTTGAAGTAAGATATTAATTGAAATCAAAAATTAAAAAAAAAAAACTTTATGAGCAATTGATATATAATTATTAATTTTTTAAACATCACAAATTGTATTAAATTTTACAAACAGAAGAAGAATTTAGTAGAAAATTTGGAATAATATCAAATTTAATTGTTGAATTTTGAAATAAAAGAATAGATATTAGTTCACAAGAAAACTTTGTTTCCATAAATACTTTTAATTAAACATAATATATAAAATATACTATAGAAAGTAAATATATTTGTTACTAGTACGCTAATAAAACAAAATATTTATTGAGATACTTCACACATACATATATTATTCTTGCATTAGGTCAGCACAAAGATACTAAAAAAAATTAAAATCATCCTAGACTTAACTATTGCAGTATAGTATTAGCAGATTAACAAAAGATCGTTCATGAATTATTCTGCACCATGGTACAGAGCGTAACAATAACGTTAGGGTAATATTTGGCTTCACGATAACGTTAATCAGAATGTCTATTTATTAGGGCAAATATTGTATATTCTGCGACTATATGCCATGATATCTAAATTCATTTCATGCATTACAAAGAGAAATACAGATTTGTTATGTAAAAATGCGTTCAAGTTTTAATCTATTGTGGTAGGTCAGCAGTTTGCTGCTTAAAAATATAAATTTTAATCTATGAATGCAAAATTTATTAATCATTTTCTGGTCAATAAAATTCATTTTTTTTTGTTGAATTTGGTTCTCGTTTATCACGTGGTGAAACATTTTTTAATATTAAGGGTTGTTTATAGAAAGGCACTTTGTTGGTTTCACAATTTTTATAAACAACCCTTAACAATAAAATTCAAATGCTAAGGGTTAAATAAAGAAATGTATTATCATGATGAGTCAAATACCCTTTGTAACCATTTTAGATTGAATTTGTTGTGATATTAGTTAAAAGGAATAACAAGACAGAACCTTAAAAATAATCTATTGTAATAGAAAGAGATAGTTTCTGGTTGTACATTTTCTTTGATAAATACTTATTGGGAGTTTTAAAGACTTTTCCACACTAATTAATTTCAGAGTGTTGGGTAGAGATCTTACTTTATGAAACCTTGAAGAGTTTATCTCAGTAGGTTTTGATAATCTTAAAACTATATTCTCGTCAGCAATGAAGGACTCTTCAGTCGTTTCCGAAAACTTGTAAGCATTTAGTAGTCGTTTGTAAAATACTCCGTCATAACCTCTTGATAAACACCAATAATCCTAGCTACGTAGTGTCGTAAGGGATTCTTTGTTTGTCCTAAACTTTTACTACAGCATAATCATTCGTTACTAAAGTTTCACAAATTTGCTGTGAGTTTTCAATTTATCCCAAAACAAAAAATCGAAATCAGAGCTACTGCCATGAAGAGAATAATCTGAGCTGGAGTCTGAATGCGCCCT
This sequence comes from Ontholestes murinus, assembly GCA_963969525.1. Taxonomy (NCBI): domain Eukaryota; kingdom Metazoa; phylum Arthropoda; class Insecta; order Coleoptera; family Staphylinidae; genus Ontholestes; species Ontholestes murinus. Next base: position 68,806,017 of record OZ018390.1, on the reverse strand, counting down.
GGCATTTTTCTTTCCTCTTTTTGGTTTGGCGGAAAAAGTCGCTTAGTTTCTCCTTCTCAGTAGCTTTTTTCCTTTCTCAGCCATTGTTTCTTCTAAGCGTTCTTTATTAGGTGTTCATTTGGCTTTGTGTTTCCTCTTTATTTGTATTTTAGGATAAGGAATAATATCTCTTGGAGTTGTACAACAAGTGGATGCAGATTTTTCTTTTAAAGGTGTTTTATTAAACGAATGACTTGTTCTCTTGTACAATATTCTGCTGTATTGAAGTAGACGGTTGATCATGAAATATTTCTTAGGAAACTGCAGTCTGATCTGCTATCTCATTATCATTATTAAATATTATCATTCGATTACCATCTTCATCTGGTGGCTGGCTTGTAACCTACGATGGTAAAAAATCAGCGTATGAGAAGGTGTTCGCATTAAAGGAATAATTTCCAGTAGACTTAAAGGACTGTGCTGCATTTTCAACAGTGCTTGCTTTTTCAATGAATGATTCAGCAACATTTTAAACTCTGAAGGTTTCCCCTGGATGAGAAACGTCCCATGAATCCACAACCTCATCGTAAAAAGCCTTGAGTGCATCGAGAGGTTGAGACTTATGACTACTATGAGGTGGCAAGATTAGAAGATGGATATGATTTGATTTTGCAAAAGTAACTGCTTCAAAACTTGTGTGTGAAACATGATTATCGAGTATTAATTAGTTTGGGTTAGTCTCACTTGGCTTGGCGTACTTTTGAAAATGTTTCAGCCACTTAATGAAGGTAGATGTGTTCATATACAGCCATGTGTTCATTACAGCCATGTCGCATCCTAATGGACCACCTTTAATTAAAAGCCGATTTTTTCTTTTTCTAGCATATATGAAGAAAGGAGGTACGAAATAGCATATGGGATTAACTGCACACTCCTTCGCTACTTCTCTTTTTTTCCGTAGGAGCCACATATTTTGGCAGTATATTGGGAATCGTTTGCATTCTCGTTTCGTCCATATTGAAAATGTGACTGGGTGTAAATCTGGACTTCTTCAATACTGCCTCCAAGTTGCTAAAATATTGGGAAAGTTGTGTTTTGTTAAATCCCATTGTTCTGGCAACACACGTTTTGCGGGGAATCCGCAAGCATAGTTTGTTCGTTTTCATAAATTCCCGCGTAAAATCTCTTCCTGCAAGTTGGGCTTCCTTCGAAAATTGATGCACAATTTGAACAGAAGAAATCTTAACGATTTTAATGTAAGGCCAAAAAATCGTTTGTCTTGTTTTATGCAGTGTCGCACTATTTCTTCCTCCTGTTGTTCGGAGAATGTTCTTCAGCCGATCCCTAAGAGTCGACTCATGAAAGCTGATTTCTCTTGCTGCCTGCCGGATGGAAACACCTCTTTGGATTAGCGCTCGCGCAGCAGCGAGTTTATCTGTAGACATCGCTACATACTTTGTTTTCCGTTTATATGTTCTGAAATGAAGTTCTATTATTGAAATCGTTCATATGTTATATTTCAAACGCTGTGCTCAAATTTGCCCCATTCAGCACCTTTAAAATAAATCGTTCGCAAAACTTTTGTAAACACAGCAAATCCCATTCACACAGAAAGGAAGCTAATTAGTGATACAATCAACAGATATTTTAATTTAGAGAAAACATAATCACAAGCACCTAATTTTTCTACTGAGTTAATAAAATTTTAACATCATAAGAACAAAAAATAAACTAACCCCATTTTTTCACACTAAACATCTTTAAGGCCGATCTGCTGCTTGGTTAAAATCAACTTTATTGCTTCTTACTATCCTTACTTAGAACATCCAATCATAGCATCTCGAAGATGATAAGTAGGTATTTATATTTTTAGATATAAATAAGACGTTTGACTCGGTATAACATTGAGGCCCTCTTTACAAATGTTTTCTGCTAAATATCCTTCATCAACTTACTTTAGGAATTCCTTATAAATAGATTGTCTCAAATAAAAACCATTCTCTCTGTAAAAAGGTATTCCACAAGGATCCCCATTTTCTCCTCTACTTTGCAATTTATACCGCAATGACGTTTTCAATCTGTACCATACATATTTTAATCCCGGCACATACACACCCCTATTTAACGTCGATACAGCTCTATTATCACAAGTTGATGCCCTCCCTCCCTCCTATCCTTAACTTATTGCACAAACTAAATAATTTATTGTAAACGTAGTTTTTAAAACATCGTATGGGAGTTAACCCCAGAAAATTAAATCGGGTTCTGCCTTAACATAAAATTACTCTATCAAATTGAAATCTTTCTACACCTGTAAATACTTGGAAATTTAATTTGACACAAAAATATCTTTAAAACATGCCAAATCCGTTGAAAGCAAAGATAAAGCTAGAGGAACAAACTCTAAATTTTTAACTATAACTATGTTATGATTATTTTTAATTAAACAATTATTTAATGACATTTTGATATATAAATTCTACTAATTTAACGTTACACATCGACCGTTATCAATTAAAAATGTATTGTTGCGCCGCGCGCTCCGGCGATATATTTAAAATGAAATCATTCATATTATAGAAGTAATTTATATATCGCCCATTAAAAAAATCCGGCGGTGAACAGTTAACGGCATCAATTATTTTTATTGCCACCGGGTCGATACAATAATGAATTGGAACACGTAATCAGCTTTGGCAACCGGGAGAGATTCGCTCGTATATTATTTACAATTCGATTAATTTTAATAGAAAAACCGAGTCGAGTCTCTAACTCGTCCACTCCCTCTCTCACTCCCTCCCTCCAGCACACTCTCCGTCTTCTTTTCCATTTTTATTTTTTTTCTTATTTTTTTTTTTAAAGAACAAAGTAACATTCCGGCGTCGTCCCGAAATGCGATTTGCGGCCCGACGACGACAATAAGTAATTCCGGTTTAATGTTACGTTTTCTTGGCAGTGAAGTAAATGGGCAAAAATGGCCCATTTAATTTCGAACAAATACGATATCATTCGACAAAAGCTAATAATATCTTCTCAGCTGTTTAACCCATCATAAATTCGGCCCCGCTTTAAGTGCTTTATGCCCGCTTTTATTGTCATTACAGTTGGAAGCAATTCAATCCTATTACATATTTTACAGACGTAAATACAATTCCGTTATTTATATCTATCGCTTTTATAAATAGCAACAATAGAAATGATAATAAAAGGTGATTACGTAATGTATATACTATAATACCTCACAAAAAAATAATTAATGTTTGACAGAAGACCTTTTTCTACTTATTACTTTTGAGTTGTAATTAAAACGAGATAACTTTGTTTTGCCACTATATTTTAAAATGCATTCTCGATGAAAATAAGATAAAATCTTAGCTATACTATTGATTTTTAATAAAATACAATTAAATAAAATTAATGGTTTTTAGTTCTTTACAATCAAGTTAATAACAAAACTGTACTGCTGATATGTATACATCGAAACGCGCGTCTACAGTTGCGTTTCTTTTTAATAGTAAGCTAAAGTACATTGTATGCATCATTTTTCTTCACACACTTAATGGTAATAACATTTTATTAGATTAATTAACATATAATGGTCAATTTATTATACAATCATAGTAATTCCATTTTAATTTTATCGACAGAACAGTATTTTAGGTTTTGGATCTCGTCAGCATAATTCTATCGATTATGTAAAAACGAAATTACCATGAGCCTATAAATAAATCAACTGAAATGTTTTAATTAATTAATGTTGAAAGATGAGAATCAATTCTATAATAATTCTTACAGTTATCATATTAATTATAAACGTTAAAAAAACATGTTAATAAACGCATAGTTGAGATATCAAAACCATTTACAAGATCGCTTTTTCCATAAACCGCTTAACGAGTATCGGACAGGTTTATAACTTGTCACTTATCCTGTTACACTTGATCGCCGGCAGCAAACTCTATCTCTCTAATAAAATCGATGCCAATCGCCGCAATTAAAATACTAGATTACTTTTGTGTTTAATCACGCCGTTAAATGAGACTCCGGTTTTATTTTTTTCGTTTGTTATAATATAATAGTCGTGTCCGTGCGTTTAATTGACAGTTATTAATCGGCCGTTACTTGCATTAGCGGAATGTTATTTTTGCGCGCGCGGAAAATTTGCATTTAAATTATTAAACCGATTTTAATATAAATTGAAAAAGTGAGCGTCCCGGTTTTTGTTTGTCGGCCCTTTCGCGTCCGTCGACCAGTTCGGAAGGCGGAATAATAATTGTCGGATTACCATAATTAAGACGTGTGCTCGGCGGTAATTTGTCGTAAGGTTTCCGTCGTATTTTGGGAAAAAGGGTATGAATTCCAATATTAATTCTTAATTAGAATGCCATACTTATTCTTAATATAAAACCAAAGAATGATGGGTAAAATTGATCATCTCAGTATACTGATTGACTAGATTCAACTTTAAAGAGTCGATTCTGTATTGATTTAAGTGTGAGTATTGTAATATTTAATGTTTAGATGATTCAATTCAATCAAGATAATTTCATTCAACTTCTTTTTATTAGAATCTTATCAATACAACTCAAGTGATATAAATATCCAAGCTCAAAAACTTAATAGACAAAGAATTAAAATATAATGTGTCCATCATAGTACTTTCTATTGATTTTTAAATATTGAAAAAACAGATACAATATCTACATCTTCTCCTTTCGATAGCTCTCGTAACTTGCCTGTAATTCTTTTATGTTTGTCATTTTTTATACTACTACCGAGCAACTCAGTTTCTACCGCCTTCTCTAAAAACCTTTCGGAATGCTCAAGATCATTCTTTATGTTAGCTATGAGTCTACCAATTCTATCAAAGCTTTCCTTTAATGACGCCACATACTGAACTGTCTTTCTTAAATCTGCGCAACATTTTCTTAATATCATCATTTAGTTATTAGTTATTTCTGAAACTGTGCTGACTTGGCGCTTTAGCGATGTTCGCTTCTTTTCCATAATGGACCCAAAGCCTGATAATATTTGCCTTGTATATGGCGGTTCTTGAAATTTCACAGTTTCTTCATGTATCTTGCGGATTTTGCTATTGCTCGTATGAACCACAGAGTCAAAAGTGTCAGTGGCATCTAAATTAAAATCCAAACCTTTGCGCATCAAGACTTTCGCTTGATAATCTTTTTCCTTTTGGGGATGTCATCGGTGGAGGTTTTCTTCGACGCAGTCCGGTTTTGCGTGCTGACTAGTATGCGTTTCAAAATTTGATTCTCGGTGTCAACCGTAAGACGTGCTTATTTGAGTAGGTCTTGTCTCTCTTTTCCATTTTTTAGTTGAGCGCTAGTTTCACTTGTTGGGGTTATCGGTTGATAATGTTAACATTACTGGCCGCGATCAGTCTCCATGTATAATTTTGGGGGTTAGCAAAATTACGCCACATGTTATTTCATGTCGATTACGTTAAAACGGGTTGCCTACCGCTACAGGAAAAGAAAAGAAAATATTAATCAGGATAAGATATTAGGCTAATGAACGCAAACTGAAAGAAAGAAAACACGGAACAAGAACGGCTTTCGGTGAGGGCGCGAGGACGCAGAGGTCGCCTGAGGAAAGCGAACCCTTCAAAGAGGAAGAGGGAAAAAGGGAGGGGAAAGTCAGCAGAGAAAAGAAAGAAAACGCAACAGAAACTGGAAACTGAAGGGAATTGGAATTGGTACGAGACAGTAATGAGGAAGGTCTAAAAAAGAGACGGAGGTATGGAAGGAGAAGAAAGAGAAGGCGAGTGTGATATGGAGACAGTATATAGGGGTGAAAGAGTTATAAAAGAGATGTGGAGAGAGCAGATAGATTTTAAGAGAAACTACAAGAGGGCTAAAGAAGGAGATTGAGAAAAGGGAGAGAAGGGATAACATTGTTAGAATTCCAGGATAATAGGGAAATAGTAAATGTGAAGGTGAAGGAGAGCTTTGGGGTAGATCGGGCAAAAGGTGGTGCAGTTGGAAGATATAGAAGATTCAAGAAAACGGGAAGAAAGAAATTATATTGATGACGACCTGGAAAAAAAAGTAAGAGATATTTAAGAGAAAATGCACATAATAGAGAGGGCAAATAAAGAATGGGATAAGGGACGCATGGCGAGGGTAGGCTACTAGAAGCTAATAATAATGGAAAAAATGTGGAGATGGTGCAATGACAAGGCGGGGTTGATAGATGAAACAAAAACCGATTAGAAGCAGAACGGACAGAGAAAAGGAGAAAGAGAAGTGGAGGGACTGCAGGAGGGAGTAGGTGTTAACAATAGGTATTTTGAACTGAGGGGAGAAGACTTAGAAGAATTAACGGAAGAGAAAGACATAGTGGGATTAGTGGAAACATGGATCATGAAGGAGGAATGGAAGTGAGAAGGGTGTTACCGGGGAATTTCAGATGAGAAATGAAGACGGAGAGAAAGAATGCGATGAAGAGGAGAGCAAAGTTGGGGATGATAGTAGAAAGGAGACGCGAGTTAGGTGAGATACGGACAAGGAAGGCAAAGGACAACTGTGGAAGTAGTATATGGATACAAGAATTGGAGATAAGAGAGAAGATATAAAAGAAGTCGGGCGAAGGAGGAAGGTGTGTCGTGGGTGGAGACGTCAATGTGAGGCTAAGAGAATTAGGGGGAAGGATTAACGAAGAGGGGGAAGAGATAAAGAGAAAGTCTCAGGATAAATATGTGAACATAGAAGGTACGATGATGCAAGTTTGGGCAATCGAAGACCGGTAGGAGATACTAAACGCGTGTGAGGAGGAGGGAGATTAGGATGGGAGGATAACGTGCATAGGGCTGAAGGGAGAATCGGTAATAGACTACATTGTGGTGATAGGGGAGAGGAGAAGACGAGATTAAGGTGGAGGATGCAAAATGCTCAGGACATTGGCAACAAAAAGTAGAAATTAGAGAGGATAAAATTAGAGTGATTCAAAATAAGAAACAAATTAAGTCGGGCCAAAAAAGTTTATATTGATGACGAACTGACAAAAAAAGAGAGAGGTGCAAAGGCACATAAGGAAAAGGACAAAGAAGGAATGAGGCAAGGGACGCACGGTGAGATTAGGGTACCAAAAGCTAATAATAGAGGGAAAGATATAAAGATGATACAGTGGCAAGGGAGGTTGATATAAGAAACAAAAAACGATTAGAGGCAGAAGGGGCAGAGAGGAGGATGGGGCTACAAGAGAAAGAGGGTGTTAACAATAACTGTTTAAAACGTGGTTGGGATAAAAGGGGGAAGACTTAAAAAAATGAACGGAAGTAATAGACATAGTGGAATTATTTAACATGGATGATGAATAAATGAAATGGGTTACCAAAGGATTTTAGATAGGAAATGAAGGAGGCAAGAAATAACGCGTTGAAAAGGAGAGTGAAGAGAAGATAATAGTGAGGGTAAGGAACAGCATGTAATAAAAGAAAGTGGAGTATGCGAAGGGGAAGGAAACGTGAATTTAATGAAATACGGATAAGAAAGGCAGAGAGCAACTGTGGGAGGGGTTTTTGTGAACCAGAATTAGAGGGAGATAAGAGAGAAGATTGAAAAGAAGTATGGTGAAGGGTGGAAGGTATGTAATGGGGGGAGACTTTATTGAGAGGTTATGAAAATTAGGAAGAGGGATTAACGAAGAGAGGAAAGAAGTTAAGAGGTAGCTTTAGGATAAATATGTGAACGCAGCTGGTAGGAGGATGCAAGGGAAGGAAAAGGGCTTGGAGATACTAAACGGTAAGAAGATTGGTACTTGAAGATAACGTACGTAGGGCCGAAGGGAGAATCGGTGATGGATTACATGGCAGTGAAAAAGATAGAGGTGGAGGATGCGGGGATCTCAGACCATTACCCACTGAAAGTAGAAATAAGAATTGGGACAATAAGAGAGGAGGGTAAAGAGCAGGAAGAGGAGAGGCTGAAAACGGAGATAAGGCGTGGAAGGGATGAGAGAAAAACTGAAAGAGTTTGAGGAAGCCATAATAAATAATAATAAATAATAAAAAAATATTCCAACTATAAACAATTTGTTTTTACACATGACAGGAAGAATACAGAAATATTACAAAATGTTTCCTTCGGTACATTATATAACAATGATATATTAGGAATTACAGCTAGACAATTAATTAATAAATATATACACGTACGCAAGTAAATTGTAAATTTGGCAACAACACCAGTTCATAACCTTTTTTTTAAAACAGTTTTGTGGTAAAATCATAAATAACATATACAAGAATTGAGTGTTGTAGAGATTAATTAGGAATAAAAGCAATAAAATTATTACATAGATACTTAATTAAATAATGCTTAGTTACTATTTTAAATTATTATAGTACCTTTTAGCATAAGGAGAAAGGTGAAGTGGGAAGGAAAGAGTGGGTAGTTTGATAAAACGTACCGATAGGCGATGACAGAGGTGGCGAGGACGGTGAATGAGTACAAAGGCGAAAGAAAAAATAGAGGGAGGTGGAAAAGAAGATGGGGGAGCTAAGAACGTGCAAAAATCATGCGGAAACGTGGAGAATAATAAAGAACGTGGGAAGGAAGAGGCATGCGGAGGTGAAGTTGGAGAAGTAGACTGAGAAATGTGAGAAAGGGAGCAATAATCCTGGAGGATAAATTAAAGATAAATTTTTAGGAGTTAAAAATATAGAAATTACCGGAGCCCTATCATTTGAAGTTTGAGACGTAGAAAAATATAGGAGAGAGGAGAGAAAAGAGCAGTAAGAGGTGAGGCTGGAGAAAGGGAAAAAGGCATTAAGAGAAATAAGAGAGAAACATAAATGGGTTAGGTAGAATTAAGGGTTAGAGGTAGCCATAGCAAGTTGTGACAGTATGATGTAGGTTAATGGGAGAAGAGCAAACAGGTGGTTTAATAATAATGAATGTAGAAGGTCAAAGACGAATGTGAGAAGGACGAGGAATAAGTACAGAGGCAAAATAGAGAAGGATATGAGAAGCCAAGAAAATGTACTATAGGATATGCGAAGAGATTAAAAGGATGGAGGTGAAAAAGAAAATAGAGGTGAAAAAAAAAATGAGGCGAAAATGTGGACAATTCTAAAGAGCGTGTGAAGAAAGAGGCATACGGTGGTGGAATTGGATTGAAGTAGTCTGAGAAATGTCAGAAATAAAACGGGAATCCAGAAGGGCTAGAGAGAGGAGGATGAGGAATGAGAGAGGTGGTAGACTTCAAAGAGAAGGAAGTGGAGAAAGCTTTCGAAGAGTTGTGGAAGGAAATAGGAACTGAATTTTGAAACGGTTATGGAGATGGAAGGAGGAGGAGATTGCAGAATCGTGGAAGGTGAGGGCAATATGCCCTATACACAAGGCAGGTGGCAGGGAGAAATTAGATAACAATAGAGGAATGGCGGTGATTAATATACGATACAATTGGCAATGATGATTGTGAAGATCAGGCTGGATGAGGAGATGGAAGAGAGACAAATGGTGTGAGAGATACAGGAAATAGGAGAGGAACAAGGGACCAGATTTTTACTTCCGAGAAGGCACGGCTAGGGTGAAGATACTGACGAGACTGGGGCGAGAAAGAGGAGGAGAAGAGATGAAGAAGTCAAAAATACCACGGTATAGTTTTAAGTCATTTGTTGAAATAGAGGAAAATGCCAAATAAAGATTTTGTATTAAAAATTATAGTAGAAACAATAATTTAATAAGATATTACCATAAAAGTGCCATCTATTATTTAAACGTTGTACTAGATCCCAATGGGTGGATAATCGATGGTTAGACCGAAGAGTTAAATACTCCAAGTAAATCTCGATTCCCTGTCTCCAACTGCGCTACGCTGATGAGATCCAAAATAGATCGAAACCGCTCTATGTCTGTTAGGAACAATGTTTACAATAATTTAAATTGAAAATTAAAAAAATATTTATTTAGTTAATTATGATCATAACATTTTGTGCTATTTAAAAAACAAAAACAGACAAAAAACACTTGAAAATTACCAAATTAGAGTTAAAGTTGAGAAAACAGAAACAAATCTATCGGTCGATATTGAAGAAACACCAAAATAATGGTTAACAATGCAAATTAAATAATTAAATTGACGAAATAAAAAATTTACGTTCCTAATATATTTTCAAAAATAAAGATAAATGCTAATTTTAAACAAATTTTTCAACTGTTTGAAAATGTTTATATTTGAGGCCTTTCTTTAGACAGCTTGTGTCCAACTATTTTGTATACCGTTTTTTCTTTAATTATTTAACTAATTTGAGTAAAGTTTTGGTAATTTTATCATGTTTTGTTACATTAAAAAACGACATATTTTTTATTTTCAATTGTTTTTTAATAAAATGTTTAAAAAATCTGCTTTGTGTAAATTTTGAATTATTTTTTCAAATGTTAAATTAAAGTGCTCTATTTTTTTTAAATTATCAAATTTTCATTTTTTGTGATAGAGCAGAGCAATTTATTTTTGTAAAATTTATATACTTCTGCATTTTCAACGACTTTAGATTGTTTTTTACTTGTTTTTGATAAAAATAATATTTAAAACTGTTCTTTTTTAATTTCATAAAAGTTTTTTTCTAAAATTCAAATATATTCACCAAAATTTCAATGTTTATGAATAAAAAAATACCTGTTTTAATCAAATTTTAAATTAATTTGGGAAATTTAAAATCATTTAAAAACGACTGTTTCTTGTTAGAAAAGTTTTCTACTTTATAATTGTTTTTTTTCAACAAATCGATTTATTTCCTTTTCTAATGATAATGACAATTTCAATGAGTGAATACAAAGTTTTCCACTTATTCTATGTAATAAATTTTCAAAGAAAAACAAACTAATAAAGAAACATTTAACATTTAACTCTTCGTCTGTTTTGGCGAACTTTCTATTTTTGGGCATATTTTCAATTTTTCAGAAAGCTATTTTCAAACTATTTTTAAAAAGTGTTTTTCTTGGATTTTTAGATTCCTAAAAATAAAACAGAAAATAACTGGAAAAACACATTTTAAAAATAGTTTAATAATAGCTTTCTAAAAAAATTGAAAATATGCACCTTTTAAATAAAGTTACTATTTTATTTTTTTTACAAATTTTCAATTGTTTTCTAAAAAAAATTAAAATAGAGTATTTTATTAAATTTTGTCAACCTTCAACTTTTTTTTATAAAGTAACTTTTTAAGGAAATTTTCGAGTTAGTTTTTATTTAGTTTGAGTAAAGATTTAATAGTTTTTATCAACATCAACTAATTTAAATAAAATTAAAAATTTGCCAAAATTTAGATTTTTTTTTAGAAAATAAATACAATATTTAAAATTAAAAACAATGGGTGAAGAATTTTAATATTTTGTTAATATACATTTTAGACAAACTTTCATTTTTCCTTAAAAATATCATCAAGTTTTCTAGAATTGTCGATTGGTTTTTCTTTGGAAAATTAAAATTATTTGCTTATTCAGATTTTTTTAAATTTTAATTGTTTTATTGTTAAAATATTAACAATTTCAAAATGAATTTAAAAATATATGTTATTAAGTTTTTCAAAAAATTACCTGAGTTTATTTCTTACTTCACTTGTTTATTAAGCGTTATATGTGCATTTCGTTGACAAGGTGAACATTATCAACAACAAACTTTGTTTATTTGTTTGTTATAAACAAGTGAATTAGGGAGTACACTGAGTGTAACTTTACAAAACACTTCACGTCAACACAAACAATCAGAAAAAATTATCTGAGTTTCAACTGATAAATAACTAATGACGTTATATATTATAAAGTAGTAAACGTTGGTATCGTAGAAAGTGTAATGGCAGATATGGCAGGCATCGCAAGAGAAAATGCAGGATTTAAGTGAAAGATCATTTTGAAAAGGAGCGAACCGCGCCCAGGATTATTATAACCTAAATTATATGTATGTTTTTTCTTAACTTGTAATTAACTTTATGAAATATTATGTATATAAGAATACCAAATAATTAATAAAGAAATATTTAAATATTATATTTATATATTTCTCAAAACATTGAATAATTTATTCTTCTATTCATATAATAAATATTCTTCCTCATTTTGAACAGTTAAAGGCTAAATCCTTCAAAATAATTTTACATTTTTTGATTTTGTTGTATGGACTGTGTTTTAAATACTGTAATTTTGTAATTTTGTAATTTTCAGAGTCTGGCGGGGAGCAAGCGAGTGCTGGTAGGGCGGTGGCGGTGTCCGGTCCGACGCCCGTCTCTGTGTCGGCGAACACGACGTCATCAGGTCCCAGGGAATGTGCGGGTTGCGGCAAGAGGATTACGGAGAGGTTCCTGCTGAAAGCGCTGGACCTCTTCTGGCACGAAGACTGCCTCAAGTGCGGCTGTTGCGACTGTCGGCTCGGCGAAGTGGGCTCGACGCTCTACACAAAAGCGAACCTTATACTCTGCAAAAGGGACTATCTTAGGTAAATTATTACTATAAATCCTATGCATAACATTTTTCCTTAATTACCTTAATAACTCTCTTAAGAGTGTAAATTATAAAAACACCTTTAAGTCAACTTATTCCTAATTGGGGTGCAGCGGTGTAAATTTTAATAGAGTCCCCAGCATAAAAAAAATGGAAATTAATAATGAACTCAGAGGTGCTTATGGAGAGATGGGGGGTAGGCGTGGGGTGGCGTTATGTGGACGTGACGCGAATGGAATCTTATTCGAAGTCAATTTTGTGTAATGTAATTTTTATGGCGCGCACTATAGCTATAAATTTTATAGCAATCTACACGAGAAAATTGGTGTTGCACGACAAGGACCTTATAAATATTGGATCGAATGGTCTTCGCTAATCATCCCGCCGGACAAAAAGGATGTGATAAATTTAAAATAAACGCCATCTCGAAAGTAATTGCCCATTCACGTCGGGGTAGGGAAATAATTGGTATATTGGTGTTGTTTATGAAATTAAGTTATGTTTTATAACGTACGGCAAAAATTATTTACAATTGTGTTTGTTGGCCTGGGAAAATGTCTTACATATTTTTACAGTTGTCAACGGGCAAGATTAAGAGATCTGCTCTTTCGAAGTTAATTCTTTAGTTTTCATTATATTACTCTTTAATTCTTCAGTTGATGCACTTCCTCATTGTGAATTGTAACAAGATATTCCTTATTACAATTTTTCAATAATTTACTGTATACTTTACTACACACTCACTCTATCTAATTACAATTAAAACCTACAATTTCCACACCACAGCTTATGAGGAAAACAATTAAGCAGCTCTCATAACTGACAACTCTATTCACCGCCCCTATCCATCACGGCAATTTATGTAATTTAATTAAAAACCTTAAGGGTTAAAAAAATTAATTACGTAAAAACGTCCCTTAGTTTTTTTTGTGTTTTATTGTCGCCGTGTGTGTGTATGCGTTTCATAAATTAATAAATAGTCAGATAAAGCGTAATAAGCTTTTATGAAATTTATAAAGGCCAGTCCCTCATTCACCTGCTCGTTAGGGAAAGTGTGTGTGTGCTTCGTAATTTTAATTAAAAGTCGGCCGGCCTTCCGCAGAACGGAACGGAATATATGACGCTACTTCCTTCCACCCTCTTCACCCCACCAAACTCTCTCTTATCTGTTTTCCCTGCTCTTCCTTATTGTGTGTCGGTATTGTTTTTTAAATAAATTATGTTGATATTCCAGGTTATTCGGAACGACCGGCTATTGCGCCGCGTGTAATAAAGTGATCCCCGCCTTCGAAATGGTGATGAGGGCAAAAAGCAACGTCTACCATTTGGAGTGCTTCGCGTGCCAGCAATGCAACCACAGGTATAGATATATTTATATTACTATAATTATTTTTATTTATTTAATGAAATACACGATTATGTTAGTTTATAGTTAATAATATTTATTGAAATTTGAATAAATCAACTCTAATAAATCATGAGGAAAGAGACAGGATGACTTTGTTTTAACACTTCATCCTTCTTCATTATGTTCAAGATGTACTATAAAGTATAGTCTGTTCGTTGGATCTTCCGTCGTACGTCACAAACTATCGCTTCAAAAAACGACGAAAGTTTTACAGTGCGTTCTTTTTCTAACGCATTTGGTTTACTTTATCAGACTGAATGTTTTTGCGTCGTTTCTCGAAGCGATAGTTTGTGACGAACGACTCAAGATCCGACGAACAGAGTATAGATGCCTCCACAATTAAACATCTAATAAATCGGTTAGAAATAAGTTTTTCAAGTTCAAGTTAGTTTTATTGTGGGAAACTTCAAGGCCAAAACCCTTTTCTCAGATGAAACAAAATTGACTTTTGTGTTGTCAAAGTCAGTCATCTGGCTTGATATCCTCTGACATCAATAATAATAATAATGAGATCATTAGCCAGCACAGAATAATTAAAAATCTATTTTAGAATACTTCCCCAGCGTGTCTTCTGATCTATAATGAATAATGGCAATATCGGCTATCCTTTTGGTAAATTGGCTTCACACATTACTATAGAGAAATGGAATTCACACATCAGACCTTCCTATGGTAATGCGTAGATTTTTAAGAGGCGCTGAGTCGAATACTTTGGAACTCGCTCGCAATGGCCAGCGCAAGGGTTTAATTCGACCAAGATTAACGTATTAGGCAGCTGTTGAACAAAAACGATCGAATTTAGTACCCACAACAGATTTTCTAAACTATTGTATGTTGTATTCCCATTTCTCTGAAGCACAAAAAGGCAACTCTATTATTGATCCTAAAAGTGGGTACATTTCTAGTAAGATGCAGGCAAGATTTTGCATAAACTGCAGACTCTATACTAGAAATCGATAGGTTGATGATGGAGGTGAACAAAGGGTCGATTGGGAGAATAATAGAGGAAGCAAAGCATTTTCTGGTAATCTTGATAGATGTAGACATCGTGTTTGGAAGCCCTTAAGAATTGAGACTCGTTTAGCATAATCATAATTAAGACAAGTGAGAAGAACTCTTGATCCTGATGACAGCCCTCTCTGTATCGAACACTCATTACTTAATACTGAATTTCCATCAAAAAGATCACATGACAACGTGTTTCGAGGCCCAGAAGAACTAAGACCATTTTAGCACAATCATATTAGATAAGTGAGAGGGAAATTATTCTTGATCCTGGTAGCAGCCCTCGACTTTTATGTGACCAACAAAGAAAACACGCACACTCTGTATCGAACAGTTAATCATTACTTGATACTGAACTTCCATGTATTAAGAGATATTCTCAACGAGACGTAGAGAGGATATTAATGCTGAATCAAAATCAGCTTTAATTTTTTTAACTCGTTTTTCTTAAAAATTCAAGAAAGCAATCCTGACTTCTGTGAGAATTTTTTTTTTGTAAATTTCCGGAAGTTTTCTGCCTTGTGATTCCCCAAGAATCCAGTCATGGCTATGAAACTTTTCCCTTTCGGTTTCATTCAGTTTCTGTATAACCTATTCCGATTTCATCGTCTGCTTAATCTTTAGCTTTTTTTAATTTAGCTTCTAACAACTTAGGAAACTTGTCGCTTCTCGCAAATTGTTTCATAAGCCCAAGTTTCTAAATGTAGGGGAGGCAACAAAATTTTACTCCGGTCGACCAATGACTTAACATTTTGTGCACCGGCAACGAACTCTAATCTTGGAGGCCAAACCTTAACCTGATAATGCTGATTGTCGGCTCGGCTGTCTCACAAACAAAGGCAATAAGCTTTCTTCGTATAGCTTCCTTGCAGGCCCACGAAAAATAATATCATCTTAAAATCCCCAATAACTTCTCATTTGTTTTCTTGGTATTGAAGTATTTCAAGTTTGTATCATTACAAACACATAAATCTTCTTCTTTGGTAAAGAAGTCCATGAACGCTAGGTTTCGCTTTCGCTGCTCAGTAAGACGCACATTCTCATCAACAAATTTCCACTGCTGTAATCTTGATACCAAAATTTATCTTCGATAGATTTATATCTCGAACCAAATCGTTAATATCCAGTTGGTTTAAAAAGTACGGCTTATCTTCTGCATCACTCGCTATATAAATATCTGGTAAGCTGAAGACTGTCTGGCTACTTGATGGCTCGCTTATTGACATTCAAATCATCTTAGTGGGACACAGCCGTCGATGAGGATTTCAGCTTTAGTCGTAGATTTCCTGTCAGGTTTTACTTGTACCTGACACAAATAGCAGTCGTATTCATGGATTCTTGGCTCTCTCCAAATCTTTGGAATTGTGAATTTCATTGACCTCTTTCCAGTTTTATACCATACTGTAAACAAAAAAAAACTGTAATCAAATGCTTTCAATTAGAAAAAGTACTTGTTTATATTATAACTAAAATTTGATCAAAATTAAGATTTACGATTGTTAACAATAAAAAATGTATAAAATTTCGAATTTTTAGCGTTATAGACATTTAATCCCTTTTGGAAACGAACTAACCGTTTCCCTCCCATAGGTTACACCGTATTTTACACCCCGAATGAATTATAAATGCCACTTTTCTCGAATCGTCAGAAAGGAAAAAGTGGTACATTCCTCTCCAAGGGGCGTAAAATCATTTTATACATCAATGACGCTTTTCTTGCGAGAAAAAGAAAATCGACTAACAGCAAGCTCTTTCAAATAATACATGTAAAATCACAAGAAAAAAATATTTTTAATCGCTCTAGCTCCATAAAAAGCCACATTCTTATAGCGTGGGGTTTATAGTGCCTTTCTTAAACATTCAAGGGATTTGTGGTGAAGTTTAACCCCTATTACTGGTCATCCTAAGCAACCATAGCGAAAACCATAAAAATAAAGCCTAAAATTCCATAAAATCGATCTCCTACACGTAGAAGCAAATCGGTATTACTTTGAGGTTGAATTTACTTCATTTTAGGATATTCTGAATAGTCACAAAAAAAATCTAAAATTATTTAATGGTGTAATCGATATCAAAGAATTATTTCAGATCTTAGATGCCCTTTTTTTTCATTAATAACAAACATGGTAAAAAAATTATTTTCCGGTCTTAAACATGGACTACCATGTGTGGACGATAGTAACAGAATAGAATTATGGGCGATCGTACACAGACTATAATAAAGTCCTAGATCTACCTTTGCCTACTATATCTTGGTTATGGTGAAGGTGAATACAAGAAATCTGGTCAAAGAAATATTGGCCCTATTCTAGAAATTGATGCATATGGTGGTGCTAAAGATGTCACAAATATTCTCAACGAGGCGTGCGTAAAAATAATGGTGAATCAAAATCAGTTCGAATTTTTTGATGTGTTGTTTTCGTTGTTATATTGTTTTATTGAAATTCAAGGAGACAATTATAGTATTGCTTCTGTAAGAAGTAAGTCTTTAGGAACTTCTGGGGGTTGCAGGTTACTGTGGTAAGAAAAATTATTAAGGTAATTGCAGAGAGGTGGTAGGTAATGTTGATTTTGCAAAGACTGTTAAACTTACATTATTAGAAGTTCGCACGATGATAGATGAGGTAAACCTGAAGTTGGCAAGGAGAAAATTGCATTACCTGGGAATCACATGTCGATCGTGATAATACACCTACCGTTGCTTAAGGCGTAAGCTCATAAAACTTGGACAGTATAGCGAGTCGTATCAGGGCGTACAAGAACGAAAAATAGACGTGACCTCAACGTCACAATACAGGCAAATTTACTATACGCTTATAGGTCGTCAGAACCATAGCATTAGCCGCCAAGAAGACCAGGACACTGATTTCGAAATAAATTAAGGGACTAATCATGAGCCGTTTTGCAAAGTGGACCGCGGTGGCCTAGTGGGTAGAGTGCCTGCTCACGGGTCACAGGTCTGAGGTCGAATCCCAGCCGGATGGTGGATTTTTCTAAGAAAGAATTCACCGTTCGAACCCATTGATGTTTGTGTATGTCTCTCATTTCGTATAAATGGAATATTAAAATAGTTTGAAAATTGGTCATGTCTGGATAGGCAACTTAGGCTTAAAACAATTTCCCTCTATCATTCACCACCCCAATCCGCAATTCCATCTATAACCCTTCCTTTAAAAAAGGACTTTGCAGTAGACGTCTTATATTGGGATCAACTGTAATTAAGATGCGCAATCCTAACTGTGCGTAAAGTCCCTAGGGTCATCACGATGGAGATGACAAAAGTTGTGACCTTATCAGCTAAACAGATATAATAATCAATGGTTAGATGAGGGATCAGCTGGTAACCAGGACTGAAAGAATAAAGGAATTCTGGACACGCCAGTTAATCCCTTAAGTGAGACCATGCTTGGGAAAATGTATAGTAACCTATTGTACCACTTTAGGCGGTTCTCTACTGGTCATAGCTACTTCAAGGCTTATCTACACTCATAGCAGCAAGTGCTTAGGTTGATAACAATTATCCATTGGGAAAGAACAGATGTTCAAAAATCACGCTACTCCTGGAAGGCCTGAAGTGCATTTGATCGATCCTGTTTCATCATTATATCATCCACAAATTAGAAAGAAATAATGAAGTCCCCCACACTTCAAGTAATGGACCATGAAGCCCACACAATTGTAGAAATCCGCAAGAAGGCATTTAAGGGACTCGTACTGAGCATCCAGTCACGGTAACAGATTTTATGAACAATTGTCTTCGTTGTGATGCCATTTTTCTTTAGATGTAAAACGGTAACTAGTGTTGCTTCTAAAAAGGGGCAAATTGTTAGAAGCTTCTGAAAGCTATAGGCTGCTCGGTGTGGAATAGGCTAGTACGAAGAAGGTGTGTGTGCCCTGAAACTCGTAGCTACAAGTGTGAGTGTCGACATCAATATGGTAATAAAATTGTTACACCAAAACGGCTGTTGGACAAGACCAAACCAAGGGAAGTGCTTTATCATGTTTTATTAATAAGGTTGTATTAATCACGCTAGTCCTGGCTTACATCGAATTGTCCTCTTATAACATCACCCACAAACTCCTGCATTCAATTTGGATAAATCAGCCACCTGCTATCACACGAAGCCCACGGATTAAAAGATATTTTCAACGAAGAGTACAAAGAATTAATGTTAAATCAAAATCAGTTCTAATTTTTTGAGCTATTGTTTTCTTGCAATACCCTTATTTAATAATATAAGAAGGTGATTCTAGTATTGCTTTTCTAAGGAGTAAATCTTTCAAAACTTCTGAGGATTGCAGATCACTGTACTGGGAGAAGCTATTAAGGTAATCGGAGAATGACGTAAGTTATTTGCGAAGTAATGTGGATTCCACAAAGCCTGTTTCACTTGCATTACTAGAAGTTCGCAGGCTGACGGAAGAGTAGAACCCTTAGCTGATAAAGATAAAGAGACATTACATACGACATCACGAATTATTTCAATTTCTTTGCTCTTCATCAATGACAAATACAAAAAGCCAAAACGAATTTTTAAAACTACCATGCATGGACTACAGTAACAAAATAGAATAATAGGCGGTGGTACAGTTGTTCCGCAAGTGGCCATTAGAACATAGTGTAAAATAAAGTCCTAGATCTACTGATGGTGCAGGTGAATACAAGAAATCTGGACGGAGAAATATTGGCTCTATTCCAGAATTGGGTGCATACGATAAGGTTTTGGCCATTAAAACCGAGACAGTATAGCTCTAAATATGTTATGACAAAGGTTAAAGAATTCCGAAGCTGGGCGTACTTTAGGAAAAAAATAAATGTCATCTCAATGACCACATACTGAGAGGTCACAAAAAAATTTACTCTACGCTCGTAGGTCATTAGAACTACAACAGTAGTCACCAAGAAGACTCCCGAATTAAATTAGGGTTGTAGGTTGTAAATGTCATATGTTGAGACCAAGCGTAATTAAGATCGCATTACGCAGTTAGGATTACTAAGGCCCCTAGGATCATCACGAAGGATGTCGCAAAAGTTCTGACCTTTTCAGCTCCACAGAATCATACAATGGTTAAACCAGGATTCTGCTGACCAAGCAACAATCGATATAGATTGAAAAAATAAAGGATTTGTGGACACGCCGGTAAATTCCTTAATATCCTAAAATATAGTAACCTATTTTATCACTTCATGTAGTTCCTTATAGGTAATAGCTATTTTACTAAAAAATAACCTTTAAAAATTCCTCAGGATTGCAGGCTAATACACTAGGAAACGCTATTGAATTAATTAGAGAGGAGGGTTGGTCATCAGCGAAGTAATATGGATTTCGCACTCACATTACTTCAAATTCGCAGGCTGACGGAAGAGGTAAATCAGAAGCCGATAAAATAAAGCAATCAAGATTGACATCAAGATTTATCTCAATTCTTCGATTTCCACGTTTTTCATCAATGACAAAAATAATAAAAACGAGAGCGGCTTTTAATTATCCTGTCTTTAACGTGGACTACCATGCTTGGAAGGCAATAACAGGGTGGAATAATGGATGATGATGGAGTTGTCCCGCAAGTGGCCATTGGAAACAGATAGATAAATATTGGATATTTTGGAATAGAGGCTTAACAATAGTTAAGTCAAAAATCAGTTGGCTACCAGGTAGCAATCGATAAAAATCGGGAATGAAGGAATTATGGGCACGCGGGTTAATTCCTTAACTGTGACTATGGTTAGACAAAGATATGGTGACCTATTGTATCACTTTTCGCAGTTCCTTACTGGTCATAGCTACTTCAAGGCTTACTTTCACCGAATGACGAATGCACATGATGTACTAATATCCAGATGTCCAGCAGTATGCTATAGTGCCTTCCAAACATGTTCTTTTGTCCTATAGATCTCAGAGTATTGAGCTTGGAGCATAAAGGAATTATAGACATTATGATTAATCTCTTACCTGAAGCTGAGTCTGGGTAAGATACATGGAAACCTATCATATCACTTTATGCAGATCTATCTAAATTTGATTGACAAGGTGTTATAAAGTGTATTTATATACGTTGACACCTTTCAAACGTTTTATTTCTGCCCCTATAGATAAGGAAATATTCCGCATTAGATGTATCCTTGGAAGCACCACTTTCAAAGGACACTTTGGATCTCCTCGTGTTGAAGAACACTTTGTGCTTGAATGCGATGACGAGAACGCCTCAAATAATTTTTACGGTCAAGGAGGCTGTGCTGAAATAAATTTTCATCATTTGTATAGATTAAAAACATTGATTTAATTGTTATGTGTGACTCTAATCCCGATTTAACATTAAACAACTCTGTTTTACTAAATTTAATTTTCTACAACGAAGTAAAGGATTTTAATACATTTTATTAACTCTGTTTTATTCAAATTTATATAATAAATAGTTGTGCAACGCTTCCAGCAAACAATATTAAAAAAAATAGTAATCGAACGCCTTAAATATTTATTAAGGACAAATTCCGCGGATTTTTAACTACTACATCTTCATAAACAATTAACGGCCCGGCATTTATCACTAATTATTGACCGAATAGGGAATCGTTATTTACATATAACCGTAATCAAAAACATGATTAATATTTCATGCGGACAAAACGTTTATCTGTCGGCAGACATGTTTTCCATTAATTAGCGAAACACGTCGGCAATTAATTATTAAATTATCTATAACACATTTTACCTCGTTAATGGTTCAAGGTTGTAAACAAACAGTATTGTACAGGGTGGGACAAATTGTATTTTACTCTAAGAAATTTTTTTGGGGAAAATTAATAGTACTTCCTTAATAATAATCCAATATTATTCAACAATTCAACACATTTAAAATTTGTAACCTTTTCATCAACAATTATAAACTATTAACTTTAAGTTTAACTATGTATCATTTCTGAAGGCATTTTCTTATCTTGAACATCTGTCTTCATTAATTATTTAAATTAATATCAATTTTCAAATGCAAAATATCAATTGTGATTCTAAATTATTTATCCTTACTGACATTGTTTACTGTTATTATTTAATTTATTTAATCTTCCGTTTTAAAAAAATTAAACCACATTGTGAATATTTTGTGTGATAAATTAAAAGAATTAATTTAAAAAAAGGCGCACATGTTAAAATTAAAATTGGATATGCCTAAGAATAGAAGATCATTAGCGTTACGCCTAAGAACGGAATTGGAAATGACCAAATAATGGACAGAGGCTATAAATATTTAACGTTAGGGATGTAATTAAGCCTGGGTCTGGTGGTAGGTGGGTGGACGTGCAGCTGTGTGGGTAACAAGCTAATAAAGAGGACGCAGCCGTGGATGTTTGCGGTAACTGAACGATGTTGATATTGTTAACGCATCAGCGTTACGGTTCCCTAATTAAAATAGTATTATAATTCTTCGGCGGCCGTGGGGATGGGGTTGGGGGGCGGCGAGGCGGCTGCAAACCGTACCGCTCAGGAATGATGGCTGCGGTGCGTTGAATAAATACCGCTGTCCGGCACGTTTAATAAATTGAGAATAATAATGAGTTATTATCTGATACTTATGAATTATATAGTAATTAAAATTATATTCATAATTTTTAAGTAAAAAAATTAGTAGACTAGCAGTTGGGGGGTGCCTGCTATCCAACACTATTACAATGAAAAAATACAAAAAATTATTAATATCTTAATTTTCAAACAGTAAGGATCCTACATGTTCATATTAATATCACTTTTTATTTATTTACTTTTTTTATTGCAGGTTTTGTGTCGGTGATCGATTCTACCTGTGTGACAATAAAATCCTCTGCGAGTACGACTACGAAGAACGACTGGTCTTCGCGAATATGGCGTACAATCCCAGCAGTTTAGCTCACATACGAAGGCAAGTCAATAATTTACAGGTATGCCCCTTAGTGTAACGAAAAAAAAAACACATAGAATTACACGCTCTCCCCGTAAAAAACTATATTAATGCAATTAAAAAAAACATGATACATAATTTAATACAATAATATTTAAACTGTTTTTTTTTTAAAAAGAGAATACTTTATGTATAGAATAAACATTTCTTTCTAATTTAAATAAATATAACAATATTTAAATTTATAATTCAAGAAACATAAAAGAAAATAAAAGGGAGTTAAATAGGTTTAAAATAAAAATTCAAAATAATTTATCGATAACAGATTAATACTAATAATTAAAATATGTAAAGTATATCAATGCAGTGATTACAAACTTTTAAGAAAGTTTTGGAAAAAGCTAACGTACCCAATAGATGTCGCTACGTAAACTGGAGCAGCCAATGACTGCATGCGCACACGCTGTTGTTGCTCCTAAGCTCACTTCTTGTGTATTATGTATCTTTTTTTCTTCCTTTAACTTTTTTCCTTTTATTATAACCGTTCTTGATTGTGTTTTGTATTGACATTATCGCGCCAGGAAAGCGTTTTCACACATTGTGACTTCCTACCATCTAAGTGTACTTCATCTCTTCAAAAAGTTGTCACCTCTATATTTTAATTTTTAATGGTACCACCAGAGATTAAAAACATTAATAGTTATTTAAACCTTCTAGTTCAGTATGACGGTTAGCAAATAATTGCATCGCAAGTGTTTTTATTCCTATTTTGCTGCATTAAAATATCTGCGAAGTAATTCTAATTCTTTAGCCAGTTTATACTGAAAATACAATTCATTCATTAGAAATAAAATAGAAATTTTCACTAGCGATGGTTTTCTATAGATTGCCACATATGTTTTTAATTAAAAACGCTGGATTCATACAATTTGATTATAATTTCATTTCAATAGTTCATAATATATTTACATCATCAGTTAAAATCCTTCGAGTCTTTAACATTTTGTAATCATAATGACAAACTATCAAATACATCTCCAAAAAGAGACAAAAAAGCATATTTGCTTAAATATATTCCAAATGAAAATGATTCGGAAGCTATCAGCATGTCTTACTGGACAGTGGATGGATGTGAACCAGTGAAATCCGCCTTGCTGTCTAAATTTGCGTACGTGTTTCATTAATTTACGTATTTTTTGTAATATATTTTAGGCAAGAGTTCATAGTTCATAGCACTTAAACACCAAAAACCAGAGAAGTATTTAACCATACAATTCTGTGGATTAGCTTTTGGTGGGACTACTTTTCCTTACTAGATTGTAGACGATCATCTTTAGTTATAAAAGCGCCATTGGCCAGTTGAACTACTAATTATTTTGGTACTTTCGAGACATATTTTCTCAAAGTTTATAAAACTATTACATTTTATCAGATTACTCTTTATGTTAAATTCTTTATGTTAAATAGATTTCCAGCTGGTTTTGTTGCAATTTTCGAGAAAGTTGTTTCAATTTACGATTTTTTTAAGGTTCTTAAGATCCTTATAGAAAAATTTCAACAACTTTCTTTTCCAAAATATTTTAAGAACTTATTTTCTATATTGCGAGAGTTTTCTTCATGTATTTTATTATTTTCTAGCAATTTTTCCTCCAAGGTTGATATAAAATAAGATATTATTCAAGATATTAGCATAAAGGTGTCATCTATTATCTAAGCGTTGCACTAGAATCCTGCTTCAGTGGATAACTACCGACAAATCAAGGGAACTGTCAACAGCGACAATTATAACAACAATAATATAAACATTAATTATTGTTCCCTGTCGACAACAACCACGGACCTGTTTTAATCTATTTTGGATCTCATCAACGTAGGGCAATTGGAGGGAGACATTGTTGCAGAACTCAAACCGAGTTCTAGTGTAACGTTTAGACAATAGATAGTTACTATAAAAAATAATAAAAATCCTTCATTCCTTTTTAGTACATTAGTAAGATGTTTTTTTTAATAAAGATTGACAGCATCATTTTTAGTAAAGGTTATCTACGATTTCGGATTTACAATGTAGACATCTATATATTTCAATATCATCACCAAAAATGCCTCAATTATTCAGCTGTTTTTAACAGTTGGCGAGCTTACATTTACATCCAGACCAGTTCTTTATAACACTTGCCAATAGTATTAATAATCTTTACTTATTTATGAAACAGAACAAAATATAGAAAATGTGTAAAAATATTATAAAATTTCATTCCATAAAAATTAATGGAAATGATCAATTTGTTTCGAGCTACTTTATACAAAGACAAGGCTAACAAATTTATATATATATATATATAAATATAAAAACTTGTAAATGGGGAATAATCAAAAAAATTATGTTTATAGCAACTGAATTAAAGAATTAGTATTTTAGTAAAATTATATTTACAAGGAAAAATCTTTAAGATATGATAATATACAGTCCTCTCATGTTGAATTCCAATTGTGTTTTTAATTTGATACCAAAATTTCCATGTTGGAATTCAGAAAATTGATTTCTTCCATTTCTGAGTATTCTTGAGTGATAATTTTAGAATTTTTTAAATTAATTTCTTCATTCCTTGCTATAAAAGTAAATTCTTTAACCTTTCTAATGAGCGAATAGATTTCTACACACTTCCTCAAGATTTACAGATTTTTTTTCAGCAACTATTGTCTCATTTTATAGAATTTCACTTTAAAAATTCAATAATTTTCTGTCACTTTCATAATGTCTTAAATTTTCCAACAAATCTTGTTTTATT
Source organism: Ontholestes murinus (assembly GCA_963969525.1). Lineage (NCBI taxonomy): Eukaryota > Metazoa > Arthropoda > Insecta > Coleoptera > Staphylinidae > Ontholestes > Ontholestes murinus. The sequence continues at coordinate 68,780,500 of OZ018390.1, read as the reverse complement.
TTGTCGGAATTTTCCTGAAATCTATCTTCCAAATTATGGTATTTTTTGAGGGTCCAGGAATGTTCCAAAAATTTTATTCCAAATGTCTATTATTTCTTTAATGTATCTACAATTTTTAGGAATATTTCTCCTCTAGATTTTTAGATTTTTTCACTAATTTCTAGGAACTTTTTCAACTCCTCATTTTTATTAAATTTTGAACGAATTTACTTGTTAAATTACGAATTTTCTTCAATATTAGAAATATTTTTTCAAACTTTTAGGTTAATAAAATTTTTGTAGATTTCATCTATTATTGACTGTCATATCAAAAAATGACATTTATTTTACAGTATTATCTTAAATTTTTGTTGTACCACTATCCAATTTACTTCCAACTTTAGAGAAGCATATCTTTATTTCTAAAATTTCTTCTTCTTTAATTTGATACTTCAATTAGGTCTTATTTTGGTCAAATTCTCCAAAAATGTATCATTTTTTCCAAATTTGCAAGAAGTCCACATTCTCCAGCAAAGCTTCTTCTAGATATCTATAAATTTCAGTATTTCTTCTACATGTCTAGAATTTTTCTGAATTTTCTCCTCCAGATTTCTATAATTATTCAACACGTTTTGTTTTATTTTATAGGAATTTTGAGCAACTTCTTAAATATTTGACTTTTAGAAACTTATCAACGAATTTACTTGCCAAATTTTCTTCAGCGGTATTTTCTAATATCTTCTTGAAATTACTAGATTTATAAACAGATGTTTAAAACTGCCTTTTGAAATTTCTGTAGATTTCCTTGATGACTGATTGTGAGTCCTCATATCAAACTAGAATGTACTGGAATAGGTCCTAAATCATTTTGGTATCGACTAATAGATGTCTACACTTGTATTTCTAACCAAATATTGTTAGTTCTATCATCCAACCTAAAGACCATTAAAAAAAAGTAATTGAATCCATTCACTAGTCGTTGTAAAGCAGTAGTCGAAAAATGGAAAAGCAAACCGAGGAATATCCCAATGTTTTACTAGTAGTAGTTGTGTTTAGATATCGACCACGTGTTCCTTCCGCCGATGTTTAATATTTACTTCAGAAAAGAGGAAAACGCAACGTAAGCCCATAAAAAGTTATGTGCTGTGTAAAGATTGCTAACAGAATGCCAGTACTAGAATTAGTTTACGTTTAGAAAGGCCAGTTGAAGCCAAAGACGATAAAATAAAGGCATTAATCGAAGCAAATCGCCGTTACATGACTCGAGAGGTTGCATAAGTATTAAACAGTTCTGAAACGATCGTGGAAAGACATTGGCACCAGCCGGAATTTAGGTTACTAAACTCAATATTTGGGTTTCACATGAAATCAAAGAAATCCATTTAAGAAAGCGCATTAACGCTTGTGACACGCTCTTAAAAAACAATGAAAATGGTTAATTTCTCAAATGTATTGTCACTGACGATGAGAAATAGATAGTTTACGACAACCTCGTTCGAAAACGATAATGGTACAAGCTCGGTGAACAAGCTGTAACCACTTCGAAAGCAATAAAGCTCTCAATTTGGTGGGATTGCAAGGGCGACGTATAGAAGCAAATCATAAATACGGCTAGGTACGATCACTAATTGCACTAATTGAATGAAGCTATGGACAAAAAGCGGCCAGAATTGGCAAATCGTAAGGGTTTTGTGTTTCACCATGAAAACACGAGACCACACACAAGTTGAGGTGAGGTTGTTAGAGCTTGAATCAGATTTTATAGCCCATCCACCATACTCACCAGATCTTGATCCGTCCGACTACAATTTGTTTCGATCTTTGCAAAATTCTTTGAGTGGTAAACAAATCGCTTTATTTTTTTTTTTTGTGGGAAAGGCCAGAAGTTCTTTGAGCGTGACATCATGATGTTACCCAAAAGATGGCAAAAAGGTCATCAAAAAAATAATTAATACATATAAAAAACCTCCGTTGATTATTATAATAAAAAACCGAAATGACTTAAGACTCAACGCATTCTATATCATTATTTACTTTTCTTTTCCATTTCTTAACATTAATGGTTTTGAATAAATAACACTAAATAAAGTTGCGCAACATTTTTATGGATGCACACTTTCACATTGGGTGAAGTAAAACGAATCATTTAATTTAAAAAATAAGTGTTAAATTGTACCCAATATGAATTTGGTTGATACTAATTGTTTAAATATAATGGAGGATTAATAGCACGTATTATTCATTTGAATTGATGAATGGGAAGGAAATAAAGGCTTTAAGGGTATAGGTATTATTAGCCTCACAATATTTATTCAATTGAGCACAAACTCTATTTTGTTTCTCGTTACCCAGTATTCAGACTGATAAAGAAGATTACCAACTACTATTACGTATAGAGCTTGTGACAGAAGGTCAAAAGATATTTTTATGGAATAGATAGAATAAAGGGCATTTATCGTGAAGATAAATGCCAACTATTGAAATTTTTTACGGAGTCTTCTCTCCTCTCTCCTAAATTATTATTAAAATAGTTTCAAGTGATTATTATCAAATTAAATTAAATGGGAAACCGTGGAAAACCTGCGTGTATCAGAAAAAGATAACATGACCTCTTTAGAACTGCTACATACCATTTGTGGAAAATGGGAAAAGTGGAAAGTGGAAACTGCAGATTATGTGATTCGGCAGATGAAACTACCGAGCACATACTATGCACTTGTGTCGCGATTGCTCACAAGCGTCTTTCACACTTCGGCAGGGACCGATTATCCCCCGAAGAAGTAAGCATTATCACCCCCAAAATAATTACCAGGTTCATGGTTGACGTGGGACTGCTTGGGAAGTGATTGGTAGAACAATAGATCTGTTAGGTCGCACATTACGAGAGGCTAACACACCTCACTAAGACCCTACTTAACCTATAAACTATATAGAACTGCTACAGCATGAATCCTTTTTGACGGTTTAATAAGTAGTTTGCGTTGAAGGTTTCTTTGTGAAAGTGGTTTTATACTGTAGCCATCTATGTGCTTATTTCTCTATATCACCACCAAAAACACCTTCCACTTGAAGATCTAATTTAAATAATTCCATTATTTGAAACAATTGTCAAGAAAACTAGTCCAATTTTTACTTGGAACTGATCCATTTGTTCCAAAGGCATTATTTACAAATAAAAAGGTAACAACTTTATATATTAAACACAAAATTAAATAATTTAGTTTATACTTTGATAATGATCGTTAGGGATCGAAACACGCTTCAGACAACAGTAAATAAAAAGCAATGTTTTTGTTCGCCTAATTTGAGAAAATCATTCTTTAAAAAGAAAAATTGTGCTTATAGCAACTAAAATCAAAGAAATAAAGTCCAAATTAGATTACAACTACATATCAGATTTTCTATGTTTGTGTTCTAAAACCAACTTCTTTAACTTCTAATTATTCTCCAATCCAACTTATCCAAAAACATTGAAATATTATATTTAACTTCTTGATTTCTTACTGTGCAAGTGAATTCTTTAACGCTTCTACATTTCTGTAGATTCGCTTCCTTGATGGAATTGTTAAATTTTTAAATTCGTAAAAAAAGAAAAATTGTAAGAATCGATTTGCATTATGCTTAAAAATAGTTTCAAATTTGTTAAAAATGTTTAAATTATAAAATACTTAAAATACTTTGCATTTTATCTTTAATAAAATAAAACATTGATGAGAATTTAAAAAGAATATAAAGCAACCATTAATAAATTATTGAAAGCAATTGATATTTTACAAAAAAAAAAACAATACAAAAACCCTTGAAAATAAAGTAAAACCTCTATAAAGAAGCAGTTGTAATTAAATTAAGAAAAATTTATCAAAAGCCATTTGGAAACATATTAAACAACTGACTTCATATTTGCTCAAAGCTTAAAAAAATCAAAGTTATAAAGAAACAATTGATTAATTCCTTCAAACGAGGCAAAGTTCATAATAAGAAAACCAAATATTTGAAATAGAGAAAGAGAAACAATGACTAAAAAATATTCAAGCACTCAATAAAATATCTTTTTATAAAATAAATTTAAAAAAATAATTAAAAAGTTTATCATAAAAAATAGTAAAGAAGCAAAAGACAAAAAAAATACTTCAAATTTTATGAAAAGTACGATTGAAACATTAGAAAATACAATAGTTTTAACTATTTTTTTTAAATTAAAATAATTTAAGTTATTTTTAAATTTGCTCCAAAACAATTGACATTTTCCAAAAACAAATGAAAAATTAGTAATTATAAAAAGTAGCAACTTTTTTCAGGTTTCTAGACTTCTAAAAGTTCTAACATTTTTTTAGAAATTTCTTAAAATTTGTTAACATGATTTTTGCATATTTTTTGGAAGACGAGTTTTAAAAGTAAATAAGTGGTATAAACTGTTAAATTCAAAATGTTAGAGGGGGGTCAATAGCAGCAGCTCATCCTTCCATCAAAATCGGTAAAGCCAATCCCCCAAGAATTAACAACCCACTAAATGAATGTCTTCACTTTACCTTAACATTTCCCTCTTTCCGTATCAACCTGTTTCTTGTATATATACATCCTCATTCCCCAATTGATGATTCAATTTTTATTAAAGCCTCTTTGTTTGATAACGCCATAATTTTAGGTGATTTTAACCTAAACAAATCCAAATCCCGTCATATGTCTTTATTCCTTTCCAATTCAAACTTCACACGTGTTCCCACTCCACCCACCTTCATCATGAATGATTCACAAGCCACCACCCCAGATGTTTTACTCTGTACACAAAATATTCGTAACCTTATACACTCCGTTAACCTAGTCCCTGATCTGTGTTCCGATCACCTTGCCATTCGTTTTCAAATAAAAATCCCTTTAGATCCTCCTCAACCAACCCCTAATTTATTCTACAATTTTAAAAAATGTAACATTGATAAAGTTCAATTAGAAGTATCAGAATACATTACAGCCAACCCCACTATTAACCCCAATTCTATCACCCATTTCAACGAAATCCTCTCTTCTTCCATTATACAAAACACCCCTCAAATATCCAAGCAATTTTATAAATATCCCCTCCCAAATTACATCCTCCGACTTATTAAATTTAAAAGACAACTATACAGAGACATACAACTGACGGACACAACTGAACTTAGACAGAAATTTAACAAACTAAACAAAGACATTAAAAGACTTATAACTGAATTCAAGACGGACGTTTGGATAAATACTTGCAGAAAGATCAACGACACAAAGGGAAAAATATTTTGGACGGAGATAAACAAATTAAGCAAATACAAAAAGACAGATAATCTTCAGAACATATTTGACCCGCTAACTAACGAGACCATCACAGACACTGACGTAATTGCCCAAAAATTTGCCGACACTTTTAACAAGACTTATACAATGACACATGATCCAAACTTTGACAACGCAAATTTTCAAAAAATAAATGACTGGTACGTTAAATATTTTGAAAAAAATGACTGTTCAGAACCGACGGACCTTTTTACACATGACAAATACTTTGAGATTTTAAAAAAGGGGAAAAATACAGCGACTGGACATGACAATATACATAGACACATCCTCAAATCCTTTCCATTTCATATACACGACCACATCCTCAATAATATTAACTTCCTTTATAAAAACCAATACTTCCCAGAAGTCTGGAAAATAGGAATTATTATTTGTATCCCCAAACGCGACCACCCCTCCAATTTACTAACCAGCTATCGTCCTATCACTCTTCTACCTGTTATTGGAAAATTGTATGAATCCCTCCTTAAAACCAAAATCCTTTCTCGAATTTCTAACAACATCCCCAATTATCAATTTGGATTCCTTCCCCGTCGTTCAACTTCTCTTCCTCTAACCATCCTAGCCTCTAATATTCAGACTGCCCACCTTGAAGGTAGAGCTTCTGCAGCATTATTTCTGGATGTCCAGAAAGCATTCGATTCTGTCTGGCACCAAGGCTTATTGTATAAATGTCACCTCCTAAATATCCCTCGTCATATAATTTTTATCATTAAACAATTCCTCTCTAATAGATCCCTAAAAGTAAAAATCCATAACTCCTTCTCTTCTTCTTTTACTCCCGAACAAGGACTCCCTCAAGGCTCTCCCCTTTCACCTCTATTATACAACATTTTTAGCTCCGACATCTATAATGCTGATCCTCTCTACTTCAATCCTTCCAAATATCTCCTGCAATTTGCAGATGATACTGCCCTAATTTCCCATGCTCCCACGTTACCAAAAGCCCTCCAATTCCTTCAAGAGCTTATTGACTCCCTCCAACACTGGTTTGCAAAATGGCGTATTAAAATTAATCCCCACAAATCACAACTCCTAATTCCATACCATCGCACCAATAATTCCCCTTACAATGTTTCAATTTCCCAAACTATTATCCCTCCTTCAACTTCCGTTAAATACCTAGGCATAACCATAGACCCCAAAATCAATTTTAAAAAGCACACAGCTATAATTAAAAGCAAAATAACATCTAGGGCAAAATATTTTAGATGCTTAACATACAGAAACGATGGTATTACTATCAAAACAGCAGTCAAAATATATAAGATGATTTGTCGCCCATTATTGGACTATGGTTGTGCCCTCTATCCCAATCCCAACAATCCAACCTCCCACAATATCGAAGTTAGCGAGCGAGCATCCCTCCGTACCCTAACAAAACTCCGTCATCCTCTTAATCCCTTACACAATCCTTCTAACCAGCTCCTCTATGATACCACTTTAGTTATTCCCATCCTAGAACGTCTTCGATTCCTATCAGAAAAATTCTCCAAAAATCCTTTCAACTTTCACATATTATCCTTATATTGTATTCCTAGAAATCCTAGTGTAAACCCCAAATTTAAAAATCCTAATTCAACCATATTTGATTTCATCTCATCGTTTCATCCATCTACGCATTAACGACTGACGCCATATGACTGGACAAAACAAGGCAGAAAGACCTCTGGTCGATAGCCTTTTGACGAACTAACTCACTAACACATCATCCATTATTCATTATTTAAATGTAAATATGTATAGTTTGTCAATAAAAATGTGTATATATATACTGTTAAATTCCTAAAATCAGTGAAAAATATATTGAAGGAGAAATGTTTTTTTTAAATTGTTGGAATAAGCAAAAAGAATATTGATATGTAAAAAAACAATGTGATTAAAAAAAACAATTTAAATATTTAAAAAAAGCTTTTTAAAATTAAATTGAAAACAGTAGATTAGAAAAATTAGGCCAAATTTTGCTGAAAAAAAGTTTATGTTTTACAGAAACAAGACAAATGTTTTCGAAATACAGTGAAAAATTCTTTAAGATGTTAATTTAAAAAAAAGAAACTTTATACAAATTGCTTTTAAAGATAAAATTCGTCATGAAAGATATTAACATAAAGGTGTCATCTATTATCTAAACGTTGCACTAGATCATTGTTTGGGTGGATATCCCTCTCTACAACAGCGCTACACAATTAGAATAAATTAATACTTTCGCTGCTACATTCTTGATGGAACATAATCCGAGGGGTGAATTTGTAAATGAACAAAACAAGTCTTAGATTTACAAATCCACCCAAAGATGCAATTATTTCACCATATCTTACTTAATTTTTCATGAATTTTTTAATAAATAGTGTTTTATTTCATCGTAATTTTCTAGAAAAATATATTCCAAACTGCGAGAATTATATTCGAAGGTTTTGAAAGTTTCCAACAATATTTCTTCTATATTTTCCTTCACAATTGTAGAATTTTTCAGAATTTTATCCTCAGTATTTCTTGAATTTGTCAATATATTTTGTTTTATTTTATAAAAACTTTTTTGAAAATGTTCTAAGATTTTATATTCAATATTGGAAAAGTTTTTTTCCATCCAGATTTCAAGAGTTCTAAAAGTTTTTTTTAGTTTTCTTAGAAATTCCTTAAAATTCTTTAACGTAACTTTTAATAAATATTTTCTGGAAGAAAAGTTTTAAAAGTAAATACATGACAAATATTTGCAAACAAACTTTTAATTTGGTAAATTTATTTGTAATTATGAAATTTTATATTCTTAGATAATCTCTTAAATCAAAGCTTTATTCAATATAAATCAAAGTATTGAAAGTATTTTAAAAGAAAAACGTTGAACGTTTATATTTTCAAAAATTAGTATTTCCAACAATTTTTCTTCTATAATTTCCTTAACAATTCTAGAATTTTCAGAACTCTCTTCAAAATGTCTAGAATTTTTCAGTACAGTTTGTTTTATTTTATACAAACTTTTTTGAAAATGTTCCAAACTTTTTATATTCCATATTTCAAAACTTTTTTTCAAGAATTTTAATATTTTCTAGTAATTATACCTAGAGGTTTCTAGTGTTCTAAAAGTTTTTTTAGTTTTCTTACAAATTCCTTAAAAGTCTTTACCGTGAGTTTTCCATATTTTCTGAAAGAAAAGTTTTAAAAGTAAACAGATTGCAAATATTTGCTCTAAACTTTTAATTGAGTAAATTTATTAATAATTCTAAAATCTCATGATTTTATATTCTTACATAATCTCTTAAATTAAAGCTTTATTCAATATCAATAAAAATATTTACGGAAAATGTTGAACGTTTATGATTTTTATTGATTTTGAAAATTTGCAACTTGATAATTAGTCTTTTAATTTCATAGAAATTTTAAAAATAAAAGTACATATTTCCTTGAGAATGACCAACAGCTGAAACTGGTCGGAAAAAAATAGAAAATAGTGAAACAAAACCAAGTATTTTAATCAGTCAAGATAATAAAAATTAAATATCAATCATAACATATAAAAATGGTGATGTGGCCATCATAGTACTTTCCCTATATTTTTCTCGAAAACTATGAGGTTTACGCAAAAATGTTGTTCTTAATAATTTGTGCACTTTTGAATTCGCTACAATTATTTGTTATATGAATTTTATCTATCTCCAATAGTTTATTGGCAATTGGCAAAAAATATCAAAATTTTCAATTTTTATTTTTTTTCTCGAAAGTTAAAAACTTTATGAAAAACATAATCGAATAAAACTTGTTCAGTTTTTTATTACCTTTAACTTTTGTTTGAACCATTTTTTAAAATTTTTCATATCTAGAAAAATAAAACGAAGAAACAAAAAAAAGCCTCGAGTAAACATCTACTTCCGGTCTATGAATGTTTACCAAAAGCTTTTCAGCTCCAGTTTTTAACTATAAAACCTTAAGTTTGAAGTTACATCTCAAACAGATTATTCGTTTTTGAGATACAGCGCCCACGGACAGACACACAGACAGACAGACAGACACACATCCAGACACAAAAATTTTTTTTCCAGAAATTAGTGTTTTGGGTTCAGGGTACCCCAAAACGGATATTTCCGCAAAAAAAATGTTTGAAAAAAAAATCACGAAAACAATACTCCCCCTATATACTACGTGTATAGGGAAAGTAATAACAGTTGATGGATCATTAAATTCTATAATCTATAAATCCACATGAAAATAACGTTGTTTTGTTTAAAATTGAAGTACTTTTTTATAAACTTCAAAACGAAGAAAAAAACGAATTTTCTATTGACTTGAAATTTCGTATAATTGTATTTATATTTAAATTCTATAAAACTGTAATTCCATAATCTAAGAAATACTTTTAATTACGCTAAGAAAACTTTAATGTTCATTCAAAAAGCATTAAAAGCACTTTCAATCAAAACAAAAGATTTAATCAGTATATCAGATCTCAAAACAACAGATTTTTAAAACTGCTTTAGTAAAAGAAAGGCAAAATAATTTAAGCAACTGGTCTGCAATCTTTTAGCCTTCAGTTTAATTTATGATTCTGGTTTATTTTAATCTAGTTAATTTATTTTTTGCAAAACTTGCCTTTGTTTTATTTAAACAAAATAAAGATGTTATTTCATATCTAAGGAACCTTAAAAATGTCTAAAAAATGAAAGAAAAAATCTTTTTAAACTTTCATAGATTTGCAGCTTATGGTTATACAAAATCTTCCAATTTTAAAGTCATTATTTCTTTTATAATACATTCAATAGATGTTTGAAATCATAAAAACTTTAATTGTTGTAATTATGGTTATTTAAATTGAGTTCGTAATTCATTTTGACCTACTTAGAAGTACGACCAACCTTTAAAAAGGAGTTCTGTCGAATTTAGCTGTCCAAATTTTTTTGAAAAGTGCGTTCCGATCTTGACAATATTTTAGTTGAATAGTTGTTGAACTAATTTTTAGATGTATTTGATATAGATACAGTAGGTGATACTTTTGATTCCATTGAATTTTCACAGATAAATATTTCTATGTTTGACAATTGAAAATATCATATTCATATGGGTTTATTTAAAATTGGCCTAATTTATATATTTTTATTTTGATCGCTTTTCTTGAAAATCATAACAATTTTGAAAGAACATACGTCAAAATTTGGGCGAAAGAAGCACGGACGGAGATCAAAATCACAAATTGTGTACTTCCACTCAAACCCTTTCTTTTCCATGATGCTGAGGGAGCAAAGAACCTTTTTGACATACGGATTTTTTATATATGATTTTATTTACTTACTTTTCCCATTTTTAGAATCACAGATATATGTATATTTGAAAAAAACTCCTAAGTCATAAAAAGCTCTAGTAAACACTAGTCAGGACTATCTAAAATTACTAGAAAAGAAGGACAAAAATGCATGAGTTCTAAAGATATTTACTTCCCAATTTATTTTTTAAATTTGTTAAAAGTTTTCAGCAGTATATTGACTCAGATGGGAACTATTTTGAACACTTTCTATTTATTAGACTATTCTCCTTTAATTTGTAATAGACTGTGTAATTAATACGTTGATTAATTCATCAAAAAAGAAACAAATTCGACAAAAATATTTTTTTATAATAAAGTAGATGATCCAAAATAAACCATTGAAGTTCAAAAATATCGTTATTAGGTTAGCTTTGGCAGTTTATTTGATAGATAATCTTCAGAATTTTTTAACTTTGTATAACACTATTTATTTTCTGTTTACTATAGTTTCTGCATCTTAACGTGCCATTATCAAAGCATGTTTTGATGTTTTGATAATGGCACGTTGAGATGCCGAAACTATAGTAAACAGAAAATATATAGTGTTGTACAAACAAAGTTACAAAGTGTTTAATTTATACTCAAACATGTATAACGAAGTAGAAGCCGCAAAAATTAATAATATTATTCAGAATTTTTTTTTCTCTTCTAATATTAAATATATTACGAAAACCATTATTTATTTTGCAAATAATTATTTAAATAAATCAATCCAATTAACGCCTTCCATACAATCCATATATTTGAGATAATATATAACCCAGCCTGAGTCGCCATCCCCATCTATAATAAATTATTCCTGTTTGATTCAATCGAGAATGACACGGACGAACGCAGCGCAAACATTTACACAGCCGACTTTTAATTAAAACATTTTAATTACGCTTTAATTACTAATCGATGGGATTATATTTTAGCTCTTTTTAGAGGGGCCCGCCTAAAACCCCCCCGCACCCCTCTATCCCGCGACTAATTAATTACTAATTATTAGTACAAACTGGCGTTCATTAGCGAATGGAAATGAAAGGAGAGGAGGAAAAAAAACACGTAAATAAACAAACAACGGACCTTAATGAGGTTTTGAAAATAGATTGGAATTGGGTAACGAAAAACGTTTCTTTCGTTCCGCGGACGCCTAATTGAGTTTTGATTACTAATGGGATGAATGAATTTAATTTTAGCACGTTCGTTTCCTTAATGTGAAACCAGGAAATTGTTACGGGTGACAATTTACGGTGGTGGTGCTTCGTATAGGATGTTTATAATTAGATGCGTCTAAAGTGCTTTTCTAATTGAAAATGCGCTCACTGGTTTATTCTGTTTTCGTTCGTTAGTGAAGTAGTTTTAATTTAATCTAAATTCGATTCGATTTATTTTGGGATTTTATTGACGTCCTAATTGCTTTAATGGCTTAATTGAACTAAAGTAATTAATAACACTTATCTTATTAACGTGTCAATATAAAAAAAAGACAGGTTTCGTTTAATGTAAATTTAATGTACTAAAAGTCAGACAATAAAATAATATTTGCAATATTTTACAAGCGGCCATCAACGTAAGAGCTTCATTCAGTTGCTTTTAGCTTTCAAACAAACCACTTTACTGAAAACTCCACTCGAGTCCATTTGGTAGAAGCATTTAATGATTCACATTTATCGTATACATAGTGTGGATGGAGAGGAGGCGAAGTGCGGGCAAGAGGGTGGGAAAGAGAGAGAGAGAGAGCGCGCGAGAGAATGGCGAGTGAGTGCGTTATTTTTAACATTTTATTGCCTGTCTCTGGCTATAATGAAAAGTAATGATCGCATCTTATCAATATTTACTAAGTAATCGCATTTGGACGGCTTTTGCTCCTCCTTTAGCGAGAATAAATACAAATTGATTGAGTGGAAGAGGTGGAGGAGTGAGGGGGTGAACGCGGGCTCGGGCGTGAAGGGGGTGAAAAGTTGAAGCGAGCGGATCCAATAATTTTACATTCAATTTTCCGAGCGTTCAAATTGAAAACTCATAATATTTATTTGAAACCCTCTCGTCTCATCGTGGAAATCGTGGGGTGGGTCACCAACAGTTATATTATTGAATTTTTTCTAGTAAAATCCACTACGTATATCGAATACTAGAATTAACAACGAAATTGTGGTTATATAACTAACAAAAAATTCTTATAAACCTTGCTGTATTTAGTTAATCTTGAGTTAAAATGTAATCGTTGATTAAACTATTGTATAATATTTTAACTTTTTTATATTTTTATCAATATCCACACCAATACTAAGATTTTCAGTTTAAAATCAATAAATGTATTTTCTTATTTTCTTATAGCTATATTAGTGAATAATCCTGAGATTTGGAAAATCCAAACATTATTTTTTTGACTATTCTATGCACGTTTGGATTACAGCTCTTTAATTAGCAGAATCTTCAAGAGCTCAACCCTTAAACTCTAAGAATATGGTATAGTATATTTTGTTTAGTATTTCATAAGGCTTACATTGTAAAAATGTTTTTAACTTTAGATATATTCATTTTGGAAGATTCGGTGTATTTTTATTTAAATTCTTGGTATTTAAGCTATCTGCTATTTAATATTCAATTTAATATTTTTGGGGCTAGAGTTAAGAAAGACCTTAAGTTTTATATCTAGCAAACAAATCAAATTCCTTTAAGAGCTTCAAAAATATTTTGAATATTTGTTTATCGGTCCGCTGGTATTTTATGTCGCTTAAATTTCAGACGTATTTATTTTGTAGCAAATAAAAACAACGCCCCTTATACCCATCTTATTGGCTATCTGCCTTTTACAAATCCGAAAGCCTGAAACCATTAAATGTAGATATTGTTACTGGTAAATAATCAAACAAGAGAAATTTAAATTAAAGAGAATACATAATTTGTTGATTTCTAAATTTAATGTTAAGATCGCTGAATATGGGATAACTAAAGTGTAAAATCAACAAAGAAAGTGTTTTTCTAAAATTAATCAATTTCTCAATTAAACGAAGGCAGAGTATATTCTTGGATATATATCCTCTGCTTAGAACATCTCTGAAATTCTAAATATTTGGAAAGTAAAAGACTTGCATATTTCCAAAGATTTCACACCTTTTTACTACTTTGAAGGCTCAGTCCTTGAACACAAATCTTCATGACAGTTAAGAGTCTTGGTCATGGTTCTACTCGTTAATTCTCTAGCTCAACATATATTTCCTTCTGCCCCTTACATCGCTAAATCTTGTGATCTCGAAGACGATGTGCGCAACGGTAATAACTCGCCACAGTAAGAGTAATTATCGCTCTCTTTAATTCCTTCAAACGGCCGTTTCAACTAAAAACTTAAAAACTTTGTGGAATAGCAATTTTCCTCGTTACCCAAATTTTAAGGTACCTTTCTCTACTACTATATAATATAATAATACTAAAATTCTTATCCAATATTTCTTCCCTAAGTATAGTTATAGTTTTTGTTCTGTGAGTACCACACCTCACGCCAGGTTTCAAGACCAATACAATCTTCAGTAATATACTGCTGTTATACCCTCTCTGCACTCGTAGTTTAAATTATTAACAATATAAATTTAGCTACCCTTCTGCCTTTGGTATTAGAACAGCTAGGAATGATGATTTTCTTTTGCTTTGATAAAGGACTTTTTTAAATATTATCACATATTGTTGAGCCTACTAAACCTAGATATAATAAGGAATTATCTACTATGAGCAATCTTAGGAGCGGTCAGCTTTGACTAATAGGAGAAGAATTGTGTTCCATCAGGAGAACGCCAGGCCACACACATCGATAGTGACTCGCCAGACAATCCGGGAGTTTGGTTGGGAGGTTCTTAGGCATCCACTATATAGTTCGGACCTGGCACCATGGCGAACAATTTTGCTGGTGAAAAATTTGCTTCAAAAGAGGCTTGTGAAAATCGTCTGCCTCATTTTTTGCCAATAGGGACGAGGACTTCTATAAGTGAGGTATATTGTATAACTATGGTAATTAAAGCCTTCAATTTCGTGCACAAATAATGGATTTCTTTTTACTACACCTATTATTATACTTTCGTTTGATTCTCTCTCAACCTTGATTAAAGTATGTAAGTGGGAGTTTCCTCTCCCTGTATTAAAAGACTGTCTACTTCTCTTTGGAGTGATAGCAACCCGTTTTCTCCTTAAATTTCTCGATGATGTTTTCAATAGTGATGTTGACTCGTAACTTTATGTCGTCTTTGGATTTCCCCTTCATCAATAATGCGATACAATCTGCAATCTATCTATCTCCAACACAGTAGTAGTTCCAACACAGTAGCGAGATGTAATAATTTGGTATTAATTAACAGCTCTCTATTTTGATTAAACAATTGGAAACCTGTCTTCACTATTTTGTTTGTAACCAGATGTACATTTCGGACACAAAGAGACCATTATCAATGGTTTGATACTTTCTATCTATCTATCATAATCTGATGCAGTTAAGCGTATTTCTAATATCTAGGGTAACACATAAAGATTTTTTGTATGTTACAGTGCAAATGTAACATCGCTGAAACGCTGCAGTTTCCGTAACAGCATTTTTTACTTTACCGTCTACCATGCCAAAAATCAATTCGTGTTTAACTTTTCTATTTTGGCCATTAAGAACAGTTTGAAAACGAACAAGTGATTTGATTTTAATTTTCGATGTAAAGGGCAGAGAAAACGGTTTTCGATTTATCCAAATGTCAACTTCAACATCATTACAGTCCATGACCCAAAATTTTATTGGAACCAGCGAAGTAAACAATACGTGTGCATCAGTTTTGTTTTCTTCAGCAAATTTTTGTTTGTACTCTTTACCCGAAGTTCCATCTAACACCCGCTTAGCAATTAATTTATAATCTGTGGCTACAGTAGGTTTAAATACATCTTTAACTATCTCAACCAGACGCTCACAAGTGTGATTCATTAATACTTGTAGCTGAACTTCCGCGATTGAAGTTCCAAAAGTTCTGTCAGGAGTCTACGAAGTCTTGTCAGACTGCTCCTTTTTTCCAAATCATTCTATAAGAAATATGTGAGTAATTGACATTAATAAACTAAATTACTAATTATTAGAAAAACATTTGATTAACCTTTGTACCAATTGCCAATAATGCTGACCACATATATTATGGTCTTCTATATCCAATTATCATTGGTTGCAAAATTTGTCCTCGATTTCGCTTTGCTGTTTTCCATTTCGTTTTCATTTTTCCTAGCAAAAATTTCAAATTGAGCGGAGGCCCTAATTTCTGGAATCCCTTGGACGATTTATGAACACGTGGATACCTCCTTTTTTGCATTTCGCTTGATGTTGCTTGTTTATGATTTTTTATTTTGTTGCAGGATTTCAAGTTGGAAATTAATTAAATTAACCTTATATGAAGGATATATGGATGAAATCTGCTTCATTCTCTGTAAATTGGCCCTTTTTGAGGTCATACTCTTTGTATGCATATTTTGTGTGCAATCCTATGTGCTACTAGGTATTTCAATATTTTTTCGAAGAAGTTTATCAGATATACAAGTCTATATTTAGGATCTGGTTCTCAATTAGTTCTAACCGTATTCCCTCCCATATCTTCATCAAAGTTCATGGGTTTTAAAACAGCTTCGAGACATGACTATGCTATCTTCACAGTCAGCGGAGATATTTTCAAAAGTCCTTCACTGTGAAGTATCTTATATCGTCCTTGACTGACCTTATTTCGTTCTTCGTTTGTGCCTATCATATAGAAATCAGACTTTAGTCATGTTTGCCTGTCTGTTCTACGATCAGCTTATTTTTTTCCTGACAATTTTATGTCCATCCTTCCATATAATATGGCCAGGAAGTAAATGAAACTTCCAGGCTTTCCTTTTAGATATATATATATATATAACTATAGCCTTTAGCCTTTCTTCCGTTTAAGTGTTTTTCTATTCTTTTCATTTAGTGTGACGTTGTTACTACTGTTAATGCGTGCTACATTAAACTTATATATCCCCGAACCAAGAATACAATGGAAATTTTAACATCTTGCCTTAGATATTAAAAATCTTCAATCGTTGCTTTGAACATTTCAGTCAGAACAATTGCACAGTGCACTAACAGGTTTTGTAATTTGATGTTTCTTCCTTCTTCCTGTTACTCTAAATCTTTTTCTATAATATCATGTTAGCCTGTGCGTATTGTTCAATTCCGTAATGGATGTTTTGTTAAAGATTCATACTTTCCGAAATTTTGAATCTTGACCCTCTAAGTCGCCATCGTAATTTCGATGACTGACTAACGAATGCTGACTTTCTGTCTTGATTCCGGTAATAATACAATTACAATATTACTCATTTTTTACTATAAATCTTATAGTGGACACCCACCCACCCCACATATACACTGACATTCAAGTTAAAACACTGCGCTCCTAAATAATACAATAATCCATATTTCAAGTTTTAGCGTATTTTACACAACTAAAATAAACTGAAACTAAAGCAACTAAATCACCACAAAATGTAACTATATTAATTTAACTCAATTTTTTAAACTAATTTCAATTGTATATTTTATTTTAAATTCTAACATTCTTTTTTTTTTAATTGGTATTTGCGAGTTACGTGAAGAGAATTATAAATATAGGTTAGACACATCACTTTATTCGCAGTATTGCTGACAAAAATATTGAAAAACCCTTAGTGAAGCTTAATGTATTTGTAGAAAGTTTTTAGTTGTTTTTTCAAAGAAAAACAATTGATATTTTGTATAATTTGTATTTTATTTTCCTAATCAATTACTTCTTTTATGGGAAATTACAAATGATTTCAATCAATCAATTTTAATTGTTTCGTTTTAGAAAATTTTACCAATCTTATTTATTTTTTTAATTTGTATTTTTTTTCTTGGAAAATAAAAATTACAGATATCCATATATATTTTCCTGTGTAAAGTGTCAATTTTTTTCCTTTAAACGTTTTTCTTTTAAATAATATCTACTATCCAAATTTATTTCTTTTTAATTTTACAATTTATTCAATTTTGTTAAAAGTTTATCTTTTTAAAATATTATTCATTCTTTCTTCTGCAATGTTTTATCTGCTTTTTTAATCCAAATAAATGTTCAACGTCTCAACAATTTTTAGCAAATTTTAATTGTTTTTTTATGAGAGGTGTAAGTTACATCATAATACAATAATCTTTATTTGGACACATTTACAATACATAATAACATTTAACATACAAATAAATAAATGGTGTTAGTCCGTCTGGGCTATAGACCTGAGGTCTTTCAGCCCTTGTCTTGAATTTAAGGTGAGAAAAAGAGGTATCTTTGCTTAAGTTACATCATTTTTACTTGTTTTATTTTTTGTTTCATTTGCTCATTATCAATTATTTCTTTTTTAAGTTGTAATTAGTTTTAACAAATTTTAATTTTCTTAAATCAGAATTCATTAATTTTGCTGTTTTTTTTTCTCTGTGCACATTTAAGTTGTTTTTTCCCAGACTTTCAATTGTTTTTTTTTTAAATTAAATTTCATTAATTTTGCTGTTTTTTATTTATTGCATATTTCAATTGTTTGTTTCTATTTTGGAATGTTTGTATTTCTTCTAAAATGGAAATGAAATTAGAATTATTTTTTAACAAATTTCAATTTTTAGTTTTTTTTTTTAAATTACGAAAATTTCAATTGTTTTTTATTGGTCAAATTGCACAGTTTCTGCTTTTTACTTGAATTGGAGAAAAAAATTGACTGGAAGCAAATTTTAAAATTTTAATTTTTTAGCTTCTTTGGCAAAATTATATTTTGAAGAATAAAACAATTTTTTTCTTGTTCACGTTGTTTATCTTATTTCATTTATTCATCTTTTTTTTTCTTTTCTAAACTAATTATTCTTTCTTTGAGAATTTTCATTTGGTTTTAACAAGTTTTTTAAATAAATTTCATCAATTTTGTTGTTTTAATTGACTTTCATTTTTTTTAAATTTTATCTAGTTATTTAAAAAAAAATCTTTTTATTAATTTTAATGGTTGTTTAAAAGTTCGTCACTTTTGTTTTTATTAATTCCCTTTTTTCTTGACAAACCTCTTTTATGCTTTTTTTGTAAAATTCAACAAATTTTGTTTGTGTTTGTTGTTTCAAATTTGAATTGTTTGTTTTTGGAAAAACTTTCATCTTTTTTTCATAAAGTTGTGTTTCTACTTTAATTTCCTAATCCGTTTTTTCTTTTCTAAATTCATTAATAATATTTTCTTTAAGAAATTCAGATTAGTTTTAACAATTGTTTTTTCTCAGTTCTTTTTTCAAGAAATCTCAACTGTTTTTAACAACGTTCAGTTATTAATTTTTGTAAAATTTCGTTAGTTTTGTTTTTATTAAATCCCATATTTTTCTTGGCAAGTCTTTCTTGTGCCTTTGTAAATTCCAATAAGTTTGTCTATTTTGTTTTTATTGGATTGGAAAAAATCAACTGTTTTAAGAAAGTTTCAAAATATAATTATAGAAAGGTTTGATTTGTTTTTTCAGAAGACCCTTAATTGTATTTATTTTGCAACTTCTCTAAAATATTTCTTTTTTTTTTGTTTTCTTAAATTTGTTTTTCTTGTTTAATTTGTTAATCTGTTTTTTTTTTCTTTTCTAAATTAATTAATAATTCAAATTAGTTTTAACAATTTTTTTCTCAATTCTTTTTTCAAGAAATTTCTACAGTTTTTTTTAATTTCAATTATTATGTTTTGTAAAATTTCATTACATTTGTTTTTATTTCATCTAAATTATTTTTCTTGACAAATTTCAATGTTTTCTTTTTGTATCAAATTTCAACTGTTTCGAGCAAATTTTAAAATAAACTTATAGAACGCGTTTACTTTGTTTTTCAAACAAATATTCGATTGTCTTTTTTCTTGCAACTATTTTTAATAAATTTCAATTGTTTTTTTTTTTAATTTTAATAACTTAACTGTCTTTTTTTCGAGATTATTTTAATATAACCATCCCGAAAATAGCTATGCTGAGAAATTGAAAAACAATTGAGCATGGAAATTTGAATTTTTGCACATTTTATCCTTTTGATGATAAATTATTAGAGTTTGATTTTTACAAATCACTATATCAATATTTATCATTAAATAAAAACTGATACTCGATTATACATCGTATTACAACTGCTGAAACCTTTTTAGATCTCAACCTGCTATTTATTGCAAACTGACTTGTGAAAATCATGTAATAAATATTTGACACGATTTTACTAAAGAAATCATTAAATTGCTGAGGAAAACAAGTTTTAAAAATTGTAACTAAAAAAAAAATACATTTTCCTACAGAAATTAGAAAATGTCATAACAAAATAAAGGCGAATTTTTAAAATAATTGGACATTTGGAAAAAAATAATTGAAAATATATTACGAAAATAGTAGATTCTCCCAAATAACTAAAATATTAGTAGTACAAAAGAAGATAATTTAGAGAAACAATTTTGCAAAAGAATTAATTGAATATTTGATTCAAAAATGTTCAATTAATGAAATCAATTTAAATTGTCGACATTCCTTTTAAAACATTTGTAAGAAAGTATCAAATCAATGTTTTTAAGTAGAGGCTGCCCATCCACCCCACATAATTAAACGCATTTAAACCGTTTAATTTGCTGTGGATAAAGTATTAATGTAATTTTATATCTAGAGTGGGTGGATAGCCTACCCTTCAATTAGTAAAATATGCGCAACGTAATTTTCAAAAACAGCTTGAATTAACTTGAATATATACACATAAATTAAATCCACACTCCTCTTCTATTGTAGGTGAATATTCACTAAAACCCTCACGTATGATATACAGATTGGATTGTACAATAGAGGCCGCCCACCCACCCTACATATGCATGTTTCATTTCCATCACAATACTACTTCAATCTTTAAAAACTACTGCATTGTAATTGTTGAATTTGCAATGAAACCTAAAGCATTATACAACTTAAGGTTTTTTTGTATATGTACGGTGGGTGGGTCTATCCTAACCTTCAATTTGAAAAAATATAAGCGACGTTTTTTTCAAAAATAAATATATGCTCATAAATTGAAGCCAAACTCTTCTAGTAATATAGGTGAATATTCAGTTTATTCGGTTGTCATACTGATTGGATGTAAAATAGAGAACGCCCACCCACTACAATTTTGAACTCCATTCACACGAAGGTTAGGTTAGGTAACAATAGTAAATATTAGATTGGGTGTGATTAGGTGGAGATAGTTTAGACTAGTTTGTTTCTTGAATGTTGATGACGTTCAATTACAAATTCTCAAATAAATATTTATTAAATATGCAAATATGAAAGAAATACTATAAATAATTTAAGAACAAAGTACTCCCCAATTAAGGTTCAAAATAGTAATAAATAGCGTAATAGTCCTACAAGTTGGTTGATTTCTTTCAGCCAGCAGGAGACACACTAAACGGTCACCGTACCCTTCTGACGTCCACATCCTGTTACAGCGAGAAGACCTCGGCCCAAGGGCAACAGCGGCCGCCCAGTAGAAGCCACAGGGATGACGGCTCCAGCGGATACGGCAGCCCCGACTCAGAAACCTTCGATCCTCCACAATGACGCACACGCAACAACGCGCGACTCCTCTGAACGAACGTACGACGCCGACCGACGCCGAAGGCTCCGCATCCCCAGCACCACCATACTTAAGTAAGGCTTTGCAGGATGCGCAGATCGGATGTGAAAATGTGCCTCTATAGTTTACATTGTGCGGTGCAATAAACAATTAAACAAAATAAGGATGAGTAAGGACCGTGCTCAAGAGGATCTCACATGTGCTAGTCTACTTGCCAAAAACAGTTCAAAAATTTTTAATTTTCGAGACTAACGTCTTTGCATATAGTATACGAAACACACGGTTCGGCTGGTAAATCGCAAACGGACAAAAAGAAATCTCCACAGTTTGAAGGTTTACTAGCGGAAACGTAACTAACGTTAATTTGCAGTTGAATATAACAAGTTATATAATTGTATATATGAATATATCTAATATATTTTCTTTCGTCGAAATGTTTTCCTTTCATATATTTATACTGATGTAATATATAGAATAATCCGCTGTATACTTACAACAACAAAAAAAAAAAACTTCTGTATACTATTTTCGTGGCCTGTTGACACTCTTCGCCCTCAGGTGATGAATTTGTAAGATTGCGGGGATGATCAAATGTCCTCAGCAATGACCACCTGCGATCAATCTGTAATCAATTTCGATTGTTTTCATAGCTAAAATTATTCATTATTGCAATTGCTTTAACATAATAATTGTTGAAAATTCATCTTTACTTTTTAAATATTAATAATGATATAATTTATAATTTTCAAGAAACATTTACTGCTTCACCTGAAGAAGCCGGTGTGGTGAAACAATTGTGTAAAAGCAATAAAAGCTTTTTGAAAATTACTAAGTGATTATACAATTATATATTGATTTAAATTTGATAAATATTTTTCAGTATATTGTACGAATTGTGATAATATAATTTTAATCTGTAGATAAAAACCTACGCACAGTTTATATATTAACAAGCCTTGTTTACAAATTTTCAAAATCATTCAGTGGTGATAATGCTTATTGCTCAACTACTAAAAACTTTTATGTTTCATCTTAAAACTGATACCTTTAAATTCACTTCATAAAACTAATGTTATTGTTTGTTACCTAAGCTATAGTGCAGTTGAAATCTAATGTAGGATAAGTTAATAGTCACTAATCCACCCCCCAATCAGTAAAATAGCTTAAGAATTGAATTTGTTACGACGAAATGAAAACGTGTTTATTCTGATGAGGATTTATTTATGTGCAATTAATTGAAATTAAATTATTGTTTATATTAAAAGAGTTGGAGGGTATGTTAGTGGCCACCCACCCTACATATACACTTATTTAAACACTGAATAAGATTTTTTTGCTAACATTTGCAGTCATTGATTTTTTTAAAGCTATTAAAAAAAATTTGACTCGAGTAAAAACATAAATATATAATTTAAAATTCTGCATATAATTTGTACCAACAAAATCATCTTGTTTCTATTAACCACTTGCGCAATAAAGATGTGTCACACACGTCAATGTTAATCGTAGCGCAAGTGGTTAATGGCCTTCAATATCATTCTTATTACTATAAGTAGATTTTGACCCACTCTCCAATTAATAAAATAAAGGAGGTAAACACTTATATATAATAAAATAATGCATTTGTGCATAAATATCTGATACTTTTTTTTAACACCAATAAAGTCACTTATAATTATACAATTAGAGTGAGTTCCAGGAAATCCGTTCACTATAAACACTATTATCGACTGATCAATTGTTGAAATTAATTTCATCAGCACTCATTCATTTATTCCTTAGGAAAAAATTTTAAGAGTAAAAATAAGTGCCTAAATTCATCCCACCTATTCCAATAAATAAAACATACACAAGATCAATAAATTTATCACTATTTGGATAATTTATATGAATTAAAACAATTAGGTTAAGTTTATAATATGAAAAAATTAATTACCGTTTAAATTTAATACATTTTAAGAACTAATTTCTTACCCACACTCTTCCTTCTTTCCATAAACAAAAAAGTACGTGGGAGCACTAAGCATTATCACAACATTAAACTCAATTTTAAAGAACCACAAAAAACATAACCCTAATTAAGTACTAAAACAATTGAAATAATTTCCATGATGTCACACACGCAATTATTACATTTAAACAACATTCGCTGTAAATAAAACATTAGCTCAAAAAAAACAAAAAACAATCGAAACTCGATACATCCTGTACATACTTGAATTTTTGTGATTTCACTTGTAAAAAAAAATCATCGGACTTCCTCTTATATTTATTGCGTTCTCAGAAAGAAGAAAATTAACGAAACGTTATTTTGTTACATTATTTAGCTTTAATGCACAAATTTACCGCTTTATTGTCATACATATCTCGCTGAGTTGAAGAGGTTATTTACTGAATAGTTACATAAGTATTAATTCTTACGTTATTTATGTGGGAAGAGAGATTCTTGTATATAATAGTTATCATTAACGATGAATAAATGTTGTCCTTTTGTTAAAACATTTTATTTGGAATAAAATTGATTTTATCTACATACAAACAGCTCTGGTTTTGATTTATAAAAATACGAGAGAGCACCTTGTTTTTGTTACCTTCGTTTTATTTAAATAAGCAAGATACCCTGGATTCGTTTTGAACACATCGCCCATCCAGAAGCATTCCATGGAAATATCGGTAAGTATAAAAAAATATATATAAGGGTACTTCCAATCGGCACGTTACGGTTTGAACACTGGGCTTAGCCTATTTATGACACTTAAGTACCTACAGCCTAATGTACCTAAAATCGGAAATACCCTTTAATACTTAAACATTGTGTAAATTAGGAGATTCTCATGCAAATTATTACTTAGCATTAATTTTTGGCCATGGTACTAATTAAATAATAGTCGAATGTTAAAACTCGTCGTGCCTGGCTAAAGCTTCACCGAAATCAGTCGCTTGCGAGCCTACGAATAAATCGTATTTATTAAGGATTTCCTCTTTCGTTAATTGCTGATCAGCATCCGAATCCGCTTCATAGATTAAATGTCTAGATTCAGCTTCGGCGTGATCGAAATCTGGCGGAAGAATCCAGGTCTTTACTTCCTCCTGATCCATAAAACCATCACCGTCTTTATCCCTGTAAATTCTGAACTGATCCCTCTCGTTCTTCACCCACTCAGGCTCTTCATCACCCTCTTCACTCTTGTACATATCACCTATGTATTCAGCTAGCGAAATTTTACCATCACCGTCCTTATCGATGTCCTCCATAGTTTCAATCACCACAATGTCCCGCATGTGTTCACTATCTTCAGGATGTAAAAACGTGGCAAATTCCTGCTTAGTTAAAGAATCATCGCCGTCTCCGTCGGCCGCCGCCCACCTTCTCCTATCCCGCTTCATCATCGCTTTGTAGGAGAAACCTTCGTCGTCCTTTTCCGCCTCTACTGGATCCATGTGGTCGAGAAAACCGTACAACATTTTCTTGTAGGACTCCCACGCCAGAGTTTCCTGATCTTCGGGATTGTGCTGCCTCCACTGCCTCTCCACGTCCTCCATGATGTAACGTTTCTGCGTGAATCGGATCCAGTCTTTTAATTCTTCGTGCGAAATGATTCCATCTTTATCGTTATCGATTTTATCGACTATCAAACTGTAAAACACAAAAAATTCATAAAATTATTGTAAAACTTTTTATATGGGAAAATAAGTTTATGCTCTCAGCGATTTTTAAAAACACTAGAATCTAGAACGTAACTTTACAATAACCTTGAAAAAATTCAAAATGAACAAGAAAATAAATATTGTAATGTATTTATTAAGAACAGATAAAATTTCGATTAATTTGTCAGATCTCTAAAAAATACAATTATCAGGCAAAAGGACCATGTGGCCGATACTACTACAAATAATATTAAAATGATAAAAATAAAGATACAAATTGTAAAAGAAAAACATAAACAACAAACTTTCAAGTCTACAAAACCATTTCATAACCTAAAAACATTATAAGGACTTTTTTAAATAATGTGAAAACTTAATAAATGAGTTCAGATGCTTGAAAATATTCAGAGGATTATTAATGAAAAAACAACACATAAAATGGAAATAATTGTAACAAAAATTAACAAAAAAAAACAAAATCAATTATTTTAGCATTTTAGCACAAACAAATAGGTAATAAAAAGCAAAATTGCATATTGCTAAAATTAAAATAAGATAACAATACAAAAAAAAGTTTAAATTCCAAGAATGAATGTAAATAATAAACATAAAGTAAATAACATAATAAAATGTCAAAATGAAAACATAGAAAAGGGAAGTAATGTGACCATAATAGTACTTTACCAAGAAAATTGAAATTGCCAAGAAAAAACAGTTGGAAATTTCAAGAAACAATTTAAAATTGCTTAAAAACAGTTGAATATTTTACTTTTTTTTAATATATAAAAAACAATTAAATTTGTCTGGGAAAATAATTGAAAACATTTTAAAACAGAACTAAAATTGGATTGAAAATTGATGGCATTTTACAAAAGCAGAACAAAACAGAAAGTATGTTAAAAACAGTTGAAATTTTTCTAAATAAAACATTGAGAAATTGAAATTTTCTTTAAAAAAAGGCGCAAAAACATTAAAATGTTTTCTAAAATGTTTGTGTGAATAGCTGAAATTTAAGGTAAATTAAAAATTTTAAAATAAGTGATAGAAACAACAATTTAAAAATCACAAAGAAAAACAATTGTAAACTTGTAAAAATGTAGCTAAAATTTTGCAAAAACAAAACAGTTTTCTTAAACAAGTGAAAACTTTTTAAAAAAATTCAAAAACAATTTTTTTTTGTTTTAAAAAAGAGAACAATTGAGAATTTATTACAAAATAGTCAAAAAAACACTTTTAAATACAATTTGGCTTTTCAAAAATAAAAGAATTCAAATTATAAGAAAAAATATTTAACAAAAATATTACAAGTTAAAAAAAACACTAATAATGGTTGTTTTTTTTTTTCTTCAAAAAAAGTAAACTTTCATGGGGATAAAAATTGAAAATTAAAAAGGTTTAAAAATTGCTTAAAAATAATTGGATAAAGAAAGAACATTGAAACATTTAGAAAATAAGAAAGAATTAATTAGGAAATAATAAGAGAAGACTTGCAAAAAATTAAGTTTGCCAAGAATTCGTTTAAAAATATTCTAAAAAAATTTATGTTTGAAAGTAACTAAAATTTTCGTAAATCTATTAATAAAAACTCTCTAGAAAATATTTTCTAATTCTCTTAAAACAGTCGCTATGATATTCGCTAAAATAAAAAAGATTTAATTTTGATATAAAAATTTCATAAAAAAATTACATATTACCTAAAAAAAAAAGATTGAAAATGAATTTTACCACAAAAAAAAAATTAAGTTTTGTTAAGAAATTTATTAGATAATTTCCATACAAAATTTTAAAAAAAATATTTTTCTCAAAAACCAAAATATTTATAAAAAATTTGCTTAAATAAAAGTTGTTCATTTTTTATTATTTATAACTTGTGTTAGATTTTTTTTGGCTTTTAAAGGAAAATCCGGAAAAACAATTAAACCTTTTTTAAAAAAGTAGCAATTCATTAGAAAATGCCAAAAGAAAAGTTCATCATCATCAAAAATCTATTAAAAACATTTGAAAACTTTCTACCAAACGTTTTCAAATTCTCTTAAAAACAGTCGAAAATAAAAAAGGATTTTTGTTAAGAAAAGAAGATTAAAATTTTATAATAAAAAATAATTAAATAATAATAAATAAAAAAATATTACAAAAAAAAGATTTGCTAAGGAACATATTGTATAATTTCCATGTAACCCTTGTACTTATTAGTAAAATTCAAATTTAAATTGTGGTCTGAGCTAATATCACAAGCACACGTGATAAGTTGTGACCACAACTAATATTTAAATCGTGTGATCCTAGTGTAGTCATGACTCGAGAAATTTCAACGCCAACAAATCAAAATTTGTTAAAAAAAAACACTTTATAAAGTTAAATGAATAATTTTTAACTTTTCAAAGTAATTTTTTTGGGAAAATAATTTTACAAACTGAAAATCTCAATCAGACAAGATTTTAAAAGGGTATTATTATTTTCTCTCTCTCTCTCTCTCTTACACACACACACACATTCAATCATTTTAGAAACAAATAAATACAGCAGTTATAATAATGCTAAAATAAAATAAAAATATATATTAGTGTAATCAAATGTAAATTAGATACATTTACTTTCAATTTTTTCACAACAAAACTCCTAAATATATAAGAAAAACTTGCAGAATATAACACTCTCATTAAGATTACTAGGCAAAATATATTAAATTAATTTTCAACAACGTAAAGGACTTTAATACATTATTTCAAATTTGAATCTTACTCAAAACACATTAGCAAACAATGTAACATATCAACTCTATGAAAACTTTTTTAATCTTATTAACTAGTTGATTAATTTTGTAAAGAATTATTAATAAATTTGTAATAACTAAATTTCAATTTAAAATGATCAGAAAAACATATTGGTTATTAATTAAATACTACTATTTATTAATTCTAGAACATTCTATAGTTCATCCCGTTCATTGACACTTGAACTACGACCTACATTTACATCCAAACACCGAAAATAAATCGTTTTTCAAATCTCGAAGATAAGAAATTTCGCAACAATTACCTCAACCTCCGCCTGCTCTCTTCCGGCGGTAGCTGATCGAAAGTCTTCGCCTCCTCCCCCAGGAAAGCTTCGTGATCGTACTGAGCATTGTGGTGTTCGTCGTGATAGTGCTCCTGCCCGCTCAATTCCCTGTCAATCACACGGTCCTTCTTTTCGTCCGGCTTGGGTACTGCCAGTGCGGATAACACAAGAGCAAACAGGATGAAACAGTGAAACGCCTGCATTTTCACTGACTGGAAGAATAGAATTGTGTGGATTAATAGAGTTGAGCCACATCATACAATTGCTTGATTTGATTAACACCCACTGTTAATTCAACAGTGTGATTACTTTAACACACGCTCTAGAAAATTCATATAAGGGATTAATTTTTAACGGTTTTCAATTAAATTAATCCACCGTGTAATTGATAACTGCATGTTCGTATGCAATATTTGAGTGGGTGTGCACGGCGCTTTTGTTTCTTTTTTTTGTTTTATTTTTATTAATAAATAAGTTTTGGTTAACCTAGTATATATTTTTTAAATAATAGGTGTTTATAATTTTGATGAATATGTGTGGGACTTACCGATTGGTTTGATATGTTTTCGGGCGACCTAATTAACACCCAGCCTCCGATTCTCTTCGCTTCCAACTCACCAAGTTTTGATCTTGAGCCGAACCGACCAGTACCAGGAAGCTGTATTCGGCCGATTATCAAAACATTGCGTTGGCCATCTGTTGGGAACTTATGTAATTAAATTTGAAAAGTTATAGTGTGTCGACATCTATTATTAGAAGCGTATATTTTACTTTGATTATTTGGTTGCCTATGTTAAATTAAAAAAAAAATGCAATTTTTGTGTCTAATTAATAATACTGATAGTTGTAGAATATGTATTTTTAAATATGGTCATTTAAAAGCATACTCTTATAGCCTTATTTGAAATTGCACCAGTTAAAAGTTATATAATTGTTTGAAGGTATGTAATACTTACTATATTATTATAAATAAAAAATGCATATTGAAACTAAATCCGTTAAAGTTACATATGAAATATTGAAAAATCCTTTTTATTTTCTGTTTTAATTTATTATTAGGTAACGTTATTTGAAATGTATTTTAAAAATCGCCTTATACTAACGAAATCCTGCTCAGCTCTTAAGAATTGCCTCAATTTTATAAAATAAAACATAATTTAACAAATAAGGAGCAATGAAAATGATGGTGGCGACCGTTACTATGTGGTAGTTTATTTTTGAATGGGTAAATGAAAATAAAGAGGAGATGAACCCTGTTGCAGTGTAGGTCAGATAATGCGGGAAAAATACTGTATTTGTAATGACTGCGCCCTTTTTTCTATTTTGTATGTTCGCACAGCGCCAAATCATGTTATTTTGTATCAGTATTTAACAAGCAATGAGAGGGTACTACTTATAAGATAAATAAATCAGTTATTACAAAGTTTTTAAATTAATTACCCTATACTTACAAGAATAAGGCATTTAGTTTCTACAAGATTACATTAAACAATAACAAACCCAATTCACAAATAAAAAAATACAAAAACTTAACTATTAGAGGAACTTGTTCATTTATTCTGAACACAAATATTAATTTCAAACATATAAGAGTTTAATTTCTATGATTATCGTTATTTTTAGACAATTAACTGTTTATATACAATTTCATACATTAACTGTATATTTTCACATTGTTATTTCCAGTGAGTTTGTAGTTCACTGATTTTTTACTTAATCTTTGAACTTATATTCTAAGAAGATATTACAGATTGCAGCAACCATCTTTCTATTTTGTAGCAATAAAAGTTGTAGGATGAAATGTATATTTTCTCTGTGTATTAAAAATTATATCTTTGGAGATAAAAAGGCGGAGAACATTATATTGTTAATATAAATTATTTTTTTACACTTCTTAGTATTGACATTACCACCATTTATGATTTGAGTTTACGTTACGTGTTTTAAATAATATAATTTTAAAAAAAACAGTGAGTTTATTCCTTACTTGACTTATTTATTAAACGTTAGATGTACATTAATTAAATAAGTAAAATAAGGAATAAAATCAGTGCTATTTTATTTTATTATTCGACATTTTATTAATAAAATGTTAACTTAACGTGATTATTTGACATAATCTACATCCTTCTTGAAAAAAATGAACGTATTTTTCGTATCCAGAAAATATTGCTTAAGATATAAGTTATAATAAATGTATTAATATTTCTCTGAATCTGTTTTCTTAATATAATAAATAGTTAGTTCTTTTGGCATCACAGACTAAGTAAGTTTAGTCGTTTATTATTAATTGCTATAATACATTATTTTTTAGAGTGAAATACAATGTTATCTTTAGTTAAAAGCTAAAACAAATTTGATATAATAAATGAAAGAAAATATACTGGCGACATCTGTTAGTAAAAATTGAAATACAAATTGATTATTTAGTTGCCTATATTGCATATCTTGAAAAACTATTTTTAATATATATTTTTTTCATAATCGCTAATCTTGATTCTCCTAAAATATTCTAATGACGACATATTGAGAAAATCATACTATTTTTACAAAATGTTAAAGTTAGTGTTAGTGTCGACATTATTACTATTTATGTTTTAAGTTTAAGTTAAAAGCTAAAAAATTGATCTAATATATGAAAGTAAATATATTTAAAAACTTACACTGTCGACATCTGTTAGTAAAAATTAATACTATTTGTATATTCAGTTGCCTATGTTGCATATCTGCAACTACCATTTTGAAAATATATTTATATTGAGAAAATAATATTATTTTTACAAAATGTATAAGCGGTATTTAAGAAATTCTTTTATTTTTTTTAATACAATCTCATCCTAAACTTTTTCTACAGTCGAAGGAGTTAGTATTTTGAATATAAATTCAATTTTTGAGGTAAAATATCTTTGTAGACGTTAAGTTACAATTTATTTTCAGCGAATACCTGAAACTAGAAAGTTTAAATGAATAAATTAAATAAGATATCATAAACTCAAACCATATATAAATATAGCGCACAAGTTTATTTGTATATAATATACTACATTTTATTCATACTAATAATAAACATTAACATATTAGGATAATTATACTAATTTAATTATCGTTAGATATAACTACAATTTCTTTATAGATAATTTAATACTTTTTTGTTGTTATCATAATAATGTTTACAACTATGTGTTTTCATCATTTACTTCAATTTTGAATTAATAATTTGCAAAATTAATGATAATCTTTGGAATGTCCATCAAAACAGCCTTTAAAATTTACAAAATGATTTGCCGCCATCTACTTGACTATGGTAATCCTCTTTTCTCCAATTCCTGTAATCCTACTATCCACAATATCCAAATCCTCTATATAATCTTTCTAACCAACTCCTATACTTCTGTTATTCATTGTTATCATTGAACGCCTTCTATACCTGAAAAATTTTCCAAAAATTCCTTCAACCAACACATCCTTTCCCTTTACTGCTTGCGCAGAAATCCGAGTCTGATCTCAAAATGCAAAATGCCTTCATTCACAACATTTGAATTCATCATCCATCATCCATCATCATCATAGAGACAGACTGACAAGATACATAAAGACCGACAAATCCGGACTGCTAGTCGATAACCATTTAACAGACTAACTCACTAACACTCATATTATTATACATACATTACATTATATCATTGTATTTTGTTTTTTGTTTTTTTCTTTGCTGATTTGTTTTGTTCGGTATAGTTTTCTTTTCAGCATTCATATTTGGTAGTAAAATTTTTCTTTTTAGAAATAAATATACACATGTTTATCTTCAAAACGAATTTGTCTCTAAAAATGTTGCTGAAAGCTAGCAAAAACTTAATATTGATATCATTTACAAATATGAATTAATTAGAATAAAATTGTTGTTGTATAAAATGTATGTTTAACTGTTAACGGTGGAGGCTTCTACTTCGTTATACATTATTCTTCACAAATAAAAAACTTTTTAACTTTGATTGTATAACACTGACTTTATTAAGTGACTATAGTTTCGACAATTTTAGCTTGTCATGATCAAACTAGAAGCTAAAATTGCCGAAACTATAGTCACTTAATAAAGTCAGTGTTATACAAACAAAGTTAAAAAGTTTTTTATTTGTGAAAATGTATGTTTGGTTACCTCGATTATCTTAAAATTTTATTGCTTCTTTTGTATATGGATGATTGTGGTATTAGAAAGAATAAACAAGTATTTTTACCTCATAATTTAATAAGTTAATTTAATTTTTAATAATTTTAGATATAATTTTCTTACTTTTTGGTTTATTGGTGCTCTTGTTTACTGGTTTTATGGCTTAAATTTCTAGAAATAAAAAAGTAATATTTTGTCTTCCTGCATAAGAAGTTTGCAGATAGTGAAAACTAAATACTGTCGACATCTATTAGTAAAAATGAAATTATTTTCATTTACCCTTTTAAGAAGAACAAAGTTGTAATGAATAAAAAAGTATTCAAACACGTGAAGTATATTCTGTTGCCTATGTTAAAAGTCTATAACTTAAACCGGTTAAAATAGGGATATTGTATGTTTAATTGAAATTGTATTTACAATTTACTTAATTTTGGCTAGTATTGCAATGAACAAAGTATTATTGGATTTTCATTGTGATTTAATTAAATTTGTTTCATTCAACCCTATTTTATTAGATATTTTATTTATCGTTGATTCCTGAGGCATCTACAGCGTTATACATGTTATTATATAATAATAATAATAATTATTATTATTACTATATTTTATTTATATTTTTAAAGATGTTTTAATTAATGCCTATTTTTATTACGTATTATATCTTACTGCAAAAAGTCTAATATAAGTATATTTTATTAATTAACAGTAGAGATATTTTGTTTAATTGTTGAAGAAATAGAGTATAAATTGCTTTAATTTTTGATGATATGAAGTTATTTAAAGTTATATATTGTAAAGTCAAATTATAATTCGTTAGGAAATTTAATATTATTTAATAGAACAGAGCTGGTTCACAATAAGCTAGATTCAATAAATACTGTATTGAATCTTTTACATTTGTAAATGTAGTAAAATCTCCAAATTTATCAAAGAAAATGAAAACAATTCACGTAAATTCAAACCATCAATAGTGTTTATCAAAGAATTTAATATATTTATATTTATTAATTAAATGAATTTTATAATGTTTGAAATTAACAATTGTTTTATTATAGATTTTAAAATTGCATTCCTAGTAAAATATTAACTATTTTTAAGCAAAGAATCAACTGTCTTTTTTTAAATTTTAACAATTAAATTACCGATGTTTTAATAGTATTTAACTATACTATTTTTTATTTTTCCTTGTGTGTAATGGAAATAGTCTTTATGTCACTCCTTCACAGTATTAATAATTTGTACGCTTGTACTACCGTACTCTTGACCTAGGTTAATGCGCTGTTTATTAGGGTAGGTCGGGAGTACGATAGGTCATTGCATTCTATATTGTGGTAGGTCATAAGTACGCTAGAATAAGTAATAGTTAAACGTATTCTCTTAAGTTTATTAGGCTATATTAAATTAAAATTAGGTCAATAGTCAAAAATACGTAAGTAACATTTCGTAAATCTACAAATCATTGTTGTAAACACATTTTCAAAAAATAATTATATAGCAAGCAACGACATAGAAAACACAGTTAAAATTTAAAAACAAAAAGGAAAGAAAAGAAAATCATTGTGGTAGATTTACGAAATGTTATGGTATTTTTAAATAATTTGTTAATTTTTTTACAATGAACTAAAGGACTTTTGTTTTTAAATTTTAACTGTCGTTTTTTTTTCTATACAGGGTGAAATCATATTAACCTGGCGAAATCATATTAACTCAGTTTTATCAACGATTAGCAGTCGTCTTTTTTTAATTAAAAATATCAAAAAGCTAGTGTCACTTAACGTTCTAAAAACCTTATACTTTGCCCTAATAGAATCGTTCCTTACATATGGACTACTTTTCTGGGGCCCCAAGTGTGATGATATTTTTATTTTACAGAAAAAAATTGTTAGAGCTATGAGTAACCAACCATTCAATGCACATTGTAAACCTCTTTTCAAAAGGTTACAGTTATTGACTCTGCCGTGCCTTTATATTTTTAAGCTCATAATGCATACGTTTGATACAAAACATCGCTTAAAAACACGACAAGAGATTCATAATTATAATGTCCGCAATAAAAGAGACTTAGATCTACCGAAAACCAGACTATCAACAAATAAGGAAAATCCAGCGCACGTTGGAATAAAATGTTACAATAAATTAATAAATATCGATGAACGTTTCAAAATTCTCCATAATAGAAAAACTTTTAAAAACAAACTCAAACTATATTTATTAGAAAAATGTTTTTATTCCGTGTCAGAATTTTTAGATAAGGAATAATTTAATTTTAAGCCATTAATTATATCACTGTGTACCATTTCCGTTATGTTTAGGATTAAATTTTTCTTAATTTTAATTTGTAATATTATATGTTTAAGTTGTATTGACGAACCCACAATGTAGTGTTATATTCAGAGGTAATAAATGAACTTTACTTTACTTTACTAGTTTTTTAGATGTTCTCTATGGAGATCTCAGAAACTATAAGAGATAGGAAAACGGTTAGATGGGAAAGGAAGTGTAGTTTTAAGAGACGATTAGAATTGCACTTTCAAAGTTTTAAAAAAAGTTAAGGGTAACTAGATGTTTTGAAAAAAATTTTCAAATCACTATATCTCCGTTAACATGGCATATAGAAAAAAAACGGTATAAGACAAACTTGTACATAATTTAATGCGGATTAATAAAATTTATTCAGAAAATTTTTGTCGCCATTATTTTCTGAGATATGATGACAACTTTAATGGAAACCATAGTTTCAAAAACTAATTAGACATGAAAGGGATACAAGTAAATCAATTGCAGTTCTTTATAATATTATATTTTATTAATCTGCATAAAATTATCTACAACTTTTTTTAACAGTTTTTTTTCTATATGTCATAATAACCGATATTCATTTGAAAAAATTGACAGTTTTTACTTTTTTAAAATTTTGTAGTTATCCTTGACTTTTTTGAAAATTTTGAAAGTGTAGTTTTATTCTTCTCGTAAATCTACACTTCTTTAACTATTTTAGAGCAATTTTTCTAACCGGTTGCTTGATTTTTCTTGGCACGTATATATTTCTTTGAGTAATTTATAAAAAAAAAATTAATATATCTTTCAATCAATTTTTTTAATTGTAAAATTTCATCTCACCTTTATACCTTCCAAGAAAATTTCCGAATTTTGGAAAAATGTTGGAGAGAACTCTGAACAATTGAGACAAGAAATTCTCTAAAATTCTAGTTGAGTAAATTCCCGTAATAGTATAAAACTATCAATTATTAGAGAATTATAGAAATCTGAAAGGGAAATAGTTGGCCAATATTGTTAAATAAATAGAAAAATGTTGAAAAATTGTAGATGTCAAGAGAATAAATCGTTAGAAAATTTTAGAAATCTCGCATAAAATTCTTAAAATTTGGAGAGGAATTTATTGGAAAATTTTAGAAACCTGGAAAAGAAATTGCTAGAAAATTCTAGAACTCATAAAAAAATTATCACAATCTAGAACAGAATCATTCTTAGGACGTACGAGTTCTTATTAGTGGAGAAATTGCTGGAATACTTTTATACAAAATTTAATAATGCTATTGTATAAACTGACGGCATCTCCGAAATATATTTGACAGCGTTTACGTTTGATCCTCGCAATAAGACTTATTTCATCGACGAACGTGTCTGATCGAAGATTTCGCCACAAACTGCGACGTGCTTCCGTCGACACTATTCCGACGCTATCAGTCGCTTGATTTCCGGGAAAGTTGTTTTCCCCGAAGTAATTTGTCTTCCCCGGGGATCGATACCTACTCCAGATAATGTCAAACCGTAATGATGGTAGTGCTACGATTTAATTTACAAAAAAATCATCAGAGTTTGTTTAACGTCTCATCCCGCAAAGTTATCACAAATCCCCGAACTTATCGGAAGTTCCGGCACGCTAATCCCCCGGGGGGAATTCCCCTAAACCCTTCCGGGATTTACTGAACGTTGTAAGGGTATCGGCACATCCTATTCCTCGGGATTTCCAAAAATGACCACTTACAAACAATACGGCTCGAAAAAAAAATCATCAGCGCGCTCGTCCCCGTAATCCCCTCCACCCCACCACTAGGCCCTAAGGGGGTTCCGCACTAAACCGCCGGGGCTTAATGGTGCCATCCTGAGTAAGTAAGTAAAGTGAGCAATGGTCGTAATCGTAATCATTAGGGCGGGGTTGAGTGTTAAATGGATATAGCTCGCAGTCATTTACATTTCGTTTAACTGAAACGTTAATCGTGATATACCGTAGTTGATAAAGAATTTACAGATTATGCGCGTTATTGGTATAATAGGGTCGTGCTTTATTAATATTCCGTACTGGATGGCTCCATAGGGTATGATGAATTTTAATCTGGGTCGCCATATAGTCGGGATTCATTAAAAGGGATTATTTTGCCGGGCGTCGTTAAGGATATGATGACCTTTTTTTTCGGTGTCATCCACCTGCTATTAATTTTTAAAAGCTTCATTATTAATATATTCGTATGATAAATTACAGTAGGGTGAAAATGAATTTTCTTGTAAGTGCACACAGAAGGGAAAAATTAAATTAAATACGCGATTATTAATCTACCCTTATAAAATTACTTACAATTATACAAAACTATAAAACTAGTATAAAAATATGATTGTAACTTGTGGACAAATAAATGTGGATACATGGTAAAATTCGAGATTCAACTAGGACTAATAAGTTATAAAGTAGAGAGAAGAGTGATGAACCTTGAGGAACACCTTGTTAAAGAAAAACATTGTTTAGAACAGAGACTTAAGGTAAACATTTCTAAAACTGAAAGAGAAACTATTGTGACAATTTAAAAACTCTTAAAGAAAATATTAGGAACTTAGAAAGAGAAATTACTGGAAAATTGAAATTTTTGTTGAAATTGTATTAAATCAGTACTACAAGAGGAAGATTATGACATAAATACAATTTCATTTAATATTGACAGCTACACAGTAACATTCATCAAGAAAATTTCTAAAAATTTGGAAGAGAAAATTTAAGGAATTGACAAAAAACTCAATTTATTAAAAATAGAACAAAAATACATGCTGGAAATACTATTAATCTGAAATAAACGTTTCTAGTAGGTTCAAAGATATGTGTTAGAAAAATTAAATTGTTAATATCTCTCTGTAATTAGCCCTAGTGGCTGTTGGATTGATAATAAATAATTAAAGATAAGAAATAAAGAAAAGAAGAAAATTTATGGAAAATGGAAGAGCAAATTCTGGAAATTCTATAAATTTAGAAGAATAATTGTTATAAAATTGTATTACTCTTAAAGACTAGAAATTAGAAATTTGAAAAGAAATCTTTAGGAATTCGTATAAGTTAAACCCAGCAATGAGAAAAATTTTAGAAGTCTTAGAAGAAATGTTAAAATATTGAAAGAAAACTCTTATTACTGATTTCTAAAAATTTGAAAAAAATGCTCGAAAATCTATTTGGAAGTAAAATGTACCGAAAAATTCTATAAAGCAAGAAATACTAGAAAATTTACTAAGAATATTGTTTTAAATATTTGATGGTAGAGACGTTTACTTATGTTATGTTATGTTATATTTGTCTTTATCATACATGCTTATAAAAAAATATTAATAAAAATTGACAGAAAAAAGTACATACATATAAAAAATTCAAATTTTGTCAGCATGCTGAAGGGCGGAATTCATTTGCATCAAATGTTCTTCCATTCAAACCCATACTTTCCTCCGCTGTTCCAAACGATTCAGCGTTGGTTACTTATTTTGTTAAGCATTTAGATGCTTATTTTTCTCTTGATTTCGGGATGTGTTTAATAAACTTCAAACTGACTTTGACATCAGTTATTGTGTCTCATTTACAAATATTTTATTAATTTACTGTATGTGAGACTTACAACAAAACATTTCAAACAGGGGGAAGAGATATTGTTGAGGAAATTTTATAACATTTGAAGAAAGATTTAAAACCCCGAAAGAGAGATTTCTCTTGGAATTATAAGGAAAAATTGCAGAACTATAGAATAATATTTCAGAATTTTAGATAGGAAATTCTTACAACCGTACTAATAGTCAAAGATTAATTCTCGGATTGTAGAATCCTAGATTCATTGTCAGATTTAGTAACTTTTTTAGTAACATTTGAATATCACTGGTTTTACGTTGGTGTCACGGAACGGAACTGACGTGATTGTCGGTAAAGAAGAACGTGAAATGTTTGTTTGCAAAGTTAGTTTGTGTGATAAGGGACAAGGAATAAGCATTGTTTTGATTTAATCAAGATTAAAGTAAGTACAGTCGATAATTATTTTCAATGAAAATTGTAGAATTATTTTCATATAATGTTTTTGCAAACAAACATTGCACATGCTCCTCAACTGACAATTACGGGTTTATATTGACAATACCATCAGCTGTTCCATGATACCAACATAAAACCAGTGATATTTAAATTTAACTAAAAAAATACGACAATTAATCTAGGATTCTACAATCCTAGAATTAATCTCGGTCTATTAGTACCGCTGTTAGGAAATTCTCGCAATTGGTTTTTGGAAAATTTTAAAAATCTGAATAATTTTTCAAAAGTTTTTAGAAATCTGAATAATTTTTCAAAAATTCAGATGAGATAAAGCAAGGAACGTTGAAAAGTTTCTAAAAACTGAAGAAAACATCGTTGAGAAATTTTAGAAGTCTTAAAGATAATATGTATAAATATTACAAGAAACCAACTTATGTTTCGCATTCAAAACAACTATGAGAAACTGAAGAAATATTCTGGAAACGTAAAAGAAAAACCACGTTAAAAATTGTATAAATTTGGAAGAAACATTTCTTGTAAATTCCAAGAAGAAATCTTGCAATTTGACACATAAACTGCTAGAAAAAATAATGATAGGGTGAGAAATGATAGAAAATTTACGAATAATAAAAGAGATATTGCCAAGAATTCTATAAATTCAGAAGAAAATTTGATAGAAAATTCTAGAATAGAAAATTCAATGAACTGTTAAAAAATATTCTAGAAATCTAGAACAAAAATACATAATGGAAATTCTATAAATCTGAAAGAAACGTTAATAGTTTATAGATAAATGTTAGAAAAATCCTAGAAGGTAAGAAATAAAGAAAAGAAGAAAATTTACGAAATATTAAAGAGAAATTGCAGGAAATTCTATAAATTCAGAAGAATAATTGTAAAATTATAATACACTTAGAAATTTAGAAACGAAATCCTTAGAAAGAGAGTATAAGTATATATAATACATTTTGAAAACACGGTTGGGGTTCTGATTCAAGAAAACTCTTATTACTGGCTTCTAAAAATTTCTAAAAATGCTGGAAAATCTATTCGGAAGTAAAATATTTTGAAAAATTCAATAAATGATAGACATTTTAATTAACTGTATAAGAGTTACAACAAAACATTGCAGAAAGGGGGAAGAGAAATTCTTGAGGAAATTTTATAACGCTTGAAGTTAACAATAAAAAAATATAAAGAGAAAATTCTAGAATTCTAGAATAAACTTTTAAAAGGCATATTCTTAAAACATTCTCAAAAATTGTTTTGGGAAAATTTTAGAAATCTGATTAATTGTTCAGAAATTCAGATAGATCGTTGAAAAATAATGTGTGCTTTTAATTCAAAGCAGCTATAAGAAACTGAAGGAAAATTCTACAAACGTAAAAGAAAAAACATGCTATTAATTCTATAAAACTGAAAGTAACATGTCTAGTAAATTCTAAGCAAAAATCTTGCTATTTGATAGATAAGCTGCTAGAAAAGAAACGATAGCGTGAGAAATGATAAAAATTTAGACAAAACAAAAGAGATATTGCTTAGAATTCTATAAATTTAGAAGAAAAGTTGTTGAAAAATTAACGAATTGTTGAAAAATATTTTAGGAAATTAAAAACAATTAAAGTTTTTAGATGGAACATATATATCACAGGGGTGGTTTTGTAAATTAAAGACTTGCTGTGTTCCATAATCGATAAAATAAGAACAGAAAAAAACCCACCCCTTCAGTAATCATACACCTTTGAACATGACAAGTAGTTATCAAAACATATGTCAGGAAACTGATAAATTAATTATGGAACAAAACAAGACTTTAATTTACAATAAAGTTTTTGAAAATTTTTAGAAATCTGCATACTATTTGGAAATTTTAGATGAGATAAAGTAAGGAACGTTAAAAATTTTCTGAAAAATGGAAGATAAGTTGTTAAGAAAATTTTATGCCAATTTTAATAAATGTATTATTCACAATACAAAGACTGTCATCAAAAATTTCCAGTAGAATAAAAAAACTCGCATTGTAGAAGAGTAATTACTGAATAAAAATCAACAAAATGAAACTGAAAACTTAAAATTTTGATTAGATAAAGCAAGAATTAGTTATAAATTTTTGATAAAAGTTTAAAAATTTCTCAGAAAATCTAAAAATGAAGAAAATAATTTATTGGAAAATTTAGAATCTCCTAAAAATCTATACAATTTACAAATTTACAAGAGGAATTCCTTGAGAAATTTGAAATTAATTTGCGTTTTACGAATAGTACAACTATCAAAGCAACACTAATTTGAATGAAATTATTTCTTTTGAATAAACTAATATTAATTAGCCAGAGAAATAGTTGTTTCAAATTAATTTGTAGTCTTAGTAAGACTCACTGTGTAGATTCACGAAATGTTTTAATATTTTTAAATTTATTAAATAAATAATTGTCAATTAAACAATTTAAAAGAGTAGTAATAATTTTCTTATTAAAAAATAATGCGTTTTATGCCTTCTAAGAATATGGATGTTGTTGATAATTAACTTCGTTTCATGGTATTTTTATTTCGTTTGTGACAAATTCTAGTTTGTTATATATACCTACACATTGCTTGTCCTTAAGTTTTTATTAATATTGATACATTTTAAAGTGTTTTTTATTAGTAAATTTTAATATGTAATTTTTTATTATTTTGTCAACTATAGTTCTATATATTACTTATTTATTTGTTTATTGTATTGCTTGTTTTTTTGTTACTATGTAATTTATATCAAATATACTGTAAATTTCTACACGGGTTATTAGTCTTTAGAAAGTATCTCTGATGTTTCTAATTAGTTTGGTTCACTTCAAACGCCTTTCTTACAGCCGTACTAATAGTCGCGAATTAATTCGAGTATAAGGATTATTCCTTTACCTCGGATTATTTTTAAAGATAAACGTCAATTCAATAATCCTGCGCGACGCAAGATTATTTCGAGATTATTCGCGAACTGTCAATTTCTTACTTGTCAACAGATATTTTTATAATTCATTATAGTTAATATATTGTTATTATAATTTTACCTTTATCCATTTCTGTAAAATGAATTACCATTATTATGTACCATTTCCATTAAAAATAAGTATTGATTGTACTTACTATATTCAATGGCGCTCTTCAACTGACAGAACATGACGATTCTGCCAACGTAAAACCAGTAATAATTAAATGTCACTAAAAAGTTCCCGTATAGTGCCAACGTAAAACCAGTAATAATTAAATGTCACTAAAAAGTTCCCGTATCGAGGATAATTCTTCGAAGTCGCCGAAACTACCCGTAAATACCCGACTAATAAATACGACAAATAATTCAGGATTTTTCAGTTCGAGAATTAATTCGCGACTATTAGTACGGCTGTTAGAATCCGCCGGTATGATTTTGATCTCTACTATTTTAATTTGTATGCAAGTTAAATTTATAAATTTAGTTGTAGTTTTTAATTTTAATAATCACTGCTAATTTCAGCCATTATATTATACTTACCGTCTTCTGTAATCTGATTTTTCTTTTAAATTGATAAGTGTAAACTCACTGTAAGTATAAATACGAATAAACTAAACTGCATTTAATTTGGAAGTAAAATATTTAGAAAAATCCAAAAAGTCAAGAAATGGTAGAAAATTTACGAAGAAAAACATTTCAAAAAGGGAGAAGAGAAATTATTGAGGAAATTTTATAATAATTGAAGAAAATACTAAAAATCCCAAAGAAATTTTCTCTTGGAAATATAAGGAAACAAAAAATTTTAGAAGTCTTAGAAGACATATATTTTTAATGTGAAATAGCTAGAAAATATATGATATATTTCAAAAATACCGCCCGGATTCTGATTCAAGAAACCTCTTATTACTGATTTCTAAAAATTTCAAAAACAAATCTATTTGGAAGAAAAATCCAATAAAGCAAGAAATGACAGAAAATTTACGAAGAATGATTTTTTTAATTAACTGCATAAGAGAGACTTACAACAAAACATTTAAAAAAATGAGCAGATAAATTGTTGAGGAAATTTTATAGCATTTGACGAATCGAAAATATTAAAACCCCTAAAGAGAAATTGCTGGGAAATATAAGGAAACAACTGCAGAACTCTCAAATAATATTTTAGAATTTTAGATAAAGATGGAACGTTGAAAAATTTCTAAAACTGGAAAAAACATCCTTGAGAAATGTTTAGTCTTAAAGGAAGTATATAAATATTACAAAATAATCAATTTTACAACTACTATGAGAAACTGAAGGAAATAAACGTAAAAGAAAAAACATGCTATAAATTCTATAGAATCTGGATGAAACATTTCTGGTAAATTCTAAAAAAAAAAACTTGCTATTTGACAGATAAAGTGCTAGAAAAAAAAAATGATAGGGAAAGAAATGACAGAAAATTTACGAAAAATAAAAAAGGCATTGCTAAGACTTCTATAAATTTAGAAGAAAAGTTGATAGAAAATTGTAGAAGAGAAAATTCAATGAACTGAAAAAAATATTTCTAGAAATCTAGAAAAAAAAATACATGATGGAAATTCTATAAATCTGAAAGAAACGTTTTTAGTAAATTCGAAGATAAATGGTTGAAAAATCATATAAGGTAAAAAAAAAATGCGGAAAATATAAGAGAAATTGCTGGAAATTTTATAATCAATTTATCTTATAGATTTTTTTTCATTTTAAAAAAGTAACCATCGTTTCATTACCTTAATAAAATTTTAGCAATAAAAAGATAAATTACTAAAATGAGATTAAAGTATTTTCCTAAATAATTTTCTAATTTGAATAACAGAAAAACGTTTAACTTTTTTATACTACTTTTTATTTTTATACACTTTGTGACTAGTTTCGAATTACACAGTAAACTAGTCACAAAGTGTTGTATAAAAATAAAAAGTAGTATAAAAAAGTTAAACGTCTTTCTGTTATTCATTAAAAATGTACTACGAAGTGAACGCCTCCAAAATTCAAGATAATTTCCAAATTTTTTTATACCTTTTGTATTATTAATTTTCATAAAGTTTAGTTAAAAATTGTAAGATTTTTTGTTTAGTTTTAAGAATTTATTTTGCAGATTTTGCAAAAGTTTTCTTTTATTTGTTCTGTCAATATTTTGAATTTATTTATCACTTATTTATTTATTTAATCGGATTTTTCTAGCAAAATCTTCTTTTTATCTTTTTTATTAATTTTAATATATTTTTATTAATTTGGCTCCTAAATCACTTTAAATAAATACGAGGTTTCTACAAATTTTATTATTAAGGAGGAGAATCTGTTGCCTTCTTTATAGTTTTCTACATTTTAAAATATATTTTAGCATTCCGTTGTTCAATAGAATAGAATAGAATTTTAATTGGATCTTCTCTCTATTCCTGTTTTTTATTACTGTAGTTCATCTTGATTCTTCTTCCATTCTGCAAAATTTCTTTCAAGTCACTAATATTTCTTCAGAGGTTTTATGAATTTTCTAACAATTTCTCTTCCTCTTAGTAACTTTAATTCATTTAATAATTAACAATAGATGGCACCTTTAAGGTAATATTTCTTAAATTCATATCTTTTTATCCAATAGACTTCCTTTTCAAAAGCTCAATTTATACTTTTGATTTTTATAATTTTTCTTAATTAATTGTTTCCTTGTTATGATTTTTTATCACTATATCACAAAACTGATGACAAAGAGGAAGTTAAAGAAGTTTCTTCTTCTTCAACTTCTTCTTTGTCATCAATTTTCTTGAGCTTTCTATCAATTATATAAATCTTACTGATTTTTGAAAATTTCGTTTACAAATTTCTGAATTTTTCTTCTAGGTTT
Organism: Ontholestes murinus; assembly: GCA_963969525.1. Taxonomy (NCBI): domain Eukaryota; kingdom Metazoa; phylum Arthropoda; class Insecta; order Coleoptera; family Staphylinidae; genus Ontholestes; species Ontholestes murinus. The sequence continues at coordinate 68,736,285 of OZ018390.1, read as the reverse complement.
CTTCAATTATTTAACAATTTGTCTTTCAGATTTTATCTAGATTGCTTTGATAGCTTAAGAATTTTTTATTTTATGAGAACTTTAAGAAAAATCTGTGTTCGGTTTCTATTTTCTTGGGCAATTTTTCTATCGCTGGAATTACTGGAATTTATTAGTTAGCTTCGAAATTTTTAGATTTTTTTTCCATAAATTTGAAGCAATTTTTCTTCTAGCCATTTTTTTAAATCATTTTTTCTATATCTTATCTTAACTTTCTGGCAATTTAAAATCTAAGTTAGAGTAATTTCTTAAGGGTTCTGGACAATTTCAGGTTTTCTCCCAATTCCTAGCCATTAGCAATTATTTTTCTAGTTTTTTAGAAGTTTTTATCGTTTGTTCTATTTGTCTAGAAAAGATTTATCCTGTCGTTATGAAAGAAAAAGAAATTCTTGTAGAAAAATTCTTGGAAAAATCTATTATGATAAAGAAATAAAATCTTAAGAAATATTCAATAATTAAATGATAATTTCCTAAGATAACAATCCTTCATCTTGATGGATTTTTACGATAATTTTAGTGTTTATGTTAACATTATTATTTATTACTATTTATTTTCTAAATTGCGATTTTTTTTGAGAATTATAGATTATTTACTAAATTTTAAAAATTTCAATATTTTTTAAATTTTAACTTACAAGGATTTCATTATAGTTTCCTAAAAGTTTCTTGGAATTTATCCTTTAGGTTTTCAGATGATTCCATTTTTATACAATTTTTCTACCAATTTATTTTTAGTGAGTTAAAAAAATTCCAACAATTTCCTAAAAACTTTTCGTCATCTCTTTAGATTTTTTTTTTCAGAACATTAGTTTCTTTAAGTTCTTAATTATGACGATTCATTAGTTTTTGTAAGTTTCCTGCAATTTAATTTTAGATTTTCAACAGTTTTCATTTATATGCTTCTCTTTTTTTTGTCATATCTTTTTTTATATTATCAGAATATTCTAAATCTTATGACAAATAAAATGAAAATTCTTACTTCACTTATTTAAAAGGTTCAAAACCAAATCCCGAAAGAAAAAAAAAAGGAAAAAAATAAAAATAATAAGTGTAAGTAAGGAATTTTATTTCGTTCTTCATAATATAGAACACTTTACATGTCTAAACCCGAAATTTAGTCATATTCTAAGTCTATTTGACGTCAAATTTTTTATTAGAATTTTCTATCGTTTTTATTATCTCAACGAGAAAAGTTTTAACATTACTAAATACTCACATAAAAATATTTGATTGTGCTTTGTATAATTTTGCAGATCTTTAATTTTTTATGATGATGATTCCGACCGTTATTACGTGGTTATCCATAATATTTAATGCCTTTAATTTTTTATATAATGCTTCTAAATTTTGATAATTTTCTTCGAGCCTTCTACAAATGTAATTATTTAATATTATTATTCTTTGAGATTTATTATAATTTTTATGTAATATCGTAATTCTCTGCTAATTTTTCTTTTCAAATTACAAGAATTTTCTTTGAGGGCTCTAGATATTTTAAGACTTCTTTTTCGAGGTTTCGCAAAATTAGTTTTCTAGATGTATAGAATTTATCGTAAACTTATTATTTTACGTACGAAAATGATTAATAATAATTACAATGATTTTCCAAATAATTTTATTAAATGGTAAATTCTATTTGAAAAATTCCTAAATTTATTTAATTTATAAAATTTACTATTTAGTTTAAAAATATAACGAAACATTATTTATAATACTTTAAAAAATAAAACGATTTCACGTTTTATTTCATTATATTTCAAGTGGAGGTATAATTTCGGATCACTTTAGATTAGAACATTCATTTTTGTATTATGGTGGATGCGCCGGGAACAGAATTATTTTCTTTGTAAATACTTAATAAAATCTTAAGTTTTTAAGCTAATAAAATCTTATATTCACTATTAAGTATACGGTTTTAGCATGCTATATCATAGGGAACTCTTAGAGAATTAAAATAAATAAATGTATGTATATTGTCCGCTCTTAAAAGTATATTACGTATTCAGACATAATTTCATTCCACTGAATCCTCTTTTATTTTGAGGTGAAGTTCGTTTAAACCCAAAACACACGTAACTGTGTGCGATTGCATAAAATTGCCCTAGAAAGAAAAATGTACCCCCCAGTTTCTACGGTGGGGAAAAAAGGGAGCACGACTCCGACGGGGAAAAATTCAGGTCAGCGACGAATTTGTTTTTGTCCGAGCAATTGCTGGAAACATTTCGGGTAAGGGACGTGCCCCACCGAAGTGGCTACGTGCACCCTCTACAAATCGCTGACGTCTCTGCCGAATTTGCATTTCGCATTTCGTACCCAATACACCGCAAATAATTTATGCTAATTCAACAAATTAAAACAATATAAAATATATATAATTTACAATAATCTTTATTATAAAGATATTATTATTATTATTGTATTATTGGAAATAAAGGTCTCTATTAATATTTAAATGTATTAAAAGATTATTAATGTCAAATTTGCATTATATAGTTGGAATAAAATATTTAAGTGGTACAGTAGATACTTTATTCACTGAACTTTTGATGAAAGGAAATTATAACATTAGATAATTTTAAATTAAAACACAATATGAAACATAACAAATGTTCTAATTTAAAATTACTCAATGTTGATTGATTGGGTTACGTAAAGATCAAAATAATTTGATGAATAAAGCAGTAATTACCTTTATTGGCACTTTTATGTGTGAAGAAATATTATTAGTGCTTTATTCGTCAAATTGCTTATGGTTATTATTGAACTTGATTTCAGAGATTTTTTAATATCGTAACACTGCGACAATTGTGTACCACACATAAAAGAGAAATTTATCTTAGTAAAAACGTCGTTAATCTAGTGAAATATTTATTGGGCCTTTTATTAATATTATTTTGAAATTCTTATTTAATTAACACAACTTTTTTTCTATCGTGATATTTGATTAGATAGGTATATATTCAACTTGACGTCTTGAATTAGGTTAAACTATCAAATCCCTTGAGGTGTAAGAGCCCTTATCATGAAGGCTCAATGCTTGGACCATATATTATAAGTAAAGATATATAGCCGGCACGGCCGACCTTAATTGCAACCTATTTTCGACCCTTCGGGAATAATTAATTTAGTGGTAGCCGGAAGATATATTTTCACGGGAGTCAATCGCTTTAATGAACTTGATGTATAAGGGTCATAATGGTGTGTTTACGTGCTCTAAGTTAGGAGCTAGTAATGGTGGTATTTTTCAACATTTATGAATTAAGTGTAAACCGTGTTAATGCAGCCCTTCTTAATCACATTCCAAAATTATTGTTTATTCGGAGGAATTAATCAGTGAAATAGAGAATGGTTTATGGCTTTTTAAAGTTGTTCAATGGTTATAATATCCAAATAGAACATATTTGTACAAATATATTCTCTTTATCATTAATTAAATTCTTAAGCTTAATTGTCCTTTTTAATTTCCAAAATTTTGCTCTATTATGTAAAGATATTGCTACAATTTGTGGTTCATACATGAATAAAGTATTTGATTGATGTATATTGAATATGTTTGAATAATTAAATTAATAAAGAAGTAAAGACAATTTTGAACATTTTGAAGTGTTTGTTTCCACAGAAATGTTTATGGCAGATAAAATTTGAATTCCTTCCAAAAGGAAAAAAATTTGTGTCAAATACATCAAAATATTGAAAGAAGGGCTGAAAGACCTCAGGTCTATAGCCCTGACGGACTAACACCATTTATTTATTTGTATGTTAAATGTGTCCAAATAAAGATTATTGTATTATTGAAAGAAAATTTTGTGTTTGATTCCACAAAAATATATAAAGCAGGATGACCAGATTTAAATCCCTTCCAAAAGTATTAAGATCATTCTTAATTTGTGTGAAATGAATAAACATTGTGACGCTTATTGAAAATTTTGAAGAGAAAATCAACTAAAAAACCATCTCTATATTCAGAAATATTAAACTCGCTCAAAATAAATACGCCATGATACTTGACCATCACAAAATCAATGGCTTCAAAGAGTAAATTCAAAACCACAGGGTGAGATTCTCAAGAATTATTCAAATTTCTATAATTTTCTAAACCTTTTTATTCGAATTTCAAGAATTTTCATTCATTTCTATAATTTTCCAACAACTTTTATTCAAAAATAATTAAATTTTAACCAAGTGGTTCTATTTTTCTTTGTTAATTTTGCCTCCAATTTTACCTTATCGGATTTTTTTACAAAATTATCTATTAATTTATCTTTGTATTTAATAATAATAATAATATAATAATAATAATAATTTATTGGTGTCAGAAACTACAAAAAAGTTTTACACAAGTCAAAAAATAAGCGCAAAAGCAATTAATATAAAGTAGAAGCAATTAATATAAACAATTATTTAAATAATTTATCAGAACTTTTCTTAAAAATTTAATGACATTCAAATATCGAAACGTTAATAATTTTTTTAAATTTCTAATATTTCCTTTAATAGTTCTAAAAATTTAACAACAATTTTATTTTCAGAAACATTTCATCATTCCTTGCAATTTGTTAACAATTATTCAGATTGCTAGAATTTTCCAAAAACTATATTTTCTAAATGTCTAAAATATTATACTCATTTGAAAAGTGCACTATGTTTTAACTACAAATCAATTTTCAAATGAGTGGTAGTTTATCTTTTAAATATCAAAAATGTTTCTTTGAGTTTACTAGAGACTTTCTTCTAGATTTATAGAATTTTCAGCATGTTCTCCTACTTTTCTAGAATTTTTTATTAAAACCCAAGTTTTGTTTTTGTAATATATTTTCACTTCTATTTCTTTTAAAAAATTTTAATATTTCTTTAAGAATCCAAAAGTTTCCGGTTTTCTGCATTTTCTCATCCGAATTCCAAAAATTATTCAGATTACTAGAATTTTCCAAAAACTGTTTTTAAAATTTCATAACATCTATATTTAGACAAATATAAATATATTTGGAACAAATACATATTAATTTAAAATCAGAGTGAGTTCGTACGTTTGGGCCATCGATCATCGGTTTTTTGTGCCTTTTCATAAGGATATTTTCGAATTTTCTAAAATATCTTTCAATATTACAATTTTTCAAACACTTTTCTTCTAAATTTATACAATTTTCAGCAATGTCTTTTCTATTTTTCGTATTTTTTTGCATCGTGTCTTGCCTCGGATATTTCTAGAAAGATGATCTGTCAAATTGCAAGATTTTTTCTTAGAAACTTTTCTTTCAGTTTCATGGAATTTTTAGCATATTTTCCTTCTATGTTTCTGGAAATTAAATTACCGAACACAGATTTTTCGAGAAAATTCCGTTAAGAGAAAGTACTTATAAAATGAAAAATTCTTCAGTTGTTAAAGTAATTTAGATGAAATCTGGAAGACAAATTGCTAAAAAAATTTAAAAACCTAACACAAAATTCTAGAAATGTAGAAACGAAATTTTAAAAAAAATCAGTAAGATTATAAAATTGATAGAAAACTCAAGAAAAATTAATTGATGATAAAAAGGAAGAAGAAGATATAAAATCATAAAAATGAAATAACTAACTAAGAAAACTTTTAAAAATCAAAAAATATAAATTGTACGTAAGAATTTAATTTATAAACTAAGCTTTTGAAAATAAAATTGACGGGATAAAAATGTAATGAATTCCTCTTAAAAAGAGGAAGGAAAATTGTTGGAAAATTCCGAAATCCCTGAAGAAATGTTTGTAATTTGTAATATATTCGGCATAATCGAAGAAGAAACAAGTACGATGAACTACTGTAATAAAATAACTGGAATAGAGAGGAGATTCAGTTAAAATTCTGTTTTATTAGACAACGTACTGCTGAAATATATTTAAAAATAGAGAAGACTATAGAGAAGGCGAGAGATTCCTTCTCTTTAGAAGTAAAATTTGTAGAAACCAGGAATTTTTTTTAAATGATTTGGGAGCTAAATTGATAAACAAACATTAAAATTGAAAAAAAGAACTCAAGAAAAATTAACAAAAAGAAGATTTTATAGAAAATAAAATTGAGAATGTTGAAAAAACAAACAAAGAAAACTTATACAAATCTACAAATTAAATTATGAGAAACTTCTAAAAACTAAAAAATCTTACAAATTAGAAAATAAATTTAGTGAAAATATATAATATAAAAGAACTAATCAAAAATAAGAAATTATTTCTGGAAAATTCTTAAATCATCAAAACAAATAGTTTAATAAGGTAATGAAACTGGAGATTTTTTTTTTTATTGAAAGAAAAAATAATTAAAACTTCTAAAAATCCAGAGGATAAATATCAAGGAAATTCTAAATTCTCAAATAACAATAAAAAATTAAGAATAAAATAAAATTGCAAAAAAATTCAGAATCTTCAAAGAAACTAATCGCATTTTGGACAAAGAATTGTTACAAAGTTACGAAAATATAAGGATAAGGGAATCTTTTTAGAAACCTTTGAGAAAAATTCTTGAAAAACTCTATTAAGTTTAAGAAATTCTGGAATGGAATCTGGAAAAAGAACTGAAACTTTCTAGAAACCATAAAGTAAATCTTTATAATGTACGATAAATTTCTAGAAAATTATATACAGGGTGTCCCGTTAATGCGGGGAAATGGCTGGACCATAGATTCCTGGGGTCAAAATATGATGATTTAACGCAACTTATCTATATCCAAAAATTTACGGTTAAGCCGGAATTTGGCTTCAAAGTTTTAAAATTTTTTATTTCTTTTGTTTATAACAATTGAACGCTTTATTTGATTTGAATGAAATTTATTTTTAATAACTACCATAATATAATACATCATTTCAGTTATTATGACTATTATTGGTTAACAAGAAGTATAAGAAACAGTAGTACCACCACTTAAAAACTAAAATATTTTTTTATTGGTGGATCTAATAAAAACTAAAAAAATACTACTTGAAAGACCATTTAATTTAAAAACTTTTTTATCTCTTAATAATATTTGATATCTTTTACGGTTTTCCCACAAAAAAATAAAATATATATTTTTTATCTAGTTACAACAAAATCAAGTTTTTCATCGAATCGAAAAAAAATATTTTTCGTGGCCGTCTTTGTTTAATAAATGTAAATTATGTATAATAATAATTATTTAGTGTCTTTTAAGAATTAATTTTTAACTTTATTATAGTTCATAAATATTCATATTTGGAAGAAACAGATATCTTGTTTGTATTAGGATTTTGCAAAGAAAATTGTTTGAAAAGTGTTTGATGTTATTTTGATTTATTTTATTAATTGATATTATTTAATTTTTATTCAATAGAGTAAGTTTATTTACTTATTAATGAGTGCATAATGAGTATACTATATTCATATTTTATTTTTTTGTGCAAAAACCGTACAAGATATCAAAAACTAGTAAGAGTCAAAAAAGTTTATAAATGTAATGTTCTTTCAAGTAGATTTTTTTTGGATTTTATTGGATGCACCAATGAAAAAATATTTCAGTTTTTAAGTGGTGGTACTACTGTTTTTTATACTTCCTGTCAATCACTAATGCCAACAATAACTGAAATGATGTATGATATTATAGTACTTATTAATAATAAGTTTCATTCAAATCAAATAAAGCGTTCAATTGTTATGAACAAAAGAAATAAAAACATTTGAAACTTTGAAGCCAAATTTCGGCTTAACCGTAAATTTTTGGATATAGATAAGTTGCATTAAATCGTCATATTTTGGCCCCAGGAATCTATAGTCTAGCCATTTCCCCGAATTAACGGGACACCCTGTATATAAGATATATGAAAAATAAGTTCTCAAAAAATGGATGCAGTAAATTATATAGAATTCTGGGAAAAAATTGCTGAAAATGAGTAGAAACCTTGAAGAGATTCTTGAAATTTGAAAGAGAAATAAAAAATTAACAATTAAAATTTGACAAAAAGAGATTTTCTTATAAAATTTTAATAAGAAAAAGAAAAAGTAATAAATATAAAAAGAATTAAGAAAAAACTTTTCAATATAAACAATATATTACAGAAAAAGAAACTATAAAAAGTCTCATAAAATAAACATTTTTAAACTTTTAAGTAATTTTAGTAATCTAGTTCAAATTTGGAAGACAAATTGCTAAAAATTTGTAGAAAGCTAGAAAAAAATTCTGGAAATTTTAAAAAATCAATGAAATTATAAAATTGATGACAAAAAGATTTTTTTCTAAAAAATTTCTATAACATAAGAAAGAAGTATATGATTAAAAAAAAGATTTTTAAAAATGTTGAAATTAAAATGTAGGGAACTTAATAAAATTCACCACAATTTAGAAATTAAATTTCGGGTAAAATCAGATAGGTGAAAGAAGGAATAATTAAAAGTTCTTAAAACAAGTTTAGAAGAAATCTGGACAAAAATTGCAAAATAATTTTAAAATCTTGAAGAAAGTTTCGAAGGGAAATAAAAAAGAATATTGTAAAATAAAATTAAATATAAGGTAGTGGACGATCAAAAGACTGTTGCTATTGTTTAGTCTTCTTTAAAGTCACATAAGAATTATTGATGTTTATATTCGCCTATTATACATGTGTAAATAAACAACATCAATTGCTATATTTTTTAATCAGCTAAGCTGACAAAACATGATCGATGTTTGTTTTTGAATTTCGTGTAGAGTTTAATAAATATGGATAGCCCTGATGTAACCTTTCACACTTCATTTTCTTATTATTGATTTTTGCAGCTTCTACCTCGTTATACATGTTGAGTATAAATAATAAACACTTTGTAACTTTGTTTGTATAACACAATTTATGTACTGCTGACTATAGTTTCGACATCTCAACCTACCATTATCAAAAAAACTTTTTGATAATGGCAAGTGTTTATTATTTACACTTCATTTTTTAATGCTTAGTTATATATTTCGAGTGCTAGTCATTCATTATCAATACAACTCAAATCAATCATAAATAAAGCTCTGTCTACACGAGAAAACTGCTATTTCATTTCAGAAATTTCCACCATTACATATATATCAGAGTTTATTTAAGAAATTCGATATTTTAATAGTTTGCCACATTCGAGACACTTTCATCTGAAAGCAGAGACGTGCGTGCGAGTCTGGTAATTCGATACAGTCCAAACTTCATCATCAATAACAGCAGCACGTTGCCATATTGGTTTATTCAAGTGTATGTGTGTGCATGTGTCGGCAACGAGAGGGATTAATTGAACAACAGCAGAAAAAAAATAAATAAAGCTCTACAGGAAATCCTCATCTTTTATTCACGACACGTTCCGATATGCCTTTTTGACAGATACATCAACCGCCGCCACCCGATATAAATGATCGAACGTTATCATCACTTAAAGCGGTGATGCCGACTCGTCAGACTTAGCCCTTATCTCTATGATCCAGGAGCCGGAGGTCGTTTCGTGGCTGTATCCATCATTCTTAACACTATGCGCATTTATTCGCCACGGGTGGAAATTTTCGAGGAGATGAATTGCGCCGCGAAAGAATTAATCTTTTTATTAATTACGAAGATTTTGCAGTACATTTATTTAACTTGCGAATTGGATAAAACATTTTTGTAATTATAAAAATAATAAAGATAATGAAATACCGATTTTGTAAATTTAAAATAAGGCAATATTATAAAGTAGTATGAGTAATACAATTATTTAGAGATATCAAACATATATACCAAATTAAAAGTTTCTACGTGTTGTTCTCTTAGATTATTTAAGAAAGTTTATATTATCGTTATCGAATAATCGTTTATTACACAAACGTATTGCATGAACCAAATGACAGGACATTAGATTGTCTTAATCCTTGTCCCAGTATAAGTATAAATAAATATTCATAACTTTTGTTCAGAGTATTAATTCATTATCTATGTAATCTATTACAAATTTGTGTTGAAATTATTTGGTATTTTATAATATTTTCTCAGATTTTCTATGTCTCTTTCTTTCCGAACATGATTATAACTTTTAACTATAGTTTCAATCTTAAACTCACAACCCCGTGGCTATGCCTAGTTATTTATTTGTTGATAACTTTCTTTATTTTTTTTTCAATGTTTCTTCGGGATCTCTAAACATGATAATGTATTAGCGATATATTTTCTAAATAAAGACAATTTTTCTGAGTTTTCTCGAATTCAACATTTTTAAATTATTATTATTCTTCTTTCTTTTTTATGGCATAAAGATTTTTGAGGCTCAATTTCTGTCTTCATCTTCTCAAAATTTTCTAGAAGTTCTTAGATGTTCCTAGCAGTTTATGTTCTAGATTGTTAATAGTTTTAAAAGTTTCCTTTATTTGTTATTTCATTCCTCTTCAAAATTCCTATAGAAATCTCTTTACATTGTTAGAACAGTTGAACAAAACTTTACATTTTTTGAATTGTTTATTGCTTGTATTAACTTTTTCTCTAAAAATTTCGCTCAAAAATTTTTCTCCAGATTTCTAGTATTCTTTTAATGTTTTTTGTGTGTTTTTTTTTTCATAATGAAAAATAATTTATTGCAATATTGTAGTAATGTATTTTTCAAATTAAAAGAATTTTCTTCTGTTCAAAATTGTAGTTTTCTTTATATTAAACAAGCTTTCAAATCGAAAAGAAATGGTGCTTTCTGCGAACTTTCAGCAATTAGTTTTCTGAAGTTTTATAAGTTTCCATAATATTTACTTTTATTTATTAGATTTTTTCATTATTTGTTTATTCAACTTATTGAAATATCTAACAACCTTTTTTCAAATTCCGAGAATTCGAGAACTTTTCAGGATATTTAAAACAAATTGTTTAATTTTTCAGAAAGTTTGAAAATTAATGAATAATTATAATAATCTACTATTGGAAAACAGTTTTAAAAAATCAAAAAGGATAAAAATTAAAAAAAAAGGAAGTAATGTTAAAACTTTTGAAAAATTATGTTCTAGAATTTTTCATTGTTTTTAAAAATTTTCTACCAGTTCTTAACCTTTTATTTTTAACATTTTTGGAATTTTTCATTAATTTTGCTTTTTATTAATTGTTAAATATTTTATTATGAATAAATTTCTCTTAAAAATCCTAAAGCAAATTTTCCATCTAAATTGTGGAATATTTCTTAGAGGTTTTTAAAAGTTTTGATTCATCATTTTTCTAAAGAAGCTTTTAGTTTTTTTTCAGTTTTCAGTTTTCTTTGAAGTGTTTATACAATATTTAGAAATTCTTATCATTTTTTTCTATACCCCATCAGCAATTCTCTTTCTTCTAGGTTTCGAGAATTGTTTTATTACATTTTCTTCGATTTTTAAAAACAATTTTAAATTTATGTACAATATATTATAGTAAATTTCTAGAAATTTTGTCTTTCAAAATGAATAAATTTACTTTTAGGGAAGTTATATTTTTGCCAAGAATTTTTTATAAGTGGTTAAAGAACTTTTTTTTGAATTATCAATTTTATTTTTTTCCTAGAAAAACAATATTAATTTCAAATTAGGACATTAATTAAACACTTCTAGTTAACATAACTTACTTCAACACTTCTAAGTAACATAACTTATAAATCTTCTAATTATCATAAAAATGTTTCACCAGGGGTTAAGTAAGAATTTAATTCAAATTATTTCATCTTTATTTCTAGTTTTACACAAGTTTCTATATTTCTTTCTTTTACTTTTCGAACATTTTTTTTTAAATTTGTAAGCATTTTACTTTTCAAATTAACAGAATAGTCTTAGATTGTTCTTCATATTATCAGTAATTTTTCTTCCATATTTTAAGTTTACTTCTCAATTTTCAAGAATAATAAATTAATTTTTTTTTACATTTTATTGAAAAAATTTAGAGGATTTTAGATATTTTATCAATTTTTTGATGTTGCTATAATTTTTCATTCAAGACATTCGCTCAGATTTTTTTAAAGCTTCTTCAAAATCTTAACAATTTTTTTCCAAGTTTTTTGTTGTTTTTATATTTTCATAAATTTGTCTAGAATTTTTCAATCGTTTCGTTTTGTTAAAATTTTCTAGAAATTTTATATCCAAATTGTGAAAATATTCATTTAGATTTCTAGAGTTTTTATTACCTTTTCTTCAGTTTTTTCTCAAATATTAAATCTATTTTTGTACCTTATGGAATATTTTAAGGAATTTTCTCTCCCAATTTACCTTTGTCCGAATTTTTGAAAATTATTCATAATTGTTTTTTCTTCATCCTGTCGGATATTCGCAGGTATTGATGTTCTATAATTGCGTAATTATATATATATATATATACACATTTTTATTGACAAACTATACATATTTACATTTAAATAATGAATAATGGATGATGTGTTAGTGAGTTAGTTCGTCAAAAGGCTATCGACCAGAGGTCTTTCTGCCTTTGCGTAATTATTTTCGAGGTTTCTATAAATTGGAAATTTAATCTTAATCTCCATATTTACAGGATTTCAGAAATTTAGATCTTTAAAATGACTAATTATTTTTCCGTATTTCGAAAATTGTAGATAATTATTTTCTTTCATTCCGCTCCGAGAATTCACAGCGTTCGGACGTGCCGAATTATCCTCCGAGCAATTAGGAAAGTTTAAAGTGAAAATCGAAGTTATAAACAACGTGTGTGTTAATAACAAGAGTATATATCTACAACACACTTCCGGACCCGTCCTTCATAGGACGTCTTCCTGGAAAAAATGAGTGGAGAAGAAGAAGACGACAGCGAATACATCGAAATGGAAACAGACACAGAATACAATCCACGCTCACAGCCAACGACCTCGGGATATCAAACCGCTGGTAAGAAAAGAGGTCGGCCGAAAAAATCGGTTAGTTTTAACACAAAAAAATCTAACATAAACAATACGAACGTAGCAAACATCGCGACTACAAACCGTACACTACAAAATATACTTAAAAAAATCCACGCTACGAATTCACAAAATATTGAAGACGACACTTTCATAATTACTACACGATCACAACAACAATTAAATCCAACTAAAATAAATCAACCAACACAACCAAACACAATTAAAACACCACAACCCGCACAAAACACACCACAAACAACACAACATACAATTATAAATCATAACCCACAAGTAAAACCGATAACTTCACAGTATAAATATACATATACATTTAAAACAATTAAAGAATTATCAAGAATCCAAATAGCAACATTGTGGGCAGAATTAAACTTCAGTACAGACTTGGAAATTATCAAAACAAAATTTGGATTTCTGATTAAGTCTAACATAGATAAGAAAACTCTTGAAGGCTATTTAAACCATTTAAAAACTATCAACATTATTGCGACATATTCTGAAACTCAAAATACTCCACGCCAAAAAACGTATTCGGCTCCCACGTATTGTTGTGTTATAAGAAGTGTAGAGCCAGAAATAGAAGATGCCTTAATTAGCGCCCAATTAACAAAAAATCAAATCGAACATCGTTATTGTAAGAGAATTATTTCCAAAGCTACAAACGAAAAAACACGCATCATCCGTATAATCACAGGATCACATGAATCATATACAAAACTCTTACACGACGGTTTCAAATATATGTTTAAATCATACCCGGTTGAAGAAAGTTTTGCTCCAAATCCAATCCCCCTACCATGTAATAAATGCTCGAAATACGACCACAAAACAGCCGACTGCAAGGAAATCACTACATGTGCAAAATGTTCCGGAAATCACCACACGAGTTCCTGCCAGACCACCCTACCAGAGAAATGCAAGGCCTGCGGAGACACTACACATGGTGCGTGGTCTACAAAATGCCCTAAACGTCCAATGCAGCCTATAGATGGTATCCCTAACATCAAAATCCACAACACAAACAAGAAGACAACAGAAATGGACCAGACATTGACAAAGACATCTCGCGTTCATCAACCACTCACAATTCATGACTTCATACTGGACTGTTATACCACAGAAATAAATTCACCTAACAACAATAACCGACAGGACTTATTAAAAAAACTTCGAGAACGATTTATACGATCATTTAATATAGACACTCACGCATCATTTTCAGGCAATAGAATGTTCATCGTAATGTTCGACATAGAACAACCGCACATCATCCCTCCAGTCGCCCCAAAGGATGGAGTCCACATAGGTAATACTATCGTAACTAAAAATGGCTAGTGTACGCTTCTTATACTCCAACATTAATTCCCTAACGAACAAATCCCATCTACTCTCCCATTACCTGTCCAACAATCCTATTCATATAAACTTAATGGTAGAAACCAAACACAAAACACCATACACCTTTAAAAACTGGTCCACAATTCAGAATCTATCTTCCATCCACAATGATAACCATAGGGGAGGATCTGTGATAGCAGTACATCCTTCTTTAAACCTCGGCAAAGCAAATTCCCCAAAAATAAACAATCCGCTAAATGAATGTATTCACTGTACCTTAGTGTTCCCTTCTTATACTATCCACCTATTTCTTATATATATCCATCCACACTCCCAGATAGAAGATAGCATATTCACCAAAGCATCGCTGTATGATAATGTAATTATTGTAGGTGATTTTAATATCAATAAAACCAAAGCTCGCCACCTATCTTCCTTCCTATCCCAATCTAATTTTACTCAAATTAAAACACCTCCCACCTTCATTATGAACAATAATCCACCATCAACTCCCGATATCTTATTATGTACAAAAAACCTAAGTCACTTAATAACACCCGTATCCCTCATTCCTGATTTGTGTTCCGACCATCTTTCAATCCAATTTGACCTAAATATTCAACAACATATCCCATTGCCCACTCCTGTTAGTATCTATAATTTTCAAAAATGCAATACAGATAAGGTTAATGATGATATGGAGACGTTTATTAAGAACAATCCTTCCCCAAATCCCGATGTTATAACCAAATTTAATAACCTGCTTTCATCCACAATCCTTAAACACACTCCTAAACAAACTAAGCAAACATACAAATATCCTCTACCTAACTATATCCTAAGACTTATTAAATTCAAAAGACAATTATATCGTGATATTAAAATAACAGACACAATAGAACTTAGACAAAAATTTAACAAACTGAACAAAGACATACACCGACTAATAGACGAATACAAGAAAGAGACATGGATAAACGCTTGTGAAAACATAAATAGCATGAAAGGCAAGACTTACTGGACGGAAATTAAGAAGTTAACAAAATATAGAAAGAGTGACAAGATTCAATACATTCTCGATCCAACCACGAATACTTTAACTAACGATTCCGAACAAATCGCAGACATATTTAAGAATTATTTCAAAGACACCTTCTTATTTTCGCAAGACGACTCATTTGACAACACACTACTTGAGACAGTTAATTCCTGGTACGACACATTTCCCATTCACCCCTCACTTCCACCAGACGATGATATTTTAGACGAGACGGACTATTATGACATCCTAAATAAAGGAAAAAACACAGCTCCAGGACATGACAATATCCATCGACGTATAATAAAATCCCTTAATGACAATATCCACCAATATATCCTTAAAATATTTAACCATAATTACCGCCACCAATATTTCCCTACAGAATGGAAACATGGTATTATAACATGTATTCCAAAACCAAATCTAGATCCTTCCTTAACTTCCAGCTACCGCCCCATCACACTTCTCCCTGTTCTTGGTAAGCTCTTCGAATCTCTTATTAAACGCAAACTTATGTCAACCATTAGCCAATATATCCCAACATACCAATTTGGTTTCTTACCCAATCGTTCCACAACCCTTCCCCTCACAATTCTTACATCAAACTGCGAGACAGCCCATCTGGAGGGTAGAAAATCATCTATGCTTTTTTTAGATATTAAAAAAGCCTTTGACTCCGTATGGCATCGAGGGCTTTTATATAAATGCTACATTCTTAATCTACCCAAGCACCTCATTATCCTAATAGCCAACTTCCTACAAAATAGATCCTTACAAATTAGAATACATAACAATCTTTCCACTACCTTTACTCCAGAGCAAGGTGTCCCTCAAGGATCCCCTCTCTCCCCCATCCTATATAACTTATACTGCCACGATATTTACCACCCAAACCCTGACCACTTTAATCCTTTAGCATACCCTCTCCAATTTGCAGATGATACTGTTCTCATTGTCCACTCTAATAACATACAAAATTCCATTTCCTCCCTCCAGCAATTTTCCAACAAAATTGAATCATGGTTTAACAAATGGAGAATCAAAATAAATCCATTAAAATCCAAACTTATAATACCTTTCCATCACATTCCACCTACTCCTCATTCAATTACCATCAACAATACCCGCATTACATCATCCCCAACCTGCAAATATCTCGGCGTATTATTTGACCCAAAATTTAATTTCAAGAAGCATACACTGGCCATTAAAAACAAAATCCGTGCTAGAGCAAAACACTTTAGATGCCTCACTTATAGAGGAAAAGGTATAAATATAAACACCGCCACACATATTTATAAAATGATATGTAGACCTATGCTGGACTACGGAGCCGTTCTTCTATCCCAATCCCGCCCCTCCGTATTAAAACATATCCAAATTGCTGAACGATCATCCCTCCGCATTTTAACTAAAATACGACATCCACATAACCCCTTATATAATCCATCGAACGTCCTACTCTACAATAGCACCGGAATTACACCTATCCAAGACCGCCTATTAGCCCTCTCCCAAAAATTCTCCACGAATCCTAAAAATCTAGAGCTCCTAAATAAACTATGTATTTCCAGAAATCCCGAAATCCCTCCCAAATACAAACACCCATCTGAAACCACATATGAATTCATCAAACATTTCACCTCGTTAGACAATGACAGTTAACAATCATGACGAAAACTAAAGATACGACAAACCAGGGTAGAAAGACCTACGGTCGATAACCCTTTGGTCATTTTATAAATTTAAGAATATATACCATATATATATTATGTTATATTATTTTATACAACCAATAAAGATTTATTTATTATATTATATATTTTCTTTCTAGTACTTTAGATAATTTTCCATTATTTATTTCTTTTATCTTGTGACAATTTTCTCATCCAAATTGTTAGAATTTTTTCTAGGAATTAAAATTTCAAAAAAAATTGTTTTCATCTTAGTTTTTTTTTTAGAAATTTTGCATTCAAATTTTGTTTTTTTGTGAAATTTATAGAAATTTATAGCATTTTTTTCACGAAATTACCAGATTTTTCTATAATTTCTCATAATATTTTTGTTTACCTTATTGCAATATTGTAGTATTTTTTCTTTTTACTTTAGGGGTTTTTATTTTCTCTCAGTTTTATTGAATTTGATATCTTTTTATCTTCACCTTATATATTTTTAAATTGTCTCTTCCAAATAAACAATTTTTCGTTATTTTTTGAAAATTATTTATCTATTTTTGATTTTGTAAAACTTTCCAGGCATTTTCCTTTCCAAATTGTAGCAATTATTAATTTTTAAATTCGTTTTTGTATTGTTATGTATTATTCATATTTTTAAAATTATTTTAAAGCATTTTTGTTGATTTATTTTGCAAATTACCAAATTCCAACGGTTCTTGATTTATAAAATGTAATATATGTTGTAATCACCTCAGTTTTTGGTCCAAGTGTTTTTAATTAAATTATTTTATTTTTCTTGCACCTTAATAGCATTTCCCTTTAACTTATATATTTCTTTATTAAAATTTTCTTTCAAATTAGAAACTTTTTTAAGGGTACTAGATTTTTCTTCTATTTTTTCCTTAAGTGTTGACAATGAATCTTTTTCTTCTTTAACTTATACATTCTTTAGTAACTTTTTTTTAAATTGAAATTGTTTCTATAATTTTTCACCAATTTTTAGTTAATTTTTTGACGATTTTTTAATTTTAGTCAATTATATTAGAATTTTGTAGCAATTTTGTTTCAATATTTCTAGAAGTTTTAAAAAGTTTTTCATCCATTTGTCAAGAATTGTTCATCTTTAGTTTTTATCAGAATTTTGTAGCAATTTTTCTTTCAAATTACAAGATTCAAGAATTTTCTTCTACCTTTCTATAAATTTTCAGCAAATATTCTACTAGATTTCTGAAATTTTGTATTACTTTTCTTTTATTTCTCCAGAATTCTTAATAATTTATGTATTTTATTGCAATTAATATCCAAATGAAATTTTTACATTTTTCTCTTTATTTTTTAAGAATCTTATTGGATTTTTGCAGGAATTTCATTTCTCAATTGCGAAAATTTTCTAGAATGTCCATTTCATTTCTCCTACAAAAGTTTAGAAGCTTGGATCATTTTCACTTTTAATTTTCGAGAGTTATTCATCATTAAAATTTTATTTAAGCTATTTCTTTTATCAATTGTGAGTATTTCCTTTATAAATTTTAGAATTTTTTACTATTTTTTCCTTTCATTATATTCCTGGTGTTTAGCTTCCTAATTACGAGAAATTACAAATTTTTCTGTCAGATTTCTAGAATTTTTCATTATTTCATGTTCATTTTGATATTTTCGAGAATTTTCACTTCTACATTTGTTTATTGCTTGAAGCCACCACTTTGTGATACATCTTGAATCAGGAACTTTAAATGATGATTTGTTGATGCCACACACAGGATTTATTACGTGACTTCTACATTTAATTTATTGTAATTTTTTAGAAATGGTCTCCTCCAAATCGCGAGAATTTTCTTTGAAGCCTTTTAGCAATCTTTTAAATTGTTTCACAGTTTTTTTACCACTGAACCGTCCAGATGATTCAAACAAGAAATTCATGTATTGTGATAGAAAAGTGGCTGGGATGTAAGGACTTCTTGGTCTGCATCATATGATGCAGATATTTTCAAGATACAAATTTTTTTAAAGCTTTAGATAAAATTCTATCTAAAGTTTTTAGTATCGAAGCTCGTTCGAGAAGTCTAGAAGTTTTAGATATTCTGTCCTTTATAATGGGAAAAAGGAGTTTATTATTACATAGATTTTTCAGAGTATACTATACATTCCTCATATCTTTTCATTTATCTGAAGATCATAAATTTTCCCAAATATACTAAATCTGCACTAAGCTGATGAGATCAAAAATATTGAAACCGGTCTGTGGCTTTTGTTTACAGAGAACAATAATTAAAGTTTGTTTAAAAATAATTAACGTCTTTTAATTTTAAAGTCTTTTCTAACAGTTTTATTGAGTTATTTAGGGGATCCAAAATTTGTATGAATTGGATTAAGTATATCTTCTAGATTTTCAAAAGTTTTTATTAGTTTTTTCATTCAATTTTTAAAAGTTTTCACATACTATTTCTGTTAATACCATTTCATTTCCTTTATTGATCTTACAGACAAGTCTTACAAAAGCCATACAAAACATAGTAATATAAGTTAAGGAGATCAATAATATAGTTGTATAACATATGTAAATACACAAATATCAATACTTATAATTTAACATTGAAAATATAATATTAAAATGTTAGCAACTCGTATCATTATTTACATTTTACCTTCTAAATTGCTGACATTAACTTTGAGTAGTCTAGAAATTTTCAGCAATCTATTTTTTTGAGAATTTCTAATCATAAACAAAGAATATTCAGAAGTTCAGTTCAAATGATCTGGTTTTTGCTAGGCTTCTAGAAATTTTCAGGAAGATGCCTTCTTGGTTTTCAAAAATTTCAAATGATTATAATTTAATTTTTGACAATTTTTTTTATTATTTCGTTATTCACAGTTTTATATCTGTGTTTTACTTTTTCGTGAAATATATATTATTTTCTTTATTGTGTAGTTTTAGAAATTTCGGTTTCAAAGTTCGAGAATTATATTCGAGGTTTCCAGAAAATCCGTCATTTTTCCATCAGAGTCTTAGCTTAGCATTAATTATTTTTCTTCCATTTTTCGAAGATTATTGGTCATTTTACAAAAATTTAGTTTCGAAATTATGAAGTTTTATTACTAGATTTTTAGAAGTTTCTATTAATGTATTTTTTAGTTTTTCAGATGGTTCAATTTATTTTCTTTAAATTTCGGCATTTAAAATTATTTCTCTTAAAAATTGGAAGAATTATCTATAAAAATTATATAATTTTTTTCTTATATTTTCCATGATTACCTTTATTTTGTCATTGTTTTTGTTAAATCCCTCCAATTTTCGAGTTTTCTAGATATACAAAACTTTTTCTTTCAGATTATTAGTAGGTTAATTATTTTTTCTTCCATTTCACGAGATTTGTCAATAATATTTTATTGTTTTATCAGAATTTCTAATAGTGTCACCAATATTACAAGAATTTTTGAACATTTCATTAAACATTCTTTTATTATGGATAATTTCATTTAATATTTTATTTTATATGAATATACAGTGTATTTATCATTAATTGCTATAAATTTCTTTATAATAATAAAGTTATATAATAAACCAGCAATTTTTTTCCCATATTCAGCATTTATTTCGTAATTATTTAAACATTTTCTGAATGAATTAGTCAAAACTTATTAATTGTTAGACACGAATTAATTCATTAAATAATACAGTGGAATATTTTTTAATATTGTAAGGGTAGTTTATATGTCTTCTACTAATTATGTGAAACATTTACAAAGAATTAAACATCGAATAGTTTCCCTAGCCACTTTTATTCCAAATTTATCTTATCTAAATTTTCTGTGAATTTTGTATTAATTAAAAGCTTAAAACTTGAATGAATCAATTTGGAAGAGACATTAACAGAAAATTTAGATAACATTTTTCGCTTTCGAATTGCTCACATTTTTATTGAGGTTTCAAGATACTCCCAACAAGTTTCCAAACGGATTCCTAATTTTTTTCTTTTATTTTCGTGAATATTAAAGAATCAAATTTAAACTGTTAACGGTAAAGGCTTCTATTTCGTTATACATTATTCTTTACAAATAAAAAACTTTTTAACTTTGTATTGTAAATAAAATCAGTGTTATATAAGCAAAGTTGAAAAGTTTTTTATTTGTGTTAAATTTAAATAGAGTGATGTTCAATGATGGTTTCCTTAATTTAACCCTTCGATACATTTTGATTACATTATAATAATACATTTTAATTACATTATTATAGAAATACCAATGATGACTTATGGTGGATGCGCCGGGAAATCATAAAGTTATTTTGTAATTTTTTGGAATATTATAGGCAAAATTTGTTAAAATCAATAGTTGCTCGAGGTTTGTTTCAATGAATAATATATATTTGTGCGGGAATTTGTTTGTTGGTTAAAGTTTAATCAATTTTATTACGCCGAATGATGAAATATTTCAATTGGAAACATTACAAATTTATATCGTAATTAAATAAAATGTTTAAAAGTTATCGAACAAAGGTATATTAAATTTATAATTTTTGATAATAAAAAAAACAAAATTTAAATAATCGTCAGTATTAAAAAAAATTCATGATTAAAAATAAAATTTAGTGTGTATTATTTAAAACCTATTTATTTATTTATTTATTATATACGGGGAACCCTTTTATACAATATAATACATGTTGTGACATTAAGACTAGTGAAAAAAAGTACAAAATTTAATTCGTGTAATTAAAATATATTAATATAATAAAAAAAGAAGCAGCAATTATTGTACTTATGTTATGTCGTATTATTTTTGTAATACTATCTTTAATAAAGATCCTTTTTTAGAAAGAATTAATTCTGCTGAATACGCCCACTTTTCTACCTATGTACGAAAATTGATTGAATTACCTTTTGTATGTTTTAGAGATGAAAATGTAATAATAAAGTTACTGCAGGTAGATAATAGCACGATAAAAAATTTAAGCGAAAGTTTTTGTATTTAATATCCAAGTTACATACTTATCAGATGCTTATAATTAGTGTCTGAGAATTATATTTTCAAATTGAAAGTGGAATAGGTTTTTAAAGTATTAAATGAAAATAGAGTCCTCACAACAGATTATACCATGAGAAAAGGTTTTGTATGTATTATGCTAATCAAACCCTTATTAACAGTTTATAAATAGTGATTGAGGAATAAATCATTTTTTATACATTAATGATTTAGTTTTTATTAGCACCTAGTTATTCAAAATTTAAATACAACATACACGAGACCTAAAAGCGTTGTTTCAAGGAAAATCAATACACTCGTGAAAAGGAAAGTTACTCTTCCGGCGGAGTGATTTTTTTAAAGGTGTTCGCAAAATCCGAGACATCCTTCACCCACTCGATGGCTTTCACATGCCTTGTATACGCGAAAAGTGAAAGAAGTGCGATGTAAAACTGGAAACCCTCAGGTTACTATTAGCGGGAACG
This sequence comes from Ontholestes murinus, assembly GCA_963969525.1. Classification (NCBI taxonomy): domain Eukaryota; kingdom Metazoa; phylum Arthropoda; class Insecta; order Coleoptera; family Staphylinidae; genus Ontholestes; species Ontholestes murinus. Next base: position 68,713,917 of record OZ018390.1, on the reverse strand, counting down.
TCGAATGGAAAATTTAATACGTAATCCAGTCCTTGACGTTTCTCACGCAGAGACAGCTAGTTATATATTAACGTTATTTTTTTTCCTGGTCGGCTTTCCCTTTCCACGAAAATCACTCAACGTTATCCTCTTACCGTCTGTGATGGCGATATACATATTTTATATTAATGCACACAATCCGCAAATTGGTGTGTTTTACGTTTGGTCCCTTTTTCTTTTTACGTGACCGTTTGATGTTATTTTATGATGCTTTAGCAAATTAATGGTGGCTTTAAAAAAACAAACGGTTTACCTTTGCATACTTTATTTCATTATAGATATTAATTATTTATTTTAATGTATAATATTATTACCTCTCCTATGTAGTTACTGTCACAAATTAATTTTTCTAAGATTTAAGTATTTTATTTATAATAATAAACTGTTATCTGATTTTATAAAAGTAATTTTCCCCATCATATGATGACAATACAAATAAGTTTTATTTATCTTCTATTATCTGATTTCCAATTTAGCCAATATTTTATCCACCTTCAAATAAGACCTAACCGTATTATCCTCGAGTGGATACAAATCGAATAAGTTATCCTGTTTCTTAACCTCCCCCAATAAAACGTCGCAGACGGGCCGCAATCGATACGCGCGGCTTCGCCTTCATTTCATATTTTTTTCGGTGTTGTCTTCCGTCGAAATGCAAATAGGGTTATCTCCGGTGGAGAGCCCTCCTCAGGCACAAATAAGGGCCGCCCGTTATGCCTCGTGACTGGCGCGATAAATCCACCATAAACTTTTTCTGTTCCTCCTGGGTAACATATTGAACGGTGACTGTCGTTTTTCCTATTATTCCCCACGTCCCGGATTGTTTATAGTCAAAAAGAGTTTATATTTATGCCGCCCGCGGGGGTTAACGCACCATTTGTTCACACCTCTTTTTCTCTCTCTCTCTCTCTGCCTGTTTTTTTAATTAATTAATAAAAGTTGTAAAGTGACGCATGAAAAATAAATATAAAAATTGTATGTGAAAGGTCGATTTTTGCATTTATAAATTCGTAAAAGTGTTGTATAAATATACATCCATGAATAAATATATTTAAAAATAGACTGGATAAAATTGTATACTCTTTTAGGAATTGTATATAAACCTGCAAATATATATATAAAATATTTACTACACTCAAGTATTAAAAAAAAATAGTTTTTATCAAGTGTCATGATTGAGTTTAATTAAGTCAATTATATGAATTTTTTTTTTGTTTATATTATAATACATGAAAATTAATTACAATTTTAATTAAAAAGAATAAACATTTATTTATTTTACAATAAAATCAATATTATACACATAATAATATTCTACTATCTGATGACCGCATTAAAATGGCATTGATTTTCTATTTGTGCCCGGCGCCTCCACCATTTCAGAAACGCTGTTAAAATAATTTATCAATTACAATTCCTACATTATTTTATTATAATAATTTTCACTCAACTCAAGAAATGAATGTATATCTAGAGCTAGTTAGTTAGTTTACTTAGTGTATTCAAAAATTTATTTCTTTCGATTTATCATACTTCTAATGAAAATGAAAATAATTCATTGTTTAAATTATAATGATTAGAAAAAAAAACACAAAAAACATTTCATGTCTAATTACTTTAATTTTATACAACTTAAAGGACTTTAATACATTTTTATTATTAAATCATAATGTATATAAAGTGTGAAAATAATATGTTTTCTACTGATTTAAAAGCATCTTTCATCAGATGAAAAAAATCTTCAGGATTCGAAAATAAATGTGAAAGGATCAATCAATGTCCACACTGCGATAAAAATACGCGACCAACCGGCGGTAATGATCACGAAAACATTAAAGTCGTGGAAATCACGCGTGATAATGTTTTCGCAGGAAAACCATTACGGTGATACGATTAAAACTTTTTCCACACACCGCTTTCCGTTATCTCTGGATTATAAGGTGAAGTTCCATCATTAAAATATGAAATGGTAACGACGACTTAATTATCAAATCTTCTAGATTGAATTTAAAAAAAAGAAGTCTTCAATCTTAAAATTTACACACAGCTTACTTAACTTACATAAGCATAAATTATTAACGTTTAGACTGTTGTAAACTATTTAGGGATAAATTCAATGGGGTAAAACACTTGTTAAGTTCCATAATATTTTTATTTTCAGTTGCCTGACACGTGTTTCGATCATTCCTGATCATTTTCTAAGTACGAAACTAATTAAAAATTGTACGTGAAAGGTCGATTTTTGTATTTATAAATTCATTAAAGTGTTATATCTCTAAAAATAGACTGGATAAAATTGTATAATCTATTAGGAATTGAATAATGTTTAAACCTGTAAAAATATATAATGTTTATATAATTTATTACACTCAAGTATTTAAAAAAAATAGTTTTTATCATTAGTATCATGACTGAGTTTAATTAAGTCAATTATATGAATATTTTTTTGTTTATAATACATGAAGATTAATTACGATTTCGATTAAAAAGAATAAACTTTTATTTATTTTACAATAAAATCAATATTATATATATAATAATATTCTACCATCTGGTGAGCATATTATAATAACATTGATTTTCTATTAGGGCCCGGCGCCTCCACCATTGTAGTAAGTTAAAATAAAAAGTTGAAAATCATAAATAGTTTACTATTATTATTATATTAAGTAAAACACTTTAATTAATTTAGATTAGATCAAATTAAATTAGACGAGGGTGTTTGGCTATAGAGAGCCTAACAATACTGCTGTTTGGTTAAATCTTTCGTACTAATATCGTACTACTAGTATGTTTCTAGGTAGTCAAATTTCTTCCTCACTAGGAGCTTTTTTTATTACATTGGTTTATTGCCCAGTATAAAGCTAGCTTTGTAATTTGACGAATAAAGCACTAATAACCTTTGTTCACAATTTTATTTGATTTAACAAATGTACATTTTGGACAAAGTGACCATTATCAATGGTTATTAGTGCTTTATTCGTCAAATTAATTTGATCTTCACGTAACTTAAGCAACCAATTTAGCTTTGTAATATTTTAGGCGGAGGCTATTTTAGTAGTCCTTACTGCAGCAGTGCAGGAAGATTGCTATATAGGCCTGGTGCTTTGAAGCATTTAATTTTTCTTTGGTAATGCGTTTAGCAGCCTTGCTTTTACTCTCTTAAATAGGTAGGAGTATGCTTTCTTTTGTATATTAAACAGTGTTTTCTAAGGAGTCTACAGATGTTGGACCTATGAAGTGCGTTTTTAACAGCACATTCTGACTTTCATTGAGTCCCTCTGCATAACTCCCATCAGGTTTTTTTATTAGCCCATCTCTGTTGGACTGGTTTTTGGTTAGGACTTTGTGGAGCCTAGCAGTTAAAGTTGTATCAGTAACTCCTTAACACAAAGTTCACCATGTTTTGCTATTCGATTTTTTGAGCTTTTTATTATATTATAACAGTGGAGAGATGTCCCAGTTGCTTGTTTTCTTTTCATTGAAAAAGTTTTTCTGGTTTGCATGTTGAGACCTAAATCTTTGTACTCTAGAGAGAAATCTCCTCTTTAGCGAACAATTGGATTATATTTATGCAATTTCTGAGCCGCTGCTGTTTATAGTTCTTTTGTCGTCCTGATGTTAAGAGATCAACGTTTTCTACACTTAAGCACTCTCTATAGACACTTCAGTGTGTTTCTTGGATTTTTACACTCCATTGCGTCTTTCTTTGTGGCCTCTAGGAAACTAGCGGCCAAGACAACCTGCCTCTTGTCTTTCTTCGTGGAAACTTTTACTAAGGCTGTTGTCAGGTCCTCTGTTGTAGATTTTTGGATCAATATATAATTAATGTCTTTTCTGAGCATTAAAATTGCTCTTGGATTAATGCAGTATGTTTTATACACCAAACTACAATTGTCTTGGAGTAGGTCCCTTGAGTGATGAACCAATCAATAAATCACCAAACCAGCTAACAATAGATTTACCAAACCCTAGGATTTTAAGTTTATATAAAAAGATGCTATGGTGCACAATCGAATACTTTCGAAAAATCTGTATAAATGTCATTAACTTGATAACCATTCTGAAAAGCATTCAATATTGGTAAGTTAATAAATTTGTAGTCATAGAGCGATCTGATATAAATCCATAATACTATTTTTACAATTCAATATTATTGATCGGTTATAAGTTTATCTAAAAGTTTATGAATTGTTAAATGTGTAGCCACTTCCCTATAATTTGAAATTTCATATATATATCAATATAACTTGCAGAAGATTGGATAAATCCATCGCTTTAAGAAATAAGGCGGAATATTATCTGGACCTGACTGGTATGTATCAGGAAACTCTGATATTGCTTTGAAAATATGGCTAACAAACGTCAAGATTATCATAATTGTTGTTTGTTGTATAAAGACTAAAAATATGGTCAGCAAATAAATCAGCACATTCAGTAAATTAGTGAGTTGACTTAATAGAATAATTTAGAGGTAGGAGGAATGCATGTTGTTGTTGCCCCAACAACAAACTAATCATGGACATTAATAAACAAATGTTGAACTGTTTTAAAATTATTCAAATTATAGAAGGTTTAAGTATTGATATGATAGCTGTCGAAACTCCTCCTCTAAACTTACTACTAGTTAAGAATAATCTATAAATCCATAAGTCTATAAATATTAAAATAAGACCAATTTCAGCGTCAGTTATCGATGGTTCCAGCCATGTTTGCACAATAATTATAACATCTTAATAATACTTAGTATACAAGTTAAGTATTCATTCCTTTAATTTAGTTTTTTGCTTTCTCTTGTTTAGGTGAAGCTATAGAAATAATGGTTGGGTTTCTGTTTATTTATTGTACTTATAAATCAGATTTTCCATTATTACAACGTAATTAGAGCTTCTCATTAAGAACTTTTTTTTATGATTTCTTTGATTAGATGTTAAATCAGATTTGAAGTCCATGCTTCTGCTATTTTTAGACTGAGCTGATATTAACATTTTTATTGTTAAATGTTGATCTCTAAAATTAACTTTCTCTGGTGGTCGAGGTCGATTTGAAGGTTTTTCAACTCTTACAATTTTTGAACATAAAACAGAAAGTTGTTCAAGAATTTTTAATACATCGGAATTATCCTTTTACATTCTTTCAAGTGGGGTTCCGCTGTAGTAGATTATAAACCAATATATTCCTAGATCAGCGTTGATGGTCTTCCATTTCTGCGAATAAATCAGCTTGTGATGAAAAATCTTTCTCGGAGTATTGAGATGTCTTTTCCAATTTAGACATACAATCCTTTAAATGGACGCACTGACATGTGCCTTGATAAATGCAGGATTTGTGACCCCCTATCCCTAACAGACTCGGCCAAGTTAGGTTGAAGAGTTTATCTAAGGAACGATGACAGATCATAGACGGAGAATATAGTGACACTATTGAAGGAATACTTCTAGTGCAGATTGTAATGGGTTCCAGAATCTTTTGGTAATAGTCCATCTTCTTACCCCAATATGATCCTAAGTGAATTACATTATATTAAGGTCATCCTACTGGTTCATTGATGGCAGGATACTAAATCCCCACACTTCGTTAAGGCGCGTTCCTTTGTATTAGATTTATTAATTAATTTGTGTATTACAGTTATAAGAATTTAAATAATGGTGAACAAATTAAATAGGTCATACGCCTCATCTTTATCCCGAGGAACATTTTGGAGAAGTTGGTCAATGTCTTGGATTGGCTCTCAAACCTCGAACTGATGATAACTATTAGATATATCTTTTAACAATGGCTATGCTAGGAAGGATCCTCAGGATTACATCCAATGATCAATCCGGATTAACCAAGAAACTTTTTTCAGACAAAGGAACTCCTTGCTGGCGTTTGCAAGAAACTAACTATTAAAACAAGAGTAAGGTCATATTTATGCCTCAATTCTCTACAAATGCGATGAATTAAATGCTCACTTAACTCGAGATGAAACGTTTAATTAACTTTCTAATTAATTTCTACAACTGGTCCTCAACTAATATCTTTTTATAGGTAAACGTTTCTTTTGATTTACGTAATTTTTCCTTTCAATTAAACTAATCGTTCTCCCACCAGTGAACTGAACTTGATAGTTACAAACTGTTTATTATTCATACTTGATAGTTGACGATCTTCATATATTTGGTATGTGTTTTTCTAGATTTATCTGATCTGTGTGTGATGCTAAGATTACTCGGGGTTTCTTTAATATAATGTTCGCCATCTTCATGAGTTTCTTTAGTTTAGAACTCATGTCAAATTGCATAGAGTATTTATCTATAAATAAGTTTCTTTTTTTATTATGTGTGACTAGTACAGTGGCGGCAGACGGGGATTTCTTGCTACCACGCAATTTGATATCTATATGATTCTTAGACATGCCTTAATCTAATAAATGGTAAGTCCTTTACGTTGTAGAAAATTAACTAATAATTAGAAATGAGTCTTATTAAGACTAAAAGCCCTGCTATTTTGTAACACGGAAATTACTTTTGTATTATTCAATGTCTGTCGAAGTATTAGCTAGAGAAGTAGTTGTTTCAAAAGTGGTTTGTTCTTGTAGTCTTAATAAGACTCATTTGTTGTAGATTTTACGAAATATTTTCGTGTTTTTTCTAATTATTATGCCTTAATCTGTTGAGTGGGAAATTATGCGCTTGTATACTATTAATTTTTCTTCAATAATTTCTTCTTTAAATTAACTATTGACTATTTTTGAAATCTATGCTATGATCTATGCTAGAAATATGTTAAAAAATATGTTAGGTAGTAATTCTGACTGGCTAATAAGTCTTCTTCATATCACGTGCTAACTCAATGATTAATAATACAATTCGCATCTGGAATTTCATATATTCTTTGATTTTCTAAAAATATTTAGTCTTTTGATGGTTGCAATAAATCTCCTACTTTTATTTTCAGATTGTAAATTATGGTGAACATTTTAAAGTATGTTACCAATTTTGTCTGTGCTTTGATGTAGAGTAAGGTGACAGAAGCAATGAGATTTTTAATTTGAAGATAACGACACTGTCTAGTTTTTAAATTTGGTGTCGTCATCTTAATCTTGAAATAGGATTTTCAACACCTAAGTGCCTCAACAATCAATCTATGAGATTTGTGTTTTCTGTATGGATCACAAATGCGTGACCAGTTTTGTAAATGATTTGTTGTTGTTGTTTCTCTGTAAACCTTAGAGAAAATTGAGTATTTTTTTTATTTATTGATTGATTTTTTATTGAATTTTGTTAGTTAGGAGTTTTTTTTGTTATCTAGGCAAGTTATGGAATCTGCTTTTACCTTTTGTATGCCCTATCATTGAAAAAACCTTTTGTGATCTTAGTTCCTTTTGCCCATTACACCGATTGTATTGTCTTTGCCAGCTGGTAGCACAATGATGTCTGGATGCACTTAAGTTTCTTAATGACTATTTTCCAACAAGATTTTTTCAATTTCGATTGAGATACCTCCAAAACTGAGATTTTGTTTTTGTTGATTTTTCAGGAGTCAAAAAATTTGGACCCCATAATTTATTTTTAATTAATGAGAATAAAAAGAAGCCCCCAATAGCTTCTTTATGGCGGATGACTCATCAATTAGATTTTTGCAGTTCTCAAAAAGATTCTGGTGTGAACTGATAAGTAAAATCTGGAATATTTGCTAGAAAATTTTCTGGATATAGGATAACAATAGAAAACAATTCAAGAAATCTTAAAGAAGAGGAGTATTCTTAAAATGCTCTAAGAATTCTCTAAGAAAAAAAAAATAGTAAAATAGGAAAATTTTTAGAGGTCAATAATTCTGAAAAATATAAAAAATATGTTAAAAATATCTAGAAATCTATAAAAAAAAAACTTCTGTAATGAAAGGTTCTAAAATTTCTAGTAATTTTAACAGCTAAATTAACAATATTGTAAAGAAAAATTGCTAGTATATTCTAGGATCTTCCAAAAAACGCAAATAAACATTTTCGTAATTTCAGAGTCTATGCAAAAAAAAATCCTGATGGAATAAAGAAATAACAATAAAAAAATATCGGAGTGTTGAAAAAAACAAGGCCTAAACAATTTGCTGGAATATCTTATAACGCTTGAAAACAATTCAGAATACCCTGAAGAAAATTTGATGGATCATAAAATTATACAATTCTTAATCTAAAAAGAATATTCTAACTCATCGACGATGAAGGCTTCTACTTCGTTATACATATTTAATCACAAAATTAAACACAATAATCACTTTGTTTTGTATAAATAACGGTTATACAAAACAAAGTGATTATTGTGTTTAACTTTGAGAAAATTCTAAAACAACAATTTAGAAAATATATTTTTGCAACTTATTAGATTTATTGATGGAAAGAAAATGAACCAAAAAAGGTAGAAAATTTTAGTAAAATTAGTAGAATAAATATTAAAGGTACTGAAAACCTGGAATAGAAATTGATGTAATATTTTAAAATACAAAAAAAAAAACAATTCTCAATATCTGAAAAGAAGTTGAAAAGTCTAAAATCGTCTAAAATTTAGGGAAGAAAGTTTGGAAAGTTTTAAAACCAACGATATAATTTTTGCAATGTAGAAGTAACTATTGAAACATTTTGAACTTGAAATGGTGATTAATTCTCGAAAATTAGAAGAATAGATGCTGAATATGCTAACAAATTAAAAAGCAGGTTGCTGTAATATTATAAAACAATCAAACACAATTTATAAAAACTAAAAATAAATTTGCTAGAAAGTTCAAAAATCCCCTAAGAAATCCGAACAAAAAAATATATAAAACATTTTAGACTCCTAGATGATAAAATTTGAAACATGGGCAAAAAAAGGAACATATCTTAAAAAGGCTGGGATATTGTAGAAAACTATAAAACAATTTGAACATCCTTTAAAACTAGAAGACGTTTGATGACAACTCGAAGAAAAATTGCTTAAAAATTTTAAATCCATTTAAAAAACTATCATAAAACTTTTAGAACCATCGATAAAAATTTGCAATTCAGAAGAGTAATTCTTAGAAAATACAAAGAGAGTGTAAAAAAATTTCAAGAATAAATACTAAAAAATACTATAAATATTTTAGGAGAACCGAAAACATTTCAAAAATTCTCAAATGATATTTACTAGAAAATTTTAAAATCCCCTAAGAAACTTAAATATAAACAACAAGAAACGAATCACTTTTTTTACAGTTTTTCACAGTAGAAAATTTTGAGCAATGATTGGTGAATAACTTGAAAAACAGAAAAATAAATGCTGAAAAATTTAGAAAACTACAAAACAATTTGTTGGAATAGCTTATAAGAATAAAAGAAGATTCATATCTCAAAGGATTTATGTTTAATAAATTGCAAAACCATCCAATAACTTGGATAAAAATTCTGAAAAAAAATTAAAATTCCATATAAACATTTTCGTAAATTGAAAGATATTAATTGATGAGGCCGTTATTTGTTGAAAATTCATATCACTTGTTAAGTATTAAAGTAAAATCACTTTTTTAATTTTCAAAAACTTTTATTTGTTGGAATTACACGCAACAATTGTTTCTTCGCCTGAAGAAGCCACAGTGTGGCGAAACAATTGTTGCGTGTAATTCCAACAAATAAAAGTTTTTGAAAATTAAAAAAGTGATTTTACTTTAATACTTAACAAGTAAATTGAAAGAGTTAGCTGAAAAATTCGGATAAGATTAACAAAGAAATCGTCGAAAATTTGAATAAGGCACCAAATAATTTCAACATTAAACAAAACAATTTTATTCTTGCATTATTATTAATTGTCTCAGATGTCTCAGATGTTATTTCTCTTAGATTGTAATTTATACATAAAAGTAGCCAGATTTCGTTTGCTAAGAAATAAGCTTAAATGATTAAATACTGTGCGTTCATTTAACAATATTTTATAACATTCCTTTATTCAATAATAAAAACGTATTCAATGTTATTAGCCATTTTTATTCTGTATTAATATTACATAATTTATGCTGCTAGTATTGTAAGTGCTGTAATGAATTGCAAAATATAATTGGCGCAGTCGATAGGATATCCGAAGAAGCTCTAAGGGAATATCAGCGCTTTGTGTCTATGCAGCCAAATCCTCGATACCTAAAGGACTACTTCTATGGGAAATTGGTTTAAATCAAATTAAACTGCAGTCTTTTACCTTCCTTTCGTATCTGTGTTATGTAGATCTGCAGATACATAGGATTAAGCTTCAAAGATGAAACTTAATGAATGAAATAAATGAAATAAATACAGTGTATTGAAATTATTAAATAAAAACACGACTTTCTAGAGTTCTGCTTTATTTGTAGATACACTTCTACAATTGTTTCACCACACTGTGGCTTTATCAGGCAGATGATGAAGACACATTGTGGTGAAACAATTGTAGCAGTCTATCTACACATAAAGCAAAACTCTAAACAGTCGTGTTTTATTTAATAATTGCATAATGGAGTTTCACCAAGTAACAGCCTCATAAATCCAACAGTGTATTGAGATAAACAATTTTTCTTTTCTGTCAAAATGTCCTTGTTTCTATTGTAAACAGATGGTAATCTAAAGAAACTAAGTCTGGACTATTAGTAGTTCGTTCGTAACAACTGAGACTTAATAAATCCATAGTGATTAGTTTTAAGATATCCTTAAAATCTCTTGAGTTTTTTTTTAAAAAAACGCAATATTTAATAACCAGAATTATACATTTTGATGAAATGTGCTTGAAATTTAAATTCATTATCAAATAAAATTCTATATTATAGTTTAAGAAGTGATGACTATATAAAATTTAAACGTATAATGAGATTTTTAAGCTCGTCCATATTTCTCTTGAAATGTACACTTTTCACCTTCTTAATAAATAGTTCATACTTTGTAGAAAAGTTAAATGGAGTTATATTTTAAAGGATATGAATATTTTATGAATAAACTCCTTTAGGAATACTCCAACTTTAAAAATGCGCGTCGTTTAAAGTGTATATAGATATATATTCTATATCTAGGGATTGAAAATGTTCACAAAATTATAAACTTGCAATTCAATATAATGAAATAATAATAATAGTAATAATAGTAATAATTAGTATTTAATAATTATATCTCTATAAATTCTTGAATCGAAATTAACAAAACCCAATGTGAACAAACCTGCTACCAAATACACGTAAAAATTAATACCTACTTTTCCCTTTTCAATCCAACTTAAAACTCCGGAAGCGTATCCGTCCGCAGTACACACAAATTGATGAATTTGCTCGCACATACAAAACATAACACCATCCCCTTTCAACCCCCACGGGCACCGGCTCCTTTTCGTGTCAAAAGTTTCCGTATTAGAAACTCTTCAGCGTGTGGAGGCATGTGTGTTTAGGACGATTAAAATTTGCCGCCCTTAGTGATCTGATGCGTAAGCGTTTACGAAAAGGGTGACACGTGTCCGCGGGGGCGGATATAATATGCAAAGTGATAATCTGCACGTAAATATTTCAAAGCGGTTTCCGTATTTGAAAATTACGTCCGAGCAATAAAAATCGTGTATTTATGATAAATTCTGATGCTGATCGTTAAAACTGCGTCTTCGTCGTCCGGGAAACGGTTACAAGGGACGGTTTTACTGGCCCTCCGTGATAAAACGCCAGTAAAATTGTGATTTACAAATGTGTAAAACCGAATTATATTGTTGACGTAAATCATTTGGAATAGTCGTAAAATACGGTTTTTATTGCCCGCGTTGTAAATGTTTCAATCAATTCGTGATAATAAACATGCGGCGTAAAATTTATTCGATTATTGTTATACACTTATAAAATAAATTATAACAAATTTTTCACAATAAAATTTCTTTGCTACATTAATAGTTATTAAATTACTAAATAATAAATCTTTAATAGATATTTAAATACGGTATGGCTTAATTATTTTATAGTATACATATTCTTAATGGGTACTTGATTATCTACCTATTATTAACATGTTTCACCAAGTTATAAATAAGAAACAAATACAAGATATACATATTCTTAAGTTTTATATGATAAATTATGGTTTGATTATTTTTTAATAATATGTTAAATTTTCTTGTATTTATATGTTTATGTAAATTCATAAAGCAAACGCTTCGTAAATAAATTGAAATTTAAAGTAAATTTTGCTTCCTTTACAGCAAGTACTAATTCTGTTTCTTAATTGAAATATACATATACGTTTTGTTAATTGAAATTATTCGTACGGTTAATATTTTGTTTGCTTACATCTTTGCGAATATAAATTGTAATTTGAAGTCAAAACAAATTTAATAATGTTAAGCAAAAAAGGATTTAATTTACCTTACATTTAATCCGTTTTTGCTCTTCGTAGTAATATTATTTTTTTGTTTTCTGGCACGCTTTTAGTTTATTATTATTAATTATTCATAAAATATATTAAAATCCTTCAGTTCCTTGTAGAAAATTATTAGTTTATTCAATAGAAATAATTTCATTCAAAATGTTTGTGTTGCTTTGGTAGTTGTACTATTTGTAACACACAAATTACTTTTGTATCATTTAATGTCTGTTGAGGTATTAGTCAGAGAAGTAGTTGTTTCAACAAGTAATTTGTTTTGTAGTCTTAGTAAGATTCATTGTTGTAGAATCGTATTTTTATTAATTATTAACTTGTTACCAAAATTAGAAATAGAAATGATTATAGTTGGAGGGTGGCCTCAGACAAACCCTCTAGTCACTAAAAATTTCTGAGATTCTTACATAATGAATATATTATGGTTGCGACCGTTACTATTTCATACATTGAATTGAAAAATAATTATTTGTGGTTAAAAATTAGTGAATTTTTCAATTTAATTGTAAGTAAATTATTTTTGATTGAAAAACTCTTGTTTATCTTGTAGGAATTGGAGGATAGGAATTGGTAGGAGGTCACCTACCCACCCTACATATACAAAACATTTAAACTATGAGAAAAAGTCAATATTTTTAAATATCTTTATAAAAAACTTTGATGTGCATTCAAAAAATCAAACAAGTAACATGATTATAAAGAAAGTATATGTATGATGGGTGTGTTACTCTAATCCCCCCTCCAATTATTAAATCATAGGGGCGTGTGTGATTAAAATAAAGCATGGCTATAACAATATATGAAAACATAATTTAATTTAATTTTATTTTCTCTTGTCCCTACGTTCACATTTATATTATTAACAAAGAGTGGGTAATCAGAACCCACCCTTTATTCTCAGTCTAATTTCGAGTAATAAACTAAATATATAAATGTAAATGTAAATATGTTGGGGCTTGAAGCCATAACTTTGTCATCTTGAATAATTAAAATATGTAAAAATGTAAACAAAGATTAAATAACCATAATTTATTTTTGAAACCGCACACTGTAATAGCAATAAAATAAAAATATATATATGTAGGGTGAGATCCATCGTACTCTCCAATTACTAATATATACATCAATTTTTCACATTTATAAGATGTTAGAGAATAATTTTATATCTTTTTGTTACGTAAGTGATTTTTATAAATACAATTTTTTGAAAAATCCTGGTTTATGTTGTAGAAAATATAGGGTGGGATAGTGGCCACCCACCCACCCTACATATGAAATAAAATATAAGCTACGATAGTGAATTATTTTTTTTTTAAATAAATTCAGCAAAAACTCTGATGTGGATTCAAAAACTTAAACGAGTATTAATAGCTAAAATATAAAAAGTATATGTAGGGTGGATGGATGTCCTTCAATCCACTCTCCAATTAATGAATCCCACCCTTAGTGTTTAATATATTAATGCATGACTATAAGAAACTATGTGGCTAAAAGTATTAAATAAATTTACATTTAAATGTACTTTTTCTACCGTCTCTACACTTAAATTTATAAAATGAATGAAGGGTGGGTTATCGGCATCCAACCACTACTTTCCAATCACCAATTATAATGTCATTACCAAAATGACAAAATTTTATTTTATAGCCCAATAAAGGGAAAATAAGCAAGTAAATGCTCAATATATGTATCTGAAGCTGGTGTTATATGAACAGCGGAGGAGAGGAAATGGGTTTGAGTGGAAGATCACCTGCAAGCGTGAACTCCGTCCGTCAGCAAGGTATTAAAATTATATGTATGTTTTTTTCCTTCGGTATTGTGAATGTCCAATTATCACTTACTCTATACTTAACATTTAAGTTGCAATGGTCTACACTGGAGTTCGAACCGTCGATATCCTGCCCGTCCATCCTCCCTCGACACTAAAGTGCTTATTTTCCCACATCCTGTCGGTTTCCGGACATTGAGAAACGGTTGACCTTGCCCTTCCAGTTACCCTCAACGGGCACAGACCATTCTCCCCCTTTTCCTGAAGAGGAAGGCGTCGATTACACCACTATCGACGCCTGCGCCATAGAAGGCGACCTCCAGGTCACAAGTACCTGTTATACAGTTCCCACTGCCCCAAGGCGCCCGAAACTGTCAAACCAGAACCAACAAAAATCTCTCTACAGACCCACGATAGCAAAAACGGATGGCAAACCACCCGCCCCAAGAAAAATCTAGCCTCAGCCCCCACAACAACTACCACGCCATCGACTTCGGCTGAGAAGCCAAAAAAAACAACAAATAGAATAGAACCACTACCAGAACCGATACAAAATTTCAGCAGTCTGAATAAACCCTTAATTCAAATCCCAAAAGCTAAAGGGGAAATCGCCTCTTTATCCATCTATGGAAATTCAGGAACAATAAAACACTACACCACTGAATGGATGGCCATTCTCAAAGAGATGCCTTCCCTCGTCGGAGGCTGACCAAGATCCTCGAACACAAACCGAATAATTCCGGTCTGACATTAGACATTACAGACCCTTAAACATACATCACTTTTCAATCACAATCCCCACTGTCAATAACTGTCAGTCCAAAACGCTCATACACACATATAAAACTTTCATCCGTTCCACAACATCTCAACCACAAGCTAGACAGACTAGAAAGACGAATCATTCGGAAATGATTCCGCTTCTTCTATGAACTTTATGAACGTCCAAGCTCAGGCCTCTTCAACGAGACAATCAAACCTCAAAACTTCTGTTATCTCTACCGAAATGCCACCTAACTCCAAAATCAAAGAAACCAGACCGCACAATGACCGAGGACCTCCCCGATCAAGCCCAGAGGATTCTAGACGAAGCTCACACAGCGCTAAGGTACCGACTCTATTGCAGGAGACGCTCTTCTAGTTCATCCATATCTTTAAACTCCTATCACTCCAGGATGACGAGGCATATCCGCTTTCAGCAGCCAGGAGAGAGGTTTTAGTCGACAGGTACACCAGGAGGCTGTTAATCCGACACTACCCCCTAAAACGTTTCAAAAATACTGTTTGTTTAACACTTTTATAGATTTAATGAAATTCCGGTTCTATTGTTTACTTTTTGGCCCTAAACATTTAATTGAACTATATTTGTTGCAACAAGGAATTATTCTAATACATAAAAAAACAACACTTATGCATTCAAATCGAAAACAAAGTTGTTAGTTTTATCTAGATGTAAAAGTAATTCCCAACATTTCTAAATCAATCTTTAGAGTCAAAAAAGTCTTCTCTATAGATGACTAAAATATAAATACAAGGAAAAGATAAAGAAATAAAAATATTTCAAGTCGATCTACAACGTTGCAATGAGGCGGTACATATACTGGGCCACCACTTTAAAAGCAATAATAACACACTAGAATTAATTCAGAAGTTCTATTTCATGGCTAACATTAAGAACATCTTGTTTTCAAAAAAAGCTTACTTATGTCTCAATTTCCTACAGCTGACAATAATCTATTTTGGTAGGGAAAATCGTAAGAATGTTTTTTTGATCTCTACAAATCTCCCCTTCATTGCAGCTGATCATTCTCTTACCAATGAGCTACAGGCGGCAAACAAACATTATAAATATTGAATCCATGAGGCGCATACATAATGATACTTTATAATACATTGCAATAAAAACACAGTTGGGAGGGTTTTACCTTTCATTGTGTTATTGCAACATTTTTCACCACTTCATCAGGCATATTAATTATTTATTCATCTGACTGATTTAGAGGTATGTTTTAATCGTTGGAGGGTGGATAGAGAACACCCACCCAACCTACATATACAAATAAACTTAATCTAATACTATTTTTTTTGTTCTTGGGCATCAACTATAAAACTGCTCTTGTTTTTTCTGGAAACTTAAAAAGTTATAGTGTATGTGTGCTTTAATTATCCACCCTCTAGTTATTGTAACATACTTCTTAGTTTTAATAAATTTTAAATTTTTTACTATAGTTTTTTCATGTAATACATAAATAAAGCAAACTCTTCTTATATTTTAAAATTATTCCGTGAATCCTGGGAATATGTTTAATTAATTGGAGGATAGATAGAGGTCACCCACCCACCCTACATATATGTTTAAACTTAAGTGGGTTAAAACACACTTCTAAGCTTCACTAAATATATTTTAATTATTAAAAGTTCGTTCTCTCTTTATAATAAAAATATTGCGAATTTTTCGCATCAAAGTTCACTACAGCTTATGCATGTAATAAAGTAAACTATTCTAATATTTTAAAATTTATTCAGTAAAACTAAGATGTATGTTTAACGACACCCACCCTATATATACGATTTAAAATAAGTTGCTGTATTCTATTAAGTTTCCAAGAAATCACCAGTAATTTAATAGTTAATGTGCGAAAACAAAAAAATAGTGTTGTAGATTAAGTTGAAATATAAATGTAGGGAGTGTGGGTGGCCTCTATCCACCCTCCAACCATTAAAACATACCCCTAAGCGTAATTAAATATTTTTTAATTATTAAAAGTTTATTTATTATTTATTACTTAATAAACTCGATTGAACTTTGATTATTCTAAAGTTTACTACGTTTATGTTTATATATATATATATATATATATATATATATATATATATATATCTGTCATGCTGACATTAACAGCTAAAAGTCTCCCCTAAAAAGGGGACAAAACAGAAAATAAAAGCATATATAGAAGAATCCAGATGTGCAAGAGGATATTGGCTCCCTCACCATCGTGTGCAACCAAGGGTTAGAGTGGAAGATCGTCGCTGCTGCACGAACTCCGCCCAGCTTCGTCCATCCAAAATTTTTGTACGTTTCGTTTAATTTTTGTGTATGTATTGATATGTATTTTTTTTGATAAGAAGCTAAAGAATAATAAACATAAACATAAACATAAACATAAACTGTCTTGTTTTATTTCAAACATTATAAAACTAACATCAACTCAATTATAGATTTTAAAGCTAATTTGTGTGTCTTCTGAATATTTCCTGCCTCCTATAAAAACATAAAATTAGACTTTACCTGGAGAATTATCTACAGACAAACTAATCATTCTAGCTGCCTCTTTCTTTAGGAACGGCTAAATCGAATCAAAAACTACTAATTAACAACCTCCTTTCAAAGTGGAGGTTAGAAAACTAACCTCAATGAATATCAAAATATTTCTGTTACAGTTACAGCATTCACCACCACGATACCTCTACAAAACCTGAAAGAGCACGGTCGTGAGGAAATGATCATTCACAAATCATTCAATACTCCATACTAGACAAAGTCACCGTCTGTACAATCTCCGTTTCTTCACCTATTGGTTAAATCATCATCCACGCACACATCGTTCCTTACGCATGATTCCTTCCGGTCCACGGTCCTACCTCTAGAAATAGCCTCTTCATCCAGGCCCCCGCGTTTGTTCTGCTCCACCTGCTTTGCTACTCGGCCTTCGTTTCCTTCCGGACAAGGTTCCTCGCCGTCGCCTTATCATGTCCGCTCGCCAGGGGCTCACGTTGGTTTGCCCTCTCCTTTAGGCGCAGGTCCGGTGTCGACATCAATGAAAGGACGTCGGCAGCCGCTGTGGAGACGGTTCTGTACCTCCTAGTAACTCTAAGCGCCGCTGGTCTCATGGCGCTGCCTAATCTAATGACATTTCGTAAAATCGACAACAAATAAGTCTTATTAAGACTACAAGAAACAAATCACTTTTGAAACAACTACTTCTCTAGCTAATACTTTGACAGACATTGAATGATACAAAAGTAATTTGCGTGTTTCAAAATAGCAAGGCTATCAAAGAAACACTAGTTTGAACGTATTTCTTTCTGTAAAATGAACTAAATTATTAGTGAATTTTCTACAACGTAAGGACTTATGTATTTTATTAATGATATTTCGTTTGGATCCTAGAGACCCTGTTTATGTTGGCGTGATATACAATAACTTGGCCTACGCCACCCCCATTAACAATCTTCTGGTTCCTTCCGACGTTCCCGAGTTTGCGAGCAGCTGTTGAACGCATTTTTGATATCCAATGCAATTCCAATGCAGTGCTTCTTCTCTTAAATTGACTATCAACCAGGCCCTCCGCCCTCTCGATTGCGAGGTTACCCCCTTCTACCAATAACCGCTCCAGTACTTTAGCAATCAACTTAGGCGACCCTAAAATAGACCTGATAGGTCGCAATTCATGAGAGGTTAACTCACCTCACAATGACCCTATGAAACCAAACCTAACATAATCTAGGCGATCTCAAAACCTTCCACCACTACTTAGACTCTGCGTCCACCAATAACCGCAATTCATCGACTCATTAATGTAATCTTTATTGCACAAGATACCCAGCGATTCTCTCACATATTTCAACTACGCCTATAAAGGCACCACTATTACCAGTGATCACATTATTTTATCAAATAAATATTTGACAATCAAAGAACTCTCGTGACGAGGACTGGAGATTATTTCAAGCGCGGCATCGACTGCCATTCCAACTCGCCGCATTTGCATCAAGATATTTGTCTTACTGCTAACTTTAGTAAACCTCATCAAGGGGAAGAAGACACTATTAGGGTAATGGAAAGCGACAGGCTATGCTACTATGAGGAGGGAGTGGAACCGGTTAAAGAGCAAGAATTTTCATCAGAGCGTTATAGAAAGTAGCGGCAGAGCTAAACTACAGAAACTTTATCAAATTTTGAAAAAAGTTTTAAATCCTCACCGAACAATAAAAACGGTTGAACAAGGCGACTATGTATAGATGAGAAAGAAGAAGCCGACTTCCTAGAAGCTACGTTCAATACAGCCGAGGATCCAAAATTCGACGAAAATCACAGGCAACATCTCATGTATAACTGGTTTTCAGACTATCCTCCCCATCAACGCTGACGAAGTTATAAATGCAAAAACCTGACAAGATCGGTCGCACCATGCTCACACAGCTGCCTTTATCCACCGCAATCTACATCACCTACATGTTCAATACGTGTATGCCCTTTCGAAACTTCCTTCATTCTATTGAAAAATCCACGGAAGACCAAGCATTCCTTCCCCATAAGCTATCTAAGTGGCCGCGTGTGTTGTTGCGTCTTCTTAGAAGAAAGTGTTTGACATCGTAAGGCACAGCTTCCTTAATGACATAAAATGAAAATTCACCTACAAGAAGGGTAACTCCAGAGCTTTCACACTATAAGCCGGCCTCTCCCCGGTCTCCAAGTTAGAATTAATACAGTCAACAATACAACATTACAGGGACGACACTGCGTCCTGGACAACCACCTTGACATCAAAGCCGTAGTACCTACAGAACTACTTCTTCCAGGCAGAAAACTGGATTAGCAAATAGAGAATCTCCACCAGCACCTCCAAGCACAAGATACATATTTTTTTCTTTATACTCTTACATCACCGTTCCTAACCGACGGAAGCTGCTTGGAGAACTAACCGATACACAATTTCAAAACTTTCATACGTCCACTAATCCAATATTTTACTCCTCAAATATCATCGCTTGACAACATGTCGTTGACAAGCTGACCAGCCTGAAAAGACGTATCATTCAGAAATGCTTTCGTCTCTTTACGAAAATCCAAGTTAAAGTCCTCCATGGATAGTGTGATGTATTAATAAATAAATATATATAGTATAAGTTTTCAAAAGGTAGAACAAAACGTCAGTATGAGGCCCAGATCTGATGATTTTGATAAAATTGTGGTAACAGTAAATAGCAATATAAGTACTGAGAATAAAACGAGAAATGAAAGAGTGTTAAAACCCAGATATTTGTTAAAAGCACCTGAACGGTTACAAGTATCATAAAAATTAGTTTTGTATTTTTATAGGGGGAAGGTGTGATGTATTAATAAAATAAATATATTTTCTATCATTTGTATATTTTATATTATGAATATATTTGCATAAATGTAAGTTCTGTTTTATTGTTAAGTTGGAGTTCTGCTTTTGGAACGAGACATATTTCAGTTGTTGTTTGGAGGTCAATAAATCAACGTCGTGTTATATTAACTGTGTATTATTGAATATGCCTCACATAAACTATAGTTATATCGTTCAAGAGTTTACGTTGTCCTACTAAGGATACATAACATATAAAAAGTTAGCAAAAAGTTACAATAGTGAGTTAAAATATTTAAAAACTTTAGCACAAGCATTGATATTGATTATAAAAATTGAACAAGTAACAATTGCCAAAAGTAGTATATGTAGGGTGGCCACGAGACCTCTAGTCCACCCTCCAATCAATAGAAATTACTTCAAATTCTTATATGAAGAATATGATGTTCATGAGCTTACATATCAACTTTATTTAGTCTGTAATATTTTAATGTGAGAAAATAAATAATAAACCAATGGCAAGCGTATATAACTAAATTTTTGAATTAATCTTTCCCTGTCAACAACAGGTGCGGACCGGTTTCGATCTAATCAGAGTGCAGCTGACGATTGATTTATTTTTTGGAGGTTTAACCCTTTAGATATTTAAAATTTAAATGATATATAATATAATATAGTGTTTTCATTCTGTGAAAGTTATTTATTTTATCAAGTGGAGGCACTTACCCTATCCGCAGAGAGTGTTTGTTTTAAAATTGATCTTAATAACGAGCATAATTCTCGTAGGACGTCGCCTGTTGCTTCCTTCTGTAAATAAATGTGCACCCTCTCGAAGCCACCAGCTGAGGGGTGGAAGGAACGAACGTCTGCGGCCTGAAAGGATTGAAAGTTCCACCCCTCTTTAACGTAATTTAGAACGAAGATTATGCCATTATAGGGGCGATCGGCGCGAAGAGTGCAGATTGCGGCTTATTAGAGTGCACAATGGCCGCCCTCTTCTGGCTGGCTTCGATGAAAAACAGACATTAATTATTCACTTCATAAATCGGATACCGTAATCTCCAACTTTAAACTTAATTAATGCTTTTAGTTACCCCAGTATCTTATATATTTTATGGATAATTTTTTCAACTTCAACTCACACTAATAGAGTTCTGGTTTTAGTATATAAATAATATATAATATGAAAATTATGACAACAGCGTACTTAAATATATTTTTAAGATATCTAATTCTTTATGTTACGTCTCTTATTTATCATCTGTCATCTGCGGTAGATGATGATAAATAATAAACGCACTTAAATGGGGCTGGTTCAGTAATTATAGAGGAAGATCTCCAGTAAGCAGGGAAAATATTTATTTATTTTATAACATTTTTTCTTTCTAAATTTACTTTATTAGAAGAAATAAGCATTTATCGCTTTCATATATGTATCTGAAGCTGAGTTCATCTATAATGACACAGTGAAGGAGAGGACCTACATGTTAGAGTGGAAGAGCATTCTTTAAGAGTGAATTTAGCTTTCTGATTAAATTCTTTGTATGGTTTTGTTTACTTTTTTAAGGTTTTTGAATTATATTTATAAAGTAAGTCTGATAAAATACCAATAAATACAATAAATATACGAGACTATCTGCCTTCAACATTTGTGACAATTATAAGAAATGGCTCTAAGAGGATCAGACTATAGATGTATTACTTTAACAACCGTACTAATAGTCAGGGATTAATTATTGGATTGTATAATCCTAGATTCATTGTCAGATTTAGTAACTTTTTTAGTAACATTTGAATATAACTGTTTTTAAGTTGGTGTCACGGAACAGTTGACGTGATTGTCAGTAAAGAAAAACGTGAAATGTTTGTTTGCAAAGTTATTTTGTGTGATAAGGACAAGGAATAAGCATTGTTTCTATTTAATCAAGATTAAAGTAAGTACAGTCGATAATTATTTTCAATGAATATTGTAGAATTATTTTCATTTAATGTTTGTGCAAACAAATTTTGCACATGCTCCTCAACTGACAATCACGGGTTATATTGACAATACCATCAGCTCTTCCGTGATACCAACATAAAACCAGTGATATTTAAATGTAACTAAAAAAATACGACAATTAATCTAGGATTCTACAATCCGAGAATTAATCTCGGTCTATTAGTACGGCTGTAAGTCACACAATGACGCAATTCCCAAAACTAATACAGACCTGTTCATAGAAAACTTAAATAGGGCATTAGTTATATCCAGGTGGCTTATAAAAAATCAACAAAGATATGAAACTTGAAATTTGTATCTGTTAGATCCAAAAATTTTTTGGCAGAATTCAACACTTGAGCCAGCTAGAGATACTAAAGTAAAAGATCTTGACAGTAGAAGCATACAAATATTTACATTAAAGTTAGAGAAGATCTGAATCAAGAAAAAAAGATACATTAATATGTTTGTAACAACAATAGTAGTATTTTCTTTCTTTATCCTATGTGGTATTCATATAAAATCGAGGAAGAAAAAGAAACAGAAGTAAAGAGTTTTAAGTGTTTAGAAAGTTGGTTTTATTCAGTGTGTTTAAGGATATACTTAGGAAATAGTAGTAATAGTATGTAAAGAGGTACTGTGTAATTATAAGGTGAATAAAACACTTGGTTTAAAATTTGACGTATTAAATTTCGAAACTGCGGCATATGTTTTGTCACACAGTGTCTTCATCAGGCAGATGATTAATGTAACAGCCTCGTCAATTCAATAATTAATTAAATGTAATTGTTTTACAAGAAAAGTAACTTAAACTTTTGGTATATAGCTAGGCTTAAGTGTATTGATAGAAATGCAATTATTTCTACCGCTTATATTAACTGTACAAAATTTAGAATTTTGACGGATAAACAAGCCAACTTAAGATATTTTTAATTGATCCTTTCTTATGAGCACATGAATGCAATTTGTTAAATCATGATGTATGATTGATTTGTGGTGGGCTATGCTAGCAATTGTGGAGCTGCCTCGTCCTATCTTTCAGGGAATTGATAAAATTTGAGCCCGAAGGAATGTTTTTGAGCGAGAAATCACCTGGTATACACAATGTCTTACAAAAGACCTACTCTGTAGTCGTAGCCGAAAAAATAGTTTTGAAATTAGTTTGAATCCCTTGAAGTTGAGAATCCCGGTTCTTTAAATCTTTGCTTATTCGGATCGAATCTTTAATTTGCTGGTTTAAGCGCTCTATCAAACTATTACATGGTAGGTGGTTGTGGATTTGTGAGTGAGGCCGAAAATATTGTAGAATTGCTTCCAAAAATTTAAGTGAAAACTGTCAGCCGTAATCAGTAATGATTGCCAGAGGAGTTTCAAAGTGTGCAATCCAACAATGTTTCTGAATCATTTCGGAAACGTTATCTGCAGTAATTTTTACGAGAAGAGGCTTCTATCTAATGTATAATTGGGTATATTATAAACCAGAAGGTGCTGTATTTATGCAAAGGATTTGGAAAAGAAATCGAGAGCTCGCAGAACGCCAGAATTCTTCTTCTGCTGCAAGACTAAAATCATGAAAGACAAGCAACGGATATCGGTCTGGAATTGTAATTTTTAAATGGGATATTACCATAGAGGTGTTATTTATTGTTTAGGCGTTACTGTTAACAGGAAATAATAATTAATTGTTGGGTCCACAGTGATCAAGATTCATCTATTTAGCTACCAGATGTAGCGGTGTCATGGGCTAGAAGAGGACCTTACGAAACCGATCTATAGCAATTTGTAGAACTCGTATTTAACAATTCGCAGTTTGTGAGGTGATGGTGATGATAATGATGGTTTATGGAGGGCGACCAGATGGTCGTCGCACTTAGACCATTTATTAGTCATTTGTGCCACCTACTGAGCTTGAGTAGTTGGCCTTTTCTTGCTCGCATATGGGGATCATTTGCCACCCCGATTAGCAGCCGCAAACTGTTTCTTGGTAGTTTAATGTAGTTGCTGTTCAGCTTTGGCATTGGTGAACTGATGAATTTCTTGGCAACTGCATACTTTTTAGTTTGTAGCCATTTCGTTTTGTGTTTGTCAAGAGAGTTTTCTCTTAGTATTTGGTGCTAGTTGCATAGACTTAACGCCTAACCTCTCCAAGGCAGTTCTTCTGGCTAGTCCGTGGGCCCAGTCGTTCTATTCATTATTTGAATGTCCCTTAATCCAGGAAATTGAACCTCTGTTGGTTGCGGCAAGTTTTCTTAGAGATTGCCTGCACTCCAGTATTTGATTTGCTATCAGCTAGAAATAAAATGGATTATTTCGCAGTCTCGAAGTTACAGTAACTTCCGAGTACCTTCGAGTATCTCGAAAAATAATATATAATCATTTCTACCTAAGAGGATGCTGAGTCTCAGGTCGAGTTGTTGGCAGTAAATGCCTGCTCTCGTGCCTTCATAATTCTCAGTCCCGCTAGTATAATAATAATAATAAATTGATTTTATTTGCAAAAATAAATGCTGTTACAAAATAATACATAACAGGGTAGGCGAAGTTCAGGTAGTTGATATCCAACTACTACTGCTTTTCCACTTAACCTACTTTAAAATTACGAGTAAAAAGAAAATTAAAATTACGTGTTGTAACTTAATATAAAATAGCTTTAAAACTCTCACAAAGATAGTAACATTTAAGGAAGGTAGTGATAAAAGTAAAATTTAAATGAATGTAGCTGAATCTATAGCAAATTTCTACGTCTAGGAAATATATTTTTGTAACAAATTCTTCCGGATAGTTTTCTTAAAGCTGATTAATGTAAGTGTTTTGAGGTGTAATAGAATATTGTTATAAATTTTGTAAACATTGTATGTAAAACATCTTTCAAAAAGGGTTGTTTTGTGTTTAGGCGGTGAGATAAGTCCCCGGAACCTCACATTAACATTGTGCACGTCAGTACGAAATACTATCCTATTGTAAAGGTAAGGAGGGGAGTGAATATGGATAATGTTATTATAGAGAACACAACAATGCAAGTAACGTCGATCAGACATGTTAAGCCAGTTTAATGCGGTTAGCTTACCAGAGATATGGTCGAATTGGCGGATTCCAAAAATTAGTCGAATACAAGAGTTTTCAATTTTTTGAATTCGATTTTTTGTGACTAGATCTAAACAAGAATTATATACAACATCAGCAAAGTTAAAGTGACACAAAACTAACGAATCGCGGAGGGTTCTTTTGGTTTGTATTGATAAGATATGTTTTTGTGAGTAGATTATTTTCAATCCCTGGTATGCCCGAGTTATACATTTACTGATGTGCGTTTTGAACCTTAGGTTATTATCAATGACCAGTTCTAAATTACGCACCTCATCTACAAAGGGTAAAGTATTATTATTTATTTTGATGTTTAGTAGATCTTTAGCTTCATCGATAATTTTTACCAAATAACATGGCAGATGATTTAGCAGCATTTATTATTAACAAGTGGTGTTGGGATATTTTAACTAGCTCAATTAGGTCGCAATTAATGTTATTTTCAGCTATACGGATATCTTCAACATTAAATGAGTAAAGTAGCTGGGTATCATCTGCATAAAAATTTGCACTACAATATTTTAGACAGCTATTAAGACAGGATGTATAAATGGAGAATAATATTGGACCCAGAATAGAGCCCTGAGGAACACCTGCAGTAACTTTGGTAATATCAGAAAATTCTTCATCAACCCTTACCATTTGTAAACGATCTGCAAGAAAACTAGAAACTATTTTCACAGCATGTTTACTAAAACCTACATAATTTAACATGGCAATTAATGTTTCATGATTAATAGTATCAGAAGCCTTGCTATAGTCTAGTAATATCAGAGAAGTTATACGGCCTTTATCAGAGGCAGAAATTATATCATCTAAGACATTTAGCAAGGCAGTTGAACAACTATGGTTAGGTCTGAATCCTGACTGTGTAGAAGGCAGAAGTTGATGAGATTTTATGTACGCTACAATTTGTTCCTTCAGGACACGTTCCAATATTTTTTAAAGTATCGGCAAAATATTAATTGGCCGTAAGTCTTTGAAAGATTTAGGAAAATCAATTTTTGGTAAAGGAATTATTGTTGCTGTTTTCCATATGTTAGGAAACTCTGCCCGCTCTAAACAACATTTTATAATATGTGTGAGGTATGGAATTATATAAGGACAACACAGTTTTATCATAGAAATATTAATACCATCTGAGGCCGAAGCATTTGTTTGTATATTAGATAAAATATTTGTCACTATATCAGTGCTCACTAATTTAAAAGTAAATTCATCATTTACATTTTCATGCAAATTATCCAGATAAAATTGTATGGTATCATAATTTGATGTGCTTTTTAAAGTTTCGCAAAAATATTTGTTAATTGTATTAACATTTTTTAAGTTATTTGGCAAATCACGCTTATTGCTTTTAATTACGTCATGATATTTTAAGCATTTCCATATATTATTATTATTTCTTGTAATAAAATCAAAATAAGCCTTTTTTTCTCGTGATATGGCTGAGTTGACAATATTCCTCCACTGTTTGTACAGAATGAAATCTAAATGTCTTTTACTCTGTTTAAATTGCTTATATGCAAAGTCACGAGATACCATCATATCTCGGAGAGTGTTAGTAAGCCAGGGGTCTGGCTTCTTGGTTACTTTTGCAGTAATTTCTGGCGCATGAAGATCAAATAAGGTAAGCAGACATGAATTAAGGTACATAATTTTTTCATCGATGGAATTAATATAAATTATATTATCAAAATTTAGTTGCAACAGGTCTGAATTAAAAGATGACAGGTTAATGTTATTTAATTTACAGAATTTCACAAAACGTGGTTGATCTCTTGTTTCAAAATTAAGTTTACAATATATAAGGTCATGATCTGCAATATCGTGGATCTTTATAACTTTTGATTCAATACATTAATTAGTATTTGACATTACAAGTAAGTCTATTAATGACTCTGAATACGTTGTGATGCGTGTTGGTTCATTTATGATCTGAGTAAAGCCATATGCGTTTAAAAAGTCAATGAACACTTTAGTATTTGTCTGGTTTATATCCAGCATATTAATGTTTAGATCACCCAAAAAGATAATATCATCACACAGTGGTAACAAATAACTTATAGTATTTTCCAAAGAATCAAGAAAAACGTCAATGGTACTATTAGGAGGTCGGTATATTACTCCAATGCAAAATAATGTATTGTTAAATTTACATTTCAACCAAAGATGTTCCAAATTTACAGGCACAGACATTACTTCAAATGAAATTGCATTTCTAATATATATAAACAGTTATTTCTGATTTATCGTCAATCTGATTTTTTATTGCGTATTGACGGTTAAACATATGTCTCGGTGGGACACTGTCAAGATATTCATTGAGTTCAGTCATGATTGATCTCGCCTCTCTAAGTATTCTTCCGTATCTCACACCATTTGCTGTCGGGCTCTACGTGCCATTTGCTTTTAGTTTTACGGTTTTATGACTGTGTTTACTGACACCTCCCTTACATGTATGTGAAGGGGCATCAGGGTCAGTCAAGTTTCGATTGCAGCCATGAGTTTTGAGCGCATTTCACCCGTCATAGCCAGCCACGCCAAATGTTGTAGGTGGTTTAGTTTCTTTTTGGGTTACCAATTGATTTATTCTCGGCCACCAGGTTAACGCTCCAAATGTCAGTGTTATACTGAGGCATTTCACTTCGTTTGCCAAGCGTAAGTGGTTGAACTGGTTGTTAAAGAGCTTGGGAAGTCTGCCTATGTTGATTTTCTTTTTTTTTGTGAACAGTAGTTATTCTGTCTTCTTAGGGTTAACCGAGTGTGACGTTTTTTCGCACCATTTATATATGATTTTAAAAGCGCTCTCCATCATGCTATACAGAACACTCTCGTGTTTTCATTCCACAGACTCGGAGATAGACCTCGCCCTGTATATATTCTTTTGTGGCAGCTACTGTCAAGCTTCTTTTCCGTATAGAGGCGGTTACAGTCCTATTTCTCAGCATGGCTCCAATCCATACAATCATTATTGTGGCGACCACATGCTTGTTTATACCTTGTTCTATGTTAGAGTAGGAAACTTTATCAAAGGTTCATTAAATGCCTATAAAGGCTCCCAGGACTGAACGTTTGTTAGCCAACGAGTCTTGAATACTGCATACCACATGATGAAGAAATTACTCAGTCGATTTCCTTGGCTTGTAGTAGAGTTGGCTCGGGTGCAGCTCGTTGTTCAAGTAACACTGCTGATATGATTGTCGCACAGCCTCACTAAGGTCTTTAAAAGAGAAGTCGTGAGGCTGATTGATCTAAATGGTTTGACTAATGATTTCAATAAAAATCACCACCGTCCATGGTTTGGTACATACTGAATTGTAAAATATGCCGAAAAAGTCCGCACAGTATTAGCAGTATCTGCACCAAGTCCCTCTATGGTAGAGAAGGATATACACGATCCGGTCTTGGCGATTTAATAGAGGAGAATAATTTTATTGCCCATTCTATTTTGCTTTCGGTGGAGACGTTCATACTCATGTTCCAGTTTTGGGTGACGATGTCCTTACTCATGTTTCAGTCTTCCGTTGTGGAGAAGTATTTTGGATCATTTTGATGGTTCGATGATTTGAAACCAGGAAGGTGTGACTCCAGAAGCAGACCTAGAGATTCTCGGATGTTAGCAGTGTAAGTGACTTTTTTAATATGCCTGGCTGTACACTGTGGCAATAGGGATTTTCTTAGTGAGGGCTCTTTCCGATACGGAATTTATGCCCTTATAAAAGTTGCGCCTTGAAGTTTGTTGATTCCTTTTGAAAGTCATTTTAAAGTCCATCTGGATTTTTTTTGTATGTGGCCCAGTCCTCCTCAAGCTTTGTTAAAAGTTTTCAGAGAATTTGATCTTTTTGATTTGGTAGATGTGCTGACCTTCCTGGCGGGACAGGCTTCAGTTTGGATAAAATGGAAATTATTGTAATAATGTTGAATAAGCAGAATGTTATTTTTTGTAGGTAATGAATTTAGTTCGAGTTTTGCCGATTTGCTGAACGCGTTTATTAGCTTCCTAGGTAATGTCAAATACACTGTTGAAATGCCGAAGGAAGTCAGTGCTTATTATCGAGTGGTTTTGTATGCAATCACGAAATTTCACGTAAATGTTACACCCAGGCCGATATGAACTGTTAATTTTGAAAATCCGAACGTTGATTTTAAATTACTGTTAACGGTGCTTAACAAAAGTTTTGATTGGCAATGATTGTTGGCAGAGAGTTGATCCATTGCCAAAATGCTAATTTGAGCTGTCTTATCTACTAAAATTTTTGCTCCAGAGTTAGTATAGTTTATGAAAAGTAACAGGTATGGAGATACAGTATAGGCATGGGCCGATATTATCTCAGCTACTGGTCGATTCCCCTTTAGCATACTGGGCTTTGCTATAAAATCAGTAACGATAGTCAGAAGAATTTCAAAGCATGCTATCTAACAATGCAGTAATTTCTAGTGGTTGAGCTTCTGGCTAACGTACAGATTGGTCAGTACAAATAAAAAAGTACTGTATTTACGCTCTGTGGACGTATTGGATTTGGAAAAGAAATCGAGCTCTCGAAGAATGTCAGGATTTTGCTTCTGCTGCAAGACTGAAAGATGGGCAACGGATATCGGTCTGGAATTGGGATATTAACATTCAACTGCCAAATATTGTTAAAATCATTAGTTAATTATCTACGACGACCTAAGGACTTTATTACATTTTATTATTTGGTATAAAAATTGATAGTACCAACATTCCTATTTCGAAATTTGATTTGGATTGTTTTACCAATGTGGTTGTTTTAGACTTTTTTAAATTTTGTGTCAGATCTAGAATTTGGGATTGTAGTTGTGAGATTTTAGTACCTTATAAACTTATTGAAGGAACCATTGTTGGTATGTGCAAAATGTTGGAGTTGTTAATTTTGAAGGGTATCGAAGTTTCTAAGATTTTATTTGTCGTTTCATCCAGGTTTGCTAAAGATATTGTTTTGGCACAGACTATAATTTTCTGAACATCTGCTGGCAATGGATTTAAAAAAATCTTAAGGAGAAGGTTTCATTCGCAATAATTTTCCTCTCTTCTCTGGTTCTCTACTCTTTTTGCTTCGACAGGTAATGCCTTAAGCTACTAATTCCTAACCTTATTATGAAGGGAACAAAACCAGAAAAAAAATCAAGATCTTGAAAGCAAATGAAACGTGGTTCTACAGGAGGAGGCTCAAAATTTTATGGACGTGTAAAAAACAGAAAAATACTTTATACATATTTTCAGAGAAAACGGAACTCTGTTTTATCCTTTCCAAAACGCAAAAAACAAATATCGATTAGTTTAATGTTAAACTAATCGATATTTGTTTTTTGGGTTTCGGAAAGGATACAACAGTGTTACCCTGACTTATTAGAAGAGGACCAAGATCTTTCATTTTTTAAATCTACATATGAAGAAGATTTATTAGATAGAGCAATTTCTGAGTTATTAGAATTAATTCTGCTATATTCTTCAATTTGTGAAGCCTCGCCATCCTTAAACTAATAATGTAAACGATTGTTTGAAAAACGAATTTCGTGGCTTAGCAACCTTAAAGACTACTTTGGATGCAATTTTGAAAACAAAAATGGCACCATTTTCTGCACAAGGTTTGGATGGATGGAGTTGGAATATGTTTTTAGGGATTGTTTCCTTGATTAAAGAATTATTACTTCAGTATTAAGAGCTGTGCCATCCGCAGAAAAATATTGTCATGTATTAAAGTAGGTGGGATAGAACCTGAGGAGGATAACATATAGGAGAGAGTTTGATGGATAATAACTTATCAGGTTTTATTTGAGAAGAAGTTTTGTATAAGAATAATTCGATGTAGCATTTTTAATAGTACACATTTGAATTTATAGTACTAATCCGAAATCAAAGATGGTAATTGAGTAATAGTTTAGATCTAAACCGGCCTACAACTGTTGTTAACAGGAATATGAATGTTCTTTATTCATTATTTATTTAAGTAAAGTTATTACTAATTCAAGTAAATATAGTTGTATTCATAAAACAATACAAAAATTGCAGGCAATCTCAGGCGGAGTTCACTACGTCTTAATGATCCTTTCATTTTTTTATCAATATATAAAACAGTTGTTATATAAAAAGAGTAAATTATATGATATTCACATCAAGATTTTTCTATATATATATATATATATAAGTTAAATTTCGTGGTTCACAATTGTGTTTTTTAAAAATGTTTATTTCCGGAATTTACAATTAATTACATTACTTAAACTTAATTATACGGAGAATAATTGATATGTGAAGCGTTACGGTACTAATATAATAATGAATCTGAATCTGAAATGCATGCGTCTAATCTATTTATATATAAACTAAAACTACGAACTAAGCATATTGACATCTGGCGGGTGATGTCATCCTAACTACGCATTAATTAATAAAATATATTTCTAAATAATAAAATTAATTATATTATAACAAAGAAATGTTTATTGTGGACGCCAGGTCACTCCTCTCCCCCTAGATCCGACACACCTGTGGAGGAGAATCATAATCTTTTACAAGGGTGGCTGCTCCTCTGCGTCTTAAGCGTCTGTAAATCAAAGTCACTACACAAATTAATATGAACGAATAAAGTATTAGTGTCCATGCACTGGGTTTTAGAGGTATCACCGAATTATTTATATCGGGTATCGGGGAATACACTGGGATGTATTCTAATTGAAATCTTTTCAATTGTATTGTAAAGTTATTTAGATTATAGTTTTTAAGTTCTGGGGTCGAAGCACTCACGAGCACTGGGGTTCCACGCGTTGTTTCCATTTGGGGCACCTAATAGTTCCGGAAGACTAGGTCGCATTTGTTGGGTTGAATGATAAAAATGCCCTCCAGGTCACGGGTCTCTTCTTGATTAGGGCAGGTGATCTTTAATTTTTCTTTTTTCTTAAAAACGGCTAGGAACTGGTTGGTATTGGGTATATTCTCTAAATGGTTCTTTTCGATTTCTAATTTTGTAAACTTGCATTTTTTGGGTGGTTCCATTGACCAAAAGCTCTGTTTCACAATCAGCCTGGTAATTTAAGGGCAAGTTATCGTTGCATTGGAATTTCTTGTTAATACTTAAGCATATGTCTCTTAGAGGCCATGTTTTTGAGTTAATTTTTGATTTTAACATTACTTTTACATTAGGAATTATAGTTACATATTCGGACTTATATTTCAGCGGTATAGGGTATATTTTATACAGATCAAAAGGATGTTCATAATTAATAGGAAGGGATAGGAAATAATAGATTTTTGATTGTTCGATTTTGCAATCGACTGATATCGCGGATTCGAAATCTAAAATGTTTTCTAATTTAAGGTCGAAAGGCAATTCCTCATTATAGTGAACGGAAATCTTTTTTAGTTCATTAAATAAATCTTGGGGCCTAATTATATCTGGACTAAGAATTTTTAATTTGCAAAATGTTAATGAGTTAATAATTTCTTCCAAAATATTTTCAATTATTGTGTAAAGTAAAACGAGTTGATTATACAGATCTTTAGTGAATAATACGTGCTGGTGGTCTATCTCCTCTTTATAAATTGCGTGTAATTGCATTATTCTGGCCTTGAGCAAGTTTTGGTTATGTGCGATATCTTTGATTGTTTCATTGAAATTTTGTATTAATTTTTCGTTTATGCTGTACCCGAATTTTATTTGGTTCTCAAAATTGTTCTGATTAGAAATTAAATGTTTCAGGATTCCATTAATTTTATCTTCGTCACGAGCGTCCATATTTCCGCTAATCGTTTTAATAATAGTTCCTAAGCCATTAATTAAACCTCTTTTCGCACGATTTTTCCCAGCGCTTAATTCTACTGTTTTAATTTTGTCTCTTATAGCATTCTGCGAATAATTTAATAGTTTCTCATAATTCCCGAATTCATTTTTAAATTTCGATATATTACTCGTAGTTTCCCTCAAAAATTGATACTGGCAATTTAAATTTTCGAATTCTTCATAAACAGGATTCAAGTCATAGTGGTGTACGAAAATGTGTTTGGTCCTTTCTAATTTGGCTACTCCTAATTTTATAGGTAGTAGTCCCGCATTCTCCGAAATATCTCTGATTTCGAAAGAAATTACAGGAGTGATGAACATTAGCCTAAAAGTAATAAATCGTATAAGTAATTTTGAAAGTTTTAATTTAGTACTAAATTTTGGAATATTCGGATTTAGTATAGTTCTCAAAAAATGACTTTCTTTGCTGGACTAAACTAGGATTTGGAATTATCGAAGATGATGGGCCTGGTACTTCGTCATCAATTTTTGGTGTACCAAAATAGATGTTTATTTGTGTTTTAGAATTTTGGAAGATATAATTTATCATAGCTTTAACTGAATTATAGTCTAATTGGTCTAGGCCACAACCTAATTTGGGAATTGCTAATTTAGTGATGTTTTTGTCTAAACAGAATTGTTTTAAATTTATCAATGTACGAAACAAACATTCTAAAGTGGGTTTGTCGAAATAATTTTCTTTAGTGATCAAATAAATAATATATCTACCTTCTTCTTTAATATGACAGAGAGAATATAATTTTGCGTTCTGTTTTGATAAATCTCTAATTTTTCCAAATCTTAATTTAAATTCACGTGCTATTCCTGCACTCATTTTTAAATCTCTACTCACACAGTGAGCGAGTGAGTATTCTAGAGGGGCATTGAATAAATCATCCGAAATTTCTCTTACGTTTTCATTGTTTATTTCTTTATCATTACTTAAAATCTCAATAAATGTTTCAAAATTTGGAGTTTGTTTTAAATTAGGTCTTTTGACTCTGGGACGTTTAATATTTGACAAATGAATTTTACTAGATTGATTATGATGTCTGGTTTCTATTTCTGCTGTTTTACGATTAGGATCAATAGTTTGAATGTTTTCTTTTTGATATTTATTTTTAGTTTTTGATTGTTTTTGTTTGTTTTTAATAAATACTTTTTCTGGAATTTCTGGAACTTCCTCTCGCGTTAAGTTATGTTTTTCAATAGTTCTTGTTTTATTTTCATTTATTGTTTCATTTATTTGTTCATACAATAATTTGACTTTAGTTTTATGATTTTCTACATAATTGTTTGTAATTAAGGTTTCTAAGTTGAGGTCTAAAAGAGATTCATTATCGATGTGTCCCGAAATAATTTCAGAAGGTCTTAATCTTGTAGTCGAATGGATAGAATTATTATATGCTAGTACGGCGTATAAGGTTTTAATTTCTATTGGTTCTTTTTTAAATGTGTCTTGATTATTAAGGAGCCGTATGTGTTCAATGATCGTCGAATGTACGCGTTCTATTATTCCATTAGATTCTGGGTGTTGGGAACTAATAAAATGAATTTTGATTTTATGAATTTCCAAAAGTTCTCTAATAACCGTGTTCTTAAATTCCAAATGATTATCCGAAATAATTAATTTAGGGATTCCATGGTGACAAAAGAATTTTATTAAATTGTTTGCTACTTCAACAGCTTGGTAAGAATTTAGTTTATAAAGTTACGCAACTTTATAAACTAAATTCTTACCAATTTAGAAAATGAGTCAATTATAGTAAGGAATTTGGAACTTTCAAGGGCAATACAATCTATGTGAATTATTTCAAATGGTTTCATAGCTGTTGGGGTGTGATTAAATTTTAATTTAAGTGGTTTGCGATCATATTTAGAAACTAAACAAACTTCACAATCATTAATATATTCTTGGATTGATTTCCTCATACTTGGCCAATAATATACCTTTTTTAATTTGCTTCTGTTTCGTCTATGCCGCGATGATTAGTTTTTCCCTCGTGATAATTTTGTATGGTTTCTAGAATATCATTATCGTCTTCGACGTCAGACAAGAGACTTGAACATTTAGTCATTTTAATGTTTGAATTTTTAAAGTATTTTTGAAGGACGTTGCTAAATTTTTCATATACTGGGCTTTCGAAATAAAGATAATAATTTGTATTAGGGACAATGTATTCTTTGATGAAGTCGACTACTTCCTGATTAAAATTATATTTAGAGAATTGGATATAAATACGCATTTTCTTTTGTTTAAATAAGTAACTAATTTTTGGTTTAGAAGGGGAGTGTTTGACCTCCGAAATTATTAATTGGTTATCACCAAGATTTACTGGTTTGTCTGCAATGGGAATTCCTACTGTTGCGGCTGGTTGACGAAACTATTTATATTAATAATGACTTGCGGCTGTTTGCCGAAAATATGTGTATATTAATAAATATTAACTTTTACAAACTGAATGCCACAAGTAACGCCGCGTCGCCGATTGTATTATTATAATGTTTGTCTTGTGTTTTCACTTGTCGCGCGCACACACCCGAACACTAGATTCATTTACCGCGGGCCGTGCACGGCGCATCGAATGACGTTGCACGCCGGACACTAGATTTTAATGCGGCCGGGCACGGCACATTACGCAAAGTCGTAACATCCTCCCCCCGTTGAAATTAATTAATTTCAAAGAAAATAAAACATAATTTAAGCAATGAAATAACACAAATATTTAAACGTTTGAATAGAAATAACATGAATGGATGAATTATACAGATTCTAAATTAATCTAACTCTTGGGGAAGGGCGCAAAGTTTTACCGTCGGACGCACCAAATTATCATTTCGCGTTTTTACCGTTGCGGATCGCACTATGCCGTCACTTCCTAGTCGCCAACAACTGAGTGGTAAGTTTTCCTCATGGATAAGGACCAATTGTCCTACTTCCAAAGGCTGTCCGTTCGAAAGCTGCCACTTTCGACGTCCTTGAAGTTCCTGCAGGTATTTCCTCTTCCATCTAGTCCAGAAATACTGCTGTAGCTGCTGCACCAGCTGCCAACGTGAGAGCCGTCCCATGTTTACATTACCCAAATACAAGAAGGATAAATCGGTGGGACCATCAGATGGTCGGGAGTTTAGAATTTCTTCGATTTGTAATGTCAGAAACTCCTCGTATAATAAATTTGCACTGCCAGCCAATTTATAAAAAATTCGTTTAGCCGACTTAATACCGGCCTCCCAGAGGCCACTGAAATGAAGAGCACTTGATGGTATAAAATGCCAATTAATTCGATCCAGAGTTAATGCAGATTTTAACTGATGTTTCCAAACATTTGCCTTAATAATAACCGGCCCTGCTAAACCTAAGGGATCAAAATATTTTGAGATTTCAGACAATATGCCTTGTTTTGTTACTCTCTCTGAATCACAATTAAAAGAATCGTATTCAATGTTATCATTAAGTGGGTTCCATTGAACCCCTAGTATTTTGATTTGATCATCCGGTGCTAGATTTAATACATAATTATTATGTTAAATATATCATCTGATGTCTTGTTGTGTGATTTTGCGCTAGCATCAAAAACAACCCGAAGCTTTGTCGTTAGACTTGAATTTTTGACAACCGCATGGTGTGGTAAATAATACCCGCTGTTTCCATCGGAATAGGAAATAGGTTTCATAATACACAATTCTATATGTTCCTTCATGAATGAATAATATTGCTCTTTTAATTTAGAATTACGCTCTAATTTATTTTCTATATTATATAGACGTCTTTTTGCACTACTGTCGGAATTGCCTAATGACGAGGCGTCCTGTTTAAATGGTAATGCAACTATAAATTTTCCGACCACATCGCGTTCTACAGTATTTACAAAAAATGTTTCACACTGGATTTCTTCTTTTGTTTTAATGGGTAAACTATTTTCAACATTTTCCAATTCCCAAAAATGTTTGATGTTACTGTTTAATTTATTTGTAGGTTGTGCATATTGTGTTGGTAATTGTATATCTGGTAATTTTACTTGTGCATTTGAACATTGGCTAATATTTCCTGACTCTGGTTTTTTAATTAATTTTTGAACTCTTAGTCTCAGAATAGTAATAGATTCCAATAAACTAATTCCGTAATTAAACAACTGTGGGTATTCGACATCAAAATTAATTTTTTCTTCGTTACGAAAGTCTCGCACTAAACCTAAGACTTCATCAATTAGCACCATACACACATCTAAATCTATTTGATCGCCTTTTAATTTATCTTCTATTGTAAGAATTTGTAATTCAATTAACTGACGGTGCTTATTTAAAACACGGAGAGCTCGTTCGCTATCCTTTGACATTTCTGACGATACTGACATTATTTATATGTATTGAATGAATTGGAAAGGAACAACCTTATCTGCCTGCTACTGGGCTTCGGGACTTGGATGGCTTAGTCTGCTGCACTTGTCCTTGTATGATGATGGCGTGTCCGGAGGGCGCCTGGGCTTCCACAATATATCCCGACGCTGCTTCTCCCTGGCACAGCTATCCTTGTATGATGATGGCGTGTCCGGAGGGCGCCTGGGCTTCCACAATATATCCTGACGCTGCTTCTCCCTGGCACGGCTACTGCTTCGGCTCGCTCACTACGGTGAATCCAGAGGGCACCCAACTTCCTTGTGATGTTGCAATGCTGCTGCTGCTGGTTACTGCTGTAGTGTTGTGTTGCACGTTTTACTACTTGTACTTGCGAATGCGACGGAGTGGTTTTAATCCAAAAAACTCTTGGATCCGGTTCGAAGGACCAAAAAATGTTGCGGCTGGTTGCCGAAACTATGTGTATTAATAATGAACTGCGGCTGTTGCCGAAAATATCTGTATATTAATAAATATTAACTTTTACAAACTGAATGGTACAAGTAACGCCGCGTCGCCGATTGTATTAATAATGCTTGTCTCGTGTTTTCACTTGTCGCGCGCACACACCCGAACACTAGATTCATTTACCGCGAGCCGTGCACGGCGCATCGAATGACGTTGCACGCCGGACACTAGATTTTAATGCGGCCGGGCACGGCACATTACGCAAAGTCGTAACACCTACTATAGGGTGCTCTAGGTTAGAATGAATGGTTGCTCCATCATTCGCTTCTTGGTTTACATGAATTGTTTCCGCGGGTTCTACGATTATGGAAGAGGGGTTATCATCAGTGTTTTCAAAATTTTTCAAATAGTCTTCCAGATTTGGTCCGTACTCTTCGTTAATGTTAAGTTCAATTCTAGAGAGTGCATCGGCATTTTTATTTAAGGAACCTTTTTTATAAACAATGTCATAGTCATATTCTGACAATTTCAGCCTCCATCTAACTAATTTTGAATTTGGTTCTTTGATAGACATTAACCATTGAAGTGGTTTGTGGTCAGTGATAATTGTAAATTTACGCCCAAATAGATATGGTCTAAAATATTTGACAGCCCAAACAATAGCGAGTAGTTCTCTTTCAATAGTAGAATAACGCGTTTCAGAATCGTTTAACGTTAGACTAGCATATGCGATTGGTAAATCTGTGCCAATTTTACCCTGTGATAAAACGGCACCAAGGGCTTGAGTACTAGCATCTGTGGTAAGCAAGAAGGGTTTCGAAAAATCTGGATATTGTAATAAAGGTTGGTTAGTCAGGACGTTCTTGCACAAGTTAAAAGAATTTTGGTAGTCTGCATCATTAATATTAATAACTGAGTTCTTTTTCAAACGTTTTGTCATTGGTTTAGTCAAGTCTGCAAAATTTTTAATAAACTTTCGGTAATATCCTAACAGTCCGAGAAATCCTTTAATTTGTTTTGTCGTTTTGGGGATGGGATAATTTTGAATGGCAATAATTTTGTCCGAATTTGGTCTGACACCTTCGGGTGTAATCACATGTCGAAGATACGCTACTTCTTTACGAAGAAATTCCGATTTATCTAATTGAACCTTAAAATTAACCTCTCTTAACCTTTTAAAAACTTCGTTTAATCTATCGATATGTTCCTGTAAGCTAGTGGAAAAAATAATTATATCGTCCATGTAGACGAGACAGTATTCGTTTTGAATTCCCCTCAAAATATTGTCCATGACGCGCTGGAAAGTAGCTGGGGCATTTTTAAGCCCAAATGGCATTCTTAAAAATTCATAGTGACCGTTTTCTGTATTAAAGGCAGTTTTTGGGACGTCGCGTTCGTCAATCTCAATTTGGTGGAAGCCTGATGCCAAATCTAGGGTTGTGAAATATTGACATTTCCCTAATTTATCTAATAGGTCATTTATATTGGGAAGGGGGTATCGGTCACCTACAGTTTTATCGTTTAATTTCGTATAATCAAATACAACGCGCCATTTTCGTTGACCTGAAGCATCTAATTTTTTGGGAACGATCCATATAGGAGAGGACCATGGGCTAAAGGATGGCCTAATAATGTTTTGTTCCAACATTTCGTTAATTTGCTTGCTTACCTCGGCTTTGTGCACTTCGGGGTAGCGATACGTTTTAGTATAGACCGGAATCTCATCGGTCGTAATTATCCTGTGTTTAATATTATTAGTTAACGTTAAATGATTCCCTTTTACATGAAAAATATCGGCATACTTATTTATTAATTTTTTAATAACAGCTTTTTCTTCATCATTCATGTGATCAGTTCTAATACTTGAGAAATCGAATTTAAATTTATTTGTATTCATCATATTCAAATTATTATTTGTCCTAAAATCTTTCTTACTTAAATTACTATTTTCATTATAATTCTGTTTGTGGGGTACCACATCATATCCGCTGATGGGGGTAACCACGACAGGTCTTTTTAATGTAACTTCCCTATCTATGTGAGTTTTATTAACTACAGTACAAAGGGCTCTATTATTCTTAACTATAGTGACACATTCAGGCACTAAGAAATTCGTAACGTCAGTTCTAGGAATTACGGCTTCACCGTTTTCAATATTTAAAACTTCTATTTCTATTACCTGTTGACTCTGAGCGGGCACTAATATTCGCTTAGTGACAGGCGGAGCAACAGGAATACTATAATTATTAACATTAAGATTATTATTACTAATTCTAATACTATTATTTTTATCATTATTTTCATTAGATATGCCTTGGTCATTCCGAAATTTAAATGGTATTTCTACGTTAGTGGTTACTACTGATTTCCTTTTAAAATCTAAGCAAATATTAATTTTTGTCATGTTATCTACGCCTAACAGGATATCAAAAGAAGAATGAAAATCGAATATATAGCATTTTACTTTTGCAGCAAAGTTACTTTTAAATAATTTTTGTAGGTTAATAATAACGCTGTGTGTTCCGCGGGACGTGCCATGAGCACTTGTTACTTCGAAAGGATCATCCTTAAATAAATTTTTATTTTAAATGATCGCGTACTACCGGAATCTAATAAAACTTTTAATTTTGTTTTGGGGTCTACAATGAAAGGTAAATTACTAAAGTTATTATTAATGCTTAAAAATTCAATAGGTGGTTTGCCAAGGCGACTTATACTAAAAAATTATCTTCATTTTTCCCGTTCTGGTCAATGACGCTGTTACTTCGTGTACTAATATTTTTAGAGCACGTTGGCTCATCTAAGTTACGCAATTCTTGTTTATTTGTGTAAATCGTCGAAGTTGACATGGGTATAGGATTTGGTAAACGCGGGGGAATCTGTCCAGGCGGCTGATTATAGTTTGTATTAAATGGATTAAAGTTCCGATTAAAATTTTGACTGTAATTATTATAATTTTGTGTTCTGTTAAAATTGTGATTTGGTGGGTTTTGAGGTCTCCCAAACACTTGACTATTAGTAAGGAACCGTGGTTGTTGTTGTTTAAATTGAGAACTACTAGGTCGGTTCGTGAAGTTATTTTGAGGTCTAGGGTACTGATTGAAACGATTATTATTATTATTAAAATTATTGTTGCCAAAATTTAAATTACGCGGTCTAGGTTGATTATTAAATTTATTATAATTTGGGTTGTTAAATTTATTATTATTTTGATTAAAATTTGATACATTCGGCGTATCGAGCGTACTCTGAAAATTATTTTCCTCTATAAGATAGTTCATTGCCTGCTCTAGTGTGTCAGGGTCACGTAACCTGATAATACTTTGTATGTTGCCGCGAATTCCGCGTAAGAACGTCTTTAATGCTAACTCATCATAGCTACGTTGATGAATGCGCTTTGTCGCGTCCGGCATTTCCGCTGCCGATAAGGAGTTAATTTTAGCGGATAGTCTACTTCGCAAAATTTGTATACGTTCCCCGAAATCTAAATATTTTTCATTTTTATGAGGTCTTAAATTAATCAAGTCCTGAACTAAACAATCGTAATTTCGCAAATCACCAAACCTTTGCCTTAAATGATTTCTAATTTCAGGCCATGTGTTTAACTCTATGCGCGAACCTATTGCAATCAATGCTTTGTCTTTAAGTTTACTTATTATCGCGTTTATTAAATATGTATTCACCAACTCGTTATTTAAAGGTCTAAATTGATCTAGTACTGCGTCGCATCTTGAAATAAATATTTCCGTGAGTTCGTTACTCCCGTCGAAATAAGGAATCGTTTCGACATTTAATTTTAACAATTGATAATTAATATTTTCCATTTTTAAATTTTCGGTAATTATTAAATTATCTAATTTATTGATTAGGTCGTCGAGTACAAAATTTACTGGAGAATGGACGCGATTTGGGGAATTGAGAATTTGTGGTGAAATTGGGTCCGAAGATGTATCACTTGTGTACATAAAATTTTACACGCGAACAAAAATATGGAAAAAACCTCTAAAAAACAATGCTTACCACTCAATAACGAAGATCACGCTGTCCATGCCCTGATATGCCCTCAGTGGTCCTGGATCTGGTGATGGGGTGTTCCTCGTTCTGCTGCCCTCGGGGTGTTAGTCCCTCGATGTTCGGAGGACCCTCTGGTGCTGCTTCGACGTGGAACTTGTTCGATGCCAATTTAACCGTAAAGACGGACGGTGCACTATTTTGATATTCCCTCAAAATTTGTGCCCTTATGACATCCTACCGACTGCGCCAGTTAAATTTCGTGGTTCACAATTGTGTTTTTTAAAAAGGTTTATTTCCGGAATTTACAATTAATTACATTACTTAAACTTAATTATACGGAGAATAATTGATATGTGAAGCGTTACGGTACTAATATAATAATGAATCTGAATCTGAAATGCATGCGTCTAATCTATTTATATATAAACTAAAACTACGAACTAAGCATATTGACATCTGGCGGGTGATGTCATCCTAACTACGCATTAATTAATAAAATATATTTCTAAATAATAAAATTAATTATATTATAACAAAGAAATGTTTATTGTGGACGCCAGGTCACTTATATATATATATATATATATATATATATATATATATATATATATATATCGTAAAAAATCAATAGCACAAATCCCTCATTTTCAATATTCGATTCGAACGGGAAAAAAAGATAAATTAAAACCTAGAAATAATTGCAATCCAACCGGAGTCCATATTTACAATCCTTAACTGATACATTTCCAATTAAGCAGCACCGGGCAACCTCCGCGGAATGTAATTGTAATCCCGGCGGTTACCCGTACGAATAAAATTGAAATTTTAATTAATGATCGACGGAACACAAAAAAATTATAATAAATCGCGCGCGCGGATCGATAAATACGCTCTCGTTATCTCTGACAGGCCGGATGCTTCGGGAAAAGGGAAAATCGTAAATGGTCCCCGGGGTCGTGCCACCACCCACCCCCCTGTAGGAGGAGCTGTAAGTTAATGCGTGTTGGCTTTGTTAAATGGTGGAAAATTGCGATGCTCGGGCGGCTCAGCGGTAATTGATGTGCTGATGCAGTTTCCCATTTCCTCGACTAAATCACACTGACCTAATACGTAATTGTTGATAATTAGATGTTAAAACATATATATTAAATAATATATAATATATCTGAATATGATCCTACGCTGAAAGATAAAAGGAATATTTGATCATATATATATGAATATGGATTAGTGGCCTTAACTTAACTTGTTGTTCTTTGTGTTCGACCAGAACGCTGTTTAGCTTAAAAAATATTACCATATATCAAAAAACGTATAATCCTATCCTTTTATGTCCTATTTGATCCAATATATAACATCTGAAGTAGATATTGGGAGGGTTACATTTAGGTTCTTTTTATACAATTCAGTGGATTTTGTATAAAATCTATAGAAGATATAGTTCTCTCTTTTTACCTATTTTAATTTTTTCTGTAAACCTTGTAAATATTTTATTTTTAACATTTGATATCAGCCAAGACAATACAATTAGAGCAATATTATAATATTTCATTTATAAGGGTTTTTCAAATTATTTGATTACATCTTTAATTAATACGATTTTGATTTAAATGTCATGAAATTAAAAAAAAATAAACATAGCCCTCGTTAAGTATATTAAATAGGTATATGAAATATATCATTTCGATATGTTTTAATTGTTTTATTTCGTCTAAATTAGAATTGTAGAATTAAATATTTGTAACATATGTTTAATTTGAAGAAAAATATTTTGCAGGTAAAAATAAAATAGTGAATTTAATTACACTTATTTTTCTTGTAGAGAAAATGTGCATTATGGGCTATAAATAGGTTCTGTAATTTAGATAAGGCATCACTTAATTAAGCCGAGACTCATTTCCGCGATCCCTTTCAAGTTTCCCCAGTGGACGCGGCGCGTCGGCACAAGAAAAAAACTATAAAAGCCCCGGATAACGTCCCCGGTGACAATGATATAAACCTTTCAATGGCTAGCTACACTTTCCCCATTATTTGTGTCGCTTTCATCAGTATGGTCGTCGCCAATCCGAGAGAGATTACCGTTCAGGACGAAGAGAATGGCCCCGTCAAAAGTAACAGTTTACAGGTGAGATAATTGTCCTGTGATTAATTGAAATTTATTAGGGATGTAGGTTTGAGACGAAGAATATTGGATATTTAATGTTATATCAAATTGTTAGAAAAAAGTAAACGAAGATAAAATCTCTTAAAAACTTCTTTTATAGTTGCTATTTAATTTTACCAATTTGCTCAGAATCAATTTTTTTATAGACACATTATGTCAGAGATTTCTATAAAATTTTCTTTCCAAATTTTTATAATTTACAGCAGTTTTTAATCGTGATGTTTAATTTTTCTCA
Organism: Ontholestes murinus; assembly: GCA_963969525.1. Taxonomy (NCBI): domain Eukaryota; kingdom Metazoa; phylum Arthropoda; class Insecta; order Coleoptera; family Staphylinidae; genus Ontholestes; species Ontholestes murinus. The sequence continues at coordinate 68,669,553 of OZ018390.1, read as the reverse complement.
GCATTTACATAAGTTTCTCTTCCAAAATTACCAGAATTTCTTTGAGACTTATTCTTCAGCATCTTTTTTTTCGCGGCTTTAAAAATTTCCAATAATATTAGTCCCATATTTTAAGAATTTCCTAGAATTTTGTGATTCATTTCATTAAAATTTTATGAAAATTTTCCTTTCAAATGGCGAGAATTTGAAGGGATCTAGACTGTTTTTAAAGTTACTCTACAAGATTTGTTGGAATTTTTATTAAATATTTTTTTAGTTGTAGAATTCTAAAATGCGTTTTTCTTGAACTCTGCGTTAAGGTTTTGGGTATGAATTTTAAAAGTAATTTAGGGGATAAATGATTTTCCAAGATTTTTGAGTGATTGGTAAGAAAAATGGTTTGATTACAAGATTAATCAATTTTCTTACAATTTTCTAACAAACGTAGTTATAATTTAAAGATTTTATGGAAATTCTCTAGAACATTTTTAGTCAAAGTTTTCACAATCGTATATTTATTCGTTTTAGTAATTTAAAACTTTTCAAACTGTCTAGAATTTTCCGATTTTTTTTTAAATCATCATTTTATTCTAAATTACGTAAATTCCAGAATTTTTTAGAAATATTTTTCACGGAATTCGAAATGTTTCCAGTATTTCCTGTTGCGTATTTTTAATATTCTGCGATTTATTTTATTTATTTTCCACGAATATCTTCTAAGCTTCTTCTTTAAGGTTTTAGGTGTGAATTAATTAAATGCAATTCCAATGTATTCCAATGTATTTGCAAGATTCAAATTGTTCTGAAAACTTCACTTTACAAAATACTAGTTAAGTTTATGAATTATTTCGAAATTTTTTGGAAACTTTTCTCTAGTCGTATGTAGTTATAGTTTCCTACAAACTCTTTAAAAATCCTAGTGATTTATAACAATTTTCGCTAAGGATTCTAGAGTATTCCAAAAGTTTTCTATTTAGATTTTATCAATTTTTTGCAATTTCTCTCTTTAGAATTTTATAATGCCGTACTTTTCTCATGATATCTGCGTTCGGGCTATGGATTTTAATAGTTAAGTTAGAATCAAATGTTATTTCGTATTTTTGCAGGATTAAAAAAATATATTTGTTTTTATATGAATTGATTATTTTCCTTCTGCCTTTTATCTGCTTTTTGACTTAAGTTTAACTATTGGCTAACGTTATTATTCTAACAAACTGAACAATGTTTATTATTATTAAAATATGTTTTACATTAAGTTTTTATTATTAAAAAAATTTAAAATGTTGACATTTTTTGCCTATTGCTAATGAACTATAGGAGTTACATGAAATTTATATAACAAGTAAAATCCAAAATTGAGCAAATTGTTAAGAATAGCTTTTTGCGTAAACGTCATGGTCACATTACCATTTTTTAGTTTTAGTTTTAGAATTGTAAAATTCTGTGCCTTTTTCTTGATATCTACTTTAAGGTTTTGGGTATGTATTATAAATTTTAATTTAGGGAATAAATGTTATACCAAGATATTATTTAATTGTTAATGAGAAATGATTTGATTATATGACCAATAAATTTTCTTAGAATTTTTTTAAGAAGTTTTCTTTAAAATTTTTATTAATTTTTTCTGGTGAAATTTCAAGAATTTTTCTATGTGTATAATTTATTTAAAAATTATCTGGAAATTTTCTAGAAATTATTTACAATATTCTCTTTAAATATTTTAGTAATTTACAATTTTTCGAGCTGACTAGAATTTTCCAGTATATTTTTTTCTAATCTGCATTTTCAAGCATTATTATTCTGAATCACTTAAATCCATTTGAGGATTTCAGAATTTTTGAGCAATATTTTTCCCGCAATTCGAACGGTTTCCAATATTTCCTGTTCTATATTTTTAATACGCGATTTATTTTAACAAAACATTTAAAAAAATTTCAACAAATATCTTATTTTCTGGAATTTTTCGCCATTTTCTTAAAATTTAAAAATCCTAAAATGATGCGCCTTCCACCTAATATCTGCTTTAAGGTTTTCGGTACAAATTATTAAAACTTAATTCCGAGGTATTTTCAAGATTCATAAGGAAAAGTTTATTAAGTAAGTTTATCTGTTTTCTAAGAATTCACTTTACTTTACAAAATTCTATTAATCACAAATTTTCTAAATTTGGCATTCAATTTTACGAATTATTTCGAAAAATTTTGGAAACTTGTGTGATTTACAACAGTTTGTCTAGAAAATGAAAATAACACTTAGTTTATTTCTCACTTAACTTGTTTAAAGTGAAGTAAGGAGTAAACTGAGTGATATTTTTATTTTCAAGTCATGTACACTCAAATCAACAATCGTAATTTTTCTAAAATTTTCCAGTATTTTCTTGTTAGCATTTCTAGGAATTTCTGCTGCAAATAACAAGGATTTCTTTAAGGGTCCTAAAATTCTCCAGCAATTTATTCCTCGATTTGAGACTTTTTCGCCACTTTTTGTTTCATACTTTTAAAATTTTCCAATATTTTAGGATTTCATTTAATTTTATTATTATAATAGCAGTGTGAATTATGTTATTCTAAAATTTTTGGTTAATATATGATAAGTTTTTATAAATTTTGTAGGAATATCTTTTTCAAATTTTGAATGTTATGTTTTCGTTATTTGTTAGAATTTTTGATTATTTTTTCAAAATATTAAAATACTTAAAAGGTTTTTTGTATGCGTTTTAAATTTAAATTTAGGATTAATGTCCTTGCTAGTTATTTGCAAAAGTGAGAAAGAAAAATTGCGATTATTAAGTTAATCTATTTCCTTTTTTTCCGGAAACTCCTTTAAAAATTTTTGTAATTAATTTTCTCTATCTTTTTGTTTTATCAGATTTTTTTTAAAGTTTAGCATTCAATTTTAACAATTGGGTCAAAAATTTATAGAATTTTTCTCTGGTCCTAGTAGTTAGAGTTTTTTACAAACTTCTCTTTTAAATTTCTAGTAATTTTAAGCAATTTCTTCTTCTGAAATATTCAGTCTTAAATGCATTTTTATTTTAAATCGAAGACGAAAAGTAGCAAAATTCACAGCATTTACAGATGTTTAATTATCAAAATAAAATACAGACATGAAATTATTTTATTTTATTTGGAACTTTTATTTTTTTATTATCTTGAGGAATTTCTCTTTTAAATTTAGACAATTTTTCTGATGTAGAGAATATTCTACGATTTTCTGTATCACATTTTCTGAATTTTAACATTTCGTAATGAAGTACTAAGTTTTGTATTGGTACGTCTTTTTCCTCTTTGCTTTTAATGTTTGTCTTCTGCCTTCTTTTAGGTATCATTTGTTATATCTGAATTTCCTATCATCAATTTATTTCTGCCATTTGCTTTATATCTTTTCTCAAGTATCAACTGTCATCTTTTAATAGTCTTATGTCATTTTCGGTTGTTAGTTATTTTCTTCTGTTTTCTATCAGTATTAATTTTCTTCTTTTAATTATCCTTTATTAATTCACTTATGTAATGTTTTTTATAAAGTGACAACTGTTATACAACACCTCTAATTGGTTAATAAATTTTTTAACATTAGAATTTTCAATTGCTTTTCGTGCATTGTCAACTAACTTCTATTTTTTCTACCAAATAAAATCTGTAAATTTTCTTTTGTAATTTTTTTTACCCTTTGTCTATTTTTTCTATTATATATCATTTTCTTCTGAATTGTATTTTATGTCTTAAGTTTTATGTTAAGTCTTAACTATCATTATTGCTTGATGTTAGTTTTCTTCTACCTCCTACCATGTTTAATGTTTTCTGTGGATTGTCAATTATTATTTCTCAATTACTTTCAGTCTATTTCCTAATGCTGTTTTTATTCTGTCTTCTGCTAACTGTCAAACTAAAGTTAATATTATTTGTTTTATATCTTTCGTTTTCTGTCAAGTGTCAACTGTAATTCCTTAATTACTTTCAGTCTATATTCTACTGCTGCTTTTTTCTGTCTTCTGAAAAATGACAAACTGGATGAAGTCAATATTCTTCTATCGTTTGTTTTATATCTATATATTTATGTATTTTGTCTTCTGCTAAATGTCAAACTGAATTGAGTCAATATTCTCCTATCGTTTGTTTAAGATCTTCTTTTTTCTGTGAAGTGTCAACTGCATTTTTTCAATTACGTTCGGTATATTTTCACTGTTTTTTTTTTCTATATTCTGTATTTTGCTCATTGTCAATCTGAATGAGGTCAATATTCTTCTATTGTTTGTTTTATATCTTCTATCTTCCGTCAAGTGTCAACTGTAATTCCTCAATTACTTTCAGTCTATATTCTACTGCTGTTTTTTTCTGTATTCTGTCTTCTGCAAAATGACAAACTGGATGAAGTCAATATTCTTCTATCGTTTGTTTTCTATCTTCTATCTTCTGCAAGTGTCAACTGAAATTTCTTAATTACTTTTAGTCTATTATCCACTGCTGATTTTTTCTGTATTTTGTCTTCTGGTAAATGTCAAACTAAATTGAATCAATATTCTTCTATCGCTTGTTTTATATCCTTTTTTTTCTGTCAAGTGTCAACTGCAATTTTTCAAATTTCTTAATTACTTTTAGTCTATTATCCACTGCTGTTTTTTTTCTGTATTCTGTCTTCTGCTAAATGTCAATCGGAATGAGGTCAATATTCGTCTATTGTTTGTTTTATATCTTCTATCTTCTGTCTAGTGTCAACTGAAATTTCTTACTTACTTTTAGTCTATTATCCACTGCTGTTTTTTTTTGTATTTTATCTTCTGCTATATGTCAAACTGCATTGAGTCAATATTCTTCTATAGTTTGTTTTATATCTTCTTTTTTCTGTCAAGTGTCAACTGCATTTTTTCAATTACTGTCTGTATATTTTTGACTGCTGTTTTTTCTGTATTCTGTCTTCTGCTAAATATCAATCTGCATGAAGTTTATTTTAAATCTTCCGTCTTTAGTCAAGTGTCAACTGTAATTCCTCAATTACTTTTAGTCTATATTCTACTGCTGTTTTTTTTCTGTATTCTGTCTTCTGATAAATATCAAACTGAATGAAGTAAATATTCTTCTATTGTATCGTCAATATTTTTCTATAGTTTGTTTTATATCTTCCATCTTCTCTCAAGTGTTAGCTGTAATTTTTTTCTGTTGTTATTTTATATCTTTTGTCTTTTCCGAATTATACTATTATCTCTCAATTATTTTAAGTATTTCTTTCTGTCTTTCAATTATTTTTAGTTCGTTTTACAGAAAGAAATACGTACAAACTAGTGTTGCTTTGATAGCTTTGCTATTTTGTAAAACGCAAATTACTTTTGTATCATTCGAAATATTAGCCAGAGAATTGTTGTTTCAAAGGTGATTTGTTCTTGTAGTCTTAATAAGACTCATTTGTTGTAGATTTTACGAAATATTTTCGTGTTTTTTCTTAATTATTAGGATCAAATGTTATTACGAGGTATCTACACAATTGGAAAGAAAAATGGTGTGATTTTTAAGTTTAAAACAGTCCAGTGTATTTAGAATGTTCTTAGAGGAATATTGAATTTTGAAGTAATATCTGTAACAAGGTTTCACTTTTATCTAATGGGAATTTTCATTAAATGTAAAATTCTCTTTGAGGTCATAGAAGTTTTCAGCAGAAATCAGAGAAAAATGATTTTTGTTTATAATAGACATATTATTTTATAATGTTTCACCAAGAGGTAAGTACGAAAATTATTCAAGAAATTTTTGTTTATGTCATCGTCAATATTCAATGAAAATATATCTAGATTTAACACTAAACTAAAACATTTACTTTTGATGGTAGAGGCGTTTACTTCGTGGTACATCTTGAATGATTTGTAAATGAGGCACAATAACTTTGTTTTACCATTACATTAGTTTCGAATATAGTGGTAAAACAAAGTTATTGTGTCTTATTTACAAATAAAACATTTACTATGTTTCTACTAAAAAATATATAATATTTCTGTATATACGTGGGTGGATCAAATATAAACCGGATTTTTTTTATTTATCGGTCCTGAAGTGAACTTTTATGCGCGGTACCGCTGAATGTATGAGGTGATTATCAAAGGAAGTTGAGGACGCCGATTTGGTTTAATAAAGCTTATTACCTCCAGTAGTACCACGCCTGAGCACGAAGTATTACATATAATTTTAGTAGTAGAAACACAGTAAGTGTTTTAGTTAAGTGTTTATTATTAATTATATATAATATATAATCATATAATCATATCTAAATTTAAATGATAAATTTGAGCCTGAACAAATTAAATTCTTATAGATAAAATTAATAATGTTTTTGAAACTTTGAAGACTAATCCCCACAGAACAGATTTTTTTTGATATAGATAACTTGTGTTAAATCATAATATAAAGTGTAGTAAAAGGAAATAAACTATGTTTCCAATAGATGGCTTTAGTTATCTGTAACTCGCGTTATGTAAGTCTGCTTGGGTTCCACTAGATGGCATTAGAAACATAAGATTTCGTATTAAAGAAAATTTTATGGCAGTTTTATCATTAGTTGACTCAGTTTAGTTTGAGCGCTCGTCAAAAATGGACACTAGCAAAGACACAAATACATAATATTTTACAGTTTCTTTTTGATTTTGTTTTTCAATAATATTTTTATTTTTTTGTTTTGGCTTATGATATCTGTCATTTTTTCTACTTGTCGTTTGTTTGTTTATATTTTGTCTGTTTATTTTTAAATCTGTTTATTGCCTTTCTTCTGCCTTGTAGCTAATGTTTTATTATTGTCTGACTTATTGATTATCTTTTATCTCTTTTATCTCTACACAATATAGACTTTTATCTGTTTTTTTTTCTATACTTGTGTTTAAACAAAAATTAAAATTTTTCTTACTTATCGATTTCGTTTTGTTTGTCTTTCTTTTTATTTTTTTCCTTCCTCCTTTATTTATTTGTATATCCGTTTGTCGCCTATCAGTTTTCTGCTCCTTCTTGTGCTTTTATCTTGCTGATCTTGTGTTTTTTATTTGTTATTCATTTTCAATTTTTATCGTCTAACTTTTGTCCTTATTTTTCTGTTATCTGTATTTTTTTCTACCTTCTCCATTTTTTTAATTTGTAATTTCTCTCGTTTTCTTTTGTTCGTATCTTGTTTTTCATCGAATCATTCTCTTGATTCAAATAAATATTGTCAATTAATTCAAATACATTTTTGTTTCGATATTGTATTGTTTGTATTTATTGTTTATTTCACTTATCCTTTATATATTTTTTCATTTAAGTGAATATTTTGTTTGTTTTTGCATTTTATGTGAATTTATGTATTTATTACACGCACCTAAATACATAAATTCACATAAGATGCAAAAACAAACAAAATATTCACTTAAATGAAAAAATATATAAAGGATAAGTGAAATAAACAATAAATACAAACAATACAATGTCGAAACAAAAATGTATTTGAATTAATTGACAATATTTATTTGAATCAAGAGAATGATTCGATGAAAAACAAGATACGATAAGTGTAAATTTTGTAAGATTTTCTTTTGTAAATTTCAAGTGGTTTGGAGTTTTTCAGCAGTTTCTCCTTCATTTGTTACAAATTTTGATTATTTTTTCAAAATTTTACAATGCTTAAATGCTGTTTTTTTCTGTCGGTCTCTGATTTAAGGTTTTTTGTATTAAAGAATTTTCCTCGTTACTCAAAAGCGCCATTAATTGTGTCAAAGTAAAGTTCGCTTATTAAAATTTTATCTATTTTTTTAAATTTTTTAATTGCCTCTTCCTTCTGTTTTTATATTTCTATTTCTGTTTCTCTCATATTGTCTGTTGTTTTTATTTTCTCTTTAATTGTATATCTTTTGTTTGTTCTTTTTCTTCATAAATTGTATTTTGTTTATTTATTTTTTGTGAACATAAGAGGCAAAAAGAAACGTATTTGTTTTTCTTTAAAATTTGACTGCTTTCTATTGTTGTTTTTAATTTCTCATCAATATCTGTGTAATATTTGTTTATTTTTACTTGTTTTGTTAATAAATACAGTTTTGCGGTCTTTTTCTTTGTACTTTATTTATATTTACATCAATATTACAAATCCCTGACCGACCCCAATAAACAATATTTTAACTAATCGATAAATTTACTCAACCTATCATCGTTCTAGCGTACTCTTGACCTACCTCACGAAACCATTTCTTGAAATAGCGTACTCCTGGCCTACCATAACAAATTATCTATAAACCTACCTAAATAAAATATACATAACCTCCCTCAAGGTTATTCAAACCAAAGCAATACTTTTATGCAGCAGGTCAAGGTTATGCTGACCCAATATACTATACATTATGGTAGGTCAAGTGTTTGCTAGGTTAATAAATGGGTTATTAGGGTAGGTCAGGAGTACGCTAGTTTATACAATGGTTTTAGAACAAAATTAATTCACAATTTAATATTAATTCAAGTTCTTGGAAACAGATAAAATTAATGTTTGAAAAATCTTTAAATAAAATGTGTTTAATATTTAAATAAAATTCTCTTTGTACGCTGCAACAACTGGATTTCTACTTAGTCTGAATTGAACACGAGAGAGAAAATTAAATTCAATACGCGTTAAAAATACATAATTGTATTTATAGTAATAATGGTTATTATTGGTATTATCATAATTGTATTTATAGTAATAATGGCTATTATTGGTATTATCATTGAATATATTTTATTCGTTTATTTATTAAACGGAAACTCCTTTATACATAGAATGATCTAAAAATATATTGGGGTGGATTGTATATTGTACAAGCTTGTTGATAGAATTTGTTTTAATGGCTAATCCTTATACAATATACATTTTACTTAAGGGATTTATTTTAATAATATCTGTTAGCTCATCGAATTTAATCGCTTAAACTACTTTTAACTTAATATTTATTAAGGACCTAAAACACGCTACTAATATCAATTATAAATAAAATTTCAGATTCGTGGTATTTATCATTTACCATTTCAACTTCTGTTTAAATTTTAAATTAAAGATCTTTTCCATGTCAAGTACTAAAATAGAAAAATCGAGACATTACCGGTTTGTACATGGCATTTCCACTAGATGCGCAAAGTTACTCGTTTTTTTTTTTGCTATCTTGATTGAAACTCGATTCGTAAATAATTGAGCGAAACTCCGTGGGAAGCGCCATATGCCGGGTGTTAATGGGGGTAAATATTCCAGTTGTCGACGGAGGCGAACTTTCCAACTTCATAATTAATTGGAATAAATCAAGATCATTAATACCAATAAATTAAGGGGATGAGCACCGCTCGAAACTCTGTTCCCGCAATAACTTCACTCATACGCGTACGGGGTTGAATTATGTACGGATAATGATTGTGTAACAACGTTCGAATGGGGGGCTTTTAATTAATTCTACATCGCTTGTTTGTAAATACACATGTTACATACTAGATTGTAATCATCCAACACATAAAAAGTGAAATAAATTCAAACATGTTGAGCACATATTCCTCATTCGAAATAAAAACCAAAATTAATTTAAATAATAATTAAATTTCTATGAAAATAGAATTTTTTTGTGTTTTTCTACTTATTAGTTGGAAAATATTTCGTACAAAAATCTGTTCATGTTAAAAAACTTCAATCTTATGGTTTGGTTAATCCGCTATTAAGTTGATTGAGATAAAACAATCTCTGAAAATGAAGTCGTATTTGTTAGATTCATATATCTGGTATCCCACAGGGATCAAACTTAGGACTCCTATTATTTTTTTTTTAAATAATTTGTCTCTTTGTATAACCTACAAATTTTATATAAGCCTTTTAATGTTGTGTGTATGTTGCATTAAATAAAAAATAAATGCAATGACATGGTTGATGGTTTACTAATCAATAGCTATTGAAAAAAAAAAACGTTTCCCTGTATCTCTCGGTCACATTGTTCCAAAATAGATCGAACTTGGTCCGTGACTATAGTTAACAGGGAACAACAGTTATTGAAAAAAAGAAGAAGCAATTACTAACAGAATAGATTTCTGCTTCTTTTCTCCAATGAAGATACTTAAATATAATTAATTTATTACAAATAATCTAACCTGTTGATGATTTATGATGCTATAAGTGAACCCTTTCATAACTTAGCAATCCAACTTCCTGAGAAAACTTGATTTTTATAGATAAATGTCAGTTATATATCGGTTAACAATCGTTTTTCTTCAGAAATGACGAACGCCGCGTCGGATTGTGTAATTTTTCCGTTGATATATCGGCGGCGTTATTCCGAGTGATGTTCGCCTGAATGTGCCGTTATTATACGGCGAATGGGACCGGGTCAGCGAACTGGAAAATGCAATTTATTCGGGAATGGGCTTTATTTATACCCGTTCGCGTAACTTACTGCAGAGCACTTCCAGACGTAATTTTCGTTCTGATTACGATTTCATTCGCGGATACTCTCCGGAATCCCATCGGAACGAATTTGCGGTAAACATATACAAGGAGCGTAATTTTCTAACAAGGGGAAATTACAAAATATTACGTCTTAGTATAGGACAGACGCAAAAAAACTCGTGGTGACGAGTGGTATGAACGCTGATGATTTTCACGTGGTACAGGATCAAGAGATCTTCATGTGGTGCAGGATCAAGAGAGCTTTAGAACAATTTCAAACATGATAGTCGCCAACGTTCTTAAAGAAGTACGGCACTTAAAGAAGAAGAAGGATTAGTCTCTGTATAAATTTACCTTAGAGGTTTAACCATCTGATACTAACGAGAATGTGCCCTAAAAGGAAATTCAAGTGGACGGTGTATTATCGCAGGTTCCACCACTTGATGAGAGCATATATAACTTTACAACTAAATAAAATACTGACACAAAATTGTTTTCGTCAGTATTTTTTTTTGAGTAATATGAAGATTAAACAAGTAACAGCCTTATCAATCCAGTATATAAATTGATAAGATCAGTTAATATTAGTAGTAGTAATTGGTTATCGAATTTTTCTATTTATGTTTTGTGTAAATTAGATTGTTACTCTAAAAAATTACCCTCGATACTCTGAACATCCTAAATATCCTATTAGCATAACGTACCATGCTAATTCGAACTAACAATGCTGCACAATCTTTATCTCTATTTTGGCTTTATATAAAACATTATTAATTACAGAATCTAATGGATAACAGAGACAAAACATCTATTGAACGTCGACCGTGCCATCTAGAGTACCAAGTGACCAAGCACATGATCGGCAACTGCGTCAACCTTGGAAGGACGGCGAGGGGTTGCGTAGCTGGCAACTACTTACATCCCTTCCATCCGGAATGCACGTTTTAGAACCGTTACGACGACCACTCCATAAGATACCGCAAATCGAAATGATGATGCAACACTTGGGCACAAAATACTCGACCTCATCAAAATGACGTACACTTATTAGTTATTATTTTTTATATCTACACAATCGCACCAAATAAAGTTGATTGCTGATAATGAATTGATTTATTTATTCTGTTTGTCCTCGAGTGGTACACTATATTATCAACGTTTAGATAAGGTATTTTTATCAGGGCAAAGGTTGTATATACATTTTTTTTCTAGAATTTTAGATAGGTAATAATAATTAATAACAATAATTGTTGTAACTATATTTAGTTTAAAGGGAACATATCAATTTAAACAATACTTTATATAATAAATATTATCAATCTATAAATAATACTTCTCTCGAAATGATAAGTTTCAATTTATACAAATCATTATTGAAGGTTATAGTAAATTATATAAGTTATAGTAAAATAAGTCAAAAAAGAAATTTCTGACATTCGAATCAAAGTTGAAAAAAATTAAAGGTATCAATTATCACTTAAACCCTGAGAAAATTAAGGGCAGCGCAGGTAACTACACACCTAACATCATTTCAATTAAAATTAGGGAAGTTATAGTCACCACAAATTAAATATTTACTGGTTGGATCTAAACATTTTCGAGCTACACTTTTAGAAGTCATTCTTCATAATAATGAATGTCTTAGAAATGTAATTACGAAGACAACTAACTTAAAAGATGATGTTAACAAATTTGGTTTTGATTGAACCGAAATTCAATTCTACTGAAAAATAATCCTTCAAAGGAAGACCAATTGTGAAGATAACTTGATTATAAAATTTGTCTCTGATATTCCAAAAATCGCTGTTGATTGTACCAAGAACAGAATCCAAAAATCCATTAAAAAACTAAAGGTTTTCTTCCACAAAGCAGGTTGCACCCGCAATAAACTTCCAAATCTAAAATTACGAGTTGAGACGTGCAAATAATAATATTTTTCGTGAGGCCAGGAATATAAGTATACAATGCTCAATTCATTTGTACTTCTACAAGTACAAATCACTTGGTAAAAATCGCGCAAGATGATTCGAGTGACCCCAAACTATCACTTCATTCTGCATTAAAGATGCAAAGAAAATATAATAAGCTGTTTCTTTAATCACTTTCTCATTTATCACTTGGTGAAACATTTTTAACATTTTGAATTATTACTGATGAAGGTTTAAATTAAATTACACTGGGTTTGTTTCGTAAATTTTCTATATTTACTCGACTAGTTTCGCTTTTTATAGAAAAATTGTGAAACAAACCAAGTGTAAATTGATTTAAATCTTCATTAGTAATGTTAAGCTGTCCAAAGCACTTTAGGATGGGCATAATCACATAGATTACGTGCTTAATTTTGAGCTGAAGTAATTAATATAATGTTCTCATGTTAGAATCGAATCCAGTCACATCATCTCTCATTTCTATCATCTACCAATTGGCATCTCTGTTAGCTGACGTCTCTAGCATCTCTCATCTATGTCATCTTGTCAGTTGAAATCTGTCCTTTTTGTCATCTGTTATCTCTATCGTCCGTCATTTTTGCCATCTGTTTCTTTGTCATATTTTATTCCTCTTAGATGTCAACATTCTCATCTATGTCAACTGTAATCTCTGTCATCGGTTATATTTCTCATCTGTTATCTCTGCCATCTGTCATTTCTACCATCTGTCATCTCTATCATCTGTCATCCCTGTTGTTACTAATAGCTGTAATCTATCATTTATATTTGTGATCTCTTTCATCTACCATGCGTCATCACTGTCATCTGTCATATCTATCATTTGCCATCTCTGTCATCATAGGGATGATAGATGACAGAGATGGCAAATGATTGATATGACACTAATCGCTGTAATCTATCATTTTTGTCATCTTTGATCACTATAATCTCTTTCATCTGCCATCATTACCGTACGTCATCACTGTCGCACTATCATCTATCTTCACTATCATATGTCATCTGTGTTATCTCTTTTACCTGTTACTTCTCTTTTATCTCTCACCTATGTCATGTATCAATGTTTTCATCTGTGTCTCTGCCATCTGTCATCACTGTTACACCTGTCAAAATGTATTACAGAAGAAAATTTCGAATTTATTTCTGTCATCTCTTATCTCTGTCATGTATCGATATTTCCATCTGTTTCTCTGTCATCTGTCATCACTGTTAACCCATTCATCTGTCAAAATTCGAATGGCATTTTGGACAGATCAAAAAGACAAAACGACAAATTTTATGATTATAAGAAAATGTCAGTTTTGTAATGTTTAAATGACATCTTGGCCAGATTAAATAGTAAATAGAGATAAAGTATCAAAATTTACGTCAGAAGAAAATAGCAATTCTGTAACTTTCAAATTAAACTTTGAACAGATAAAAAAAAACATCAAACAAAAGGTAAAATTTTGAAATTTCTGACAAAATTAAAAGTCACTTTTGTAACTTTACAATGAAATTCTAAACAGATAAATAATAATATAAAGCCAAAATGACAAAATTTATAACAATGAATGTCAATTTTGTAATCTTCAGATGACGTTTTTGAAGAGATTAAGTAGTAAACGAAGACAAAACGTCAAAATTTATGACAGAAGAAAATGTCAAATTTGTAACATTCAAATAATATTTTGCACAGGTTAAATAATAAAAAGGTCAAAATGTCAAAATTTACGACTGAAAAAAAGTAAATTCCGTAACTTTCAAATGACATTTTGGACTAATTAATACGTAAAGAATTAGATAAAAAGTCAAAATTTATTACAAAAAAATGTCAATGTCCTAATTTTCAAATGACATTTTGTACAGATCAAATAGTAAAAAAAGACAAAACGTAAGAATTTATGACAGAAGAAAATGCCAATTATGTAATTTTCAAATGACACTTTAGACAGATAAAATAGTAAAAAAAGACAAAATATTAAAATTTATGAAAGAAAAAAAGTGAATTTTGTAATTTTCAAATAATTTTTTGAACAGATTAAGTAGTAAACAAATGGCAAAATTTCGAAATTTCTGACAGAAGAAAAATTCAATTATGTAACTATTCTGTGACATTCTAGATATATTAAATAGTAATATAAAATTTATGACAAATAATGTCAATTTTGTAATTTTCAAATGACTTTTTGGACAGACAGACATTTGACATTTTTTTGTCAAAATTTATTACAGAACAAAATATAAATTATGTAAAATTCCAATAATATTTTGTACTGGCCAAATAATAAAAAAGTCAAAATGTCAACATTTACGACTGAAAAAAAGTCAATTTCGTAATTTTTAAATGACATTTTCGACTGAACAATTAGTAAAGAATAAGATAAAAAGTCAAAATTTATGGTAAAAAATATCAATGTTCTAACTTTTAAATGACTTTTAGACAGAGCAAATAGTAAAAATAAAAGTCGTCCAAATTCATGACGGAAGAAAATATCAATTTTGTAATTTTCGAATGATACCGTAGACTGATTAAACAGTAAAAAAGAGATAGAATGTCAAATTGTCAAATGACATTTTAGAAAGGCACAACACTTAAAAAAAAATCAAAATTTTTGTTAATTTTGTAACCCTCAAATGACACTTTAGACAGATAAAATAGTAAAAAAAGACAATTGAAACTTTACTATACTAAGACAATTGGAATTTGAAAAACAAATTGAACAAAATGGTGATGTGGCCATCATAGTACTTTACCTATATTTTTATCGAAAACTATGAGATTTTCTTTTGGGTACACCATAGGGTTTAGCAATTTGAAATATTCAATTTAAGTTTTTTTTTAACCTGTCTAATGACTGTGATGTATCCATTCATTCTTGTAATTCCGTGTCTTCATAAGACATATTAACATACATAAGACAACGTAGAGGCTCAAGTACAGAGCCTTGAGGCACCACATAATGTATGTCTTTGATGCCAGAACTTGTGTTAATAAATCACATCACATTGATTTCTTATCTGCTTTATTTTTCTAAGAGAATATCGTGAGAGATACAGTTGAAGGCTGAATAAGATAAAAGTGATGAAAATAATTTCGAATTAAAATGTTATTTACTTTTTAGACGTTAAAGTATGAATATGGATTTTCAACTAATAACAGCCTCATCAATTAATATATTAAAGAGTTATTTGTTTGTCAATTGTTTTCTTTTTTTGGATATAAGTGCTTTCAAATATTCTTCTTTTGCAAATCTATGTATGATTCTTTCATATATTTTTCCTTATAACTTATGCATATTTTTCTGTCCCTTCTATGAGTTTAGTATTGGCATAGTCCAGAGAGTACAAAAGGACAGTTAATAATATATCTTTATTACTTTATTTAAACTTTATCTGACATGATTACTTTATATACAAATAAATTAATGAGATATTCACAATATTGATGGGAAAATAACATACATATAATTTTAACACCATACTGACGGACAGAATTCACACTTGCAGGTGATCTTCCACTCAAACCCATATCCTCTCCTTCATTGATCACATAACACCAGTTTCACATACATATAACGGGTGTCCAACAATTATTGCAGTCCCGGGTGGCCATGAAAACGTGGTTTTTTACTTCATATAAATTAACATCTTTAATTAAACATATTTGAAATGTCAGTTCAATTTATTTTATTTGGCACATGTAAGAAACGACCTACGTTTTTGATTCTAACGCCACCCGGGACTGCAATAATTGTTCGACACCCGTTATTAATTTAGGTCAAGAGTATTAGGATAACGAATAATTAATTAGTCTAGATCAAGATTAAATTATTAGGATAGATATTTATTTAAACTTTACAATGTCCTGTTAGTACTATACATATAACCATAACCTAACTATACAAAGTAATCACAAAAATTTTGCTTACAGGACTTTCAGGTAGAGTTCACATTTCACAACTATGTGTTCTTCCACTCAGACCCAATAACTGTAGATGATGGAAATTCACATCCAACGTACATATTTGCTATTCAGACAATATTTTAACCATTAGTGGCTATTCCCTAAAATTAATGTAACACATTCTTAAATGCTTCTTTTATTTTCTCCTCAGTGAAGTCTTTGATAACTTCCCTCCACATTCTACCTCCTATCCTACACAAAAATTAACTTTTATTCCTCCTCTTTTGAATATTTCTGATTTATTTCTATATAATCTTTCCAAAACCCACACCTTCACTTTTTACATATATTGTTATTTTTTATTACATCATTCGCTATATGCTTTTCTTCCTCTTCACCCCATATACATTCCCTCACTTTTATCATTCTTCATCAAATCACACATACGCTTTTCCCTTTTTCACTTCTGTTTTCTTCTGAATCATCGTTCAACTTTTCCCTCATTCTAATTTTATTACTTTAAACCCTCTCTTATATCTCCAATAGCATTTTTCTCTGTTTTCCCAGTTTCTTGTTTTGCATCTTTTCTATATCTTTGCCTATTTATATCTCTATATTTAGTGGTAGGTGATCTAAAGCTATAATTTCCTGCACTTGTATTCTTCCTACTTCTTTCCTTACAATCTCTTAATGACCACGTTATCTATCACTGGTTTCCTTTTTTTCAAATACACGTTCTTTACATCCATTAATTTAAGATATTATTCCTAATTTAGGTGGGAATCTTTCTTGATATTTTATTGTAAAAGTAATGCTAGTCTTAGGGGGAAAATATATTTATTGATCCTAAAAACTTAATAATGACGATTCCTCGAACATCAAAACAGACAATGAGCATCGATTTTATGCGTAACTTGCTCACTCGAGATTTCTTGTGGTGGGGGAATGATTTTGTGTGACACTCGCTGCTCTGCTTTATCGATTCTGAGTCATAATCGTAACATGCAGACATCGCGAAACTCAAAGTTATTTCTGCTCTTTCGTCAACACTTTCAGCACAAGCTTCGCACAGACGTTACAAAATTGCAGATCCTTGGTCACTATCCCATGTATCACATGTACATGTTTAGGGTGTAAGCTACTTGCTGAATGATTAATTGACGGTCGGAATACAAAACATCGCACACGCAATTCACGCTTTCGTCAATTCTAGTTGTTGTTGGGCTTCCAGAACTTTAAAACCTTAAGACATTAAAATGCAATAATCTTTAAAGGCCTCTCGAAGCACCTGAAATGTTTCGGTTGCATTTTTTCCAAGCTGCATACAAAATTTGATTGCGTATTGCTGTATTACAACCATCGCGCTGTCTTACAAATTCAAAAGACACGTATTTCCATTCAGATTGTTCGAACCAACTGTCGAAGAACTCAATAGAACCCTTTATCATATTTCCCGACCTGATTTTCCCTGCTGCAAAGGATATTCGCATCACAATAAAATTATACGCATTACTTTCATAACAGACCTTGTATAAAATATTGAAATAGCTCTAGATCAGTATTTTCCAACATTTTTTCGTGCCATGCCCTGCCTAAGCCTTTTTAAAATTCTTATGCCCCCCTATGTACATGTACATAATTTTTAATATTAAAAAATTGAATTGTTCACTTAAGAAACTTAAATGACAGTTTTTAAGGAGAAATTACTAGGAAATTGTTAACACAGTAAGTGAATTTTCAAAACATATAATGAAAAACTAAAATTCAAATTCTAAATAATTTTAATAACCATTTATCTATATTGATGCTTGTAGTACAGAGATTTTATGTTTAGCTAAACTAAATCCACATATAGCTAAATATGAAGATAATAACGGTAACAATTGTTTCTCTGCACATTTGATTGAATTTGGGTATTTGATTTCTGTTTTTTTTCTCTATTAAACTATAATAATATAGAAGTATACTTATAGTTAAGTCAAACAAATTCTATAAATTTAATTTACAATGAAGATCACATAATGGAGTCACAAGTTGCTGTAAAGTCTGATATATTATATATTACATTATCCTTTAAAAATGATTTTATCTTCTGTTTGAAAGTAAGGAAGTCTAGTTGTTTTAATCTATGCGGCAGAGCATTATATAATTTTGTAGAGTTATGCTCTGCAGATTTCTCGTAAAACGCGTGATAGTGTCTGTTTACAACAATATTATTCTGTCCTCTAGTAAGGTGTTCATGTACGTCACTATTTAGTGGAAGGCTTGATGAGATTTTTGGGTATTTAGTAAAATTTTATAGATATATACCGATATAATAGTCATTATTTTATTGTTTTTGAAGTTGTCTTTACAAGAATCTGTCGGTTTTAAGTTGTATATTAGTCTAATTGCTCGTTTTTGTAGTTTCCTCTCAAAGCCATGCCATCGCTCATTTTATATTAAATAAAGTTTTACAGACTCATCATTTTGCATTTATGCGAGTTCTTCTTGATACAGCATATTTGATATATGAGAAAATTTTACTAACATTGGCTGCATGTAGTACTTCATTTAGAAAAGGCGAGATTGTTTTAGTTACCAAGTTTTCCTTGTGAATAACACAATGCACAAGAATCAGAAATCCTCTCTTTTAAATCAGCCGATAGAATTTTCAGATGATCGACAATAACAAGCAAACTGTTCAAAGTTTTTGTTGTTAATGTAATTCTGAAATAAATCAGTAAGGATAATGAAACCAAATATCTTCGCTCTTGCTCTTGCTTGTCTCATCGACACGAGTTTTATTTGTTTAGTAGTATTTATACACTTTATTACTGAATGTAGTACTTCATTTGGAACAGGCTAGATGTTTTTAGCTACTAAGTTTTCCCTATGAATAACATAATGCACAAAAATTATTTCTGGATTCTCATCTTTCATCAATTTTAAGTAGCCATTTTTCTTGCCCATTATTCTGTAATGCTGACATAAACAGCCAAAAAATTCTCTCCAAAAAAGGGGACTAAAAACTGAACCAAGACAAGTATAGAAGATTGTGGATGTCGAAGATGATAGCTAGCTCCCTCATCATCATGATCAAGAAACTATTTGAGTGGAAGAACATATTTAATTGTGAACTCCGCCCGTGCTTCTTTTGCCCAAAATTTTATGTATGTTTTTATTAAATATTAGACGATATCTCGGGCTAACGGTATTAAAGGAAACTCGTGGCTTCTTCTAGTTTGGAATATTCATTTAGAGTATTTCGTTGTTTATAAGTTTATGTCTTACTTTCAATTTAAATGGAATTTTTCAATGGTATATTATTGATATCTAAGTTGTTTTTTAGCTTACTTTATTTGGAGCTAGTTGTGTTTTCTGAACTTCCACAGAACAAGATTTCTTTAGCAGAATGCCATTTATCACAATATCTTACGTAAGTTATCAACACTGCCTCGCTGTCTCTCAATGTTGATTCATCCATTTGCACTGAGAATTTTCTTGTTTTCAGCTTTTCAACAAGTTGTTTTTCAATATCTTCACTCATTTAGTCTATTCTTCTGCTAACAGTTTCGTTACTGAGTGGCATAGCTTTTACAATTTTGTCTTGTTTTTCAAAAACCGTTTTAAGAAATGCTGATATAGACGGTTTTATTAAATTTTCTTCTATAGTATGATTATGAGTTGCAGTATGAGCAGTAAATAGAGACTTTATTGTTGTTTAAAAAATTTTCTTTGTTTGAAAGTTATTTAAATCTGAATTAATACTATGAGTATAAGTACTATGTTTTGCCTTCAAATGCGCCTCAATATGAGCTCGTTTCATTGATTCGTTGGTCAAGCATTGATGGCATAAAATACAAAACGTAACCGCTCATCATTTGTTTCTTGCTTGCACCACTCATTTTAACGAAGAAATATAAGGTCAATTAAAAACTAAAACTAAAGTAAGTAAAATTCCGATCTGATTTGTGATTTCTTATGATTTGATAGCAATGCGCGTTTCTGCTGAATGCGAATTGCACTTTCTTCCCCTTACCTCAGACGTCCCCGATATGGCCCATAAGCTTCACTCCCATGTGTTAACAATTGCGTATTTGAGGTTAGGTTTAACTTATCGCAGTCCGATTCCGATGGAAAATCGGATTTAAGAGAACCAATTTTCGAATTGCCCTTCTTAAAAATCAAATTGCCTCTCTGTGGGACGTGGGCCCCACGTTGGGAAACATCGCTCTAAAGAGATATGACAATGAATCATTCATCAGTCTAGATCAAGAAAGAGGTCAAGTGCAATAAATAAGGTAATGTATAATGTATTAGTAGAGCCTCGTTTTTCCTTGGTTCACCCGACAAGCGAAGACCGGGACTGGGTAACGGAGAAGGCTGTCGTCATGTCCACAGCTACAAAAATCATGCTGGAGACTAAGGGCGCAACCTACGAGACAGTAAAGATAAAAATAGACGCAGGCCCCAATCCTACGACCATCATAACAGCAAGGAGTAGCAAGGTCGGGAACTGCTGGAATTGAAGAAGGGTATAGATGCCACGCACTTAGTCAAACAGGTTAATGGCATTGTTGGGGATGGATTACTAGAGGGAGTAAAAAGATCGCTGTGATTAAGTTCCTAGATGAGGACATCACTCAGCAAGAAATAATCGGTTCTCTAACATGTATTCTGGGGGAGACTGGGCAGATCTAAGTTAAATGGATTAGGTTTGTAATATAATATGCCCCAAATAACATCGCGCACGGCCTAGACAAAAAAATTTGTTGTTGTTATAGTTTCTAATGTTAGTTGGTAAATAAAAGGTTTCATGTGCAGTAGTATTTTACTCATTGGGAATCTACCCCATACACCCAACTCAAGAATATTACAGTGGCGACGTATTACAAGGTTATATCGGGCCGAATTTAGGATAGTCCTTCTAGAAGGACCGAAAGACAGAATTCGCTGGCTGTCATCAGGATTGGTTGGTCGAACTGTAAAATCCAGGCCAGACTAAATAAGCCCGAACCCTCTTGGAGATGCACTGCCTTGTAGGAGATGTGGGGGCTGGCCATGTGGAAAATTGCAGCCAGGCCGAGCCCAAATGCGGACCTGGCGAGGGTGGAGTAGCTATAGGGAGGCTGTTAAGGAATCGACGGCCATAAAGGACTGCAGTAGGCCCACACCGCACTCATGGAATCTGCCGCAAACCATAAACAATTGGTATGCCATACGCCATAAGATTACTCTTCCACAGTCCATATCCATCTTATAGGTGAACCTGAATAAGAGCCACGCCGCCCACAACGTCCTTTCAATCCTCATTGAGGGCAGTCAGCGGACATTATCCTGGCCAGTGAATACAATGCTCAAAAGTAGACGGTTCATGGATCCTAGATACAAACGGAAGCGACGTGACCATCAAGTTAGAAGACAGGATTAGGATGGATAGTATTTATTTATCAATTGTACTTACAAAATAAAATTCAAAATATATAACAATAATTTCTTACAAAAATTTTGATTGCACATGGAAACGCTCGAGTTAAAAAAAAATATGATCTTCCACTCTTGCCTACTGTTGCTTTGGTGACACATAAAGTCTCTCTGGTAGAGGTTGTTCCACTATTTTCTTGCCAAGTTTGACTTATATTCCTCTGAAGAGAAGACTTACTCATTATGTAGCTACACAATTCGGCAGCCAAGAACATAAAAGTAGCCGTTCTGGTCGTGGATGTAAGAGTGGCTGGGCTGGCTGAAGCGCCTCATCATGTTGTCTGCGGAGTGAGCTGACCGGTTTTAAGTCCCCGCGCTAGGGCGAAACTAAATCAGACACACGTTCCATACCGCTGCTAGACACTATGGTAAATCTTGAACTGGAGATGGCTAACGTGGAAGACCTACCGACGTTGGTCCGCGACAAGTCGACTTGAATAATTAACCAATTGGTCAATGCGACACCCCTTCCAAGAATCGTCGGATAAAGGTTTGATGTGCTACGAAATATCTAAGCGACTACACATTTTATACATTGAAGCTCCCTTTCCCCTTAACGCGGGCCTGGTTTTGAAACTAAGCCAAGCGGACTGAGAGACCTTTCATGTCTCCGTTGCAAACTTCGTGACGATCACCCTAACGCTTACACCGAGGAGTTCGGCCTGAAACTCTTAATAGAAGTTGATAACGACACATGGGACAAACCCTACCGGTTTATTGCCAAGAGGTTGGGCCACGCCTGGCCTAATCCATCTGTGCTCGTCTCTGGAGGCACAGAGGAGGTCGTCAACTCTCTCTTCTCGACCAACGTGTACCATGCATATCCGAGGGGTCCAAATTTGAACGAGAATTGCCTCTTCATCGAAGAAGAATGAGTTCCGATCGGAATACCTAATGAAGCTATCTGGGAGTTTGTCACCAGTAATCCGGCCCTGGTTGTAGCACTTTTGAATCAGTGCCTTTCCAGAAGGGCCCTTCCCAACTGCTACAAACTGGCGCGGCTGGCGCTCCTCACAATTGGTGGGATATAGGTTTCTGCGTTTACTGGATGCCGAAGACAAACTGCTTGAGAAGCTTCAAAAGAAAAGGCTGAGTCCGCAAGTTGACGAAAGGGGGGCCTTTGAGCACGACAGTTTGGCTTTAGAAGGGGAAGATCCACCGTAGATATCTCGACATTCTCTTAGAATTCCGCAGATTGGCGAATGAAGCGAACCAGAGGCCTCTACGAAGGAGAAGGCAATGTCTGCAATCGCGTTGGACGTGCAAAATGCCTTCAACTACATCCCCTGGTCATTATGTCTATCCTTTCGTCGATGAACACCCTGAAATATTTGGTGGCCATCGTTGCGGACTACCTTAAGGACCGTAAGCTACATTTTCCGGTCGAGCAAGGCTTACCCGTCAAGAGGCACACTACTTGCGATTTTTCACAGGGCTCAGTTCTCGGAACGTTGCTGTGGAATATATCTTACTATGGCGTGTTGAGAATTCTACTTTCAGACGGGGCGGACATCATGGGATTTACCGACGACGATATCCTTACCATTGTCAGGAGACGTGAAATAGGTGATGTTACAAGACGCCACCATGGTTATCCAGCAATGGATGGGTACCATCGGGATGGTTACGACAATTTCAACCAAGGCAGTGGAGGTGCTTGCGTCCATTTTACTTCCAGCCCACGAGTTACTTGTGAGACAGAAGATTCACGCGGCTAGGGTGAGCTGATCGATCAAGAGGGAGGGCAAGCACGATACCGAAGTGTGGCAGGCTATAAGTAGGCAAACAAGGTGGAATGGTGGTTCGAGGGGCAGCTAGACCCAACGCCTCATTCCCCACCTAGAAGCATGGCAACAGTCCATGCTGAGATGAGCTACCATCTTACACAGATGCTGTCAGGCCATTGTTGCTTTATGGTCTACCTAAACAGTATAAGTGAACCCGTGGACGGGAACGGCGTGTGGTGTCCGGTGAGGATATATGATGCCAAACATACCCTTTTCCACTGCCCCACGTGGCATGTACAACAAACTGAACTCGTCACGGTGCTAGCTGGCGAAGAAGTCTGGGATGCGGTTGACCTTGCGGCGACGACTATAATCAACAGTAAAGACAGAAAAAAGACCATACTGGCCGATTGCGCTGCCCTGAAGCATAAACCTACTTGTATATACTGTTAACTACGTGTATCATTTGTTATTTGTCACTTATTATTAACGTTTACTGCTTGCCAAACATAATTGTTAAATATGTATGCTAATAAAGATGGCAGGGGGCGCTGGCAGAGAAGTGTAACTGGTGTCCTCGGAATTCAGAGGGAAATAGTAAGGTTACTACTAATAAAATATCTTTATTCACAGAAGGAAATAAATTATAATACATGTAATGTACAAAATAAAATAAAATAAATTCTGATATAGTTGACTTCTTGTGCTTCATGGCTATCGACCGGTGGTCTTTCAGCCCGTTCTCGTTCGTCAGTGAATGTCGTTGTCCGTCTTATGAATCAAGATGAAATGAATTGATAAATGCTGGTGGTGGGGTGTTTGGATTTAGGAGGTATATTAGGATTACGTAGTAAGGTTATTTTTCAAGAAATTTCAAAAAAAATCTTATTTTGTCATCAAATCCGAATTAAGATTTCTGGAGTTTTGTGTTTGTTTCTACAATTTATTATTTAATTTTGTTCTCAATTTTATTGAGATTTATTTTTTTTGCATCTAGATAAGTTTTCTATTACGAATTTAATTCTCTTAATTGTTGATTAAATAAATTATCAGTAAATGAGATTGCAAATCAAATCAATCAATTAAAACGTTGCAATCCTTTTTGCGTTTCTAATCTTATAATTGCATATCAGTAATACTTATCTTTAAAAAATTGCAAGGAGATGATGATAAAGTGCATTTTGCGGGTATATAAGCACGGTTTTGAACGTGAAAATACAACACAACCAAGATGATGAAAGTTGTATTGATTTGTGCCTTCGTTGCAGTAGCTGCAGGTAAGTTAAAATCTATTGTTATATTCATATTCATAATAATCGCAATTTTTGACATTATGTAACATACTGATCAATAATAATTTAAAAATACAAAAACATTTCGCAAAATTTATAATAATGAGTCTTACTAAAACTAAAAAACAAATAATTACGACATAATTTAATGTTTTCGTATTTTTAAGTTATTAGTTAATTTTCTTCAACGACGTAAAGAACTTTCATACATTTAATTTTAATGATCAGTGTAACATTCAGACAATCGATCTTACTGATATTAATTTAATTTTTATAGGTGCCAACATTCCAGTCCCAAGACTGGACGGCAGAATCGTTGGAGGACGCGATGCCACCATCGAAGAATTTCCACACCAAGTTTCTTTCCAATTCTACGGAAGCCACGCCTGTGGTGGAAGTATTGTTGACGAAAACCATATCATAACTGCTGCTCACTGCACTGAAGGGTATTAAATATATTTTTAATTATATGTATTTGGTCATGTAAACATGTTTTTTTTCTATTGCAGTATGAGTGCTTCTTCCATGAGCATTCGTGCTGGCTCCACCAGACACTCATCCGGTGGTCAAGTTTTGAAAGTAAGCAGAGTCATCCAACACCCCAGCTACAATCCGAGAACCACCGATTACGACATTTCCATCTTGGAATTAAACGGCAGGTTGCAGTTTGGCTCTGGAGTTCAGCCAATTTCAGTGGTTCGTGGCCAAGACCCGGCTACAGGCACTAAAGTCACCGTCTCAGGATGGGGCACCACCAGCGAAGGTGGATCAATTCCTGCCACTTTGAAGGCTGTTGACCTATACATGATTAGTCGAAATTCATGCCAATCTGACTACAGTCCATACTACGAAATCACCAGCCGCATGATGTGCGCTGGTGTTGGAGGAGGAAAGGACGCTTGCCAAGTAAGATTTCTTTTTAATATGTGACCGAAAATTAATATTTTCCCCTTAATAATTGCTTTTTAACACTTAAGTTTTATCGATACTTTTTGAACTATACATTTGATGGAACCAGAAATTGTCTATTTGGTGAAATTAGTGTAAATGGAAACGTCAATATAGAATATAACAACGGTTTTCATCACCAAATTTACTATAACTAGTTTCATCAACAGAGTAGCACAACAATTATCAATTATATAGAAATTTGCTGTTGAGTTACTTGAAGATATGATTAAAACTTGATTAAAACACTAACACTATCTTCACAATTAATTGTGAAGATAGTGTTAGTGTTCAACAAATGTTCAACAAATGTTTTTCACTAGTTATACGATTAATTAAATTCTCACTTAATCCGTGCTTTTAATTAGAAGGTTTATTAAACACAACCAAATTCAAGTGTTTAATTAACCCTCTAATTAATATTAGTTTTATTCTTAAACATTTCGTCATAGATATTTGTTTCTTTACTGAAGGTAAATATTTAATTTGTTTCTTCAAGAGTTAATTAGTTTTTTATATCTCCAAATAAAATAATTACATGACTAGAAATAATAAGTAATATTTTATTTTCTTTTCTTTAAAGGGAGACTCTGGTGGCCCACTTATCAGCAACAACGTATTGGTCGGCGTAGTTTCTTGGGGAATTGGTTGTGCTCGTCCCAACTATCCAGGAGTGTTCTCAAGCGTGTCAAACCTCCGCAGCTTCATCGATCAACACATCGATGTCTAAAAGTTGGAGAATCAGAGGATCGACATCATCCCCGAAGATCAAAGAGGTTATT
Source organism: Ontholestes murinus (assembly GCA_963969525.1). Lineage (NCBI taxonomy): Eukaryota > Metazoa > Arthropoda > Insecta > Coleoptera > Staphylinidae > Ontholestes > Ontholestes murinus. Next base: position 68,643,135 of record OZ018390.1, on the reverse strand, counting down.
GTATCATACTCATCAAAGATATGAATAAAAGATAACTTGTTGCATTGAAGTCATTGTTTAATATGATTATCCTACCAAACTTGCTCATTCGGCCAAACAAACAAACTTCAGATTTGAAAGAATTTCTTAATTAAATTAAGTGACTATAACAATAACATACGTTTACATCAAATAAAGGTTTAAACATTATTTCTATTACCATTTTGCATGTGTAACCAACAATTGTATTTTGGAAAATCAAACAATTTTAAATATGACAAGTTTCAACATATTATATATTTATATTACACCGCACCAACACGGCTTCGTTAAAAATCGATCAACAAGTACCAACCTTTTAAATTTCAATTCATATCACATGTTCTTGATCGGCGCGGACAAGTAGATGCAATATACTTAGATTTAAAAAAAGCATTCGATAGCATTAGCCACAGTCTTGTAATTATGAAACTATCTGACCTTGGGTTTTCTCCTATATTATGTTCCCTTATTGAGTCATACTTAACTAATCGCACTCAATACGTGGAACATAATGGTTTTATGTCCCCTAAATTTGTTGCCTCTAGCGGTGTGCCTCAGGGGTCTAACCTGGGACCTTTAATTTTCATTTTGAATATTAATTCTAAAATACTATTATATGCTGACGACATAAAATTATACTCTGAGATTAAATCGGAGGATGATTGCCTAATGTTAATGAGAGACTTGCAGACAATTGATGCCTGGTGCGTTGCTAATGATCTCCAAGTGAATCTTAGCAAATGTACACATATTACGTTTAACTGAAAGGAGAATCCCATATTATATAGCTACTCTATTGGCGGTCATCTGCTCTCTCACTGTAATGTGGTCAAGGATTTGTGTGTCTTGCTAGATAATAAATTAACTTTTGAAGCTCATATTAATCAAATTTGCAACAATAGCTATAAAAAGTTGGGGTTTATCATGAGAAACTCCAAAGATTTCAAAACAGTGCCACTCTAGTTAAAATATTTTACGCTTTCATTAGATCTAAATTAGAATATTGTTCTATTGTATGGTCGCCTTTCCATTCTTGCTACATTCAGCAAATTGAATCTATTCAGCGAAAATTTCTAAAGCTTCTTTATTTAAAAAAATACAAAGTATATTCGGTCCAAAATTATGATTATAATCTGCTGCTTTCGGAATTCAATATGTCCTCAGTAGAAATGCGTAGAAAATTGGGACCTCTCATATTCCTCTAATTAAGTTAATTCATAATCGAGTTAATGACACTCACTTACTCGCGTATTATTATTATTATTATTTTGACCGTTTTTAGGAAATTGTTTGCTCTTTTGCCCCTTTTGATTTTTTTAATTTTTAGTCCTTTTAAAATCATTTTTTAAACTTTTTGGTCCTTTTAAAAATATATTTCGCTATTTTGTGACCGTTTTTGGAGAATTCAGAGGATAAAAACATTTTGTATTCATTTTGGCATTCATAGTTTTTCAAAAGTTTTTTAATCGAAAAATTAATTCTTGAAAAAAAAATGTTTAGTTTAGTTCAAGTTCGAAAATAATAGTTACATTTTCTTCTTAATGGGAGTAATTTAATTTAAAAATTAATAAAGTTTGGCTCTTAGTATGTTTTCATTTTTAGTGCATTTTTAAATTTATTTATTACGTTTTTAGTTAATTTTTGTCCTTTTTTGTCAGTTTGGCCCTCTTTAGCCATTTTTTAAGTCGTTTTTTCTAAATTAGTTTTTTTTTAACATTTCTGCTTTTTGTTTTTCAATAGAGGTGAAATTTTTTTAAATATATCCAACATCATTTCCCTATTTTTTGGTCTTTTATTCCCTCTTGGCCATTCGTTATTTTCTTATCTTTTCGGCCACTTTTCGATAAATTTTGGTCCTCTTTTGTTCCCTTTGACCTTTTTCGTTTTTATAAATTTTGGCTCGGTTGGTCATTTTGTTATTGCTCAGTTCTTCCTTGATCAATTTGGCTGTTTTTGTTTTGTTTTTGAAGATTTCTATTTGAATTTAGGGGGCTAAAATAAAATTGATTTTAAACTTTTGCGAACATTTGATTTTTGTATAATCTTTGATTTAATTTTTGAAAAGAAAAATATTTACTTTGAAGTTTTTAGTTAAAAAATAATAATTAAATTTATATCCTTTTTTTCAATTGGCCAATTACCAAAAAAGGTGAAAAATTGAAACAGAACATATTTATAATAAAAGTAATAATATGAAAAATTATTTTCAATCAGCAAAATATTTACATTTTATGTATAACAAAATACATTTTTAGTTCTCTCCTTTCCTCATTTTAGTCTTTTTTGGTTCTCTTTTGATTATTTTTTTGTCGTATTTTGTTTCCGAGTAGGGGCAAAATGTTGATTAAAGTAGCCAATATTTTTTTACATATTCTGATTTTATTTCTTTGTCTTTTGACAATTTCTCAGTCCCTTGTTTATTTTTAAAGTTTTTCAAATCTTTTTTTATGTTTTTGACCATTTGTGGTAGCTTTTGACCGTGATTGGCCAATTTTTTATCGTTTTTGGTTGTTTTTTACCAGTTTTGGTAAAATTTGCTTTATTTGTTCTAAGAGTTTTTAGAAGGAAAATGGTAATTACATTTACTTCACAGTGTGGCGAAACATATGTAGTGTTTAATAAACCAATATTTGAAAATCAAACAATTGCGTTATATCAATATTAAATTAATTCGTTGAAGAGGGTAAAATTTTATTTTTATTTATAGGCTTTTTTTCTATTTTGTAATTTAGTTCTTTTTTGTAATTTTTTTTACATTTATAGTCCTTTTTTGATTTTTTTTAGTTAATCTTTGACTTATTTGGTCACTTTTTGGAAATGTATGGTTCCTTTTGGTCTCTTTTTAGGCACTTTTAACCACTCCTTTTATTTGGTTAATTTTGCCTCTTTTGGTCATATTTAGTTCTTTCTTAACCATTTTTGGCGATTTTTGTTCACTTAAAAACTAATAATTCCATTCGTTTCCCGCATTCTTTTTTATTTATTGATCTCTTTTGGAATTTTATTTGTAATTTAAGCCCCTTTTAATTCAAATTTTAATTCACATTTTAATTCAAATTTTAATTCAAATTTTAATTCAAATTTTAATACAAATTATATTTCAAATTTTAATTCAAATTATTAATTACAACATTAGATCAAGTAAAAATAAGAATACCCAAAACGGTGTTTACAGTAGGTAACGTATTAAGAATCATTTTCGTATGTGTAACCCACGTTCGTGTTTTTGGTTTAAAGCTTTCATTTTGGTAACAAATTTTCGATTTGGTAAATTTTTGTTTTGCGTTAGGTGATGATGGAAATTTTCGAAGAGGTTTTTATTGCTTATATTTACAGAACTGATCACTCTTCATTAAATTCTAATAAATTTAGAGGAGGAGGTGTAGTAATACCTGTATGTGGGGTGGGTGGGCGTCCTCCAGTCAGTGAAATATCAACAAAAATTATTTGAAATATTTGATTGAATACATGCAATTATTTTGTGTTTGTTTACATTTTGCAAGTTTTAACAAAAACCCTCGCTTATGTTTTACTGATTAGAGGGTGGGATAGAGGCCACCCACCCACCCTACATACACATGATAACTTTATTTGATAATTGTTGATGATTTTACTGCTAAAAATAATCAAACCCTTTGGTGTTACATACATAATCAAAGTTTAAGTTTAAATATAAATGAATTTCTATTATTAATTTTATCTAATTTAGAATTAAAGTCTGTCCATCCATCATGCATCAAATTTTTACTAATTTATTCACGCAAAAATTTTACCTTTTTATTTTCTCTTTTATTCAAAAAGTTTTGTAATTAATTTTATCGGAAACGGCGAGACGATGAGGAATTAAAGTTTATATGTATATGTAGGGTGGGTGGGTGGCCTCTATCCCACCCTCGAAACAGTAAAATATCATCACAAATTATTTGAAAAAGCTGTATAAATAAATCTCTAAAAATTGTTTTATTTTTTGTTTATTTATATTTTACAATTATTAATTAAAACCCTCGCTTATGTTTTACTGTTTTGAGGGTGAGACAGGGTACACCCACCTACCCTATATATACATGACAACTTTATATACTAATCGTTGATGATTTTGCTGGTTACAAAACAATACATTCTTGTATGTAATAAAAAATAAAGCATAATCCAAATTTAAGTTTCCATAATAACATTCTAATCATCAAACAATTGTACTTGAGGAAACTGAGGATTCGATGAAAATAAGTCTACAATTTCTGATTGGAAAATAATAATTACATGTAAAATTAATGTTTATTTATTAATTTATATAGATGTATAATAACTTTTGAATTATCATAATCTCAGCAAAATTTTGTAGTTTCTTAAATTTCCGTCTTTTCTTTGATGAAATCGCGGAAACTGGCCACGTTGGTATAAATCCCTGGATATTTTGGACGGGCACAGCCTCTACCATAAGAAACCACACCGATCAGTTTGTTCCCGACGATAAGTGGACCACCGGAATCACCCTTAAAAAATAAGTTTAGATTTAGTTATGAATATTCATTTAATATTCTTTTTTCCCATTTGTTTCCAGACTACATTCCACTACATTAATAGTTTATTGATAAGCACCTAATAGCTTCACCACTTGATTTTATAGCATATTGAATTTCGTGGTATAAATTCAAAAATTATATCACCAAATTTAGATTTTAATTCTTACTTTGCAAGCATCCTTTCCACCTCCAACACCAGCACACAGCATACGCTCGTTAATGTCATTCTTTGGTCCGTAGGCTTTTTGGCAGACCGCCCGGTTGATAATCTTAAGATCAACGGCCCTTAAGGTGTCGGAATACTCTCCTCCGCGGGCAGTCAGCCCCCATCCCGAGCAGGTGACATTGGTACCGTCATCTATAACTTCGTTAAGTTCAGGCAGATCAATAGCACGCACTGCGTTATTGAACCGCAATCGGCCTTTCAGTTTCAAAATGGAGATATCGTAACCCTTCTTCACGGAAACATACATAGGATGGTTTATAATATCTTCTACTTGCAAGTACTGACCACCGCTTGCGTGTGTGGAACCAGCGCGTACAGTGTATATTGAAGCGTTTATTCTGTAAAGTAAAGAAGGAAACTCGATTACTTTTTTGTCTCAAGATTTACCACAAAGTAAACATTTAAGAAATAATTTAATAAATTTTTCAAATTATTAACTACTTAATAATTTGATTTAAACTTTTCCGTCATATTTGTTTTTCATGTTGCCGAAAAGTTTAGTGGAAATTCTAACCTAACCTAACCTAACCTAACCTAACCTAACCTAACCTAACCTAACCTAACCTAACCTAACCTAGGAACAAATATATTATAGTTTACCCAGGGAGTGCAGTGCAGTGGCTAGCTGTAATGACGTAATCGGGGCTGATGATGGATCCACCGCATGCGTGAATATCGTTGATTCTTACGGAAACCTGGTGTGGAAATTCCTCGATCTTGGCATCACGACCTCCTATGATTCTACCATCCAACTTTGGAACTGGCTGCTTAACACCTGTTTTAAAATGGTTGTAATTATCATAACCAAGTCAATCAATGTAAAACGTATTGATTTATTTTACAAATATTAAAATAGTAATATTATTTCTTGAATGGGTTTCTCATTTATCACTGACGAAGGTTTAAATTGAACTGCACTGATTATATATAAACTCGTCAGTTTCTTTTGTAACCGACTCTTGATAAGGCCTTAAAAATCAAAACTAGTCGAGTAAATAGAGAAAAATTGTGATACAAACTAAGTGTAATTTAATTTAAACCTTCATTAGTAATAGAATAATATTTGTCTATGACTTAAGTTAAAAAAAAAATTATATATTATATTCTCAAACATTTCACCTGAAACGCCTGCAACAGCAGCTATAAGACCACAAAGAAATATATTCTTGAACATCATTGTCACACATGCATACTAAATACTAAAATGCATTCATCTATTTATATAGAGCCAAAATTGCACTTTATCTAAATAGTCTTATATTTTTATAAGATTATCTTAAATATACAATTGATACAGAGTTATTATAGTTTTTTGCACTTAGTTTACTTCAAGATTGTTTGCGTTCTGATAAATGATTTGAATAATCAATTAATAATTATTAAATGATTAAAATGCTTATAGTATACGAAAATTATACTTATCTTATTTTTTTTTAGTTAATATTCTAAAATGTTTTCCTTAATCATTATATTATTTCAAGCAAAACTATGTGGATAGATGGGTAAAAAACTAAGATTTTATTTCCATAACGCTGGAGGAATTCGCACCAAACTTATGGATTTAATGCATGATGTTAACTTAAGTGATAATGATGTAATAGTTACTGTAGAGACATGGTTAACGGATAGTTTTAATAATAGCGAATTACAATTTAAGAATTTTGTTTTGTTCCATCAGGACCGTTCGTCACTAGCAATAAATCTCGAGGCGGTGGTGTCCTTTAGATTTAGATTTCCCATTCATAAAACCATATTGTTGAATATTAATTACATTTTTGGACATCCATGCTAGCTGACGAGACACTATCAGCTAGCATGGATGTCCAAAAATGTAATTAATATTCTACAATATGGTTTTATGGATAGGCAATCTAAATAATTAATTTGTTACAATTCGAAACCTTCTTATTGGATGCTTCTAATGGACACAGACAAGTTGACACTATTTATACAGACTTTGCAGACAGCATAATGTCTGATCTACAAGACTTAAATATTTGGGTTTCTCTGAACAAATAGTTAATCGGGTTAGTTGTTTCTAATCAAACCGATTTAAAGTTGTTAAGAAAAAAAATTAACTATCGTGCGTTATTAAAGGTTCCACAGGGCTCGCATATTAGTCCAATATTGTTCATTAATTTTATTAATGATAATAATGCTTACTTAAATTATTTGAAATGTTAATTATTCGCAGATGATTTAAAGCTGCTTCATGCTGTTGATGATATTTCTGATTGCGAAAAAATCCCATCAGATTTATATAAGCTGTCCTCTTGGTGTAGAAAAAATTGTCTTGATCTAAATATCAACAAATGTAAAGTTGTTACCTTCAATAGATGTCATAATAAAACATATTTTTGTTTGATTTAGGTGGTGAAGCAAAATAAATCCTCATCGAAATGTGCAGAAATTTTTAAGAAACAATTCCGGAATGTTTTTAAATATAGGAGGAATAATTTAAAGATGAAATTGTCAATAATCAAGATGACGAATTTGGGGATTTTCTTTATAAAGTTTTTAATCTGAGAATAAAACTGGTGATGCATCCAATTACATGAGTGTGAAATAAAGCATAATCCAAATTTAAGTTTAAATATAAATGACCTTCTATAGCTAATCTTTTTTAAGCTTGATTTAGAGCTTTTCTACGTATCATGTATATCATTTTTATTAATTTACACACCCAAAAATTTTACTTTGTCAATTTTCTTTTATTCAAATTTTGTAATTAAAGTTATTGCAAACCGTGAGGCAATTAATAATTGAAGTTAATATGTATATGTGGGGTGGGTGACCTCTATCGCACCCTTCAATCAATCACCCTACATGTACATAATAACTAGAGAGCGGATAAAAAAGCCTAGAAATTGTGAAAAAAAAGCACTTAAAAAGGCACTAAATTTAGAGAAAAAAAAACATTAAAAAAGTGTAAAAACAGAAAAAATGCATAAAAACAGGAAAAAAGCACTAAAGAAATCTATATTTTCTTAATATGTAACACGTTTATCAACATGTTTTACATAGAAATTCTGCTTAAAACTAAAATAAACATACTATCTTTACACAAAATATAATATTATATAAAAGTATTTAAAAATTTATTTATAATTTTGTGTACATTTCAAAATAACTAAAATCTGTTCATGAAAACAGTTGATCGTTAAATGTTGTTCTAGGTGTTTAATTGTAAAATGATTACTTCTGTCGCTCAATAAATTTTTGAAAGTGGAAAAGCTTCTCTTCATTTTAAATTATAGCTGGATCCATTTTAAATTGGTCGCCATTCAAAATCAAGTTTATTTTATTTAATATTAAAAATCCTTTATATTTATCGAACAGTTCTTCCGATAATATTTTTACTTTCCCTATTTTTTAATTATTCTCGATATTTTTCTAAATTTGAAATGAATTACATAACTTTTCGAGCAAAGGTTAAAGAGAATGAGAAAATTAACAAGTTTTATTAAGACATGTTTTTAGTTTGTGAGAAAAAAAATTAACTGTTTTAGATTTTTCCTTAAATTTCAGTAATTTCTCCTCCATACTTTTATTTTTCATTGCAACTTCCTTTCCAAAGTATTTTTATCGAGAAGTCTAGAAATTTTTATAAGTTTAGCAAAGATTTTATTCAAGAGTTTCAAAATTTTTTTATAGAAATTACTTCGTGGTTTCTATACAAGATTTTTTTTAACTTTTTCTATTAGAAAATTTTCTTCTAAACTTCTATAGTTTTCTCAGATGATCCATACTTTTAGTATTTTTTACATTGGCGTTTCTAGAATTTTTCACAAGATTTCATTTTAGATTTATAAAACTTTTTTGAGGATTCTACAAGTGTACAGTAATTTTTTTTTCTTATCTAATAAATAAATAGATATTTCCAGAATTTTTAGCAAAGATTTTATTCGGAAGTTCTAGATTATTCAAAAAGTTCTCCCAAGATTTAAAATTTATTAGGATATTTTCTTCTAGAAGTTTCAGAAATTCCTCATCCATATTTTCAGTTTTTTTCATCTTCCTTTCCAAAAAATTTTGATCGAGGATTCTATAACTTTTCACTAGTTTTCCTTGTAGATTTCTAAAGCATTTTTGGATTCTAGAAGTTAACAGTAATTTTTTGTTCATATTATAAGGTCTTATTGGAGAGTTCTAGATTTTTTAATTCGTATCAATATTTATAGAATTTTTTTGAAGCTGTTTCCAGTAATTTCTCTTCCAGATTTTAATATTGCCTTATAGAGTTCAGAAATTTCCAGTAACTTTTATTCAGATTTCGAGGATATAGATTTTTCTAGAAAATCTGTTCCTAGAAATCTAGACTCTTTTCAGTTATTTCTCATATAGATAAATAGATTGTTTTTTAAGCTGTCTTTTAAATTGTGAAGTTTTTAAATTTTTTTCTGGAAATGTAGTTTTTTTTGTAGAATTCGGAATTTGTTTAGTAAATTGCGAAGATTTAAATGAAAGCTTTTTCAGAAAATTTGTTTAAAAAAATATAGACTTTTTTTCAAGAGTTGAGGAAATTTGTATAGTATTTGTAATTTGTTTCTCCAAATTTCAAGTTTTTTCTCAACTTGTCTTCTAGATTGCAAAGAGTTTTTTTTCAGGCTTTTGAATTTTTAGAAGTTTCCTCTGAAAATCTAGATTATTTTCTCGAGGGTTTAGGAAATTTCTACAAATTTATTCTCCAGAGTTCAAGATTCTTTTTGAAGTCGTCTTTAAATTGCAAAGATTTTCTTTGAGGCATTAGGATTTTCTAGATTTTTTTTCTAAAAGTTTAGAGTTTAGAAAATAGGCAATAACTGCTTTCCCAAATTAATTTTTTTTCAACTTTTCTTATAAATTGCGGAGATTTTCTTTCAGACTCTAAATGTTTTTTTAATTCGTCTTCTTGTCGAGAATTCAGGTAAATTTTAGTAATTGCATCTCTAGAATTTAACATTTTGTTTCAACTAAAGGCTAGAAAATTATTTAGATAGTTCTAAATTGCGGAATTTTTCTTGGAGGGTCTAGAATTTTTTAGAAAATTTTCCCCTAGGAATCTTTTCTTATTTTCGTTTAAGGAATTTTCAGTAATTTCACTTCCCGATTTCAAGTTATTTTTTCATCTGGTCTTCTGAACTTCTAGGAGGCTCTAAAATTTTTAGAAAATTTTCATTTAGACTTTTTTCCAAGGGCTCAGGAAATTTTCAGAAATTTCTCCTTCAGATTTCTTATCTTCTAAATTGGAAAGATTTTCTAGAACTTTTTAGAAAATTTGTTTGTGGAAATCTTTTCTTAAGGTTTCAGGAAATTTTCAGCAATTTCTCTTTTTTTAAGGCCCTAGATTTTTTTAATTTTTTTCCTAAAATCTAGACTTACTCGTTTAAGAATTCAGGAAATTTCTACTAATTTCTTCTCTAGGTTTCAAAATTTTTTAATTCAACCCGCTTTCAAAATTGTAAAGATTTTATTGGGAGCTCTAAAATTAAAAAAAAAATCGTTTAGAAATCTAGACTTCTTTTAAAAATTAAAAAAAAAATTCTAACAATTCCTTCTATGGTTACAGTTACTACGTGGTAATCCATCCACGTAGTAACGGTCGCAACCATTGTCTTTATCAAAAATTTTACTTTATCAATTTTTTTTTAATTCAAATTTTGTAATTAAAGTTATTGAAAACCGGGAGGCGATCAGTAATGAATGTTAATATGTATATGTAGGGTGGGTGGGTGGCCTCTAACCACCCTCCAATCAGTATAACATAAGCGAGAGATTTAATTAAAAGTTGTAAATAAACATAACATTATTGCAAAATTAAATTGATTTATTCAAACAATTTTTTAAATTTAAGAAATTTTAACTGAACTGAAATTGTATTAAAACATTTTTTTGATAATGGTCTTAACTTAACTAACTGCAACTATCTGTTAAATTATTAATTGCACCTGTCGTCGTAATAGAATATTACGAGCGAGTTGTTGACTGAGTACATTTTGTGCGCCATAAATATAAACTGACAAAAAATAATCTGCAAATAAATTGACGTAAGCCGTGCCATTATCAGAAATACGAAGATCGAGTTGCATACACTTTGGACACCCATTGATTTTTCTATATTCATTAATAAATGACCAAAACTTTAAAAGTATATTTGGTTTTCTACATTAAATAAATATGTTTTCTGTAGCGATTCACTTAAAATCTTACAACGAGATCTAAGTGTAGAAAATTGTTCATAATCATCAGGGCAAGAAGATTGTTTATATCGAAGGTGTGACCCTTTTCTCGACATTAATTAAAACTTGTTTCTAAATTAATTCTGTATGAAATAAGACCCCTTTTGTCCCTCTGAACGAAAGAGTCACACTCCTGCAATTGAATGCGTCACAAGTAAACACCAACATATTCCAGGTATATATACTTACCTGATCACAATGAAGAGGAAGTAGAAGAGTTTGATTCTTAGAATAAAAACTTTATAAAGAAAATCCCTAAGCAAAAACTCCTCATCATGATTTTGGTGAATTTCATCTTTAAATTGTTTCTTTTATATTTCTGCAAATATCGATGATGATTTAATCAAATTAAAATATGTTTTATTTGTGTCCTTTTAGTTGCAGGGTTTATTTTATTTTCATTGTAAATCTGTCTTATTACCAATTATGATTTAATAACTCTACTGTAGTGCTACCACCGTAATATTTTCGATACTTTTATTAATTTCCGCTTGTTATGCCCTGGCATAGTTCTTCATATATAATATAATATATTGTCCTAACTGAAGATTAAGGAAAAAAATTTAGAATCTTAACTCGAAAAAACTAAGATAAGTATTATTTTTACATACAATAAGCGTTTTAATCATTAAATAATTCGTAATTGATTATTCAAATCAGTTATCAAATCGCAAACAATCTTGAAGTAAACTAAGTGCAAAAAAAAACTATAATAACTCTATATCATTTGTATATTTAAGATAATCTTATAAAAATACAAGAGTATTTTGATAAAGTGCAATTTTGGCTCTATATAAATAGATGTATGCATTTTAGTATTTAGTATGTGTAATCATGATGTTCAAGAATATATTGCTCTGTGGTCTTCTAGCTGCTGTTGCAGGCGTTTCAGGTAAAATATTTGAGAATATAATATATAATATTTTTTTGTAACTTAAGACATACACAAATATTATTCTATTACTGATGACGGTTTAAATTAAATTACACTTGGTTTGTATCACAATTTTTCTCTATTTACATAACTAGTTTCGCTTTTTAGGGCATTATCAAGAGTTGCAGAAGAAACTGACAAGTTTATATATAATCAGTGTAGTTTAATTTAAACCTTCATTAGTGATAAATGAGAAATCCATTCAAGAAATATTATTACTATTTTAATATTTGTAAAATAAATCAATACGTTTTATATTGATTGACTTGATTATGATAATTACAACCATTTTAAAACAGGTGTTAAGCAGCCAGTTCCAAAGTTGGATGGTCGAATCATAGGAGGTCGTGATGCGGAGATCGAGGAATTTCCACACCAGGTTTCCGTAAGAATCAACGATATTCACGCATGCGGTGGATCCATCATCAGTCCCGATTACGTCATTACAGCTAATCACTGCACTGCACTTCCTGGGTAAACTATAATATATTTGTTTCTTTATATTTCCAGAATTTCCACTAAACTTTTCGGCAACATGAAAACAAAAATATGACGGAAAAGTTGAAATCAAAATATTAAGTAGTTAATAATTTGAAAAATGTAATAAATTATTTCTTAAATGTTCACTTTGTGGTAAATCTTGAGGCAAAAAAGTAATCGACTTTCCTTCTTCATTAGTTCTTCTTTATTTTACAGAATAAACGCTTCACTCTACACCGTGCGCGCTGGTTCCACCGCACACGCAAGCGGTGGTCAGTACTTGCAAGTAGAGGATATTATAAACCATCCCCTGTTTGTTTCTACGAGGAAGGGTAACGATATCGCCATTTTGAAACTGAAAGGCCAGTTGCAGTTCAATAACGCAGTGCGTGCTATTGATCTGCCTGAACTTAACGAAGTTATTGATGACGGTACCAGTGTCACCTGCTCGGGATGGGGGGTGACTGTCCCCGGAGGAGAGGATTCTTCCGATACCTTAAAGGCTGTTGATCTTGAGGTTATCAACCGGGCGGTCTGCCAAGAAGCCTACGGACCAAACAATGACATCAACGAGCGCATGCTGTGCGCTGGTGCTGGAGGTGGAAAGGATGCTTGCCAAGTAAGATTTAGAATCTAAATCTGGTGATATAAGCTTTGTATTTATACCACAAAATTTAACATGCTATAAAATCAAGTGGCGAAGCTATTAAGTGCTTATAAGTAAAATAATAATGTAGTAGAATATAGTTTGGAAACAAATGGGAAAACATAATATTAAATGAATATTCATAACTAAATCAAAACTTATTTTTTAAGGGTGATTCCGGTGGTCCACTTATCGTCGGGAACAAATTGATTGGTGTGGTTTCTTGGGGTTATGGCTGTGCCCATCCAAAATATCCAGGCGTTTATACCAACGTGGCCTATTTCCGCGATTACATCAAAGAAAAGACGGAAATTTAAGATACTACAACATGTTACATCATATGTAATAATTTACTAATTCAAAGGTTATTATATATCTATATAAATTAATAAATAAACATTATTTTTAAATGTAATTAATATTTTCCAATCAGAAATTGTAGACTTATTTTGATCGAATCGGGTCTCATTAGTGCAGTACAGTTGATGTTGGGTCATCAGAATGTTATTATGGAATTAAAGAACTGCAACTTCCTATTGATGTTAAATACTACTACGGAAAACAGTTTATCCGTTAGCCGTGCGTCCAACTGATTTGCAGCAAACACCCTTTCAATAAATCCGGGAAAGTCAAAGAATATATTGTTTTCTCTTAAAACGAACATCCCACAAAATAGTGCTAAATTTCTTGGCATTAATATTGATTCTAAACTTAATTGGCGTTATCATGAAAGCGATGTTTCAAACAAGTTGTGCAGTATTATATACCTACTGAGACAACTAAAAAATTTCCTTCCTCAATTTGCTATAAGATCAGCTTGCATTGCTAAATTTCAGAGTTGTCTCAGCTACGGCATACTTGTTTGGGGGCACTCTAGCATCATATCAAGACTGTTTGGGATTCAAAGACGTGCAGTAAGAGTAGTGGGATCTGTTGCTTACAGAGATGATTGCCGAAGTACATTCATTGAACAAAATTTGCTCACGCTACCTAGTATATATATTTTGGAATGTCTCCTTTATGTTCACAAAAATAGCCATATGTATATACAAAACCGTGATATACACGACCATAATACAAGATCTGGAAACCTTCTACGCCCACACTATCAACGATTGACTAGATCGCAAAGCCCTAAATTGTACAATGCTCTGCCTGATCAAATTAAATCAAAGTCGGAAAAATCATTTCGTGAAACTCTAAAATCATATTTATTAAAAAAAGCGTTTTATAGTATTGATGAGTGTTTGTTAAATAGATTCTCAGATATCGAGTATCCATAATACACAGCATTTAAATGTTTATATATTATGAAAATGTTTTAAATTTAATTTTTTAACGTGTCTGACATGTGTTTTATCTCATATGTGTATTGTCTAAATATATATATATTTATAATATTTTACGTGTTTTTATCTTTTAACGTGTCAGATTTGAAATGATTTTATATTCATATGTAATTATTTCTAATTTCTAGTGCATATCTTATTACACCTATATATTTACTGTACTACTAGTTTATGTAATTCTATTTTTGTGACCTGTGTAAACCTGTTTGATAGTAGCACTAATAAATTATTATTATTAGTATTATTATTATTATTGGAATACTTTAAACATTTTAGATAAACGTATATAGTTGCTTTAGTGAGAATGGTGACTTAATACACCAAACAACCGCACCATGTACTCCGGAACAAATCGGCTCATCAGGGAGAATCAACATAACTTTGGTAGAAAAGGCAAGGTGTTTGCTTTTCGATGTGAATCTTAAAAAGTTTTGGGCAGAAGATCTGGATACTGCCGCATATCTAAGAAACAGATCAATTCGTCCAGGAATAAAGGATAAAAGGCACATAAGAATTTTTCGTGCACATTTCAAATACCAAATTGGATAAGAAATCCAGAAAGATGATTTTTGGGTTACAGTGAGCCTAATACCAGAAGATAGCGAAGGTGGTGAGGACGGCACCTGTTCGGGATGAGAAGCCTCTTTACACGGAGGATCAAATTCCGCCACCTTAAAAGCCGTTGAACTTAATTAAATATGCAGAATTAGCTATTTAAAAGTGAATTATGCAAGTAAGCTATAAAACCAAGAATGCCGAAGACGTAAAAGGAAAGATACGGTCTTTATACAAAATCAAAATCGACTACAACGCAGACACTATTAATAAAATACTTCGCAATCAAATACGGTTGAAAAACGAAGTAAGAAAATTTCTACAACTTAAATTATTTCTATTGATAGATCGAGGAAGAATGACAAAGTTGAACAAATAACCAAATTTATCTCATAATAGGAAAAGCTGGTTATGTAAGTAAATTCTTTCGTAGATTTCATGGAAATAAATTGTTAACCATTTCTTCAAACAACCAAACTTTATATCCCTATCCAATGAAAAGAGAAAAATTGCAAATTTAGCAATATAATTTATAAAAATTGAAGGGGATTGATTAGGAAAATGCCTGAAACTTCTCTACACTCTTCCTTATCTGCTTTTTTTAATACCACCGTTAACAAATACACGATTTTATAACTCAGAAAAAAATAAATAATGGTTTACCTGGAATACTTCGGACTTATCTCAACAGATCAAAAACATATAATAAAATAACAAGTTATTTTATATTTTATATTATTCACGTAACTCAGCAATCAACATTTGATCTAAATAAGTAATCTTTCTGGCTAATACATGCAATAAAACCCAGTAAACTCAGAAACAAATATTACACATACAATTTCCTTTACCTAAAGATAAAATAAATTCTATTATTAAAGCTCTTAGAAACAAGAAATTATCAGCTATGTCCATAAAAAACTCCACGAAAACCTCATAAAAGAACTAAAAATCATTCTACATGAAACTCTACATTAATAAAATATTTATTCTGACCTTTATTATTATTCTTATCCACAAGAATAAAAAATAACAAATAGATAAAATTAAATAATAAAGAAATTCACCAACGTTAAAAATAAGTTTTAACATTTGCAATCTTAAAATCTTACAATTGTACCTTGTATATAGTACATTTATAGTCAGGATAAACTCTTTAAAATTATTAAATGAACCACACCGGAGCTCCCATGGTGATTTTCTCCTGAGCATATTTTTAAATAAAATCCAATTCACTAATGATTGTAGAGTACGTCTTTGCGTGTGGTCAACTATTCTTGCTACATCCAAATTCCCAATCACAATGAATCTACTCATCCAGAATAAACTTGACACTCTAACTTTAGGCAATGAGGTCTTAATGTTTAACATTGATAAGATATAATGCATTGAATATATCTTCACATAAGAAACTAGGGTCATAATAATATGTGACTGCATCGCTAAAAATAGATTATGGGGGAGTAAAAGGGAAGTGGCAGAACTTAACATGCTATCAGATTAGAGAAATTGATATAACGTGCGAAAACTATGGCAAAATTCCAACATTTAAAAAGAAACGCCTCGGAAGCTTTCATAGACCTGACCTGACACTATGTTCAAAAATTCAAAACAGAAAGCAAATTACTGAGACTTGCATTAATGAGTGAAAAGGAAACAGCCTGGAAAAACCAATCCTATACAACGAAGTCAAAAAGTACGTCTGTAGCCAGCATAAAAAAATGACAATGCCTCTGAACGGAAGACAACCATACATCATAAAGTTAGTTGTCAAAACGGCCTCAGAACAAGTGCTTAAAGTGCTGAACTTCGAATACGCGGGTAATTTCCCGGTCATCTAAAAAAATGTAAGGATAATATTGTTGGAAAAACAGTTAAGGAGTTAGAGATACAGAAATATTGACCAATCTGTTTAATAAACATAATGGGAAAATTATGCAAAAAGCTGATAGGAGAAAGCATTAAGAAACAAATAGAAGGGAGGATATCCCCAAACCAGTTTGGCTTCACAAACGAGAAATCCACAAGAGATGCCATGAAGGTAAACGAAATAAAAACAAAGGCCTACAAAAACAGAAATTCTGTATCGAAGTGTCAATAGAAAATAGAAAAGGAATGCGGTTTAAAAAAATGTGTATTTCCCAGGATATACACAAAATTTTAGGGTCTTAACTTGAAAACAGGAGATTGAAGAGCATCTATATGTCCTTCAGGGTCCCATAGGGGTTAGTACTCGGCCCACTACTATGCAACATCTATTACATCGACATTCTGGTATAGAAACTGCTCACAGAAGCAACAATTCTGTGCTTCACCGATGGCACAGCTGAGGTTGCAAACAGTAGAAGCAAGGGAGAGATTTAAAGAGTGGTAGAAACCTCTTTGGAAAAGATAAGGGTGGAAATAGAAGCTAAACATTATATGGAAGCAGAAGGCTCAAAAGAATCAAAATACTTTTTGGGAATGTAATAAAAAAACAAACCGAAATTAAAATATCTAGAAATCTGGTTTGATCATAATTGCCGTATGAAAACTCAGTTTAAAAAAAGTAAGAGTAGAAGTATACCGCCTCACCGTAACTGTCAGCCCAGCCTGGACGCTATAGAAGCTCTAGATGGGACGCTGTCCAAACCTACTGTGCCCCCGTCTGGTCCATCAGCTGTCTCACCCCCATCGACTGTGATGTGCTCGATTGATGCGCCATCGGTGATGCCTACCACTGATAGTCACGTCGCCCTCGCTGAAGCGGAGTCGCGGTTATGAGAACTGGATCAAGTCGCCAGCCAACCACCACTCACGCCTGCGGAACAACAATGCGAAGACATCTTTGTAGAAACAACCACCAGTGATCGCTCTGGTCGCATTACCCATGGTGGAAGCCCACCTTGGCCAATCTCACCGCCTCGAGGCGCGATTGCAGCGTCAACCTCAGTTGCATGATGCCTATCACGCATTCATGCAGGACTACCTGGGCAGCCAACATATAGAACGGGTCGATCCGCGTGATTCATCGGGTGCCGTCACCTATTCCATCCCTCATCATCCGGTGCCTGCCCCGATGACCCGCCTACGAAGATCCGCGTCGTCTTTAATGCTGCACGTCCTCACAGAAATCTCTTAACGATATCCTCTTGACCGGTCCTAAGCTGCAGGCCGACATCTTCTCGTTGATTACCCGATTCCGCCTCGCCTCGTTCGTATTCACTGCCGATATCCTCCAGATTTACCGTCAAATCCTCGTTCAAGAACACCATCACCTACAACGCATTTTATGGCGGTTCTCCCCCGACGAATCCGTTTCCGCTTACCGCCTCAAAACCGTCACGTACGGCGTTTCGTCCGCACAGTATCTCGCTCTCCGCACGCTGCGGCAGCTCGCTAGTGATGAATGCTCCCGTTCTCGAGTCGGACCACTATGTCGATGACATACTGACTGGCTGCGACATCTAGGTAGAAGCCATCAAACTTCAGCTCCTCATGGCGGGCGGGTTTGAACTGCGAAAGTGGCTCTCGAACTCGCCTGCTATTCTAGAAGGTATCCCTGATGATAACCGCCGCCTCCCCTTATCACCCTACTCTCGCAACCCTGGGTGGTTTGGTCCCGTGGTGTTCCGGGCCAAAATTAGCGACTCTGGCTGCTGAGGCTGGACCGGGACGATATTCCTCCCGACAAAGTAGCCTGCGTGTGGTACCAGTTCCAGACAGAACTCCCTTTGCTGGAAGACATATCCATCCCTCGTCACCTTCCGGAATGTAGATCATCCTCTGATATCAGCATAGTCGGCTTCTACTTGCCTCCAAGTCCCACGTGGCACCGCTAAAGAAAGTGAATCTTCCTCGGCTCGAGCTATGTAGCGCCCATCTTCTAGCCAAATTACTGCGATCCCTCCTTCAACAACTTTCCAGCATCCGGATCACTAACGTCTTCGCCTTCACTGACTCCACCGTCGCCCTCTCGTGGATCGGCGCTTCCCGAGGTCTGCTTCCCAGTGAGCTGCGAGACCACCCTTTGTGGTGAACAGGGCCGCCCTGGTTATCGCCCAATGGCCGTTAGGCCGACTTCCTCACGTTTGCCCACCAGTTGTTGAGGAAGAACGAGCTGTCCCTGTGCCGAGCCTACTCGCACTCGCTACTCAGACACCGTTAGGACTCGAATGCCATTTCTCCTCGCCCGCTTACTGTCGCAGGTTCGCGACCAACGCCCAAACTGCGCTCCAGGATCTCCAGACTGGAGCTCTGACAAGTCACGACCTTTGAGCCTTCGAACCTTCCTGCGAGCCGCATCGTCGTCGCTGCCCCCTTCCTTCAGGTTGGGGTCGACCATGCCAGGCCGTTCAACGTCTCTACCGGCCGCATCACCAAAGCCTACGACTGCGCTTTCGTCTGTTTTACCACCAAGGTAAGAACTCGCTTACGACCTCACCACCGCCTGCTTTCTCGCTGCCTACCGCCGATTCGCCGCCCGGCGAGGTCACAGTGCTGTCATTTCCTGAATTCTACAACGTACCAATCGCCCGCCGTGCCCGCTCTCCTCCGGCCCATCCGACCTCGGAGCGTTAACGCCAGGACACTTCCTGTCTCAGCGACCTCTTAACGTGCAGCCGGTGGTGGATCTTCCACATCTCCCTGGGAACCCCAGCAGGAGGAGTACCTTCATACACTTTAGCAGCGCTCCAAATGGTTTGCTCCGGAATCTGCCGTCAATCCGGGAACTCTGATCCTGATTAAGGACGACAATGCTCCTCCGCTCGCCTGGCCGCTAAGCCAAAGTAACCACCGCTACTGGTGTATATACAGTAAACGCGATCAATTATAGTACCCTAGAATCCTCTTTAAAAGCCTTCTACAAAGATTCCTAGAAGTAAACAGCTTCTTTAAGAAATGTGATTTATACCTCCTAGCTACTTGCTTTTTAAGCTGCTTCAATAACAACTGGATTCGTTATTGAATAAACTGCGTGATATTATAAAATATAATTCTGTTGAATTTACGTCAAGCTATTGCAATTTGTTACTTATTTCGCGAATTAATAATTATCACCTTAATACTTTCCAAAAATATATTTGATAAGCATACCAATTTTCTACGCCTAT
This sequence comes from Ontholestes murinus, assembly GCA_963969525.1. Taxonomy (NCBI): domain Eukaryota; kingdom Metazoa; phylum Arthropoda; class Insecta; order Coleoptera; family Staphylinidae; genus Ontholestes; species Ontholestes murinus. The sequence goes on along the minus strand of OZ018390.1, from coordinate 68,623,090 downwards.
CCATTGAGATATGAATGAACTAATTGAAATATTTATCCTAATCCCATACTTAATGAAAACATGACAACGATTCTAGCTAGAGATTCTAACTTTAAAAGCCTGCGATATGATTTAAATAAAACGATTCTTTAGATTTTCTAAACAATAAAGCGGCTAGTTTAATCATTGTATTATATCAATGTTTTAAATATTTTTTCCTCGTATTTTCTTCCGAGGCATGTCTTCAGCTTCAATCATAATCTATAACACAATCAGAATTAAAAGGCTAATAAGAGAAATTAATTCCACCAAGTAGCATAATTCAAATAAAGGTAAAGGATATTCTCTGAAAATAATTAAATTAAGAGATCTCCAGCTTCTCTAAAATTAAGAAAGGCGGACAATTAGTAGCCCATAAGCAGAATTACTTTTCAGGTTGAAACCCAGTCATTTTGAGACTACGCTATATGGTTTCTTGAAACTTAACGAGATCTTCGATCATCAAACAATTATTTTTGATATTGTGATCGATACTAAAACACCAATATGAAAGTTTTAGTTAACAAGTACTATAAATACAAGATGAAGGTAGAAAATATCTTGCCTCTAATGATAATTAGATCAAAAGAATGGTTGCGACCTTTACTACGTGGTAACATAGTGAATTTTTCAATTCAGTGTTCAGAATAATTACATTAATCACGATCCTCGACGAATTAATTTCTCACTTAACGAACTAATTCCTCAAAGTTAAATTCTATTCAGTTAAATTGGCAGTTATTGAAGGGATCCCAATAAGAAGAAATTGCCACAAATTTCATCGGAATAGAATTATTCGCAAAATCATCAACTTGAGCTTACAGGTATTCTACAGGGCTCTATTCTAGCTCCAATACTATATAATATCTACATTAGTAATGCTTCAAATTAGTTTCTGGTCCCAAAATAATAAAAGAAAATGCCGATTGTTTTCTAAATCTACTTAAGATTGATGTCTTTATGCAATTAAACATAAAAGAAACTAAAAAAATTCCCAATCAAAATTTAAAAAGTATATGAATAAACATTTTAAAGTTTGCAAAAAATTGTGAAAGTCATAAATTTATCTTCTTCTTTATTAAATAACCTTATTCAAACATATTAAAAATTAACGCTTGGATCTTAACGGCATTCACTTAGTTTGATAGTTTGATAATGATTACCGTCTAGTCGAAACTAGTCACTGAAAATAAAACTTAAAGTGGTATAAAAAAGTAAAAGTGTTTTCTTTATTCTTAAAAATTAACGTGTTACAATACATCTGGTCTGTAATAAATTATAATTAATACATATTTAAAAATCATTATTAATATTTGCTATTAACTTTCTTAAACTATTTACAATAGTGACGAAATAATTAATAAATATAAATGATATTTGATCTTTGATACACTCCAAAATTCCAGTGGATAACATTAAGTGGCAGCGTAGAAATAATCCACGATAAGGATCTAAACAATATCTCGCAATATAGTTTTAATTTTTTCTAAAGTAGTTCTTCCTTGATTATCTAAAATTATATTACCGATAACACATATTTTTCGGTATATAAGCGCGCATTTTTTCCTCAGAACACAATTAAGTCACGATGATGAAATTCGTATTAGTCTGTGCTCTGGTGGCGGTGGCAGCAGGTAAGATGATTATAATATACATTTTTTTAAAATAATAAACTTGTATTAACAATTGTGTTAAATTTTCAACTAGGAATTTAAAACATTTATAAATTATTTCAGGTGCTCAACACCCTGTTCCAAGATTAGATGGAAGGATCGTAGGTGGGTATGATACCACCATCGAGCAATTCCCTCATCAAATCTCCCTTCAAATGTACAGCAGCCACTCCTGCGGTGGATCCATCATTAGCCCTAGATTCATTATTACTGCTGCTCACTGCACCGATGGGTAAGTTTCATTATTGAAATTCAAATATAAAATTATCAATGAATTAATTTCTCACTTAACATTTTTCTAATAAAATTATCAATTTTCTTTTTTGGCTACTATAAGAAGATTGTGAGAGTAAATAGTCATTGTTTATATTTTACAGCAAATTAACGCCAATATTTAATAATCTATTACGGTAACATTTAATTTATTTATAGCGTACCTGCTAGCATTATGTCCGTCCGTGCCGGTTCGACCAGACACTCGAGCGGTGGTCAGTTCTTGAGAGTTAAGAGGATCATCCAACATAGCGGCTACAATGCAAATACTATGGATTACGATATTTCCATCTTGGAATTGGACGGTAACCTGTCCTACAACGCCGGCGTCCAGCCCATCTCAATGCCAAGGTCTGGCGAAACTACCCCAACCAACTCCTGGGTTACCGTCTCCGGATGGGGCACCACCAGCGAGGGCGGTTCCATCCCTGCCACTCTGAAAGCCGTCGACCTTAGGGTTATCTCGAACGCCGATTGCAACAGCAGCTACCAACCTTACTACTCAATCACCTCACGCATGATGTGCGCCGGTGTCGGCGGTGGTCAAGACGCTTGCCAAGTAAGTTCTTTTATATTAGGTAATATTTACTTTACCATCAATATAATAAAATATAGCCTCCTGACGCATTTTGATTTGATATTTGATAATTATATATTTTTTTAATTCGAATAATTTCCAACTATATTAAAAACTATTTCCAAGTTCATAATTTATTAATATATTATTAATATTACAAAAAAAGCTAAATTAAAGCTTTCCATTTGACAACACCAACAAAATTGAAAAGATCTTTCTTATTATTTATATTACAAAAGAAGTTGAACCAAAAATGTTTATTTGACAACAGCAAAAAATGCAAAACTCTCATCCATTATTTTTTTATTATTTATTAACGGTTTTCTTTCAATAATAGCACAACATAATTCATCCATCATTCAAAATGTATCTCAAAGTAATAGATTTAAACAATCATATCTATTTTCTTCATTTTGTTTTAAGTTTCTTGAGAGGTATAATTATATTCTTTAAAAATTTAAATTCTTTTGATTTCATCAGACTTCAATAATGTTTGTTGATTATGAATGATTTTTAAATTTATTTTCCGACTACTTTAAGGTTTATGAAAGAGGATTTGTTTTTTTTTTTAGTTGAAATTTTTTTGTTAGCTAGGATTATGTTTTTGATTATTTTAACTGTACCGTTTTTTTTTTTAATTTTTTCTTCTAGGGTGATTCCGGTGGCCCACTGATCGCTGGTAACCAACTGGTAGGTGTTGTCTCATGGGGTATCGGCTGTGCTCGTCCCAACTTCCCAGGAGTATTCGCCAGTGTGTCAAACCTCCGCAACTGGATCACCCAGAACACCGGCGTCTAAAATGATACGAAATTCATCATTGTAAAGCGCGGTGTTGATTGTACGTTTAAGGAAATGATTAAAAGCATAATATAATGAAAATATATTGTTTCTATTCATTAGTCCATTCTAAATTTATAGGTATATTCATTCCTCAGACACACCTGACTTATCTTTATAAGCTTTTGCATACTTACTTCTAAGTAGTTTATTCAACAAATAAAAAGTAAACATAAAGCTAATGTTAAAAAAGAGATTAACAGCTTTGTTGGTGAGTCAATTGAAGCATGAATCTTGCGATAATTTCAATGCCATTGATAGGAATTTATTCCTATTTCTTATGCAAGCTTTGAATGTTACAAGAGGCGATAAGGAGCATTCATTTTCAGGTTATGAATAAACTCACAAAAATACAAGTGTTCTTCATATAAATAATTTTCCTTTGACATAATATGTCAAAAATGCATACTAAAAGATAAGCAGATATTTATCTTCTTCTTCGCCACTCTGCATATCAAACCATCCTTCAATTTATGGGATGCCTTCTACTATTTGTTATAACTATAACATTAATTAGTTTATGCAAAGTACATAAATCATTAATTTGACGGCGATCTGCTAAATATTTCAATTTTAGTTCTACCATTATTTCTTTGTGTATGTTTTCTTCCTAATTTGTATTCGATCGACCTCAAAAACTTCCGCTGTATACTCTCCAATGGATCAATTTGATTTAAATAGTAGGGTGACCAAATTACAGTACCATACTCTAAAACAGAACGAACTAAAGCACAAAACAGAACTTTTAAACAATCACAACTCAAATGCTTGCAAGTTCTCCAAACAAAGCCCCACATTTTCAACGCTTTACTACTGACATTTAAAATATGAGAATTGAAGGTTAATTGCCTATCAAACGTAACTCCCAAGTTAATTTCGCTTACTTTTGGAAGTATATTATCTCCAATTTTATACTGGAAATCAAGATTTGTACGCTTACGAGTAACTGACACCAAATTGCATTTATCTATATTCAAAAATAATTTATTGGCATTGCACCAATAACATATATTATTTACGTCACTCTGTAGTAAGACACAGTCTTCTAATGATTGAACAGCTCTAAAAATCTTTACCTCATCGGCGTACAACAACAATTCACTATTATTAATGATATTTTCAAGGTCATTAACAAATAATAGAAACAATATTGGGCCACAATGTGTTCCTTGTGGAACACCTGAACTAACGTGTATAGGGTCGGAAATTAAAATTATTTTTACTGACTGGGACCTATTCTGTAAAAATGCTGAAATCCAACATACTGTTGACTCATTGAAGCCCATTGATCGCAGTTTATTGATTAAAATGGTATGATTAACTCGATCGAAAGCCTTAGAAAGGTCTAAATATATGGAATCAACTTGATTATTCTTTTCTATGGAATTAGATAAAAAATGTGTATAACACAAAATATTGGAGACTGTTGAACGTTTTGGCACAAATCCATGATGTTTATCGGATAAAATTGATTTTGATATCGAATGAATGTGTTTAGCGACTATACTATCTAATATATTAGGTATTATAGACTGTAGGCATACACCTCTGTAATATGGAACCAGATTACGTTTACCTGACTTGTAGATTGGCTGTATGTAACTTAGTTTCCAGACTTCTGGAAAAACACCACACTTTAATGAAATTGAGAATATATCATATAAAGGACCGCATATAGAATAAATGCAGTTCAATGATAGGCAGCTAGTAAGACCATCTAGTCCTGGACTTATACCTGGTTTAAGGTTTAGAATTTGGTTAAAAATTTCTTCTTTAGAAGTCACCAGTTTCAAATCATTTACAAGCGAATAGTTAGTTGATACGTCACCAACAGAAGTCATTAGTGTAAACTTTACTAAAATAATCCGCAAATAAATTCACAATGTCCGTACTATCTGAACATGTCCTGGTTCCATATTCCATTATCACTTTTCAGATTTTTGACTTATTCCCAAAAAAAAAAATCACTGTTCAATAGGCGTTGATCGTTATGTAATGAACTGCATTTAGTTTCAAGTTCAATTATACGCGCTTCTAAATTATTTAAACGTGAAGCAATAACATTTTTGATTATATATGATGAATATATAAACATCGCCGGTTTTCTTCTAATAATTACTCTTGAAAATTCTGTAAAAAGCGAAACTAGTTGAGTGAATATAAAATTTAGTGAAACAAACCAAGTGTTTTTAATTAATTACCTATTATCTAAATGGTATTCAGTTAGTTGGTTCAATAACTTATAACTAGAGAGCGGATTTCTAGCTTATCCATAATATTAATAGCATCGAAAAAATTTCTTAATATCTATACGAATCTTGAAGAATGTGATTACTTAGCGCTAAGTTTTTTTGGGCTTTTTTGCTTATTTTGACTTTTTGTGCTTATTTTGACTTTTTATGCTTATTTTCATGCTTTTTTTAGATTTTGATGCTTATTTGGAGCATTTTCTTAAACATTTAAAAAACATTTAATAATAATTTCACGCTGATATTAAATTAATGTGCTAATATAGAGAATTTTCGTAAAAATCTGTATCCCATCATTTATAGATTATATTTGTATTACATATTTTCTTCGTGTCTTTTGACAACATAATTGTTAAAAATCTTCATAATATGATACAATTATTATAATGAATTTTATTATTAATAAATATTGGTATAAATTACCAATTTACAATGGATTCGTTTATAAATAAGTAGATATAATAGACCGTCTCATTATTCAGATAATACAGACGAACGCTTCATAGGAATCACACCTATGATATTCCGGATGTAAACGCCGTTAAAAAATAAATATGGGCCCCAGTAAGTATTAAATGTAAACAAATTTAAGTGATTGCTAATAATCAGGTGTTCTGTAACCGTACCAATTTCCTTCTCTCGGCAAAAGTACCGATGGGACGACTGGCGCATATTTACCGTTTTCGTTAATTTTCGCATTCATAAACTATTGAATTGACATTCCAAAAACTTTGCTTATTTATCAAAAATTACTATATGCGTGAATCGTATTAACCTGGGGAATCACAGATAAATTATATTATATAATTCACATGTATATTTAACCCATAATGCAAAAGGTGAAAACCACAAAACAAGAATTAATTAGAGGCTATCCAGAATTAATAAGTGAAAATTATACATTATTTTGTAAGGCATGTTTAAAAATAGTAAGTTTTATTTTAGTTCCCAACTGCATCCTAACTAGTCAAGACTTGTATGTAAAACATGTTATAACAACACTACGTCAAGAACGTTTGAAAAAGTTCAAAGCTGAACTAACAAAACAGCACAATTTCACAATCTTTAGCATCATCTTCAATTAAATTCACATTTGTGCAAAGTACTTTTACATTCTAATATCCCTTTAAGAAAATTACAAAATAATGCATTTAAATCTTTCTTGGGAAAATATTGTAAAATACGCATTCCCGAGAAAAAATTATGTAGCTCTTAGATACTATGAAACCATACAAAAAATTAAAGATATTATTAACAATAATTATATGTGGTTTGGTGTGGATGAAACCACAGACTTGTTTAATTTAATAATATGAGTTTAACATGAAGACATCCGACCAACCGTATTTTGATATATACAAAAGAATTGAAGAAAACTGATAATAACATTATAGCAAAATTCATAAATGATGGACTGACAAGCTTATTTTTGCCGTAGACAATACCAAGTTACAAAATTTTACTAATAATGCATTTTGTGCATTGTACAAGTTTAGCACATGAATAGAAACGAATTTCTGAAACTATAAGAATGAAATTTCCATTTGTAGATTTAATTAAATATGGAAAAATAGTTCTTATATTCTTCTGTGAGTACAATTATTCAAGAAGTCATTATCTGATATCTCACTGCCCCATAAACCAGTGCTAACAAAATGGGGAATTTGGCTAAATGCTACAATGTACTATGCGAACAATTTTGAAGAATTTAATAAGGTTATATACAACTTTCCCGAAACGACAAGCAAATCAGTTAAAGACTGTTAAACAGTTCTTAAGAAACAAGAGCTTCCTTCAAAACAATTGAGTTACATAAAATCGCGTTTAAATTTTGTGAGCAACACAATCAAATCTTTATAAAAGCAGATTCATTTTAGAAAATACCTGCATGCATTGGCCAAGAAATCAAAATAATATCGAAAGAAGTATTCGTTGAAAATGAAGGATTTTTAATATTAAAAAAATTAAACTTGATATTGAATGGCAATTTTCAAATGGATCCAGCTATAATTTAAAATAAAGAGAAGCTTTTCTACTTTCAAAAATTTATTGAGCGTCAGAAGTAATAATTTTTACAATTAAACCCTTAGAACAACATTTAATGATCTACTGTTTTTATGAATAGATTTTAGTTATTTTGAAACGTATACAAAATTACAATTTAATTTTTAAATACTTACATGATATTATATATTTCGTAAAGAAAGTATGTTTATTTTAGTTTTAAGCCAAATTTCTTTGTAAAATATGTTGATAAACGTGTAACATATCAAGAAAATATAGTTTTCTTTAGTGCTTTTTTCGTGTTTTTATGCTTTTTTTCTGTTTTTATGCTTTTTTTCTCTAAATTTTGTGCCTTTTAATGCTTTTTTAGTGCTTTTTTCGTGTTTTTATGCTTTTTTCCTGTTTTTATGCTTTTTTAATGCTTTTTTTCTCTAAATTTTGTGCCTTTTTAAGTGCTTTTTTTCACATTTTTTAAGCTTTTTTATCCGCTCTCTACTTATAACCAATGTTTTCTATATTTTTGCGATTTAGACATTGTTTAATACATTGGGACACACAATTAGATTAACTGCCGCATTTTAGTATCTGTAAAGCGTTAGCAAAAAAGAACTGATACTGTAAGCAAACTATTCAATATTCACCAATGCTATAAATGATATTAAAAATTTGATCACGTTAAAAGAGAGAATAAAATATTGACTGTAGGTAGTCGATTAGAAAAGGTTAATATGGAATTTAATTAGAAGCATCAATTTGTACAGTTTTCAAATTAAATACAGATAAACATAAGAAACAAACACAGGTTAAACACTGTATTTATCTGCCTGTTGTAGACACTGTATGGTAAAAAATATTGCAGTGATCTACAATAAAAATAAAACTTTTCGAACTGTTTCTTTCTTTAATTTTACAGTAAACATTGTATTTATTTATAAGTACAATGTCTACATTAAAACTAACTGAGAAGTCACGCACTTCATCAAACTGACGCTAATCAAATAAGCGTTTGGACACGATCAAATCAATTATAACTACCCCAAGAATCTCTCACTTAAAACAATTGCATTCCTTACCAACATTTTCACTGCTTGTCCTAGAATTGGCTAGTTTACAGAAACGTGAAAACACGCCACAATAGTTTAAATACCTAAACTTGGTAGATCTCAAATTTCCGCAAAATCATTTTATCTCTATTTTATGTAAACTGCTGGAAGAAAAGTGGTCCCAAATACACAATTCAGCTTTATAAAAAGCCTGTTCATAAACCACTAGCTAGTATGAACCAGCAATTACATAATCGAAGATTTTAATCGCAAGCAAAACACCTTAGCCATTTTCCTAGATGTTGCTAAAGCATCCGTTCAGCACGATGGATTGATTTTTAAACTGCTATCTCTAAATTGCTATAAACCTGTTGAAACAGTTTATCACCAAAAGAATCTTCTCAGCACGTTATGAATGTGCTATATCTAAACCCAGAGAAATGACTGGAGGTGTCCCTTAGGGATCAGTGCTCTCTCCCACCGTGTACAACATATACGTACACCACATACAATCTATAAAATCCAAACCGTTCTCAACAAACTCGAGGAGTGGACACTCGAATGACAAAACTCAATTAATCGAGAGAAAAGCCTAACCATTTACTTCTCTCAGGACCGTTCGATTCCCTTAGATAATCTTAGGTTTATGGACGCAGCAATCCCATGTATCGACCAAATTAAAAAACCTCGGTCTGCACATAGTCAATAGACTAAATTAGAATAAACACGTACAATTCACCATTTCGAAAGCCAAACAAGCGTTCGGGTAGCTTAAATTACCACTGCTTGACAGAAGTCAGCGTTTCTTCTCCAATAAAGTCCACCTGTATAAGGCAAAAACGATGTATGGTTTCCCTGCATTGATTACCCTCTCCAAGATGCAGATAAATAAGGTAGAGGCCATACTGAGCGTGGTGATCAGAAGTATTATCAATGCGTTGTGGTACATCTCTAACAACCAGTTGCGCTTCGAATAAAACATCCCTTGTGTCAAAGAATTTTCACTTGGGCCTCAGTCATTCAACTAAATTCGATCTCCGCCTTATGCAAAATCACATCGAACCAGAACGCCCATTAGTCAAAAGGAAACGTACATTACAATTGGATGACAAACCACCCGACATTTCTTGAATGTTGTCGGCGTTAACTTGGTGGTACATTTTAATAAGGTAATTAAAACAGTTTAACTTTGTTTTACCACAAAAATATTTATTGCTGTGACTATAGTTTCGAACATTCACTGTTCATTATCAAACATAAACACTTTATGTTTATGTTTGATAATGAACAGCGAAACTATAGTCACAGCAATAAATATTTTTGTGGTAAAACAAAGTTAAAGTGTTTTAATTATCACCAGACATTTAATTACAGTCTTTTCAAAATTTTTTGGTAACAACAAAATTTTAACTTCCATCTTGATTTAAAATTCTCTAATTGTGCATTTATTCAGTTATTCCAAAGTCAATTAAAAACCAATCAATACAATATCATAAATGTTATTAAATAATAGTTTGTAAAGAAAAAGAGTGGAGTTTTATTTAGTAAGAATCTAACACTACCTAGAGGAGCGATCTCTAGGTGTCGTATGTAAGATTTTTTTACTTACACGAAAATAAAAAAAAAAAATAAAATTGTAAAGTTGACTAATCAAAAAAGGGATAACTTATCAACACTTCTTAGCCCTTTTTCATTATTAATAGCGGAATCTATTGTATTGGGTCATAGAAATTGAAAACATAATACTATTGGAGCTTAAATTTATTTATTTGTTTCGTTATTGAAGCATTGTATTTGGAATTAGTGTCAAAATTATCAACTAAACATATATTCTTACAACCGTACAACGTTTAAAGAAGCTAAAACACAGAGCTTTAAGAATTTTCTTAATTTGTACTATCAGATCTAAGAAATTGTTATTGCTGACCCAATAAATATTTAATAATTCTTCACAACACCCTGATATCATTATTGTGCAAAAACTCATTTCAAAAGAATATAATAGAATAGTAAATGTTCTAATAACCTACGTGGAATTTAACACAATTCTATGGTGTTAGACATTCTGATCCACTCTATCTTCTTTCTAATGATTCTGTCGACCTGATACATATTTAACTTCTTTTCAACAGAAATGATGAATTGGTCACTGCTGACTTGGTGGATGATATTTACAAATTGAAAACAAGTAACCAAGAAAGCTATTTGCTGGCAACAATAAATACTTCATTGGAAGTATGGCATTGTAGGCTAGGTCATTTAAACTTCAGTGCTCTCAACAAAATGGCAAGTGATACAATTGAAGGGTTTGAATGCAGACAGATTAAACCATTGACTCCATGTGTGGTATGTTGTGAAGGTAAACAAGCAAGAAAATCTTTTCCAAAGTTTGTATATAGAGCGACAGGTTCTTTGGAGATGATACAGATTTGTGTGGTCCAATGGAAGTCCCATCTATTGGTGGTTCAAAATATTTTGTCTTATTCGAAGATGATTGGAGCCGTATGTTATATGTATATTTTATAATGACCAAAGGTTAAACTTCTTAAAGTTTTAAGTGGCTTCATAGTCTGGTCAAAAATCAACAAAAAAAGTCTTACTTGCTGACAATGGAGGTGAGGTAATTATTTTAGAATACGAATCTGGAAAGATGTGGTGTTCATCAAAGGACAAATCCATACACTTCTGAACAGAACGGGTTGTCGAAGATAGTTTACTATTTGATGCAAATATGAGAAAGAGATTTTGGACAGAAGCAGTCAACACTGCAGTATATCTAAATAATCGGTCATCAACAATGGTTTCAAATGTCAGAACACCTTATGTAATGTGGAAAGGTAAGAAACAAAATATTTAAAACCTGCAAATATTTGGAAGCAATGTGATGGTGCATTTACCTAAGCAAAATCGGTTAAAATGGGATAAATAAGAAATAAAGAATCTACGTTACAAAAAGAAACAAGGTTATGACAAGCAGAAATGTTACTGTTATAAAGATACAGAAGAATAAGTTTCTATCTTTGTAGAGGAAGGTAAAGTTAACGTAATACCAGATTCAGTGTATCACTAGATGAGAGCTCAAATCACAATTACAATGACAACGATGAGTTCCAAAGTGATAGAGATAGCAGTGCAACTTTGTTTGTATAACACGGACTTTATTTAGTGACTATAGTTTCGACAATTTTAGCTTGTTTGATAATGACAAGCTAAAATTGTCGAAACTATAGCAGTGCAACGATTATATTCCTACACAACTTGAGAAAATTCCCAGATTATGTATTGTATATGTATCCAGATTATCTTGCTAAAGGAGAGAATCCCGTGAGTGTGGAAAAGGCGTTGACACAATCAGAGAAGGAATCTTGGATTAGGTAAGTGTTTGAATGCATATAATTGAATGAATATAATTATGTCGGTATATTCGTGTACATAGACGATTTATTCTCTGCATGATTATGCAATTTTGATGTCGAGGTTGAAACTTAACGGTTATTTTGTAAATATTGATTTTAATTTGAGAAAAATGACTTTTTTGGGTATAGAATTTTGTTTTTGAAATCCTATAAGGATTTTCTTTTTGTAGAATGCTTCTATTATAAATTATTACATAATTTTTTTAACGAAATCATGAAATAAGTTATTATTAATGGCCAGAAGATGTAGCCTTTGTGAAAATAATTATCCACTTTACTTTGGTCATGTCCATTTCTGACAAAAAAATCCTAATCGCAAATGTTCCTACTTTTATTCGCGAAGGTTTCATTATATTGAAGCGTTACACAAAAGTGTAGCTACCCACTTCTATAACATTTCTTCTTAATAAGACTGGTCGATATTTTTTTTGTAGTCATAACTCAATCTATAAAATACCTTATCTGTTCTTTCCTGAAATTCTTGGAAATTTATGCCATCAATATACTCCGTAGGTTTTTAAACCATAATCAAAGCAAATAATGAAAATATCTACTTCTTTACCTAGGAAAATTTAAATTTCTTTGCATTATTAAAGAATTCTGGTTAATTATATTATTTTTCCTTCTACAATTCTCTCCTACTTGTGAATCTAGTTATTTAAAAGTACTTAAATAAATTCTAGTAGCCACACATAGAAGTCATATGCGGTAATGTTACATAATTTTGAAGGGAATTCATTCAAAATTGATTAGTTTCTTCCTTCTTTATGATGAAAATTTTATTGCTCATCTGTTCCTCCCTAGAATTGTTCAATAAAAGGGATGCCGTTTAAATAAGTAAATTAAATAGTAAGCAATTTTGCATTAGATTTTATTGAATGAAATATTTACAAATTTGCATTATCTCTGATGAATTTTCGAAGATTGGCCACGTTGGCGTACACTCCAGGTTTATCAGGACGGGCACATCCAACACCCCAGGATACAACACCGATTTGTTTTCCATCAAGAACTAATGGACCACCAGAATCACCCTAAACAGAAAAATAGTAACTTAGAATAAACAACAAAAAGCTAAAGCTAAAATAATCTACCAATTAAAATTATTATTACAATGATTGAGTTCAGACAAGTAATAATGGCATAATGGAGTTTTGCCAAGTAAAACACTCATGAATTCAATTATTATTACTTGTGCAAATAATTTTTCACCTAAATAATTTTTGCAATGATTGTCATAACAACTTACCTGACAGGCATCGTGTCCAGGCGAAAGAGTACAAATCATCCTATCGGTAATGTCCATGAAATTAGTATACCAAACGCGGCAATCTCTTCGCGTAATGGTCTTCAACTTGGTGTACATCAAGTTCTTGGTCGCGCGTGCTGGATCAGTCGCCCCCCATCCAGAAACGACGGCGTCTCTTCCCGGATACACTTCGTAACCCTCATCCGGTAATGCAATCGGCTGTATATTACCCCCGATTTTTAGTGGGTACTTGAGTTTCAGCAATGCTATATCATTATCTTGGGTGACGTTATTGTAGTTCGGATGAGTTATGATGGTCTCGATGAAGGAAATCTGGCCTCCAGAAGATTGGATGTCGGAGCCAGCGCGGATGTGCAGGTCATTGGGTGTGAATCTGTAACATAGGCAATTATTAGGAACAATAATTAATTGATAGAATGTAGTTATTAACTAGTAATTACATGGAAAAATTTCTTTATGCACTTTAATAAAACATCCATGTTTTTGTATTGGATTCTTGAAGTGATACATCTTGAAGCGTAAACTTTATCAAATAATAAATTAAACTGAATTTTGTTAATATCACAATTAATGAAGTACAGTTTTATTTATCATTTGATTAAGTTCCTTATTCATTAATTACCTACCAATATTCTACACTTTAGTATAAATAGAACTTCTTTATAAATTTGCTTCACTTGATAATTAATTCATAACGTCGAAATAAGTGTTCCTTGTTCATGGTTTTATTTATTATTTATTAAAGTGAATTTGAGACTTTAACCTAAATAATTTGTTGTAGTAGACTACAACTACTTTTAATATTATAAATGTCCTTGAATTTTGTCTTATTTAAAATTTTCTTCTTCAAGATGTATTTAAATCTTGAAGAAGAAAATTGATTACATTTAAACCAATTAAGTAGTACATTTAATTACATAATTATTATATTATTTAAAATGTATTCGTACTTAACAACGCAATGTGCAGCAGTTAGGATGAAATCGGCGCTGAGAACGGATCCACCGCAGATATGAGAACCGATCCTTATCAAAGAAATTTGGTATGGAAAGTCTTGGATTTTTGCCAATTCTCCACCAACGATTCGGCCATCATTTTGAGCAGAGGCTATATTAGATAAACACGTTAAAGAATTATTAATTAATTAATTAAAAGCATAAGATTAAAAATACACTAGTTAAAATAATTTTTCGTGGTTAAAACATTTGTCAATTCAATGTAAGAATCTTAATGTAAGCTTACTCTGCTTACTATAAAAAAAGTTTATTGTCAGCAACGTAATAGTAGTATATACAGCTTTATTGACAAATAAGTACAATAAAATTTAATATTTAAATAATTAATAATGGAGTATCAGCCTCATAAATCTAATATGAGGTGTTAATTTGTCAAAAGGCTATCGACCAGAGGTCTTTCTGCCTATCAGCAACCTATTACATTGGACAATTTTAATTTTTAAGGCTTAAATATAGATATGTTTTGCTAAATCATCATATTTTAGCTCTAGGAATTTGTGATCAAGGTCAAGCCATTTCATATTATTCAAATTTTTATGAACAAGAACAATAAAGTCATTCATCATATCTATTGAAAAAATGTCCATTGTTAAAAAATAACAATTCAAGTTAATTACTTTTTATTTCTCTTTTTGCTAATTACATAAATAAGCATATTTTTAAGAAATGAATAAATAAACAATTAATTACTTACCAATTGCCGAGGCCACAAGGGCCAAAATCAACGCGGCCCTCAACATTTTAAAAATTGACTAAAAATTTTCGTACTGCTCCACATTTTATATCTGAATCTTTGTACCTACTTGACATAGATTGTTTTATTTAATCATTTTTTATCAAGCGTGTAATTTGTGGTAATCAAAATTTCGATTCAATCTGGTAATGAATTTCGTTCCCACTTCAAGAACCCTTCAAGTTTATAACAAAAGAACAGTCTTATCCACTTTATATATTTTATATTATTGATATTCAAGTGATTGTTAAATAAAACATATTGTAACATAAAACTAGTTAATTAAAAGTATAGGAGTACGTGTGTATAAAAGTTTA
Source organism: Ontholestes murinus (assembly GCA_963969525.1). Lineage (NCBI taxonomy): Eukaryota > Metazoa > Arthropoda > Insecta > Coleoptera > Staphylinidae > Ontholestes > Ontholestes murinus. The sequence goes on along the minus strand of OZ018390.1, from coordinate 68,607,664 downwards.
CGCAAAAGTTATTTGTAGATACACATGTAATTAGGACATATCAGGCTTTTCTGATAATAATAAATTGGTCTATTATCAAGTGCATATATTAGCTTTGTAAATTTAACTACAGCAATTATTTTCGAATTAATAGCTTAAATTTGCTAGCATGGTTGATCCACTGAGCCCATTAATATGGCTCAGTGGAAGCCTTCAAGTAGAAAAATACGATTGAACTATTTTTTGGTCCTTAATTTTGGTTTCTTGAAATGTTTGATTGATTTGGCGCCTAATACATTCGTTTCTTATAATTTATAAGATAATATTGTCGATTGCGGGTTAATACTACAACGAAAAATATTATCTAAAATAGCCTAACGATTGGGATTCAGAAGTGAAGAACTAATATATTTTTTTTAAAGTGCAGAATTTGAACATAGTATATATAATGTCCAGACATGATGACAGATTTTAAATGCCTATACGACAATGAAAAAGAGCTATAATAAATTAGCAATTAAAGATCACACTAACCGGTAATGCTTCCACGTTCAAAATTCTAAAAATTTATTCATTGGTCTAAAGGGCAAAGAAAACAATAAAGGCAAAATTAATGTTCCGGAGTGAGCAAAAGAAGCAACAGCCTTCAATAACTACTGTAAAGATATCAACATTAACATCACAAAACAACAGACAAAAGTTGATTACCTAGACAACATACCATATAACCCTCCTAGCATATTTCTGCAGTCTCTAACAGTAACCGGATGCTAAGCTAAGCAAACTTGAAAACACACTTTCTTATGGTCATGATCACAACTCGCGTACGGTTATTAAATTTTGTGTGTAGCAATTAACAGATGTCCTTTTCTCTGAGGACTTGTTGACCTCGTACGGCCAACAATGGTCCTCCTGAATACCAGGGACACCAAAGGAACTGCTGTTTTCTTCGACTGGTGTCTCCTTATCACAATTTTAGAATTTATACAATTTAAAAATAAAATTACTGCTATGACTTTAATTAATGATTTTTTTCCAAGCTTTCAATGTTTTCCCTACCGCAAAAGCCTCATTAGAGTTTATCTGCGCGTTGCGGCCACATTGGCATCCACCCAACATTCCCTCGAACACTGTATCCACGGTAGGATTACGGCCCAGTGTCTCGGCAAGCTCATCCCTTCTTCTTCTGGCTAGACTCGCCCTGGAAATAGTCAATCACATCACAGAGATGAGCCCACACTCACCAGGAGCAATTGTTGACTTCACCCGAGCTACCACGTAAATACACAGTTCAATCCGAGGCTAGTGAGTGAGAGAGGGGTAGACCCCTTCAGTACATCTCTTTCGAGTTTTGGAAACGAAGTACCTCCAGCGGCAGGCCTTGTACAACTTAGATGAGGTATAGAGTCAGAAAGATGGGTGCGGCGAAACTGAGGGAAGCCACGAAGGCCGGGGAATTCATCAAAGAGACAATAGAGGAGTCGCGCGTGATCTTTTCCAAGAAATTCAGTAGAGCAAGCGAGAGGGCAATTCAACGGGTGTGCCCCGAAGGCAGGCGGGCAGGGAAAGGTATCGGTATATTGGTGGAATATGGAAGTAGCTGCTGCTCGCTCTGTAGAAAACGTGGCGAGAAAGAAAGAAATGGGATCATGAGTAAGCACCTAGGTGAGGATCTGCAGAGGATAAAGAATATCGAGCTGGCCAAGAAGAATTTAAAGAACGTTACAAAAGACTGTAAGACCATATCTGCAGCATAGGGGAGCTGTTAGACATGCAGTTTGACTTCAGGAAGAGAAGATTCTCAACAGACGCCCTGCTGGGCGTAAAGTAGCTCGCGGAGGTAGCAAACAACTTCTTGAATTTGTGGAGAATAATTTCTCTTTATGTGAAAATTGTTACATATAGAACTTTGTTTATTTTTTATACTTTTTTGGATGTATAATCTCTTTGTTATATTCTCATTTTGGAAGGTTTGGATGGAAGAGCAACATTAAGGATTAAGGATTTACCCGACCTTTTTGGCATTATATTATTTATTTTTATATTTACCAATTCAAGTTACTATATCATTAATGCTATTATACTTTCTGTCTTTGTTTACTGTTATGCAAATAAAGCAATTTATTCACATTATTATTAATCAGAGGCCCACTAAGGAAGATGAAACACTATCTAGGGAGAGCTCTCGATATACAAAAACTCAATCCCTTGGACGGTTATCCACGAGGCACTGAGGATCAGAGGTGTGACAGTATATCTCAATACTATGATGCGATTATTATGAGGGAAGCCATCGAGTCTCCATCAAAGGTACAACAGAGGAGTCGTTCACAGGGGAAGGTACCGTTATATTGGTGGATTAAGGAAGTGGTTGTTGCTCGCTCTGTAGCAAACATGGAGAGAATGAGAAGAAGTAAGATCACGAGGAAGAACCTAGGTGAGGAATATCAGGGAGCAAAGGAGTCCTAGCTGGCCAAGAATAATTTAAAGGACGTCATCACTGGGGCCAAGTCCCTGGAGGAATCAGGAAGGCATTAGCAGCCCTATTCCCTGACCACCCTAGGCCCAGAAAGGATGCAGAGGGAAACAAAAAAACTGGAAATGGTACCTGGTTTTCGAGCAGTTTACCGAGGAGAAGGTAAAGAGAGCAGCCGCTGCACTCACAAGAAGGAAAGCTTCAGTACTAGGAGCAATACCAAGGGAAACAGTAACCTCGTATGTGAGCGCCAACCCAGAACAGTTTACACGACTCCTAAACCAGTACATCGGACAGGGGTTTTTTCTGAGGGCGTACAAAAGGGGCCAAAATAGTCCTCATCGAGAAAGGAGGAAAGATCGCAACGGAACCGAGCTCATACCAATGACAATCTGCCTCCTTGATAGTGAAGGTAAGGGGTTCTAGAGGCTGCTCTACAAAAGGCACGAACCAGTTTGACAGCGTGGAAGAGATGTCAGACAGGTAGTTTGGCTTCAAAAAGGAATATCTCATACAGACAGAATTCATAAAGCTAGCAGAGGGAACAAACAGCGGCCTATTAAGGAAAATGCCATACTGTCTAGAAATAGCCCTAGATATAAAAAAACACCCTTAACTCAATCCCTTGGGCGGTTATCCATGAGAAACTGAGAAGCAGCGGTGTGCCAGTATATTTCAACATTATTTATTTATTTAATTATTAATCTTTGGTCTCCAAAACATTACAAATATTACAAATCAATAAAATAAAAAAAACATACGTCAAAATTTTGGGCTAAAGAAGCACCAGCGGAGTTATAAATAGTGTTCTTCCACTCAATTATAAATAGTGTTCTTCCACTCAAACCCTTCCTCTTCTGTGATGCTGAGGGAGCAAATATTCTCTTGGGCATCCGGAATTCTTTTACATGTGCTTTTACTTGCTTTTTATCCCCTTTATTATGGGAGACATTTTAGCTCTTGTATATATATTATGATGCGAAGCTACCCTAGTGAGTATATACAAGAGCAGATGGCAAGGGGGTGACTAATAAATTATCGGGGTCTCCCACAAGGATTCATACTAGGGCCTCAATTAGAAAATGTGGCATATGACAAAGTTCTTCGGGTTCTCGAACTACTCCTGGCTTCGGACATAATAGGCTTCGCCGACGATATAATAATTGTAGTAAGAAACATATGCCTCGAAGAACTCAAGCGGGTAGCTGACGTAGCACCCCGAATAGTAGTAAATTGGACGTCGATGAATGGTCTGAAGGTAGCAGTGAGAAAGACCGGCGTTGTGTGGCTCTTTACAAAGCAGGAAGAAATCGAGCTCCTCGGCCATCATTTCAGGAAGTACCTTAATTAAGGGTCGTGTTCGAGGCCAAGAGGAACTGCAGTAGACAAGTGATAATAGCAGCGGAAGAGGTTTGTCGAAGACGTCAAGCAGATTCAAGGCTTTTAGTCAACTTAAATAGACCAACAGATAAAAAGAAGAGTGTCCCAAAAGAAATATAGAAAGACTCCGTGTGCTCAAAGTGTGCATGGAATATAGGACGATGTCCAATGAAGCGGCTGAAGTCCTGGCGTCAATGATATCGCCGGATTTGGAACTGGTGCATAGACAGCGGGTATAAGGCAGGTGAGGAGTGGTGCCTAAAAGAATAAAGTTAAGGGCAAAGTCTACAAGGAGGCAATGGACAACTGGCAGGAGAGATGGGAAAGAGGCGTTACTGGGGCATTAATCCGTAGGCTTATATTGTTTTGGATGTTAAATAAAAAGCAGGTTGTTATACACTTGTTTCGGAACTAAACTTGTATTTCACATTCTATTCGTATACACACGTGTTCGCCATGCGGCTACAACTTAAGAACTAAAATTATACATGTCAATGTTACCAACATAATATTGTGATGTATTACCAACACCCCCACTACATCAACATATTACAACAAAATATTTTTATTTTTTATACCCAAATAATCCAAAAAATTATAATGTTTATTATTGTTTAACCCCTTGGTTAAAATATCAGCGGGCATTTCTGTTGTCTGTAAATACTCTAGTTTTACTAAATTGTTTGAAACCGTTTCTCTAATAAAGTGATGTCTCACATCTATATGTTTGGTACGCTTGTGAAACACGGGATTTACGGACAGCTTTTGTGCGCTCTGATTATCGTTATACAATTTTACACATTTTACATTTTTTCCAGTTATTTCTTGAATTAGATTTTTGAGATATATGGCTTCTTTCGCAGCTTCCGATAAAGCCATATATTCTGCCTCTGTACTTGATAACGCTACAGTTCGTTGTTTTTTACATTCATTTTCTTCATTACAATATGTGTCACTGTTTTCCGATTCGTTACCTTCTTCTGTTTCTGAGTTAATTGTTTCTGAATCGGATGTTTCCCCCACTGAATCTGCCACTTCCTGTGTTTTATTTATATCATGTATAATAATGGGGACCTTTTCCTCAATATTTTCCATTATTACAACATCTCTACTTGTTGTAACTAGATTTCTGTGAAAATCATAAATTCTGTAACCTTTGACATTTTCACTATATCCTACAAGAATCACCTTTTCTGATTTTTTGTCCCATTTGAGCCTTTTTTCTTTTGGTTTATGCACCATCACTGTGCTCCCAAATATTCTCAAATTTTCAATGTTTGGTTTTTTACCATTCCAAATTTCATACGGTGTACTATCATTAATGACAGCCGATATCGTTCTGTTTTTTAAATAAACTGCAATGTTTACTGCCTCAGCCCAGAATCGTTTTTCTAAATCAGCATCAAACAATAAACATCTAGCTTTTTCAAGTATTGTACGATTCATACGTTCTGACAATCCATTTTGCTCTGGTGTATAAGGATTTGTCTTCTGATGAATTATACCAGATTTTTTTAGAAACATTTCAAATTCTAAATTAGAAAACTCACCTCCATTGTCTGAACGGAGCATTTTTATCTTTTTATTCTGTTGATTTTCAACCATACTTTTAAATTCTTTAAAACGTTCAAATGCTTCATCTTTTGTTTTCAGAAAATAGACAAATGACATAAGACTATAGTCATCCACAAACAGAAGGAAATATTTTGAATCTCCAATTGATCTTACTTCCATTGGTCCACATACATCCGTATGTATAATTTCCAATAATTCTGAAGCTCTTGATCCTACCTTCGGAAATGATTTTCTTGGCTGTTTTCCCTCACAACATACTTCACATGATCCTATTGACTTAATTGTGTCGCTGCATTGTAGACCATCAACTGCTTGATTTTTCATTTTATTTAAATCACCTGCATTTAAATGTCCTAATCTACGATGCCATGTTTTACTTGTTGGAATTGTAGAAATCAAGAAACAGCTCTGGCTTGTCGTTGTTCTTAATTTGTATACATTATTAATGAGATCTGCAATCGCTACAAGCTCCTTATTTTTGTTAAAAATCTTGCAACAGTTACTTTCAAATCTGACAATTTTTTTATTTTTAATCAACTGACTTATTGATAATAAGTTTGTGGTAAGTTTCGGTACATATAGAACATTGGTGACTGGTATTGTGTACTCCACATTCCTTACTTTTGTCGTAATTTCTAAATCACCTTTGCACGATACAGCAATTTTTTCATTGTTGGCTACCATAATAGTTGGTAAATTCATGGACTTTTTCACGTTGTGCATCCATTCGATATTACCACACAGGTGGTTGCTTGCACCTGAGTCGACGTACCATTCAGTTTTCGAAAATTGTTCGCTATAAAACCCAACACTAAACGCATTACTTGTTCGTTTATCACTAGTGTTTGTGTTATCGAAATTTACCGTGCACTTATTTTTGTAATGTCCCAACTGTTTACACTTATAACACCGAACTTTTATGTTTACTATTCGATTTGACAGCTGTGCCAGTGTTCCCAACTTGACGTTTATTCTGCCAGCCATGTTGCCAACTCGTTTTGCCGGTAAACGCGCTGCCTGTTTTGTTGTCATCAACTGCCATGTCCAAAAGTTTCGTTTTTATGGAATCTGCTGTAATGGCTATACCTGAATGTTCGATCGCCATTATCATCGGGGAATATTTCTCAGGCAATCCTGCAAGTAGTAGAGATCCAATCCATTCGTCGTCGATTTTGAAACCCGTGCCACTCAGCTTCTGTCCTGTCTCCACGATTTGATTCACATATGACGTCATCGAATCGCAATTTTCCAACCTCGTTGAGATTAACAACCGTAGTAGACCGATTCTTCTAGCGAAACCTGAATCTTCGAACATCGACTTTAATTTATCCCACAGCTCATTTGCAGTTTTGGCTTCTTTTATGTGAATATACAATGATGTATCTATTGTTAATATTAGTTTTGCTTTTGCTTTAGTGTCCTCAGATTTGTTAATATCCGTTTCTGGATCACTGATATACTTGATTAATCCATCGAGTATTAAAAAGTTTTCGGCAGCAAATGCCCAATCATTGTAATTTTCACGACCACGCAGCTTCGGAACGTTCGCGATATAATTTGCCATTTTTACACAACCCGTTTACAATTTTATTAACATGAACTAACTGTCCTGGTTTATCGAGGGTCCTGGGCCCATAACCTGTTTTGGATGTTAAATAAAAAGCAGGTTGTTATACACTTGTTTCGGAACTAAACTTGTATTTCACATTCTATTCGTATACACACGTGTTCGCCATGCGGCTACAACTTAAGAACTAAAATTATACATGTCAATGTTACCAACATAATATTGTGATGTATTACCAACATATATCGGATATTAGATCGTGGCTGCAAAGGAGGCACGGCGTCTTAAACCATTACATCAGACAGCTGTTTACTAACCATGGATGTTTTCGGGCTTACCTGAATAGGATCGGCAAGGAGGACAAATGTGAGTGTAATCACTGTAGTTTTCGGCGCATAGACAGGGCGGAATGCACGTCGCTGGAGTGTGGTTCATGGTTTAGTGAGCGGCGAGAGTTGGAGGTGGCCCTGGGCACCTCCCCTAACGTGGACACACTCGTCGGGCTCATACTGGAGGGCAGCAGCATGAAGATAGCAGTAGCCTACCTTACAAGAAATATTCTTCAAAGGAAAGATGAAGGTACGCCCTAACAAGCTTTGGGACACCATTGGAAGAATGCCTCTAGCTATGCCACTGGTGTCCTGTACCAAAAGTGAGATGAGCTTTAGTTGGTAGGGCTCATTGAGAAGGAATAAGAGGAGTCCTACAGACTTCAGCTCGAGAAGACGTGCGTAAGCAATTCCTCCTCTCACCACTGCCATTTGTCATTCCCAGCAATATACCAAGGAAATATCCATGCCTTCTCGTCGCCCTATGAACCTCCTTATACCCCATTATGGATCGGATGGCCGCCAATCTTTCGTTGAGCCCTGAGACATGTTGCCGAGGCAGGGAATGCGTGTAGGAGATTGGCACACGTTTCACCTAGCAAGAGAATCCTCTTACTCTTCGGCAAGCCCCCGATGTTTGCTAGAAGCCTGTCAATCACGCTAGTGTTAGACGCCGTGTCGGATGCTGCTGTCGGCCCTTCTTCTGGAGAGCCATATTGCCGTCGTCTTTCGTGCCGTGATACTTAGCCCCACGGTCCGTATCCACTGATGGGCCTCCATTGTAGCCGCCTGCGATGCATCTATCACTTTGTTTATTACCCCCTGCCTCACTATTATTAGGAAATCGACCTAGTCTGGCAGTGGCAGTTGCAGCATTCCGTCATATGCGACGTTCCACAGCAGCGGCGCAAGAACTGAGGTCTATGGAACGACATATGTTGCCCGTCTGCCGTAGGGACGGCCTTGCTTTCCTGGGAAGATCAGCGCACCGTCACTTAAATAGTCAGTTGCAATAACCATGCGGTGTTCCGTAAAGTCGTATATAGATATGATGATTGGCATTTTCCACAGGGGCCCTTGATGGGCTACCTCTACAAGCAATTGTACCTCCAGAAGGGCGTCGATGGTGGAACTACCTTTCCTGAAGCCGTACTGGCCTCCTCTTGCGTCAATACATTTATTGTATCTAGTGCGAATTAATTTTTCCAGCATCTTGCCCTCTGTATCTAAGAAGCAGAGAGGTCTGTATCTCTCCAGGAAGGTGGGCTGCTTATTACCCTTTCCTAGAAGTGCCAGATACGCCTATTTTATAGATTCGTGGTTGGATTATTGCCAATCGCCTTCTTAATTGCTTCATTAGGAATTCTTCCAGAACCTGGAGACTTCCTGCACGGAAATATCCTGGCAGCCTCTCCTCGCTGAATAATTTAACCTGCTCCAGCATGGTGGGTGCCCCCTACCTCTAGGCAATGTGAGCAACCTTGGACGGGAAGAGAACGTTGGCCACCCCAGTCCCACCCGGAATTTACTTGCCCCAGCTTTTTGGTCATTATCTTGAAGAGCCTATTACCGGCGCTCTACCATGATCACCGAAACATGATTTTACACATCATAATTTTGCGCGTTATTTATCTAAGTCATTTTATTATTATCAATCGAAACAACGAGCCCATATTTTTCGCGACACCCATGTATACACTTTATTACCCTTCGTAAATGCACAGATTCAGCAATTCATTCCAAATGCGTTAAGTTCGTAGAAGAAGGTATTAAGGAAATATTAATTAAATACTTCAAGCAGCCTATCATAAAATTTATTGGAGCTCTTACGTTTTAAAAGAATTACAAAACTTTCCAGGATGGAGCAAACGTACCGATCGTTGAGATAGCTGCACCAATTACACTAATCCTGGAAAGTTCAAAAATACATTACCCAGTCATTTTGTAACATTATTTTTCTTACTAGCGCATGAGATATCCTAACAACCTTATCATTATTTGTTTGTTTAATTTAATCATTTTGTTTATATGTTAATAGTTAGATTATGTGAATATATGTTATGTATGTTGGAGGCTTCTACTTCGTTATACATTTTTGTAAATTGAATAAAACACGATAACTTTGTTTGTATAACTTGAAAACTTTTTATTGTGACTAGTTTCGACAAATTTAGCTTGTCATTATCAAACACTACAGGGACAAAACCATGACTCCGGCCACTGATGAAAGGGATGAAGTTCATCCCCAAAAAAGCAAGCTCGAAAATCAATCTCAACGCATCATCAAATTCAAAATCGGTCAGTTGCCGTTAAATCAATCAAGTGAGCAGTTAGTGAAAACAATCGTCAACACAAGCTAGAGTAGAGCAATAACCAAGTTCCAAGGGAGAATAAGTTCCAACGCTGCCATCACACCACACAACTTCCACACCGTAACCGTGACAATATTAGGTTTTTTTTATTTATATACGATTCTTGTAAATTTGTACATATTTCATTTCTAAAATTCAGAGGTAAATGAAAATAAAAACAATATGGAACAAAACAAGAGTTACTATTTACCCAATATTTCATTTCTTGATTTTTTGTTGTTGTTTAATTAAACTATGCAAACTCAATTAGTTTTATTATTATTTTCCATTCGTAACAATAAAAGGCCCTTAGTAAAAAATTACCACAACTACGAAGAGCATCAGATCGGGTAAGTAAATTGATTACAATTTCTTATTTATTGTCATGTTATAAGTGTTTTGCTAGCCGGTTATCAAGGTGAATGTCGAACGTTATTTAATAACATCCAACGTTATCAATTGGGGCCCCAACGATAACAAGCTTTCCCCAAAAATTGTAATCCATATTCGACAGTAGCTCCTTCGACAGTAGGCCTTGTTTCCTCACTTTATGGCCAGGTTAAATTGGGGCCTTTCCAGCAGTTTGGAATTTGGCAATATTAAAATTTATAGAAGTAAACATTCATTTATGCCACGACTATAAATCTCAATTATATTTGTTTCGAGTAGAGAAAACCTTATCTGCACTTTTATGAAGTTTTAAATACACATACTTGAATTAGATAAAAAAATAGGATAAAATCAAACTACCTGTAAGATACCTATTTTCACCGTTATCTTAATTAATTAATAATCTTAATATCTATCTGGGATTTTTAATTATCTAACTAGAAATTTTAATTTTGCACGTATGAATGTATACATAGTATTTTAAACAGAATTGATACTATACATTATATTTAGTTTAGTTGATAACTGATAACTTTTTAATAAAACATATACGATATATATTAAATATGACATTTCATTATATTATAAATTGCTTTATTAAAAATTTTTGAAATATTAATTTTAAATTGATTAAAACTATTTTATCTACGATCGTACAGAAAGTAGACGCTTTTTGCATCATTTTTCATTGTAAAAGTGGCTTTTTAAAGCACTAGTGCTTTTTTACTATAACTATAAAAAAAATATATAATACAAACGAAATGGCAGATTTAATAACTCTGAAGATACAATAAAGCGAACATTTTTTCCATAAATAATAATGGCGGCCGACATTTGTGCAACTTGTTTACTGGTTGCTAAGTAACGCTTTCATTAGTGCACTGCGGGTAAAATATGTTTTCATTAATTGAATTATTGAAATGATATTAAAATAATACTCATAAGAATATATTCTTTGAAATCCTTTACGATCGAAGATAAAATTTTGTAAGGCACACGTGTAAAAAGTTTCTTTATTGCACTCCTGGCTTTAAAAAAACTCGCTCGTTCCTCGCTCGTGTTTTTAAACGCCAATTCGGGCAAAAAAGCATCACTTTTTACACTTTTACATTAAATAACTAATAATTCCATTGTGGTTTTTATCACACAAAAATTGCTTAATATTGATAAATCAGATAAAGTCACTTGTGACTCTTATTTTTTAAATATTAATTGAGATAATGATTTAAACATCCGGTCGACAAACATATAAAACTGCTGACAAATCATATTATTTTAGAACCAAATCATGTTTCGATTTATTGTATTGAGTGTTTTACTAGTCGGCAGTTTTGGTAAGTTTAATATTTATCACAATTTAAAATTAATGTAATAATCATTTTATAAATTAATTTTACTATTAATACGTATTACATATATTAATCTATTCAATTTTGTAAGACTAAAAGGGCTACGATCGTTAGCCAAGAAGAAGAGCATGAAGAAACATTATAATTGATATGTCGTATTGCTGTTTAATATTTTTTTATTATTAATATAATTTGGTAACGATTTAATTTTTATTTTAGCTGCACCGCCATCACAAGATGGTCGGATCGTTGGTGGACTGACGGCAAAAATCAAGAGTTTTCCATATCTGGTTTCCATCCAGTTGGGTGATAACCATATTTGTGGAGGTACAATACTTAGTAAAAGACACGTCCTTACTGCTGCAAGCTGCGTAATAGGGTAATAATTTCTATTCTTTCTGTATTTTTATATTTTCCCTTTTCTCGTACTATTTTTTTTGTATAAGCCTATCATTATCAATATTTTTTACTACATTTAGAGGTAAGATTCTTCATATTTTAGGCAAAGAAATCATTTTAAATCAAAGACCCGAAATACCTAGTCTTTACTGAACCATAATAGACAGACAAGGTATTATTTATTTCTCTGGTAACATAATTGTATTAAAAAATGTTATATCTTTCTAGAAAAAACATCAAAGACCTAGGTGTCCGAGCTGGATCTACGAACTACGAAAAAGGTGGCCAATTCGTCAGAGTCCTCACCTACCTACCGAACTCATACAATCCTACAACCCATGACAACAACATTGCTGTTATAATAGTGGCGAACGATTTGATCTACAATGAAAACATCAGGCCCGTGATTCTGCCCAGAGAAAATGAAGTTGCGCAGGCTAAGCTAAGCGCCGTGACCTCTGGTTGGGGTGCCACATCCGAAGGTGGCGGTGTGCAGAAAAATCTGATGTACGCCTACTTACAAACCATTACTAGGGACGACTGTGCTAAACGCTATCAGGGAAAAGCAACCATTACCAATTCGATGATGTGCGCGTTCCAATCAGGAAAAGGTCCTTGCGATGTAAGTAACACAATTAAAAACGACAACATTTTTGATTCGTGAAAAGAAATTTTATTTAATGAATCGTTATAATTTAAGAATTAATATAATAAAAACAACCCTTAAATTTTAAAAGATCTATAATATAATAAAGTAATTTATTTCACTTTCACATTCAATTAATTATTAAACAAAATTTGTTCATTCATTGATTCCAATCTTATTGTTATGTGAAGATGTAAAAATAATAAGTACATATTTATTTTTTAGCATGATGTTGGTAGTCCTCTCGTCTTTGAAGGTAAACTCATCGGTGTCGTTTCTTGGGCAATCGGCTGTGGACACAATAGTTATCCAAGCGTTTATGCAGATGTTGGTTACTACCGCTACTGGATTGGATCAGTAGCTGGAGTATAAATTTTGGCTTTTTTTAGCATTATAAATATTATGAATATAATAAAAGTATGTTCTACTTAATTATCTATTAGTGTTTTATTTATGCTTAGAATCACTTTAAAGTAAAACTCCAGGAAGTTCACAAAGTAGTATTAGCAAATAAAAAACTAAAGATTAGTGTATTATTGGTAAAAGAAGTGCTATATTACTATAAATCTGCACATATAATACGATTTTAAAATATCTTGTTATGAATTCCCGCCTTATTTAATAGGATTTGCTTAATAATTATTTTGGTCAGAAGTGTGTGAAATTCTGACTAATATTTTTGAAATTAATTGTCAGTTTATTTAGTTTGTAAAAATTTTTAAGTGTTCTTAAACATCTTATTATTTTAAGAAATTATGCACTATTTTTAAGAAAATTTTTACTTATTTTATAAAATTTTATATTTTAAAATTATTGTTTATAAAATTAGGTGTTTCTTCTTGATAACCACTCAATGTTTTTTTTGTTTATAAAATTTCATTTATTTGATTTGTTTATTATTATATTACTGTTTTAATTGTGTCTTTCTGATAAAATTTTTAGTTTTTACACTTTTCTCCGTGGTAAATTTTTAAATGTTCTTTTTTGTGAAATTTTAAGTGTTCTGAAGTAATTTTTCACTTTAAGAAATTTTATAAAATTTTTCGGAAATAATGATTTAAAATTAGTTTTATAATTATAAAAAATTATTAGAAAATGTCACTACAATTTAAATGGTTAAAAAAACTTGAATCGTGTTTTATTTAAAATTGTAAATTGTTTATGTTTACAAATTTTAAACTCTTAAAAAGTTAACTCTAAGATTATTTTTTAAAGACAATTTTTTAATAAATTAATAATCTATATTTTTTATTTCTAGCTCTCGATAAATGTTTTAATCATATTTTATTTTATTAAATTGTTCTAGCCCTGATTTATTTTAAATGCTTCAGTTGTTTCTCTTTGTGAAAGGTTTTTAAAAAATAGTTTTTATTCTGTTTTGTTTAGTTACAGATATTTCTTCTTTGAAAATTATCACTTGAGTTCCCTTGTAAAATTTTAAGTGTTTTTAAACTTTTTTTTTATTTTAAGAAATTTCATACTGTATTCAAGAAATTTTTAATTTCTTTTGTAAAATGCTAATTTTCTTAATCGACTTGTATAAAAAAATTTAACTGCTTTCTTTTGATAATCTCTTAAAATTGTTTTCTTTGATGGATATTTCTTATTGATTTTATTTTACTACTATAGGATTGTCTTAAAAATTAACAACTTTATAGAAAGAATTAAATGAAGTTTTAAGCCTTCACCTCTTTCTTCATAGCATTTTTTTTTGTAAAATTGGTAATTATTTTTCTTTTGTTCTTAAGCAGAAGTTTTTTTACTGTATTCAAGAAATTTTCAATTTCTTTGAAAAAACTTTCTCAAATTAATTTTATAAAATTTTTAACTGTCCTAAGTATTTTTTTAAATCTAGTAATAATTTTACTTATTGGTTTTATTTTAATGTTGTGTCACTGTGTGTTTCAATTATTTCTAATTGGTAAATTATTTAAATTTTGAGTAAATATGTTTTTTTTTTCTTGATAGACTTCGTTTGTTTCTTCTTAGCACAATTTGCAATGTTTAATTATGTAGGCGTTTACTTTGTGGTACATCTTGGATATTATGAAGAATCTCACACGATTACTTTGTTTTAAGTTAAACGTGAAGTAATTTAAGGTAATTTAAAAGTAAATTTGTTAAACAATCTTGTCTCTTTCTTTATTAAATTTTGAAATTATTTTTTTACGTGTATTTCTATACAGCTTTTAAGTAATTTTGCAAGACTATTGTAAACGGTTTCTTCCATAAATTATGTATTAACACAGCGAAATATTGACCTACCTCAATAAACTATGACTCTTGTAAATGGTTTTTTTCTATAAATTATGTATTAACATAGCGAAATATTGACCTACTTAAATAATCCACGCGTTAACCTAGCGAATATTTTCACGCTTCAACCAGCGTACTCTTGACCTACCTCAACGTGTATTTCATGTGCTCGGATCAGGAGTACGAGAGGTCATTGCATTGTTTATTGAGGTAGGTCAAGAGTACGCTAGAACAAGTACAGATTAAATTTATAAAGCTGTATGAGATTAAAATTCGATTTGTTAAAGTTTAAAGTAAAAAGAGAACAAAAATTTAAAATTTACAGAGCACTAAAACAATTCAATGTCAAAACAATTGAAATTTTTAGGATAAAAAAGGCAATGAATAAAAGCTTAATAAACGTAAAAAATGAATACTATTAAAATGAATTTTAAAAATTTAAAAAACACAACAGTTTAGAATTTTATAAAATTGTAAATAAATAATTAATGAATAATCGATAATGCAATTTAAATTATGACGAAAAAAGATCAAATGTTAAAACTATAAAATAATTAAATACTATTGAAAAAAAAACGATAGAAATTATTTCAACTTGGAAACAAAAAACAATTCATTCAATTCAATCTGTTGATGATTTTTTCTTGAATCACTTTCTCATTTATCACTTGGTAAAACATTTTGAACTATTACTAATGAAGGTTTAAATTAAATTAGACTTGGTTTCTTTCACAATTTTTTTTTATTTTTTTTTTTTGTGAAACAAATCAAGTGTAATTTAATTTAAACCTTCATTAGTAACTGTTGATGATTTGTCAAATGTAAATCATTTAAAAACTTTAAATAAAACAGTTAAACTGAATTGAACAATTCACTATGTTTTAACCACAAATAATATGAATTGTGGTTAAAATATAGTTAATTTTTCAATTCAGTGTAAGTATAGATTACCACGTAGTAACGGTCGCAACCATTCTCTTTATTAAAATAGTTAAAGTTAACAAAGGTGATTTAACAAATGAATATCTACAAAAACAACCAGTATTTTTAAAAGCTTGGAAAACAATTATAAGGCAGTTAAATTATGCTGAAAAAACTTGAAAATTATTTAAGTGTAGTAAACAAAAAAAGTTAAAAATTATTATTCAAGAGAGTCAATTCTAAATGATTACGTGTAGTTTTCAACTGTTTTTATAGCAAATTTTGTTTACTTTTATTTTTTAATTGTTCCTAATCATTTTTTTTAATATGAAAATTTTTTCATTCATATTTTTTAAAGCATTATACAAATTTTAACGGTAAAATTAATTTAAAGGTTTCTTCTTTGGGTTATTTTCCACCGTTTCTTTAGAACTTTTTAATTATATCTCTAAGTCATACCCGTAGGAGTAAATTTGTTCTTACCTATGACTAATTAATCGTTGTATTTGAAGCTTTATAATAAAACGCCAAAGATTGTTTTTGGTGAATAGATCTGATCATATGATATTTTCTGATATCTTAAGTTGTATAGTTTTTAACGTTATTTTCTGTACTTTTAAAAATTAACCCAATCAATTGGACCTAGTAAGCCTTCCAAATCTTAAATTGCTCAAAGAAAGAATTATCCACTTTGAACATAAACTCTTGCGACTTTGCTATTGAACTGTCGTAAACATCCCTTGATATTTGTAAAGCATTTCAAACAATCAGACTGAGAACGTCTAAAAAATACTGGTAGGGATCTTCATGAAAGAATTTTGAACCATAAATCAACAAGCGAGTTTTCAATATTAAAGGCATGGTGTTTGATATTATTCCTCCAACAAGAAGATACGAATGTTAAAACCTTTAAAAATCTCGAGCCGTCTAAAATGCAGACATATAGAGCTTGTGGGTTCCTAATAATATTGGTCGGTATGTAAACAGAATTATGAAGAACGCGAAAAGGAATATATAGAAGACCTCAGGTCAGCTTTGTTAAATTTAAAAGTAAGACGGATCAGTAGTATCAGACTTGCTGGATACCATATCTTACAGTTATCCAAAAGATAGAGATAACATTATTTACCACCTATTATTTACTTTATAGTAAATAGCAATTGGGATAGAAGAAAATTATCATTGTTCCAGCAATTTAAAGAGATGCACTCTGACAAGGAGTAAAAAAAACTTTATTGACATAACTTACAAAACCAACTTTCTACATACATATATACAAACTTCATTTTTCATATTTTTCTCTTTATTTCCCTCTCCCACCCAAGTATGGCCAAAACCTTTACACCAGCTCCATCTTCTCTCATCCGTTCCGTTACCTTCAGGGTAATCTTCTCTTCATTTGAGAAGACACTATTAGTTAGGTACCCATATACCTGTCATCTTTTATACCCTGAATTATATGAGCTCCTTTCGATACAACCCTGCCTCTCCTGCATCTCAACCTCCTTCCACTTCTCTTTCATCCATGCTCGCACATTAACCCCATTCTCCAATCATTAATTTACGATATTCTCAGATACTCCTGCCTTTTCATTCATCTTTCTACGGTCTAACCTCCACTCACTCCCCTTTATCCCCATGCACGTTCTCCATAACTCTTTCACAAATCTCTCATTATCAAATCCAACTAAATCCATCTCATACTTTACCACTCTCTCCATTGTCTCTCCATGTACACTCATTCTATTTGATTCCTGAAGCAGAATGTACCCAGGTGTTGATCTTTCCACCCCTAGAATCTGCTCTCTTAATACATTCACACTTCCTCGTTCCCATACAGCAAAATAGGCTTCACACATGCATCCCACAGCTGGCACTCCAATTGAAAGTTGCCTGAAAACCATTTCCCCCACTTTTTCCTTACTATGCCCCAAGCTTTTCTGGCTTTCCACTGTATCCATTTGGCGTGCTCACCGTATCCTCCTGTGCATTTAAATACGAAGCCCAAGTATTTCAATCCCTTCACTCTTTTAATCACCTCCCCCTTCCTTTCTAATTTACGCATTCTTCCTTCTCTTCCACGTTTCCTAAATCGCATCCACTTTGTTTTCATTGCATTCACTTGCATTCCTCTTTTGTCCATATACCTCTCTACTCTTTGCATCATTCCTTTTATCTCTCCCCAATTTCTCCAGAATATATTCCTTTTTTTCCAATCACTACTCCGTCCGCTTGCCCTTTTCTCAAAATCTCTTCCAATTCACTAGTATATATGTTAAACAGCAAAGGGCTCATCGGACAGCCTTGTCGCACCCCCATCCAAATTCTTTCAGACACATTCGCTCCCACTTTCGCACTCACCCACGTTTATTCATGCACCCTTCTACACCATTCCACCATTCCTGTACTCACTCCTTTCCATCTCAAACACTCCACTAATCTCTGTCTCGGTACAGTATCATACGCTACTTTCAAATCCAGGAAAACAGCGTAAATACTGCCCTTTTCTTCCAACACTATCTCCACGATACTTGCCAGTGTAAAGATTTGATCCCTTGTTCCCTTCCCTTTTCTAAAACCCCCTTGCGTCTTCAGCAGAATTCTATTGATCTCCACTTCCTTCTTCATCCTATTTTTTACCACTGTTATGGCAATTTTGTACCCGGTACACATAAATGTTATACCTTTATAATTTATTTAAAAATACTCCATATCTCCTTGTCATTCCTATATAATTTTAATTCATTATTAATTTTTTTCAAGGCCTGCACCCTTTTCTTCTCGCATAGTTTTGCGTACTTAGTCCTCGCTGCCACCACCCATCTCTCCTCTCCTCTACCCAAGGTCGATTCTCTTACAGTCTTCCTTATTTCCCTTTTTGCGTCCCGACATTCTTTATTTAGCCAAGCGCATGTTTTCCCATTCCTTCTTTCCAGTCTTCTACCGCATCTTACAATAATGACTTCCATCCCTTCCATTGTTTTAACTTCATTCCAGTTAATCTTTTCTAATCGTTTCCCATATTCTTGGTAGCATTTACACTATCCTCTAACTTCCACCATTCCTGTTTTCATTCATTTTCCCTAAATTTTTTCTACTTCTATTCTTCGAACTTCGTCCCTGTTTAGCCGCCCCTTTGTTATGACGTAATCCACGACTGACGATTCTTGTGGTCCAACATACGACCTTTTCCCTTCCCAATCACCTTCAGTGCACCCGTTTAAAATCTTCCATCCCTCTTCTATTAACCAATCCCCCATCTTCCTACCCTCCTGATTTATCAGTTTATACTGAGATATTCTTAGTATTAGCTTACCCTTATCATTCACTCCTCCCCCCCCTTTCCCCATTCTTGCATTAAAATCTCCCCCCAACATACACCCTGTTCCTTGGTTACATTTCTCATCTAGCACATTCCGAACTTCGGCCCAGTTCTTTTTAATGTACACCGCCCCCAGTTCCAAATGAGCCCCACGCTATACCGTCCACCTCTTCTATAAATTTCACCTCCCCTTTTTTCAGAGACCATTTCGTTCACACCATCATACCCCCTTTCGCCCTTCCTTTAGTTGCATCCTTTGTTGCCCCTTGCACCGACCATCTAAACCCCCCTGGAAGTGAACCTCGTACATTTTCCCACTCCTCCATTATCATCCATGTTTCCACTAATCCCACTATATCTTTTCCTGAAATCCACTTCTCAAAGTCCTTGTACCACCTTTCGCCCCTACACTTCGACTTTATCCCAGCTACTTTCCAAAACACCACCCTTAAGCAACTTTCCCTATTTTTAACTAATTTTCGTTTGTTTCTATGGAAAACAATTCTTGCAATTTCAAACATTTTTTTTCAGAGAAAGACTAAAAAATATAAAATTCCCTACGAAAATTCTCCTAATATGAAAGAAGAAATTCCTGGAAAATTCTCAAAAGAAAGTTTTAAAACACTAGGAAAAACTTTTACAATTAAGAAGATAAATTCGAGTTAATGTTCAATAAGTAAGATTTAATTAATTTTCAGTAAATGGAAGTAAAATAAATGTAAAATTCTAATTAAAAAAACTCTCGCAATTTGCCAGAATATTTCCTGAAAGATTGTAAAGTACAAAAATATCACTAACAATTTGGAAGGATAATTTTCTAGGAGATTGTAAAGTAATGGAAGAGAAATTGTTAAAAGATTTTAAAATCTTCTAAGGTAAACCTTGCAATCTAAAAGATGATTTTCTGAAAGAAAAATGGAAAAGTAAGTACCAGAAAATTGTAAAATTAAAAAAAAATCTTTACAGTGAAGAAGAGAATTACGTATAAAATGAGATATATTGATCATAAATTCTAGAATCCTTGAAATTGCGTTTTGTAAATAAATACATAAATAGTAGAGAAGAAATTATTTCTGGAATATTCTGTAACCCTTAAAAATAACCAATATGACGTTAACTTTACTTAAAATAGATTTTTTTAGTTAAAAGTTTAAAAAATGTAAGAGTAATTTTAAGAAAATTCTAAAACCCTAAGGACTTCATTTTTCTTATAACAAGGAAGAGAAATTGTTCTTAAATTCTTAAAAATAGAAAGAGAAACTGGATCTTGCTTGAAAACAGAATTGTTGAATATTTTACTAAAAGTATCAATAAACTTCCAATTTGTGAAAACATTTCTTAAAATTTTTTGAAAAATAGAACATACATCTGATTATTCAATTTTTTACAATATGGAAGAAAAATCACCAGAAAATTCTAAAACCTTTCAAGGAAGTTTTCGTAATATGGAAAAGGAATTCTTGGAAAATTCTAAAAAAAATGGAAAGAAAATTGCTAGAAAACTCTAAAACCTTCCAAGAAAGATTTCGCAATATGCAAAAGGAATACCCTGATAATTCTCAAAAAATATGGAGAAACATTGCTAAAATTTTAAATATCTGATCTAACCTTCAATTTTCTTACAATATGGAAGAAAAAATACCAGAAAATTCTAAAACCTTTCAAAGAAGTTTCCGTAATATGGATAAGGAATTCTTCGAAAATTCTCAAAAAAATGGAAAGAAAACTGCTAGAAAACTCTAAAACCTTTCAAGAAAGATTTCGCAATATACAAAAGGAATACCTTGAAAATTCTCAATAAATATGGAGAGACATTGCTAAAATTTTAAACATCTGATCTAACCTTCAATTTTCTTACAATATGAAAGAAAAAATCACCAGAAAATTCTAAAACCTTTCAAGGAAGTTTTCATAATATGGAAAAGGAATTCTTGGAAAATTCTCAAATAAATGGAAAGAAAATTGCTAGAAAACTCTAAAACCTTCCAAGAAAAATTTCGCAATATGCTAAAGGAATACGTTGCAAATTCTCAAAAAATATGGAGAGACATTGCTAAAATTCTAATACCTTTAACGAAAAATTTCTGCACAACTTAATAGATAAATTAGCAGAAGGTGCAAGACATTGCTGGAAAATTCTAGAACACTTGACTCAAAACGATTTCATCAAGTGTTCTAAAACATTTGAAATAAAAAATAAACGGCTTAAAGATCATCGGTTAATAGCCAATGAAGAAGATGAGAAGCAGCATAATAATAATAATAATAATAATGCATAAAGCATAATGATTGTTATGTTGTATTATAGTAATACCATCTTCAATAAAGATGTTTAACTCTCTCTAAAAATTAAATTAACTTTAATGTAAAATATCAAGATGAAAGACATTTCTGGAAAATTCTAGAACCTTTAAAAAAAATCTTTTGCAATTTGCAAGAGAAATTTCTGGAACATTTTTAAATAATAAATTTCTAACAAACCTACAAAATTTAAATTTTTTAAAATAAATAAAGGAAGCAATAGATCAAAAAAATTAAAGGGTTATGACTGGAAAATTATTTAATACATATAGAATGTAAGAAAGTTGTTGAAATCTGGAAGGGAAATTATTAGAAACTACCAAAACTTTTCAAGAAAGTTTTCGCATCGTGAAAGAGAAATTTCATGGAAATTCTCAAAAAAAAAAATTGGATGAGAGATTACTAGAAAAGTATAAAAACTTAAAAGAAAATTTCTTAAAAAATAACCTCTTGCCACTAATTTCTTGAGATAATTGAAAAGAAATTTCTGGAATATTCTATTACTTTTAATGATATAAAATTTTAGTCACAATGTGAAAGAGAAGTTAGTAGAAACGAAGAGATACTTTCGGGAAATTTGGTAACATTTGGAATATTTTTTTGCAATTTGCAAGTGAAAAAAGGAAAAGTCTAAAATAATGCAAGAAAAATTATTAGAAAAGTCTAGAACCCCTAAAATATAATAAAAATTGCTAGTAATTCAAGAGTATTATTATTTTTCTTTATCTCTTCTGTTCACTTCTGTTTTCTTTATTTATTTATTTATTCTTTGTCATACTTGCTTATAAAACTGCAGTTATTACAAAATAGATATAAAGTATTTAAAACATACAATCAAATTTTGACAGCAAGTTGAAGGGTGGAGTTCAACTTGTAAAATGTTCTTCCACTCAAACCCTTCCACTGATTTATAAAACTGATAATCAGCTTCAAAGACACTTTTTATGCATTAAAATGTTTGTATGTCCCAATTTTTTCTTGTTCCCTTTTATTCTTTTTTGTTCTCTTCTGTTCTCCGAGGATCTCTTCTGTTCCATTTTGTTTTCTTCTATTCTCTGTTGTCCTGTGTTGTTCCTTTCTCTTCTCCTGTAACGAAAAAATTATTAAAAAATTCAAGAACCATTAAATAAACTGTTCATCAATTTCAAAAAAAGAAAAGCTTGTAGAAAATTATAGAATGCTCGAAGAAAATTTATGAAGGTTAGAAAATTAATTCCAAGAAATTCCCGATGGGATAAAGCAAGGAAAAGTTATTTTCAAAAAATGAACGAGAAAATCGAAAATTGAGGAGCTAATAGAACGATCAAAGCAAATTTGTGAGGAGAAATTTTTAATGAGTCAATGTAAAACAGAAAATTTTCAAAAAATAAAAATTCTAGAAACCTTAATGAGAATTAATTAGAACTGTTAATCTGTAAAAGTATAGGAACTCTCGAAAAAAATGTTTACAATGTGCAATAGAAATTTAAAAAAAATTGGAACGTGGAAAAGATACTTCTTAATTTTTTTTAAATATTAGAAAAAACTTTCGGTTTAGAAGATAAATTCTAAAAATAGTAATTTTTTGCAATTGCAATTATTCAAATATTCTGTTACAATAAGTAAAAGCAAAATATGATGGAATATATTTAAAAAAAAACAATGTAAATAATTGCTGGAAAATCATAAAATAATTAAAGACCGTTTTGATTTGAAATTTGAAAGAATATTTTGATACGTTTAAAAATAAATTCCACGAAAATTCAGCGGAAGGTAAACCTGTATATAGAAAAATAAAAAGAGAAATTACAGGAAAATTCTAGAATTTAAAATGGAAACGTTTTGATAAATTTCAAAAACCCTAAGATAAAATACCAAGAAACCTAAAATTTTGAAGAAAAGTCTTGTAATAAGCAAGAGAAATCTTTTATAAATTCTTAAATTCTTAAAAAAAATTAAAGAAAAAATTCTTAAGCATTCTAAAACTGCTAGAAAATTGTTAAACCTTAATTTTTTTTTACAATGTTTGCGGCAATTCGTCTGTTATCGGGACGGCCTTGCTCTCCCGGGAAGAGCAGCACACTGTTGCTTAAATAGTCAGCTGTAATTGCCATAACGTGATGATTGTCCAAGCCATTACATTCAAGCATTTTGTACACCCAATTTAATTGCCAGACACTTCCTCCTCTTGCGCAGGGACCCCTGATTGGCTTTCTCCACTAGCCGTCGTACCTCAAGAATGGGCTTGATGATGGATCTACCTTTCCTGAAGCCGTACTGGTGACGTGAAAAGCCTTCTATTGCGTCGATTCCTTTATTGTATCTGGTGCGCATTAGTTTTTCCAGCAGCTTGCTCTCCGCATCTAAGAGCCCTTTCCGGGATGTTGGTGGCTTATTATCGTTTGCAAGAAGTGCAAGACGCGCATTTTAATAGATCCGAAATAAACCCCCTTTCCGAGGCACTCATTGTGACAGAAGTGGTTGCATTATTACCAATCGCCTCCTTAATTGCCTTATTGAGATTTCTTACCGGACCTGGAGCCTTTCTTAGGAAAGTAACCTGGCAACCTCTATTACGTTCTCCTCGTTGAATAATTCATCCAGCTCCAGCATCGTGTGTTGGCCCCTATCCCTAGGGTATATCTGAGCAAGCTTGATTGGAGAGAGGACATTGACTATTTCTGCCTACCCACCCGATACCAGCACAATAGGGTTGGATCGAACTTGCCCCAGCTTTTTGGTCATTATCTTCCCCCAAAAATTGTAATCCATCTTCGCCAGTAGCTTCTATTTTTGGCAGCCGAGACGATGCCTTAAGAGGTCACCCCATATTCAGTTTGCCTTTCACCAGGCTTTGGTCCACCGGAATACTTCTTGTTCCTGCACTTCTTCATTAGTAATGGCCGCATCGCATTCTGCTCGAAACTCAACAGCGAATGGCGTCTGGATCCAGGCTCATCATCGCAAGGTTTCCCATGACGTCAGGGAAGGTTCCCCAATTAGCTAGGCCGATATCCCATACTGACCCAAGTCAGGGCATCAATAGATTAAAGATTCTCTCAAGATCCTTCTAGGTTTCTTCTATATTGCATTTATTTTTAATTCTTCTTAAACGCTCTTGGCTCTCTTTTGAATATTTGTTTTTTACATGCCCATTCTAGGCAAGATCTGCAAGATAAACTCCAGGTCTGTATCCAATATAGAAGTCAAATTACTGCAGCCTTTCCAGCAGTTTAGAATTTGGCAATAATAATTATACAAGAAAACATTTATTTGTGTGATGATTATAAATCTTAAATATATTTGTATATCTTCACTTGAATTAGATAAAAAATTTTAAGATAAAGTCAAACTAACTGTGAGATACCTGTTTCCGCCGTTATCTTAATTAATTAATAATCCTAATATCTAATTAGTACATTATAAAAGTGGGATTATTTCTAAAAATATTTTAGCAACTACAAATTTTAATTTTACACGTATTAATGTATACATAGTGTTTTAAATAAAATTGATACTATATATTATATTCATTTTAGTTGATAACTAATGATATTTTAATAAAATATATACGATAATTAAATATCATATTTCATTATATCGTAAATTGCTTTATTAAAAGTTTTGAAGAAGTAATTTTTAATTGATTAAATTATTAAAATTCCATTGTCGCTTTTATCACACAAAAATTGCTTACTATTAATAAATCAGATAAAATCACTTGTGAGTCTTATGTTTTAAATATTAATTGAGATAATAATTTAAACATCCGGTCGACAAACATATAAAGCTGTTGACAAATCATGTTATTTTAGAACCAAATCATGTTTCGATTTATTGTATTGAGTGTTTTACTAGTCGGCAGTTTTGGTAAGTTTAATATTTATCACAATTTCTAATTAATGTAACAATCACTTTTTAAACTAACTATATTATTAATACGTATTACATATATTAATTTATTCAATTTTGTAAGACTAAAAAGGCTACGATCGTTAGCCAAAAAGAGGAGGATGAAGAAACATTATAATTGATTTGTCGAATTACTGTTTAATATTTTATTATTATTAGTATAATTTGGTAGCGATTTAATTTTTAATTTTAGCTGCACCGCCATCACAAAATGGCCGGATCGTTGGTGGACTGACGGCAAAAATCAAGAGTTTTCCATATCTGGTTTCCATCCAGTTGGGTGATAACCATATTTGTGGCGGTACAATACTTAATAAAAGACACGTCCTTACTGCTGCAAGCTGCGTAATAGGGTAATCATTTCTATTCTTTGTGTATAATTACATTTTCCCTTTCCTCGTACTATTATATTATAGTATAAGCCTATCATCATCAATATTTTTTTACTACATTTAGAGAAAAGATTCCTTATGTTTTAGGCAAAGAAATCATTTTAAATCAAAGAACCGAAATACCTAGTCTTTACTGAACCATAATACACAGACAAGGCATTAATTATTTCGCTGGTGACATAATTGTATTAAAAATTGTTATATCTTTCTAGAAAAAACATCAAAGACCTAGGTGTCCGAGCTGGATCTACGAACTACGAAAAAGGTGGCCAATTCGTTAGAGTCCTTGCCATACTGGCGCAGCCTTACAATCCTACAACCCATGATAACAACATTGCTATTTTAATAGTGTCGTACGATTTGATCTTCAATGAAAACATTAGGCCCGTGACTCTGCCCAGAGAAAATGAAGTTGTGCAGCCTAAGCTGAGCGCCGTGACCTCTGGTTGGGGTGCCACATCCGAAGGTGGCGGTGTGCAGAAAAATCTGATGTACGCCTACTTACAAACCATTACTAGGGACGACTGTGCTAAACGCTATCAGGGAAAAGCAACCATTACCAATACGATGATGTGCACGTTCCAATCAGGAAAAGGTCCTTGTGATGTAAGTAACACAATTGAACAAACGACAAAATTTGTGATTCGTGAAAAGAAATTATATTTAATGAATCATTATAATTTAAGAATTAATGTAATAAAAACAACCCTTAAATTTTAAAAGATCTATAATATACTAAAGTAAATTCTTTCAATATATAATTAAACAAAATTTGTTCATTCATTGATTCCAATCTTATTATTATGTAAAGATGTAAACATAATAAGTACATATTTATTTTTTAGCATGATGCTGGTAGTCCTCTCGTCTTTGAAGGTAAACTCATCGGTGTCGTTTCTTGGGCAATCGGATGTGGACACAACAGTTATCCAAGCGTTTATTCAGATGTTGGTCACTACCGCAGCTGGATCGCAACAGTAGCTAGTGCATAAATTTTGACTTTATTTCAAAATAATGTTAACAAAACATAAATGTGATTATTAACTTAAATGAAATAGGGTTAAAGAGTAATAATAAAATAAACTAAACTTTACTTGACAAACAACATACTAAAATAATCATTTATAGACCTACATAAGTAAAAAAATTCAAAATTAGTTTTTTAATTATAAAAAATTAATAGAAAATGTCACTACAATTTTTAAACTCGCTTTTTATGGTTAAAAACATGTATTTGGTAAATAAATCTGATCAGATGATCTTTGCTGATATCTTAAGTTGTATAGTTATTACCGACACGGACGCAATTTCTTGTACTTTAAAAAATGAACCAAATCATCTGGACCTAGTGAGCCTTCAAAATCTAAAATTGTTCAAAGAAAAAATTATTCACTTTGGACATGCTATTGAACTCTCGTAAACATCCCTCTGATATTTGTAAAGCATTTAAAATAATCAGACTAAGAACGTCTAAAAAATATTTGTAAGTGATCTTCATGAAAGAATTTTAAACATTAAAGCAACAAGCAAATTTTAAATATTACAGGCATGGTGGTTGATATTATTCCCCCAACTAGAAGATACGAATGTCGCTGTTAAAACCTTTAAAAATCTAAATCTTTCTAAAATGCAACTTATAGAGCTTGTGAGTTTGATTTCTTTGATTTGAGTTCTTGATAATATTGGCTTTTGTGTATATTACAAACAGAATTATGAAGAATGAGAAGAGGAGATTTCAGAAGACCTCAGGTTAGATTTGTTATACCTAAAAGTACGATGGAGGGTAAAAAATAGTGATTTTTTTCATTTTTAGAATCTAGGGCAATGCCTCTTAAGTGGTTTCTCTCACCACAAATAACATGCTTACCAGTTTTGTAGTTTTATTCGCTGATGCTTTTGATGTTATTAACCTAACATAGACTTCCCTTAACCTATGATCTCGATGAGTAGTTTTTTTTGCTTCCCCTCAGTTTTCTTTTTGTATAGTCTGGCATCCACAAGTCATTTTAACACCTAATATACTTCACCCTCAATTTCATAATCCTTTTGCACGATCATTTTTACGCCTCCGTGGAGGTTTGCAGCCGTTTTCCTAATCTTTTTTTTTAAATAATTCTGTGAAGAGCCTTCTTGAAGTTCTTTTAATATCTTTTACTGGGTAGAGATAGTATCTCTACAGTTTTATTCTCCTGCTTGTAGTAGTATGGTCGCAGTCACTTTCTCAACTTAAATTAAATTAATGAAATTGCCTGAGCTACTTTTGTCCAAAATTTAATGTATGTTTTTAAATTTTATTAATTTGTTTATTATATATTATTCAAGAAAGGAGACCAAATAATATAGCATAAAGATATCATCAATAAAATTCCAAAAAGTTAGACACTTACCTTATAGGGACGAGAAGCTCTCCTTGGTCTTCGACCGCGTGCTTGATTCTTTCACCCTTTGATACTTTTCTCGTTTTCTCAGTATTCTGCAGCGACTCGACGTTCTTCAAAATTTTTTCATCCCCCAAATACGCTAGCAAAATGTTCGCGGCAACAACTACAATACCAAAATTCATACAAAAGAAAAGGGAAAATAAGTGAATTTTCTACACAAACGACAACACAACACATTGAGTACGACATCACAAGCATAAGGAGAATTTAAATTTGCCTATTTCTTGGTAACGGACACAGTTTAACTATTGGTCGCTGCAGTAATCCACCGCGTGTGCGTAATGTAGCTACACCGTTGACTCCGTCAGAATCAGGATGCAAAGATGTAATTCTAACCAAATGCAATTGCAGAGAAGGAGCAGAGTCCCGCTTAATGAGAACCAAATCGTTTCGGATAATGAAGGGGACTATTTATTTCATTTTGAACGCTGTTGCAGCAAATGGAGATTCTCTGCATGCCACCTCTTCCAAAAATCTTGATGGCAGCGTTGTAACCGCTGCCATCGAGATAAACAATTTAATTTTACCAACGTAGTGTCTTCATCTGGAGGTGCTGTTAATGGCTCTAGGTTAAGAAAATGTCCTGGAGTTAGAGCCTGTAAGTGATTAGGATTTGAATTCAGGGCACTAATGGGTCTAGAATTTAGAACCGTTAGAACTGTGGTAAATTCTTCGAAATTAAGAGTTTGGTTTCCAATGACGCGAACTAGATGGGATTTTACTCCAGCTTCCCAAAGAGCTCCGAAATGAGGGCTCGATGGTGGATTGAAATGCCATTTAATATCTACTGCACCAGATGCGTTTTCGGCAAGGGACCTCAATTTATTTATTTATTTATTTATTTATCTTTGGTATTCTTTCTTGAATAATACATAATTAACATATTAATAAAAATAAAAACATACATTAAATTTTGGAGCACAGGCGGAGTTCACAATAAAAAATGGTTTGCCACTCAAACCCTTTCTTAACCATGATGTCGAGAAAGCTAGTATCTTCTTCGACATCTGGAATCTTCAATTGTTTATTCGCACCTGCAAAATTGGTACCGCAATCGCTATAAATATTGCTGAGCGACGTGCCGCAACAAACGCATTGGATGATAGGCTGGAAACCAGCTCAAGATGAAAAGCCTTTGTACAAAAACAAACGAAAATACATATGTAGGCTTCTGCAAGTTCGTGGCTCCGATATTTTGAAGTTGAAATAGAAAAGGGACCAGCGAAGTCCACTCCAACATAAGGAATGGCTTTAATTTTGAAACCCTAGCCGCTGGTAGATCAGCCATAATGGGGTTTATCGATGAAGGCTTAGGCCGAAAGCAACGGTGGCAAGGAGAGATACGAGATTTGATGGCGCGACGACAAGCCAATATCCAAAATTGCTGCTGAATAAGATATTGCAGAGCTTGAGGGCCTGG
The DNA here is from genome assembly GCA_963969525.1 of Ontholestes murinus. NCBI lineage: Eukaryota > Metazoa > Arthropoda > Insecta > Coleoptera > Staphylinidae > Ontholestes > Ontholestes murinus. Next base: position 68,578,279 of record OZ018390.1, on the reverse strand, counting down.
CTGCAAATTATCTTTGTGCATCTGATCAATGATCAAACTCGTTAAAAAAGAACACCGAGGCAACAACATTTCATGCTTTTGATCATAATCTAGGCTAGCATGTCGACGATAAATGAAAGCAATGTCCAAAAAGGCTTAGAGCAATCAATACCCTTCTGAAGTCTGATAATATCGTCTGCAAAGTAACGACGTTGCTCATGTCTAATGAGAATGCAAGTGGCTCAATATAATTCAACATTGGATAATGCACCAATTTCTACACATTTACTCTTGAGTCTACGAATGAATCTTAGGCAATAGGCTAGAATGCCTTGAATTTTCCTAAATGACGAGAACTTTGACAAAAGGGAGTCAATGAAATGTTGAACTTTTTCTACTACAAGCGTAACCTTTCTCTCCTCCACCTGAGAATTTAAACTAATATGAAATGAAGGTATCCAATTCCAAACCTGTGATGAGTCCCACAACCAATTCGGTCCTGTCCACCACAAGCAGTGGGCGATAAGGTCCTTAGGTAACAGACCTCTAGAGGCGCAATCGGCCGGATTGTTATAACTAAAAACATGACGCCAAACAACAGTCGATGTTTTGGTTACTCGATTGCTAACAAATGTTTTCCAACGATGACGAGAGGAATTTATCCAAGTTAATGCGATATTGGAATCAGACCATGCAAAGGCCTCATCTATATTTAAAATATTTTGATAAGTAGCGCGAATTGACTAAAATAGATCAGATAAGAGGACTGCAGCGCAGAGTTCCGAACGAGGTACGCTTGAAGTGCAGTCACGAAATAGGTAACAATAACATTGAAGACGATACGAAAATAAATGCTTCCGAGGCATCACAGAAACCGTGAAGTTGGGTGCTATCGTCGACGAATAAACGACGAACGATGCAAAGAGATCCAAGACAATGTAATTCCGATTTATATTATGACCATTGAAGCGAAATATCCGAAGGTGGGATGTCGTCTCAGTTCAGTTTTTGGGTCCACAAATACTGAATCAGATATTTAGCGAAGAAGGTGGGGGAAGCGAGAAAACCAAGGGGATCGAAAACACGGCAAAATTTCAGAGAATTATTCGTTCAGTACAACCTGTGTCCTGTGAATTAACCTTAAAGGTAAAACAATCAATATCTGTCTGCCAGTGTAGACCCAGAACTCTGTCGAATGAGCCACCTGGATTATCCAGGCAAAGAGAAGAGGCTGACACACCAGGAACATCAGTTAGAAGATCTTTCACATTATTTGCGTATTTTTGAAGCTCAAATCCAAGTGACTTAAACCACGATACGAGTTGATTTTTTAGTATTGTGCTTCGAAATCTTCAACGTATATATCTGTTAGAACCAATTGCGATGCAGCAGGAAATTTATGCTGTTCTAGTTTAGCTAATACTAGAATAGTGCGTTGACCTAGGTAAGGTCCCAAAGCGAAACCGTAATTAAATTGATACACATTTAACTCTTCTTTTCCCAAATCATTTGTTTAATGTCAGCATGACCTCTGAATCTTAATAAGATAGAAAATATGAAATTCTGCAACTTAGGACTAGTTAATAGCATATCATTGAGGCTAATACCTTCCTCAGATTTTGCCGAAGCATCGAAAACGACACGAAGTTTGGTCGTAGTACTATCAGGTTTTAAGATACAATGATGCAGAATTAAATATGAGTCTGAGCGATTGACAGGTGAAACTAATCCTTCATAAAGTCAACATACAGTTGGCGAAGGATCGGGTTGCGATTGAGGCGACGTTCGAGTTACAAAAATCGTCTTATTGCAACGGATTTAGAAGAAGCAAGGAGGAGTTTCTCAATGCGAAGTAGTAATGATACCGAAAACCAAACTTTGTCGTTACGAGAATAGCTCTGAGCAAAGATCTCTTCGGCTGCAATATCATTTGGTGACAGGACTTTTGCCCTTTGTGGAACATTTTCTATCTCCCAAAATTTGGAGAGAGTTTGATCCAAAGATCCAGTACCAGATGTGAGACAAAATGAATGTATTGGTTGATGGTGTGGATGGTTGACTTTTCCCATTATAAAGCATTCCGAACAAGGTATTAAGTGCGACTGAAGATGACTTATTTGGGCCCTTAAGGCGACCATCCAGAAGCACAGAAGGAAATATTTCTGCACCTAATAACATGTCAATATGGCCTGGGTCGCCAAAATTAGCAACAGCTAACTTCAGATTGACTGTGTGATCCCACATTTCAGCGGCAAGCTGGACAGATCGCATTTAACCACAAATCTCATCATCCCGATAGCTTCGATAATCATTTGAGTTTCTGCTACTCCCTTAGCTTTAATAACGCTAGATGTTTTTCCTCTAGGAGTAAGACAGGACATCTGGCTTAAGACTTGAATGGGACTCGACTAGGCTATGCATTTAAGACCCAATTTTCGGATGCAGTGCGCAGTAATGAAATTAGCTTGACTTCCACAATCAAATAACACGCGTAAGGTCAGAGGGTGGCCCTTGTCATTTAAGACATCTACCAATGCAGTCTTCAACAATATGGTTGCATTGGTAACGAGAGTGTTTGTTAGTACACTAACATCCGACGAAGCGATTTCATTTTTAGTTGACGACTTGACATTTGAATTCGAATTCCTTAGTATTAATAAATATAACAAAGTGTGATGTTTAACCTGACAAATTTGGCAGGTTTTAGATGACGGACAATTTTTTGACAAATGTTTAGTACGAATACAATTTATACAAAGCTTGAGACTTTTGATAAGGCCGAATCTTTCTAAGAAATAACTTACATTGAACAAGCAATGAGAGCCCTTGCACAATGAACACGATAGTGATGTAGAGGTAACATTACCGAGCAAGGAATACAGAGACGATTTTTGGCAACCATTTTTTACCTTAGCTTTGGACTTAGCCTCTGGAAGGGCAGCCAAGATTACTTCAGGAAACGTGATTTCAATAGCATGACATTGGGTTTCCAGAAAATTTAGTAAATCTTGCAGTTTCGGAGTCTGCTGCTTATCACGAGTAAGCTCAAAGCTTATATTGGAATCAATTTTATTTAGCAAAACATCAAACATCGGCGTTGTACGAGATACAAGTGTTCATGTGGAATTTTTTGCATCCCCCAAATACGCCAGCAAAATGTTCACGACAATAACCGCGGTAAATTCCAATTGGTTCCCCCAATCCCGAACAACCTCCTTAATTGCTTAATTGGGAATTCTTATCGGAGGTTTCCTGTGTTATTATTTACATGCTACATTAAAAATTTTGAAAATTTACTTTTTGATTGATTAAATTATTATAATCCATTGTGGTTTTTATCACATAAAAATTGCTTAATATTGATAAATCAGATAAAATCACTTGCGTGCCTTATTTTTTAAATATTAATTGAGATAATGATTTAAACATCCGGTCGACAAACATATAAAACTGCTGACGAATCATATTATTTTAGATCCAAATCATGTTTCGATTTATTGTATTGAGTGTTTTACTAGTCGCCAGTTTTGGTAAGTTTAATATTTATCACAATTTATAATTAATGTAACAATCACTTTTTAAATTAACTATATTATTAATACGTATTACATATATTAATTTATTCAATTTTGTAAGACTAAAAGGGCTACGATCGTTAGCCAAGAAGAGGAGGATGAAGAAATATTATAATTGATATGTCGTATTGCTGTTTAATATTTTTTTATTAATATTATAATTTGGTAACGATTTAATTTTTAATTTTAGCTGCACCGCCATCACAAAATGGTCGGATCGTTGGTGGACTGACGGCAAAAATCAAGAGTTTTCCATATCTGGTTTCCATCCAGTTGGGTGATAAACATATTTGTGGCGGTACAATACTTAATAAAAGACACGTCCTTACTGCTGCAAGCTGCATAATAGGGTAATAATTTCTATTCTTTGTCTATTTTTATGTTTTCCCTTTCCTCGTACTATTTTTTTTGTATAAGCCTATCATCATAAATATTTTTTACTACATTTAGAGAAAAGATTCTTCATCTTTTAGGCAAAGAAATCATTTTAAATCAAAGAACCGAGATACCTAGTCTTTACTGAACCATAATAGATAGACAAGGCATTATTTATTACGCTGGTAACATAATTGTATTAAAAATTGTTATATCTTTCTAGAAAAAACCCCAAGGACCTAGGTGTCCGAGCTGGATCTACGAACAACGAAAAAGGTGGCCAATTCGTTAAAGTCATCGGCAGACTAGTGCAGCCATACGATCCTACAACCCATGATAACAACATTGCTATAATAATAGTGTCGTACGATTTGATCTTCAATGAAAACATTAGGCCCGTTACTCTGCCCAGAGAAAATGAAGTTGTGCAGCCTAAGCTGAGCGCCGTGACCTCTGGTTGGGGTGCCACATCCGAAGGTGGCGGTGTGCAGAAAAATCTGATGTACGCCTACTTACAAACCATTACTAGGGACGACTGTGCTAAACGCTATCAGGGAAAAGCAACCATTACCAATACGATGATGTGCACGTTCCAATCAGGAAAAGGTCCTTGCGATGTAAGTAGCACAATTGACAACAAAACGACAACATTTTTGATTCGTGAAAAGAAATTTTATTTAACGAATCGTTATAATTTAAGAAGTAATATAATAAAAACCCTTAAATTTTAAAAGATCTATAATATACTAATGTAATTTCCTTCACTTTCACATTCAATATATAATTAAACAAAATTTGTTTATTCATTGATTTCAATCTTATTATTATGTGAAGATGTAAAAATAATAAGTACATATTTATTTTTTAGCATGATGCTGGTAGTCCTCTCGTCTTTGAAGGTAAACTCATCGGTGTCGTTTCTTGGGCAATCGGCTGTGGACACAACAGTTATCCAAGCGTTTATTCAGATGTTGGTCACTACCGCAGCTGGATCGCATCAGTAGCTGGAGTATAAATTTTGGCTTTTTTTTAGCATTATAAACATTATGAATATAATACAAGTATGTTCTACTTAATTATCCATTAGTGTTTTATTTATGCTTAGAATCATTTTGAAGAAAAACTCCAAGAAGTTCACATAGTGTTATTAGCAAACAAACTGAAGATTAGTGTATCACCAGTAAAAGAAGTGGTATATTATTATAAATCTGCACATATAATAAGGCTTTTTAAAATCGTACTAAAATCCTCGTCTTATTTAATAAGATTTGCTCAATCATTATTTTGGTAAAAATTTTGCGAACTGAAAGAAAACGTTCTGACTAATATTTTTCAAAAGAGAGTTACTCTTTGGTCAGCTACTTTCTGCTAGTACTGACAGAAGTGAACCCATTTTTGTTCACCTGTAGCACAGGAGATTCCATTCCATTTAATCGGTGCAGGAGTGGAGCAAGCCTGCCTCTTTTTGGAAAGTTTAAGTGGGCAATAAACCGTTGATAAAATAATTATGCTATACATATTATCTTAAATATTAACCTTGAATAGTAAGTTTAGATAAAATAAAAATCCACTTCAGGCTTGTATATATATACCAACGAAAATCGATGTTCGATTTAACCTTCAATCATGCTTCGATTGATTACATTGAGTGTTCTATTCGCCGTGGCTTTGGGTAAGTTTATTTACATTATATATATGGAATTAGTAACATAATTGTCATAATTAATATTTTTCTTCATTGTTTCGTTTCTATTTCCATTGTAAAATGCTAAATTTTAGCCAATCCTACCCTTGATGGGAGGATCGTTGGTGGATGGTCGGGAGATATCAGTAGCTTCCCATACCAGGTATCCATGCAGTACAATGGTCGCCACATGTGTGGTGGTTCAATCATCAGCGAACGCTACATCGTCACTGCTGCTCACTGCACCAATGGGTAATACTATTTTATTTTACTTTAAAATACAACATTATAACATTACAAAAGAATTACACAATTACTTATTGGGTAAACTTTTGAATAGTAGTAATCGTATAGTATTTATACAATCGAAAATTGTAAACACCTTAACACTTTTTTTTGTAGAATGAGCGCTAGCTATTTGAACATCCGTGCTGGATCTACTTATCACGCAAGCGGTGGACAAAACATCAAAGTTAGCACTATTTGGCAACATCCACAATACAGTTCATCATCTCAAGATAATGATATCTCAATTTTGGTGCTTAGAGAAAATTTGGTCTTCAATCAAAACGTCCAGCCTATCAGGTTGCCTAATGATTACGAAATCGTCGCCTCTGGAGAGACTGCTGTTTGCTCTGGCTGGGGTGCTCTCTCCGCCGGTGGTGGTGGACCAAGCAACCTCATGTACGTCTACCTGAAAACTATCAGCAAGCAAGACTGCGCTTATTACTACCAAGGAGCAGCAACCGTCACTAATTCGATGATCTGTACATTCGAACCAAGCAAAGATGCCTGCCAAGTATGTATACTTATTATTTTTTTAGTAAGCACGTCCTAACATTAAATTTTTTTTAGGGTGATTCTGGCGGCCCACTCGTCCTCGACGGTAAACTCATCGGTGTGGTTTCTTGGGGAATCGGTTGCGCCCACCCTAGCTACCCAGGTGTCTACGCTGATGTTGCCTACCTTCGTAACTTTATCCGATCACAAACCGGTATATAAATTATACTAAAACTTTTTAGACATTTTATTAATAAATATTTGAAAGTATCAACATTCTTTAATTCCTATTACTAATTTCAATCATACGTTCAAAATTTAAGTTTGTCAGTAATTAGTTTGTATTGTTATTATCATAATTCATACTAATACAAGGGAATTTAACAAAAAGTGTGATGATGACAGAAATGCAAGCGATAATATTACGAAAGTACAACGCCTCGAGATGTTGGTACGCATTGTGTTCGAACATACAACTTCGACTTTCAAAGAATGGCAACATACTCATTTAATTACAGAAATCAATTCTAAAAAACAGCGAATTGTAAATAGTATATATATTTTATGCAAATACATTGACTTCAAATACGTAATTGCAATAATGGGGCATATTGCCTTTCACACAAACTAGTTATCAGAGAATTGGGTACTACAATCAAACTCTAAGTGGTGTTTAATACATCAAGCAAAAATTATATCAAAACATGTGATTTTAGAGGCTTTAAATTCATGTTGCATTTGTAGATAACAAATAATACTAAAGGCAGTTTAGCATTTATTGATTTCCCTCGAATAAAATTTACGAGCAGTATGTATACTTTTATTATCATTGCTAGTACTTTCAAAGTACAAACTGCTTGCTTGAAAGAGTTTTAATTTTTGTTGGACTCTAAACATATTTATAGTGGTATGTAATTCGAGACAAATATCTTATTTTCTGTCATAATCATGATTGCATGTGTTTTCTTGTTATAACGCTTAAGAAGAAGACAGGAAATAATCCAAGAATTTTGATTTACGTTTCTGCATTAGTAATTTTGGAACATGTCTGTTATAATGGAAGTGGTTATCAATACTGTCGTAGGAAACCCAACGAGAACATGTTGGAAATTTCTTATTTTTTGATTGAGTAATGTAATGTGTAATATTATCATGAAGTAAATTATATTATTAATACTAATTGAAGCAAGGAATTTAAATTTATTTTATCATAAGTATTGAAGACTGTTATGCAACGTGTCATTAATTTTAAACTATAGAAGAAAAAATAATGAAGTAGTTATTTTAACAGTTAATTTGTTTTGTATTCTTTCTCGTTGTTGTAGATTTACGTAATATTTTCGTATTTTTAAATGATTAGTTAATTATCTACAACTACGTAAAAGACTTTTATACATTTTATTATATAGATTATCCTTAAAATACCATATAAAAATATTTTATAATTTTGTGAATAACTATAATATTCTATTTTTTGTTTTATTTGCTACCAAGATAGATAATGGAGATACTCTACTATATCAGGAATATTTCGAAATGAAATTAGATAAACTGTAATCCGTTTATATAATTATCACAGTGATGGCGTAAATTCCTGTCTATTTATACCTCATCCTCTCAACGTGGTGTGATTTTTAGAGCGTCCACTATCTAATCATATTCCAAAGTTTGTTTTTATCATACGTTGTTTAAATTCTGAATAATTTTACAAAAACATCCAATTTGATAACTGGAAAATAATTTTAGGCTAATACATCTTGGTGATGGTGAAGGTGAATACAAGAAATCTAGACAGAGAAATATTGGCCCTATTCCAGAAGTGGATGCATAAGGTGATGCTAAAGATGTCAGAGATATTCTCAACGAGGTGTACCGATAATTAATGCTAAATCAAAATAAGTTCTAATTTTTTGATGTGTTGTTTTCTCTGTAATACTCTGGCAATTCTGACGTTGCTTCTCTAAGAAGTAAATCTTTAAAAACTTCTGGGGGTTGCAGGTTACTGCAGTAGGAAAAGTTATTGAGGTATTTGCAGAGGGGTAGTAAGTTAACAAAGAAGTAATGTTGATTTTGCAAAGACTGGTTAGCTTACATTACTAGAAGTTTACACGCTAGCAGAACCACCTGAAGCCGGTAAAGAAAAAAGGCATTATCTGGCAATCACGATAGACATCAAGAATTATTTAAATTCTTAGATGTTCTTGCTCTTCATCAGCGACAAACATAATAAAAACCAGGGCCTGGTCTTAAACATGGACTACCATGCATGGGCGAAAATAACAAGATGGAATAATGGGAGTTGTCCCACAAGTGGTCATTGGAACACAGTGTGTAATAAAGTCCTAGATCTACCTTTGCCTTTGCATTTTCGAGATGGTGGAGGTGAATAAAAGAAATCTAGATAGAGAAATATTGTCCCTATTGCAGAATTTGCTGCATACAGTGGTGAAAAAAGGGCCGGCCCATAAAATCGGGATCGGGACCGGACGCATCAGGGTGTGACCTCAACAACAAAGTTCTTAGAGGTCACAGTACAGGCAAATTTACTATATGCTCATTGGTTCTCAGAACTATAGCGTTCGCTACCAAGAAGACTAGAACACTGATTTCGAATTAAATTAGGTGACTACTCATGCGAGTTGCTGCTTCGCAATAGACGTCATATGTCAGGACCAAGTATAAATAAGATAGAGCCATCACTATGAATGTGACAAAATTGTGACCTTATCAGCTACACAGAATTAATAAATGGTTAGACGAGGGATAAGCTGGTAACCAGAAATAGACTGAAAGAGTAAGGAATTAATCCCTTAAGTGAGAGTATGGTTGGGAAAAAGTATGGTTATAGCTTCTTCAAGGCTTATCTACACTGATAGCAGCAAGAGTGGAAATTGATTGCAACTATCTATTGGGAAATAACCCCAATATCTGTTTACAAATATGCTGGACAAATCACACTGGTCCTGGAAGGTCGAAGTGCATTTGATCGATCCTGTTTCTCCATTATTTCATCCAGGAATTCCTATATCCCAGTGGCATCTTGTTTCTAGAGGTTATTCACACAAAAAGAAATAATAAAAGAGTCCTTCACATGAGGCTCCTATACTTGTAGAAATCAGCCACCCAGTCTCAGTAACAGATTTTCTGCACAGTTGTCTTCGTTGTGATTCAACGGTAACTGGCGTTGCTTTTAAAAGGGGGTAAACTTCTGAAAGCTAGGGGTTACTGTGTCTGGAAATACCTTAACAAAAACATTGATGTGCGCTGGGTTAAATGCCTTGTAACTTGTAGCAGCAAGTTTGAGAGTCAACTTAAACATGGTAATTCGACGCAGTAAATCTGATGCACCAAAGCGACAGACTAATCCATCAGAAAAACCTTATTATGTTGTATTCATAAGGATTTCGTGCTAATTACGCTGGTCCTAAGTTACATCTAATAGTCAACTGTGTTTTCTACAACACCACCCACAAACTCATGTCTTAAATCATATGTAATCTGCCAACAATAATAATGTTTTAATTTGTTTATATGCTACTAAAAAAATAATGCTTTAAATATCCTATGAATGCTAATCCTTAATTATATAAAAATATTATTGGAATATTTAAAATTGTTAAAACTTAAAATCTAAAAGAGGATATTGGAGAAAGTATAAACAAAAGTTTAAACACAATTGAATAAATGAATTTGAAGAAGTAACAAATATACATTTTATAACCTAAAATACTTAGGTTAATTAGGTCTTAGGTTACTTACAACCTGTTATCTGTCATATGCCATTTGCTTTTAGTTTTTTTTTGCTTGCACTTATGATCTTTTACAAGTAATCTGTCATTTATTATTAGCAGTCTGTAATCTGTAATGTTTAATCTGTAATCTAAAGAAAAATATAAATTTTTAAAAATTTTGGAATAAATAAATATTATCTGTCATGTGTCATTTGTCATCTGTCATCTGTCATCCGTAAATTGTTATCAGCAATCTGCAATATGTTTTCTCCGTCTTCTGTCTTCTGCCATCTGTCATTTATTATATGTAATGTAGTAAATGTATGATCTATCTTTTAACATATGCAATCAATTAAAAACATTATTTAATGTTTAAATTTTGAAACCTGTGTATTTGCCATAATTTGAAGCTAAGCAACTAAACATTTTAAATTAAGGAAATAGGAAAGTAATAATTACAATAATAAAATGTATTGCAGTTCCTTGCGTCGGTGTAGAAAATTAGTAATAACAACACAAAAATTCAACAAGTATTTCATGAAATTATTGAAGTGTTTTAACTAAAAGAAAAATTAAAGAAGTAATATAAACAAATTTTTAAATTGCTACACATTTGCGTCATATGTTATCGGCCATGTGTTATTACTTGTCGGTCATTGTCTTAAACTATAGATGGCAGATATCATAACATTGACGATAGATGGCGAATAACAGATGTCATCTATCGTCAATAATATCTACATCTATAGTATCTTATGTCATCAAAATATCTATTATCTGTTGTCTATCATCCGCTATCAATAATCTGTAATGTGCTATTTGTCATCTTTCATCTATCACCTGTCATCTGTTATCTATCATCTATTATCTGTTATCGGAAATCTGTTATGACCGCTGACAGTCATCCGTTATCTCTCATCTGTCATCTGCCTTCTCTCATGTCAAAATTTATTATCTCTAATGAAGTAAATGTTGTAAGTCTTATTCATCTGGTATCTGAGAAATGCATCGTTTTTAGAAGGAGGTGCTTCATTTTATAATGAAATATACATTAAAATCAAAAGAAAAATCTGTATATTTAACATTTGTTAACTCTCATTTGTGATAAATCTTTTGTAACATATAACAATATCTGTCATTTGTCATCATTTTTCAACTGTCATCTGTCATTTGCTATGAATAACAATATCTGTCATTTGTCATCATTTGTCAACTGTCATCTGTCATCTGTCATTTGCTATGAATCATCTATCATCTGTCATACCTGCTACTCGTTCTCCTAGGGTTCTGTTTATCAGCTGGGGTCAGAAATGGCCGAATACAAATTGCATTACACAAGGGCAGTGACAACAAAAGCAGTCCCATATTGGAAAAGCACAGCTGTTATCAATGGCAAATTTGTACAACTCTTGTCCACCGACTATTTAGGAAAATTTCGTTTTCTTTTTCTATCCACTCGATTTTACATGTGTGCCCTACTGAGATTCTATCGTTCAGCATTAGAGTAGAGGAAATCAAGAAAACAAACGCTGAAGTAGTCGCCTTTTCAGTAGACTCTCAATTGGCGTGGATAAATACACCGAGGAAGAAAGGCGGTTTTGGTAAACTCAACATTCCTTTACTTTCAGACCTCAACCATAGCATTTCCAAAGAATACGGAGTGTTGCTTGATGATGTTGGATACACATTAAGGGGATTGTAATCATTGATCCGAAGGGGACCCTCTCTGACTGTGATCTGTCACAGTGAACTATTTACCAGTTGGCAGGAGTGTAGATGAAACTTTAAGGTTAGTGCAGACCTTCTTCAGTACACCGGCAAACATGATGAGGTTTGTCCGGCCGCATAGAAACCAGGATACAATAATCCCGAATCCGATAGAGAAAAAAAGTACTTCGAGAGCGAGTAAAGGCCAGGATGAGAACGAAGCATCACATTTATAATCGAGTCTAATGTACATCTTCGTACATGGCGGTTTTGCAGTCATCTGGATTCTGGTAAATGTGTCGTTTTTAGAAACAGAAGCTTTGTTTTATAATGAAATATATATTTAAATCAAAAGAAAAAACTGTGTATTTAACATAATTTTTAACGTTTGAATTAATGATATTATCATTAAAACCCAAAATTTCAAAAGAAAATGGTAAAAATATATGAATCTAAGAGATATCAAATTTCTTTAAAAAATTTAAGTAAAATTAAAATGAAATTGCGAAATAATAAAATCAAAAAATATTTAAATAAAAATCGAACCCTGAAGAAACAATAGAAACATGTTTAAAAATAAGTATAATAATTAGAAATTATAAAAAAATTTCAATTTTAAAATATCATATAAAAATATCCAATTACACATTTGCGTCATTTGTTAACTGTCAATCGTTTGTAATACGGAACAATATCTGTTGTCTGTCATATGTCATATGTCATCTGTCATCTGTCATCTGTCATCTGTCATCTGTCATCTGTCATCTGTCATCTGTCATCTGTCATCTGTCATCTGTCATCTGTCATCTGTCATCTGTCATCTGTCATCTATCATCTATCATCTATCATCTGTTTTCTGTCACCTAACATCTGTCATCTGTCATCTATTGTCATTTATCTATCATCTATCATCTGTCATCTGTCACCTGTCATCTATTATCTATTAGCTGTTTGTTGTCTGATCTCTGTCATTTGTCAAATGTCATTAATTATCTGTAATGGAGTAAATAAATGAAAAAGATTTCTAAATTTCAAAATAATTTAATAATAAGAAAATTACCAGAAGTAAAAAAAAAATCGTTCGTTTATAGAAACGATAATATTCAAAGGAATTACAAAAATCATTAACTAAGTTAATTCAGTTAATAAGTTAGTTTTTTTCAGTGTTAATTAATCCAAAAATACATGGTACCTTGAAGTAGTTTGAAGTGAAACATAATTAGGTAAAATCTGCATTCACTAATATACTATTTACCAAATATGATATTTAATCAATTGCTTATTTAACCCGTTTTTTATTATTACTTCTCCGATTAGTTTAGACAATTTGTCATGCACACACAATTCACACACAATATACACACAAACTGTTCAACATACATTTTATACGTTTAGTTTATTTCACAGAATTAAATACGTTCAAACTAATATTAACATATTGTTAAAACTAGTCGGAGAAGAAATAATAATTTTAATTTTAATTTACTTTAATTTATTTATTTAACGGACATGCCATTCAATAACATATATACAATGTAAATACAGTTTCATACATAATTCAATTTAACCTTAACTGTTAAGGGCGTCTTTTAAATAAACTAAACGTTATACCTACAAACTCTATTTTATTACAAATATTATTCGCGACACATACTAACCTAGACAAAGGTTAGAGTTGTTTCGGCTATATTGAAACTTCAATGGTTTTTTGCAATGCGAAAAAGATATGTAATAGCACTTGTCAATATTTAGCTTCATGTCATTTAAAAGGCACCAGTTGTATACAGATCCTGGATTCTAATACAATCACGAATAGTGTCCACTTTACAATAAAGCTTTAAGTCATCGGCAAAAAAAGGAGATGAGGGTACTTTAGTATCTGAGACAAATCATTTATAAAAATAATAAATAATAATGGGCCCAGATTGGACCCTTGTGGAACACCAGACGTTACGATGTAAGATTGGGACAGATGGGATTTAATTTTTACAAATTGCTTTCTCTCAGTTAGATATGTTGAACACCAACTTAATAGTGGGTTACACAGACCATAACACTGCAATTTTTTAACAATAATAGAGTGATTAACGGAGTCAAATGCTCTGCTGAAATCCGTGTAAATAGCATGGACTTCAGCATTGTTTTCTAAAGCTACATGTATATAATCTGTGTAAATGAATAAATTAGTTAAAGTGGACCTGGCAGCAGAGAAGCCATGTTGAGAATCGACAATAACTGTGCGAAATACTTCAAACAACGGCTGGTAGACAGCTTTCTCAAATAGTTTCGCCATCGAGCATAAAATTGAGATTGGCCTGTAATTCTCGATCTTTGACCTTGACTTTGACTTATGGATAGGTATTATATACGATTCTTTCCACAGGTTAGGAAATACGTAAATATGTAAAGGATTTGTTAGAGTTTCATGACAATTACGTATAAATATTAGTGGAACATTATCCGGACCAACACTGCTATTGGGATTCATTGAAAACAGTGCACTAGAGATATTATCTAGTGAAATTGGAACATTATAGGAATATAGGAGTATAGGAATAACGATAAAAACAAGGAAGGAGTTTACAAATGAATCTAATATAGTAAACCTAAAGTAAGTTAACATAAAGAATTTTGTATCAAAAAAGTCGTCAAAGAAGTGTAGAAATCTCAAAACTATTACCAGAAATGACTGCAAAAAATGCAATTTTACTGATGTATCATAAATCATTTGAAAATAGCTTCTAAACAATTTAATATCTGTATGTAACGGAATTGAAGAAGTAAAAGTAATATATAAATATATTAAATTATTATAAATTTGCGTTATTCATCCTGCTTCTTTTATAACTTGTTTGTCATCTGTTATCAGATATCTCTCATTTGTCATTTCGCACTTATTAGCTATTAGTTATTATCTATAGTCTGCCATTTATCATCTCTCAACCATTTTTAAATATATTGATTTAGAAATAATTTTAATTATGCTGAATTATTAAATGAAATTTAAAAAAATAATAACTTAAATTCAATTAAGTGCATCTCTGACTCTCGATTAGCGAATACTTTAGACATTGATATAGCCAATGTCTAAAGTATTCACCTAAAAAACGAAAGGTCAAATACCGTTTGGTATTAGGTAATAAATAAATTACTTACTATAAAATTAGACATCTTCAGATATACCTCATTATTTTTATCAGTACTTACAAGTAGTACTTTAGATATTTTTTAAGTATAAATTCAACGATAATATTTAATTATAAGCCAATTGTTTCCAACAATGAAGCAATTTGTACTGGTATTCATTTCGCTGGCTTTGGCCTCTGGTATGTAGAGACTACAATTATAATAACAATAATCTTTATTCAGGACAATTGTGGTGTTAGTCCGTCCATAAAGATTATAAATATTTGCATAGATAAGTTCTACTTTTTGGTAAAACGGATTACATAATTATTTGTAAATAAATAAAAATACAAATAACTTTCTTAATTACACAACAAAAATTTGGTTTGTACAAAGTAAAACGTATTTTTATGTTAATAAAAATCTGTATTGACTTGCTCTAAAAGTAATCAATCCACTTTTAAATTTAAAAATACAATCAACTTAGATGCAATATCGGTTAAAAATTAAGAGCTCTTTTACCTTGAAGTAATTGTTTTCTTTTTACTAGCGGCCCCGCAATTGGATAAATTTGAAGGGAGGATCGTCGGTGGAGTTTTGACCGACATTTCAAAAGTTCCTTATCAAATTTCTCTTCAGATGTACGATGGCTTCCATTTCTGCGGTGGTACCATAATAAGCCCAAAATATATTATCACAGCCGCTCACTGCACAATTGGGTAAGTTATATACTAAATTGTCTCTATATTATGCTCCTATATAATATATTCTAGTTAGATTACGTAACAATAGTAATATTGTATATTAGGAAATTTTTTATGCAAACCTATCTACTATAAAAAAGTATGATAGGCAATTTTAAATACACCTTCATCCACTATGAAAAAGTAAACGTTTATAAGAATTAAAATATATTTCAAATGTTGTTCTAAATTGAATGAAATGATTATTTATACATTTTTATCTACGATCGTACAGAAAGTAGACGCTTTTTGCATCATTTTTTATTGTAAAAGTGGCTTTTTAAAGCACTAGTGCTTTTTTACGTTTTCATTGCACGGTAATGTCAATTTTTTTTTATTGCATAGAAATGTCAAATTTGACACATGAATATACTATAGCATAAAATTTCGACGAAAACTTAATTTTTTATTAATTGATACAAATAACTAAACTGATAAACTATGAATGAAATATATAATACAAACAAAATGGCAGATTTAAGAACTCTGAAGATTTCATTTAATGCAAGTCGAAGCGATTACAATATAGCGAACATTTTTTCCATAAATAATAATGGCGGCCGACATTTGTGCAACTTGTTTACTGGTTGCTAAGTAAGGCTTTCATTAGTGCACTGCGGGTAAAATATGTTTTCATTAATTGAATTATTGAAATGATATTAAAATATTACTCATAAGAATATATTCTTTGAAATCCTTTACGATCGAAGATAAAATTTTGTAAGGCACACGTGTAAAAAGTTTCTTTATTGCACTCCTGGCTTTAAAAAACTCGCTCGTTCCTCGCTCGTGTTTTTAAACGCCAGTTCGTGCAATAAAGTATCACTTTTTACACTTGTACCTTAAATAACTATTAATATTAAATATTTCTCTTTGGTTATAATTGACTTAAAATATTAGACTGGAGGTATTTTAAGATCTAAACACACCGTGGATACTATTAATTGGTTCTTAAGCATTTTGTTGGAGAAATTAGTATAAGAGATTTTACTTTCAATGGTGTAGGGATTATCATTAAGATCATAATCTGAAGTTCTAAAATTTCAGTGAAATTCTATAGCTCTTCTAATCGTATCCAAAATTGATTTATAAACTCAGACAAAATTTTATGTATTAGAGTTAATTTACCATAAATTGATTCCTAAATTTAGTTAATCTTAATTCAGTTAATTTTAAGACGTAAATTCTTTAAACGTTTTAAGTTGAGAAATTACCAACATTCAAACAAATGGATTTGTAACTACTGACGTATTACAGTTTGAATGTTGGTAATTTAAAAAGTTTAAAGAATGTACGTGGAAAAAGTCTTACAATTAACTGTTATTCAATATTTATATCATCTAAATGATTTACTCAGATATTTCCCTAAATTAAACTTTTATTTATTTCAAAATGGTTTTAATTGTTTTAGAAAAACCGCAGACATTCTCAGTGTCCGCGCGGGATCTTCAAAATACGCAAGTGGTGGCCAATTGGTTAAAGTTAAGTCCATCATACAACATCCGGAGTACAATACGAAAACACAAGACTTCGATTTCGCGATCTTAGAACTCGCCCAAAATCTCGTCTTCGGAGTTAACGTCCAACCAGCAAAATTGCCAGCCCTCAACCAGAAGATTCCGGTCGGCAGGAAGGCGCTTGTGTCTGGATGGGGATTAGACAAAGAGGGCAACACCGCGGCTACAGATGATTTGTATTCGGTCGAACTGACCTTGATCAGCCGCGACGATTGCCAAGGCTACTACACGCCCTTCTACTTCTTGACGATCAGGATGTTCTGCACTTTGGAGAATAGGAAGGATTCTTGCCAGGTGAGTAAAAATAAATTATAATAAATAATATAATAATGTAATTATATTAAAGAATTTTCCATTTACGTATGTATCTATGCACAAAATAGTTGACTTAAGGTTGTTATTTGATCATTTGCTAAAAGGTAATTAAGCACCAGGCTTTCTGACTCTTCATGTTTCTTTTACGTAATTTTTGTAAACCATAGAAGTAAAGAATTAATTAATTTTGTAACACCCGGAGACAAGGATGAGAGAGCAAAGCGCGCTTGAGTACTTTCTCTCTTACACACCGACGCACACGCGGTACTACCCTACGCTGCATCCCGTTAAATATCTCGGACGTACCCCATGGAAGTTATTTCATTTTTGCACTGCCTGCAGTCAAGACTAAGTAGCACTGACAAACCAGTCTACCCTACTGCCGCGCTTTGAAAACCAAGTCTAACCCCTAGCCGTGATTCTGCTCGGTGCATACGTATTGTACCTAAATACTTAAGAAGAGTTTGTACAGTGCGTATTTGAAATACAACTGTGTAGTGAGTGTTTTTTTACATCAAACTATCATCCTTGTGAAGAGTTTTAAACGATTTGTATATATGTTTCTGTTTTTTTTTTGAATAAAAACATCTTTGTGTGACAATTCTGGCCTCTATTCCTCCAAGAACACTTACAAAAGTGGCAGCCCAAAGTTCGGCCCGAATTACGAGAAGTACCACGACAAAGATGGCACAGCAAATTTTTCTGACACAGGAGCAATTCCAGGAATTACTTCAACAATCGCAAAGGATCACAGCTACGAAACAAGGAAACATAGCGAACTGCACGACGAAGGTGCCAGAGAAAAAACCAAGGTAGAAAGTATTATTAATACAATGGAAATCTACAAAAAGATTGAGAGTATCTCCGACCAAGACGCTCTCACAGGATTCGCACTCCTCCTGGAAGAGGATGCCGCGATATGGTGGAACGAACAAGAAAAGCTCGAAGGTTTCGACGTGTCCGTAGCAAGCACACGATTATTACTGGCAGAAATGAGCCACAAGCTGTCGGAGGAATTGCAGCTCGATATCGTATTCGGTCTGATCCACCACGAGTTAAAGGAGAGGATCCATAGAAACAACATAAATACGTTCAAGCAGCTCATCAAAATGATGAGAGAAGTGGAAAGCGCGTTCGAAGAAGCCAAGGAGGCCAAGGTTGAGAAAACCGGTAAAACGCCTAGAAAGCAATGTGCGTTCTGATGGAATTATGGGCATTCCTTCAACGAATCCAGAGAACGAGAAAAGATAGCTAAAGCAGAGCAGCAACTGCCAAAAAAAAGAGAACACTGCTAGATTCTCCTGCTACGGTTGTGGCAAACCAGGAGTGGTCAGGTGTAAATGCCCATTTTGCACTCCTTAAGCATCGAATAATACTGCCACTTTCCATGTCGTAAGAACAACAAAAAAATGAGTCCTACAATAAGAATAAAAGTCGCAGGCTGCAGCGGCACCGCATGCCTCGACTCCAGGGCTGAAGCAAATATCGCCTCCACATCGCTATATCAGAAACTAAAGAAGAATAGGCACCACTTCAAGAAAACAAATTTCCAGGTAACGTTAGCCGACAGTCCTGTACGGAAACCGTTCTTGAAACAAAAACTACTGTCCAAATAATGCATAAACGCCTCCAAACCACCTTCATTATGTGACCTGGGAAAGAGAACAATCACACGCTCCTTGGCGTTACCACAGTAACACGCTCGCTCACTGATCTAACGAAGAAAAGGACAGCCTGGAAATGGAAAGAAAAAGAAGATGATGCATTCACAAAACTCAAGAAGCTCCTCTGTGAAGCACGAGTACTTCAGCCTACAGTAAACGTTCATTTATCATACGAACCTACGCTAGCGAGTATTGGCGCTGTTCGCCAAAAAATAATCATCCACAGAACGTGAAGCCCTCGCCATTGTATGGGCTGTAATCAAATTTCGAGGTTACATCGAAGGATGTCCGATCACTGTCAGCACTGATCACCAAGCGCTCAAGTGGCTTATGAGGTTAAAGTCACCTACTGGCCGACTAACACGATGGGCACTCCTACTTCAGCCATACAATAACAAAATGGACTATCTACCGGGAAGACTAAACCTCGTAGCTGATGCAATATCCCGTCCCGGAGACGAAATATCACATATCGCTTACCGAGAAGTCCAAATGAGCACCTCGCCCACAAGAGCGACCCGAAAGGCCCAAGAATCGGATAAACACTTGAGGGCCATCATTCACCTACCAGGGAATTAGGATACCCACTATTGGAGCAACAAGGGCTATGTGATCTCCCAAGGAGTTCTCCATCGCTATGATCCCGACGACGAGTCAGAGGATGCTCAGCAAGTCTTTCCGAGAGGAGAAATCCCCAAGATCCTTCCCCGACGTCCCCGAAGCAGGACATTACGGAGTAGACCGAACGCTCCACAGAATCAAGAAACGATAGTACTGGAAGGAGATGAAAAAGGACGTCGCTGCATACATCAAAAGGTGTGTTCTATGTCAGCGATATAAAACCTCAAACACTAAACCGGCAGGGTTGATCCAGACAACTCCGCCTAACCAGAGGTTTGAAGCCATCGCCTTTGATTTATTTGGCCCACTACCCGCCTCCAAGGAAACAGAAACCGCTATCCTGATTGTTGAAGATTTCGCTTCAAAATGGATAAAACTATTCGTGCTTGAGAGACCCACCGCTGAGAACTGTTCTCGGAAACTTATTGACGAAATTTTCCTACGATATGCGTTCCCAAGGAAAATTATAAGCGACAACGGCCCCAATTCGTTGGAGCAGTCCTCTAGCATGTCACCTATGTCTTCGGAATCAGGTACCAGTTTACGACCGCCTATCATCCGGAGGATAATCCAGTCGAGAGAAGAAATCAGAATCTCAAGACCCAGTTAGGAATTTTTTCCTGTCTTGTTTTTTGTCTTTATCATTTTTTCTCTTGTCATCTACTTTCTACTTTTGTTTTTCTGTCTTCTATCTTTGACTATAATCTTTGGTCTTCTGTAATTTGTATTTTATCTTCAATTTTCTGCCTTGTGTCTTGTTTTATATCTTTTAACTTTTTTTCTTTATCTTCTATCAAGTATTTTCTATATTTTGTCATATAACATCTGTCTTCTATCTTTATCTTCTGTGTATTTTGTATACTATATTCCCTGTTCTTTTCCCTATTTACTTATTTAATTGTTTTATCTGCTCTTCATTTATTTTGTCTCTACTGTTCTATGCCTACTATTTTTTGTACTATATTTCTCTCCTACGTGCACTTGCTTCATTGTTTTTTGGATGAATTTTATGTTCCTTCTCTGCCCTTCAACCTTTAACTTGTGCCCTATATTTTGTAGCTTATCTGTCTATCCTCTATCTTCTATCACATGTCCTCTGTTAATTTCGTTTCGTTTTCTTCTCTGTTTTATTTATTTTTTCTGTACTAGTAATTTTCATGTTTGTCTTCGAACCTCCATTCTCTTGGTTTGTTTTTTGTATTTAATACTACTTATTTTCTGATTTCTGCTATGTTTCCTCTATCTTCTGTTATTTTTCCTCTATTAATTGTTATAAAAACTCTATTTTATTTTTGTTGTTCTTCTGTTATCTATGAACTTTTCTGTTCTTTTTTTATTGTTTTCTGTTCTGTTATCTGTCTCTTCAGATTCCTAACATCTCTTCTTTAATCTTCTATTTTCAGTCTTTGTCTTTTACCTTTTACCTTCACTTGTCGATCTTATGTTTTGTTTCTTGAACCTTCTGTAATTTGTCTTTTTGATTTGATTTTCTATTATTTGTCTTTTGACTTTTACCTTTAGTCTTCGTGACTTTTGTCACCTTCCTTAAGTCTGTCTTAAGTATATTATAACTCTCTTTTATCTTTTGCCTTCTATCATTGATCTCCTGTCTTGTTTTTTGACTTTGTCGTTTTGTTCTTTTGTCATCTGCTTTCTACTTTCTACTGATATTCTAACTTCTATCTTTGATTATTATCTTTGATCTTCTGTACTTTGTCCTTCATCTTTTATCTTCTGTCTAGTGCCATCTATTTTCGGTCTGTTCCATCATGTATCTTCTGCCTTTTGTCATTTATCATCTGTTTTTTATCTTTACCCCCTGTTTGATGAATACTGCTATAGTATCCACCACTGGCTATTCACCTGCCTACCTACCTTTTGGTCGTCAACTTCGAGACCCGCAAGATGTTCATCAGGACCTACAAGAAGTTCTGCAGAGTGAGAATTTTGTCGTCGAAATCACTTCATACCTGAAACGGTTGTTGCAAACCCTGGAAGAAGTCAAAACAGCCATGATAGAAGTTGCTGAATCTAGAAAGAAATATGCTGACCAAAAAAGAATCTCCAGCCCACAGTACCAGGTTAACGACTTAGTCTGGGTAGCAGTGCATGCTCTGAGCAATGCCCAAAAGCAATATTCCTCTAAACTGGCACTCAGGAGAGATGGCCCGTATATCATTATCAAGGTCGTCAGCCCAACTAGTTACGAAGTAGCCGCTCCCAACCAGCCAGAGCAGAGGATGTAACACCCGGAGACAAAGCCCGCTCGAGTACTTTCTCTCTTATACAACGACGCACCTGCGGTACTATCCTAAGCTGCATCCCCTTGCTGGACCGATGCGCCACTGGCCCACTGGTCAACTTTATGATAGCCACTACCCGTTAAATACCTCGGACGTACCCCATGGAAGTTAGTTCAGTTTTGCACTGCCTGAAGTCAAGACTAAGTAGCACTGACCAACCAGTCTACCCTACTGCGCGCCTTGAACACCAAGCCTAATCTAACGCCGCGTTTCTGCTCGGGACACACGTATTGTACCTAAATACTTAAGAAAAGTTTTTCAATTCTGGCTTCTATTCCTCCAAGATTCCTTACAATTTCTAATTTATGTAATTTATAAGCAAGGCCATGACTTTGTAATACATTTTGAAAGAAGTAGACTAGTTAGACCAATATTTTCTGTGTAATTATCAAATCTATCTTCACGTAACTCTCAAAACCATATTTATATTAGAATAATTAAAATAGATTTGTTGTTATCACACACGTTTTTTTTTTTAGTATTTATTTTCAATCTTTTGAAGGTTGATTGGTTATAATCGAATGATTAAATTATAGAAATAAATGTTTTACGTAAATTAAATATTTAATTACTTCTAGGGCGACTCTGGCGGTCCACTTGTGGTCGACGGTGAACTTCTTGGGGTTGTCTCCTGGGGCGTGGGATGTGCAAGACCTACATCACCCGGAGTGTTCGCCTCGGTTCCAGTTCTACGAGACTACATCAAAGAAAACACCGGATTATAAGAAAACACGTACAGCGCGATAAATTTACACTGGCACAAACAAACTTGTTTTGATTGTTCTCACTATCGACGTTTTAATATTCACACTGTAATAAACATTATTATGTATCTGATATTTTTTTATGACTCGTATAATTAATTTCCATTCCTAGTTACGTTTAACTATTTCGTTTAGCAACATATAAGTAGAAATCATGGAAAATTATAGAATATTATTCTTCATTTATATACTGAGTAAGTAAAATATAAGTGAAACATCGAAGTTTTCTATGACCTTAGGATTAAACTCATATTATCATTTAGTTTAACGATGACTACACTATACTATTTAAATAGTGAAAATATAAACAGCTCCCTTGGTTGTTATGGCTATCCTAACAGCCCTTAATACGTAAATAACTATAACGACACTTAAATTTGATATAAGTGTAAGAGTAAATCAAAATGTTGATAAACGACCTTTATATTTTAGTTTCCATTTGCGATCATAAATAAACCTAATTGTTACACGGCCACTAAACGTAATCCCTTAATACCGATGAAAATTTTTGAACACATGGCCGTAATACTTCGATTAATCCTCTAAACGAGCAACCCTTCCTTACCCTCATCGTTTGGAGGCTTATAGTTTCAATAAGTGTATATTTTGTAATAGATTTACACTTACTACAAATGTTCATTCTTATTAATAAAATGTATTATCTAAACAAATCTGTCGATACTTGAAATAAATAAAAGGTAAAAGTAATCTAAATAAATTAATCAGTTCTTGTGAGTGTCCTTATTATCTAGAAATAAAATTCTCAATTCGAATTAATAATAATTTCCATACTATAAATCATTTAAAGCATAGCTTTTAAGAAATAAAGAATAATCAGAAAGGCAAAGCAAAGATATTTATTTTTCACACATAACTTAGAGTCAAGACAGGGCATAAAGACCGATGGTCGATGGCCCAAACGGACAGACTAACCCATTATCCATCACTTGTAAAAGTTTTTAAATTGTATATAGTTATATGTTCGAATAAAGATGTTATTCTCTCTCTCTCTCTCTCTCTCTCTCTCTCTCAGAAAGGCAAGAGAATGTTATAGAAAAATTAAAGGTGTAGACAAGGCAAAATTAATTTACGTCGATTGTATTGGCTGTTAATATTTTAAATGCAGTTTTAG
Source organism: Ontholestes murinus (assembly GCA_963969525.1). NCBI lineage: Eukaryota > Metazoa > Arthropoda > Insecta > Coleoptera > Staphylinidae > Ontholestes > Ontholestes murinus. Next base: position 68,554,263 of record OZ018390.1, on the reverse strand, counting down.
GTTTTGTAACTTTCAAAAAGTTTGCCTGAAGAAAGCATAGTGTAGCGAAACAATTATAGCGATAAATAAAAGCAACAATATTCTTTAAAAGTTTGTGTTTAAGTTACAAAACCTAACAGTGCATTTATTTTGAATATTTGGTGTGTTGCTCTTTAAATGAAACAAAATGTTTAAATTGGCACGTATTGGTTTATCTGATGAAATATACAATATTCAATACAACAAGTACTTCTCCTAATTTGTTAAGTAATAATCATTCAAAACATTCTTTTTTAAATTCTATTTAATTTAAATATTTGTAATTTTTAGTTATAACAACAGAATCAAACGAAGTGAAAGAAAAAGTATTAGGTGGTACACTAACCGCTGTAGAAGAATTTCCATTCCAAGCTTCAATACAATACAACAGGACACACATTTGCAGTGGAACTATCATTAGTCAACAATTTATAATCGCGGCCGCTCACTGTGTTGATGAGTAAACTATTTTCTTAATATAATAAGACTTTTAATTATGAACGTATACAATTACAGCAAACTTGCTCCTTCGTATAAAATCCTAGCTGGAGTGACTGATTGCTCCTCAGAGGGAAGTGTGCATGATATCGAATCTATATGCATACATCCAAGTTACAATCAGAGTACCCATGATTACGACGTAGCTTTGGTGAAGATTTTAACGCCATTCACTTTTGGTGTTGGGATATTTAGTATAGATGTCACTAGTAAGGATCTGGAGTTGAAGATTGGTACTAAGGGGGTGTGTTCTGGTTGGATTACCAATGGATATGCGAAGAAATCCAATCGCCTACAGTACTCTCATGCTAAAATAGTCGAGAATGCAGAATGCGAGTCTGCATATAATAAGAATGTTATAACAGATAGGATGATATGTGCTCGCTTTGTACGACGTGGAAAAGATGTTTGTCAGGTAACTAATACATAATTGATTATATGTTAATTTATGTCTTTAATAGTTTTTGAATAATCTGAATAAGTATTCAGAATGAAAGCATTGGTAATATATGAATTCCACATGAAGAAATAAACATCTAAATGACTTCAAAATTTTGGAGGGCATTTCAAGATGTTAATTAAATAAATACTGTAGATACCTTTAATATAGGAAAATTTTGTGCCTCATGGGATTATTTTAAATATTAAGTAACTTTATAATTCATAACCACTGTATACTGGACAAAATTCTATTCTGGTAATTAAAAAAAAATAGTTTTTAAAGATAGAAATTGTTGAGTTACGTTAAAGATAGATTTAAAGATGAACTGGAAGAGAAGGGTTAGTCTCCATATCAATTACTATTTGGAAAAGTATATGTAGTTGTGGATAATTCTAGAACTCCAGATGAAAATTATTGAACAAACAAAAAATATTTTTTGCTATTTAGTTTTTTTAAATACTTAAATAAAATGAATATTGAAATAATTTTTTAAATTCTTCATGTAATCTAGAAGAATCATTTTCTAAAAACCCTTTTAAATAAAAGTTATTTGAAAATTTCTATAAGGAAGGAAATTCAAAATTATTCTCCAAATAACGAAGATTAATTGCTAGAAAATCTTGAGGCCTTAAATAACATCTTTGCAACTAGAATAAAAAATTACTAATGAATACAATATGGTAAAATAAAGGTAATTTTTAAAATATATAAGAAATACAATAAGATAAAAACTAAATAAAAATAATAGTGATTTTAACTAATATGAGTTGAAATTTTCTTACGATTAATTAACTTCTCACTTAACCCTTGGTGAAACATGTTTTATGTGTATCCTTTTATTGAAATTTTCTTTAACTTTAATCAAAGGTGAATTTTTAAAATCAGTAATAATAGAAACATTTTGCTTCTGTTAGCAATGGCTGATGTAATTGTTTGTGAATCATCATCAAATCCATTCATAATAAATCCTATCTTGTAAACTATCACCTAACTAATAACCCAATTACATGTGATCCTTCGCGTGAAAACAAAAACTAAGGAATACATTTTAATAATTCACAATCTCTATAGATACAATCAATAACAACAAATGATATGAACAGCGAAGAGATTCTATTTTATCCGCATCCTTTTGCCCATCTATGTACGAATGTCTCCATATGACTCTTTCTTCACCCAATTTTTTTTAAATGTGTTTCTGGTCTACAACCATCCTCACTCTTCAATAGACTATTTTATTTTTATTAAAACTTCCTTATAGGACCATGTCATTATCTCTCTCCATCTCTAACTATCCTAGCTCCCAACATTAAAACAAAGCATCTCGAAGGACTTAGCCTTTTTAAGTACTAAAAAAGCGTTTCATTCTGTTTGGCATAAAGGTTTGCTTTACAAATGTGCACTGTTAAATATTCCCCGCCACCTCATGATTTTAAATGACGAACTCCTAACAAATCGCTTATGAAAAGTAAAAACACATCAGTCTTACTCCCATTCATTTAAAATCCAATAAGGTGTCCCTCAAGGCTCCCCCTTTTATCCACTCGATATAATCTATACTGTTCAGATAGTTCAAACTCCGATGCTGGTTTCTTTAATCCACACTTATAACTCTTATTGGCTGATGACACTGCCTTAGTGTCGCATGCTCCCACCTTACAATTTGCACCATCATCTCTTCAGTCATCGCTTAATTCCTTCGAAGCATAGTTCTCCAATTAGCGAATTGAAATAAATCCATCAAAATCAAAGCTTCTCATCACTTTAAAAAAGATTTAAGCCCCATGCCTTTTCCATTAAATCGAAACTCAAAACAATAGCGCGACATTTTTGATCTCTAACGTCTAAAACCAAAACATTTAAAAACTAACAATTCCGCAAATGCATGAATGTAAATCCGTCTTCGCAGTACTTCGTGGTGATTTAATTGGAGAGAGCTATTGACTTTTGCGTTTTGCATTATTATATAGAACACATTTTTCATCTCCAGTAACCAAACGATCAAAAAATGCTTCTGACGGTGCCGTTGAAACAAGAAGATCGGTTGACTTTGTTCTCTTCCAATCTGTTTTAAATGTTTTTGGATTTTCGACAAAGATTGGTTAAATGTGTTTGACAGTTTTTTGGTTTTTTGGCATGGATGTGCTTCCACTTTTACCCTTAGCATATCGTTGTCTTTCGGGCCAAAATACCCTACCCTTGAGGCTGTGTTTAGTACGTAAATCTAAAATAAGTTTATTTGAACGTCGCATCCAGAAAGATGTTGAGCTCAGCATTAGTTCCAACCATCCAGAGCTTGTTAGCTATAATTGGTCTAAATGGTATTTCTGGCAAGTTTAGAGTTGTGCACAGGAATCAGTCGACCAAGATAGCACCTGCTGCACAAGGGGATCAGCTGAAATTATATCTTTGATAGTTATAGTGATTGAAAATGAGCTCAATGTATAAAAAAGTGTCAATGATTGATAGTTTAAGCTTTAGGACGTCGACTTTTTCACCAGTAATATTTGTTAGTAACGTTACTTTTGCCTTTGATCTCGAAGTCGCAACATCCCCACGCGACAAGTGTTGGAGTTGGTCTTTCTGATCGACAGGAGTCAGAGGGATCAAAACTACGGGATCTGGACTTGGAAAACCATCTTTGGCATTTACTAACTTCTAATGCATAAACATTGCAAATGTTTTTCATCGGAATTATTGCGTATTTGGCTAGCTTTTTTACTCTAAATTGCAAATGCTTAATATTGAATTATGTAAAAGTAAATAAGGCACAATAATCTTAAAATGGCTTTAACATGCCTTCGAGATATACAATGAGCTGACAAATGACAATCAAAAATCGACACGCGTAGAATTGACAATACTTTCCGGTCATCCTAATATACAAAGCGATTTGTACTGCTTATAGTTCAATCCTTTTCTTTCAATGTTGCCTCTTAACTTTCCGTCATTTCCGAACTTCCATCCTGGTCAAATTTCGACACCCCAGTAACCCCACACTGTTAGAACAGTTCATAATATATTTAAAAATAGGTGTGATATTTTTAAAGCAAAGGAGTTCAAATAAAAAAGCTGTGAAATTTAGTAAAACAGTTTAAAGTCAAAATCAAAATGGTCTAGTTAAGTTGAAAGTTCATTTAAGAAAATAAATATCTGTTAAAAACTATTTTAAAATTTCTTCTTTTTTAAAGTTCTTGTGATATTAATTAATTTTAATTTTTTATTTTTTTACTCAGAATTTTAAGAAAGTATTTTTGAGAAATATTCGTAACTGTTTTTTTTTCATTTTTTTGTTTGTTTTTTACCAGATTTTCAGTTTTTTAAATAATATTTTAAACAATTAAACTAATGAAAGAAATTTAAAACATGAAAAACATTTTTCAAACCAAAATTGTTTAGAAACTGTTAAAACATTATTTAAAACAACTTAAAATCTATTAGAAACAAAGGAAAATTTGAAAAAAAAACAGTATTAAAAAATATAATCTTAAAAAATCTGATTAAAAAAAATCAAAAATTAAAATTAATTTATAAATATAACAAAAACTTTAAACTTTCTTATAAAAGAAGAAGCTTCAAATTTGTATAAAAAAGTCAGTTATAGTCAAAATAAAATAAAGCTGTGAAACATGAAAACTAATTGAAACTTCACAAATTGTTAAATTGAAAATCTGATAAAACATTATTAAAAACAAAAGAAGCTTACAGAAACAGTTACAAATTTTATGAAAAAGAAGAAGAACTTTTACATTTTGCAAAATAAAAATTTGCTAAAATAATTTAAAAAATATTTTTAAATAGTTGTAAAAATTCATTAAAAAGATGAAATGAACAAGATTTGTCAGATTTACTTAAATTAGTTGAAATTTATTTAAATTTCACAAAAACTCTAAATCAAAATTTTATCAAAAAAATTGTTGAAAAACAAATAAAGTTTAAAAAAACGTTACAATTTTCCCCGGAAATAATTGCCTAAAATCAAGAAAAACTAAAACATTTTTTTATTTTTTTTTAAATATTGATAAATAAATTAAAATTTAATAAAATGTTGAAGAGATATTTTGAAATAGTTTGAAAAACAGAAAAAAACAATAATTTTTTATGTTAATTTTACTCAATCTTTGAATAAATTCGCAAATAAGAATAGAAGATATAATATAATTGAGAACTCAAGTAATGTTAAAATAAAGACCTTTTCTGAAGAAAATATATTGATTTTTCGGCAGATAGAATGTTCTAAGAATTAAATTTTTGATATAATGAATTTTTTTAATTGCAGAGCTTTTCATAATAAAATGAAACAAGTAGATGTTTTATGAGAATGTAGTGTTTAAAAACTTAAGTAAAGAGCAGCAATAATATTGCTTAAAACGCAGAGAAGTATCTTGAGCAAGAAATACAATAATTGTGTAAAGCCTACAACTGTACGAAATAAACTTTTGAAGTGCAAAAAATATAGAAACCTTTGGAAAAAAATTAATAATAATAATAATGTATTTATTTTCAATAAGTTACATAACTTTATAAAGGAAATTTCATATGATAACTACAAAATGTGTACAGTTTAAAAATAGGGTAAATTTCTTGCAAACCTAGAAAATAATTCTAAAACATAGTAACATTGGGGTAAAAATAAAACTTAAAAATAGCGAAAAAAACACATTAAAATTAATGTAAAAATAAAACTTAAAAATAGACGTAAAAACACATTAACTAGCAAAAAGATAATTAAAAAAATAACCTTTTGAAATAAACGTTGGCCACTTGACTTTATTACAAATTTTAAGAAATATTAAAAAAATATATTTTAAGAAGTACAGATAATATTTTGAGCCGAAAATAAAATAAGATAATTGTTTACATCCTAGAATCTGAAAAAAGTTTTTACGTAGAGCCAAAAATAAAATAACTGTTTATACCCTAGAATCTTGAGAAAATATTTTACGCTGAAAATAAAATAATTGTTTACACCCTAGAAAGTTAAGGAGTGAATCAAGAAACCTTCAATGCCTAAAAGTATATAAATCTTAACACATCTAATTAAACTTGACGATCAAGAAACAACCTTAACTTAACTTTTTGACCGCCTTATAATGTGTGTATCTTAAAAAATATACAAAAATCTTGAGAAATTCAATAAAAATAAACTTAAACTCTTGAATAAGTGACAAAAAATAAAATTGAATTCAATTATTAGCTTTAAAAACATCAATATGCATATTGTTTTATGGTCAAGAAAATATCACGTTAAACATTTTTGAAAATCTACATTATTTTAAATTAACTAAACATTTTTAAATTGCAATAGGTGACGTAAATAAATTTTAGAATAGTTCAAAACATTTTCAGGAGCAAAAATAAAGCTAAGAATTAATATAACGTAACATCTACCATGTGTTATGTGTCATATGTCATCTGCCATTTGTAATCTGTTATCTGTCGTCTGTAATCTATCATCTGTCATCTGTCATCTGTCATTTGTTATCTGTCATATATCATTTGTTATATGTAATCTGTAGTCTGAAATCTTCCATCTATAATTAGTCACCTGACATCTGTTATCTGTCATCTGTCAAATATTTAAATTCTACGAAATATATAAAAATATTTAAGAAATATAAATAAATCTTGAGCAGAATATAAAACAATTATAATATAATATTATAATTAGAATTTTAAGAAGTATCTCAAGAAACTTTGAATGCTCAAAAAATGTAAAAACATCTTAACAAGCAAAAATAATTTTGATAATCGAAAAAAAAATAAATGTTTAAAATCTAGATCCTTGCCAAGTAACTCAAGAAAGCCGAAAAATATACAAAAACTTAGAAAAAAGTCAACAGAAATAATCATAATAATCAACTTCTAGAAATAAAAGTTGACAACTTTTGGTCTAAAAATTATATAAAAATCTTTAAGAAATATGAAATAAAAAATCTTGAACAGACAATAATGTAATTGTTAATCTCTAGAATATGTGTCAAAACAATATAATTGTGAGATTCGATAAGTAACTTTAACAAAATCAAGCTGCATATTTTTTTTATTGTTAAGAGAATATATTAGAAATTCTTGAAAAATCTACATTTTCCAAAAAATTTAAAGTTGTAATTGGTGACGTAAATATTTTTTAAAATAGCTCAATTAAATCTCTTAAATATTACTTAGAACCGCAAACCAATTTTAAGGAACAAAAATTAAGTAGGTCTGATAAAGTTAAGAAATTTTTAAATTCCAGAAAAACTAAGAATATTTTGAAGTATAACATTTTCACTGGATAGAGAAGTGAAAAAAAAAACTTAAAAAAATATATATTGTGGTTTTCAAGAGACGTAGAGAATTAAAAATTTTGAAGCACAACTTTTTGAGATACAGGAAATAATAAAACTAAAAATATTTCCCCAAGGCTCTCCCCTTTCACCTCTACTATACAATATTTTTAGTTTCGACATCTATAATCCTGATCCTCTCTACTTCAATCCATCTAAATATCTGCTGCAATTTGCAGACGACACTGCCCTAATTTCCCATGCTCCCACGTTACCAAAAGCCCTTCAATTCCTCCAAGAGCTTATTGACTCCCTTCAGCATTGGTTTGCAAAATGGCGCATTAAAATTAATCCTCATAAATCACAGCTCCTTATTCCATACCACCGCACCAATAATTCCCCTTACAATGTTTCAATTTCCCAAACTATTATCCCCCCCCCTCAGCTTCCGTAAAGTACCTCGGAATAACCATAGATCCAAAAATCAATTTTAAAAAACATACTGCTACAACGAAAAACAAAATTACCACCAGGGCAAAACATTTTAGATGCTTAACGTTACTGGACTATGGTTGTGTCCTCTATTCCAATCCCACCAATCCAACCTCCCGTAATATTCAAGTTAGCGAGCGAGCATCTCTTCGTACCCTAACAAAACTCCGTCATCCTCTCAATCCTTTATATAATCCTTCTAATCAGCTCCTTTATGATACTAGCTCAGTTCCCATTCAAGAACGCCTTTGATTCCTATCAGAAAAATTCTCCAAAAATCCTTCCAACTTTCACATATTATCCCTATACTGTATTCCTAGAAACCCAAATCTAATCCCTAAATTTAAAAACCCACATTCTACCATTTTTGACTTCATTTCATCATTTCATGCATCTACTCATTAAAGACTGACGCCATATGACTGGACAAATCAAGGCAGAAAGACCTCTGGTCGATAGCCATTTGACATATTAACATACTAACACCTCATCAATTATTTATTATTTAAATGTTAAATTTTATTGTACATATTTGTCAATAAAGATGTATATATATATATATATAAAACTAAAAAGTTGTTGATTTTAAAAATCCCTAAGGAATTTTGAGGTTTTGAAAAATTTTCAAAGTATGAGAACTTTTTATATTAGGAACTTGTTTTTAGAGTTGTAATAGAGACGTAAATATCTTTTAGAGTAGACGAAAAATAAAAACTCAAAATACTACGATAATACATTTTTAAGAAGCGAAAATTCTTCAGAATATTAACATTTAGTCACAATGACTAAAAAAGCCATAGTACAAAGTTGGCAGACTGTTTACTCGGATCGCAATTACTGTTGTTTGAAAATTCTCCGATTCTCACAAATAAGATTACGTTTCAGTATCCTACCGACTGCGCCAAAATCTATAAGATTCCTATTATTAATTTTTGCGGCTTCTACTTCGTTATACATGTTTGAGTATAAATAAAACACTTTGTAACTTTGTTTGTATAACACTATTTATTTTCTGTTTACTATAGTTTCGGCATCTCAACGTGCCATTATCAAAACATACAATGAGTTAAACTACAATTACAGGTATATATATAGAAACAAATTTAACAAACAGCTGTGAAAATTGGAGTGTACATCAGGTCAATCTGGTCGTTAATTAGGGGTATTCCCGGATTAGCGCGTGCCTTGTGAATTTCAATTGATTCTAGGAGGTCCATTTTTCGCCCTTTTTCTGCGTAATGGATTATGGAGAGTACATCCTCGCCAAAAGAATGATTCTCCTCAATTAAATGTTTTGCAAACGTTGATTTTTCCATTTGTTTTAGGCGAAAAGAGCGCAGATGTTCTTTTAACCTGATACTAAAATTCCGACCAGATTGTCCTATGTACACACCTTGACATTGTTGACATGTTAACTTATATATACCGGATTTGCTAAAACTATCTCTTGTGGTTTTCGGATTGAAAATTAAATTTCTAATTTTCGAACTAGGTTTTAATGCTGCTGCGATGTTGTGTTTTTTAAGGATATTCTTAATTTTTAGGCTAGCATTTCCAAAATATGTTAAAGGTATATATTTTGTATTAGCTGGTGTTAGGTCGCCTCCAAATAATATTTTCCTGATTTTTCCCCGTTCGTGTTTCTTTAATATTTTATTAATAATGTTGCCATTGTATCCATTATTTATTGCAATACTTTTTATTACGGAAATTTCATTTTTCCTTGCAATGTCCGACAAGGGCAAACTCAATGCTCTGTGAATCATCGAATTGAACGCAGCCATTTTATGTTTATAAGGATGTCTGGAATGGTTAGGGATAACGGTGTCGGTAAAGGATGGTTTTCTATATATATCAAATAAGAAATTGTTGTTAGTTTTGGTAATGGATAAATCTAAATATTTAATATTGTTATTGGTTTCTGACTCTACGGTGAATTTAATTTTTGGGTGCAAGTTATTAATAAAATCTAAGAAGTGTGTTAGTTGCCTATCACTTCCTACAAAACAAGCCAAGATATCATCGACGTAACGATACCACATTTTAATGTGTTTTTTGCCTAAAGGTGAATTTAAAATACTGTTCGTTAAATTGTTCATGAATATTTCGGCTAACAATGGGCTCAATGGCGAACCCATTGCTAAACCTTCTGTTTGCTTATAAAACTTATTTTCAAAGGAAAAATAATTATTATCAAGAATTACTTGCAATATGTTTAAAAATTCAGACTTTACGGTTATGTTTACGTTATTTTTGTCAAAAGATTCTTCAATTAATTTAATGCAATCACGTGGAGGGATATTTGCAAACATGTTCGTTACGTCAAATGATACTAGTCTATAGTTAGGTTCTAATTTAAATGATGTTAAATGGTTTGTTAGTTCTATGGAATTTTTAATTGCGTGAGTATCTTTAAAATTTGTTAATTCTTTATATAGTGAGTTTAAATGAGCGGAGATATTATGGGCTGGAGAGTTAGTGAATGAAACGACGGGACGGATAGGTTCATCTTCCTTGTGTATTTTAACTAACCCGTATAAACTAGGGGAGATTGGATTCATTGGAAACAGGTGAAATTGATTATTATCAGAGAAAGATTCCAACATCTGTTTATTTTTCAGTTACATTTTATGATATTCCAAATTAATACAAGTCACTAATAAAGTCGAATGGTAAATACAAATCATTTTTGAGCTATTCCTTCAGTTTAGTTTTATAACATCGAACTAACCGGCCACGACAACAAATTAACCAGAAAGCATTATATAATATATTTAAGATGTTTATACAAACATATTATACAATTTAAATTTACATCAGTTGTATCTAAAGTAACCTAGAAAAAAAAAAAAACATAAAAATGGGGTATTATTCAAATAGGAAATTCATTCATTTCAATATTTTAGTCTTAATTATTATCAAACAAATAATTCAAGGAATTTTAGAAGAAACTGCTCTTTGTTGATGATACACATATTATTTATGTGTGGTTATTATTTTAATTTTCACAAGATTATCGTAAATTTATAAATGTTGAAACTATAATCACAAATCATTCCTGAGGCATAGTTTCTTTTAAGTTTGCTATTCCAAGATGTACCGCAAAGTAATGATTTCCACCATCAATAATAAATAATATAATAACATACTAGAAAAGTTATTTGTTTCATTAATTTTGTTAAACAAAATTCTTATTTTGTTAATGTTATTTATTATCGATTTTTCAAAAATTATTTTAGGTTGATTCTGGTGGGCCACTAGTATCAAATGGAGAACTTATTGGCATTGTGTCATGGGGCTTTGGATGTACGAAAGCAACGTATCCAGACGTCTATACGAATATAGCTAAAGTACGGAGTTTCATTAAATCTGTAGCTAATGTTTAAATATCATCAATTGTATAATAAATTATAATAATAATATATAACTTGTAAATATTCATAGTTTTTCTTGTTTATCTTACAAATATATAGAAACAGATACGTTTTAATAGTTTTACAATTATAAGATACGATAAAATACCGGGTGTTTCTAAATGAATATCGGAGTTTTAACGCTATGTAGTACTTATTAGGTAGAATATAAAATTTTAATTAATACATGAAATGAAAGAGCCACTCAAACAGTTATGTTTTTTTGTTACGCGTATGCGCTAGAGGGTGTTAGTAACAAAAATGGCGACTAGTGAAAGAAAACAGACATAAACAGTCATGCGTTTAGATAACCCTCATGCGGTGGTACAATTGCAATGAGACTCCCCGAAATTAACCTAATAAATAATCTCTTAAATTCGACGTGATCGTGAGGATTAGGTGAATCAATATAAAGCAGAAATTATTACAAAGTAGACTTTATTTATTCCTTTCCCTGAAAATCTACTAATGATTAATTTTCTTTGTTTTCAATATACAAACCTCCGGGTAAAATCAACTCTAGAATAACGTAATAATATTTTATTATGTTTTATGCAAAATGATATTAAAATGAATACGTGTTTATGAATATTAAAAAAAACCTATTTCTCATTCCTTATTTTTTCTACGAATGCATATGTAAATTTATTATTGCTTAGGTCACGTCCAATCCACACTTTGATTAGTGCATTAAAAACATATTTTTGTTCCTTAGAGTAACAATAATTCTGCACATAAATATGAGCATTACATACACGAAAATATATGAATATTTAATACTTGATTTCGCTACAGATCTAGGATATTTGAAAATATGTCTATTTTGATATTTTTGCTTTTATTTTGCTTCACGAAGGGTGAGTTTTATAATATATTTATTAATAAAAAAACAATTATAATTAACACATTTAATATCGCGAATAGTTGATGTAAATATAAATTAAGTTAAAACGCTTGGGCACAAAAATGATCCTTGAGGGACACCACAAAAGTTATTTAAAATGGTATAAATGTTTGGATACGACATTCATCATTAAGGAATAGAAATTGAATTTATGAAATCAATTCTTATTTGCAGGTTAATGAATAAAATTAATCTAATATGAATAATTAAAATGAAATTGAAGTATAACTTTTCTATATTGATAAAATAATAAATTCTAGGTGAATATATCGATGCAGAGGATAATAATTACCAAGTCCCTGATATGGATGGAAGAATTATTGGAGGAGTCGTAGCTGACCAACGAGACTATCCATATCTGGTATCGGTGAGAAGAAATAATGGACACACCTGCGGAGGGGCTATACTTTCACAAACAATCATAATTACAGCAGCCCATTGCGTAGCAAAGTAAGACTCGAAATTTCTAATAAATACTTTCAAGCTAGTGTTGCTTTGATAGCCTTGCGCAAATTACTTTTGTATCATTCAATATCTGTCGAGGTATTAGCTACAGAAGTAGTTGTTTCAATAAGTGATTTGTTTTTGTAGTCTTAATAAGACTAATCTGTTGTAGATTTACGAAATGTTTTCGTGTTTTTTTTCTATTTATTAAATACCTATTCAATCATAATCATTCTTTACAGCAAGACGGGAGTCTTTTCGGTGAACGCAGACAGCGCGGACAGAAAAGTCATCGGTACCAGCCATATGGTCATAACCAAACATATACACAAGCAGTTTAATCCAAAATCGTACGATTACGACGTCGCCATTCTGAAACTGTGGACGAAAATTTCATTCGGCCCTACTGCTGCCGCTATTACACTACCGAAGCCTAATTACCAGCTTCGAGCCGGTGCGAAAGCTGTGTGCGCTGGCTGGGGCCGTACAGAAGAAAAGGGAAAAGGGTCTCCTGTAATGAGAATGGTGCGAATACAAATTTTCGATCGGGATAGTTGTGTGAAGAATTATAAAAATTACCTGATATCTCAAAGGATGATCTGCGCAGGCGTTCCAGGTGGTGGTAAGGATGCGTGCTATGTAAGTAGAACGTATAGATTTAGTATATTTGAATGTATAACTATCTTAAAGTGGATATTATAGTTTAGGTGTAATTTTATTTTAGGGTGATTCCGGTGGTCCATTAGTAGTAGACGGTAAACTGGTCGGGATTGTGTCTTGGGGCGTGGGATGTGCACGCCCAAAATACCCAGGAGTCTACGCTAATGTCCTCAATCTACTAAGTTTTATTGAAGGGTTTTTGTAAACTTGATAGAACTAAATGTAGCTTAAAAATTGAATTGAAAAGTATATAAAAATAACATTAAATTTACTTGTTTAGATTCAATGTTAAATATTTGGTGTTAATTAATAGTCTAATAACCATTGGGATACAATTAATGGTGCTTTGGAGTGACGGGGGCGATCCTTTAAAGTAACAAGCTCATTTACACACACAAATTCACAAATGACACATGGCGGAAGGATCACGTGGTCGATAGCCAAATACTACTCTACTACTACTAGATTAATAAAAAATACGTAATTAATAATTAAAAATATTTATACTCCATTTGATGAGTAATACTTTGTTACAGATTTTTAAAATTTCTAAAGGCAAAAGAAATTGCTAAAAAATTTAGAACCCACTAAGAAAATGTTTCCAATTTCTAAAAACCTGGAAGAAAAACTGTAGAACCCTTAAAGAAAGTTTTTTAAATTTCTAAATTCTCAAAGAAATATTGCTGGAAATTTCAGAAACCATAAAAGAAGATTCTTTCAATTTCTAAAAATCTGCAAGAGACATTATAGAAAAATTGTAAAACATTTAAAGACAATTTTTTCAATTTCTAATAATCTGAAACAGAAATTGTTAAAAAAATTAAATCTTTTTCAATTTCTAAAAACCTACTAATAAAAACGTTGGAAAAATTATTAAAAATGTGAAAGAGAAGTTATTGGAAAATTCAAGAACTTTTGAAGATATCACCAATTATTATACCAAAAATCTGGAAGAGACATTATTGACAAATTTTAGAAGCATTACAGAATATTCTTCCAGATTATAAAATTCTGAAGGAGAAATTGTTTTAAAATCCTAGAATCCTTAGAACTCTAAGTTTTTATTCATTTTGATCAAAGAAATTCTTGATTTATGGTGGCACATGAGTAGATTTACTTAGAGAGAATACAATAAAAGAGTTGAAACTGTTGATTTTCTGATTTTGATATCATATTTTCAAAACTAAATAAACAAAATGGAATAAAATTGTTACAAAATTCAAGATTGATCTCCCAATGTTCGAATTCATGTACATAAAAAGCTGTTTCTCATGGATCCAGATTGGGTACAATAAACAATATGTTAAATAAGTAATTGTGGAGGCTTTCACATCGTGATACATTTTGATAATTCAAAATAAATAAACAATTAACTTTGTTGGTATCACTTTTTGTTTACACTTGTAACTATAGTTTCGACAACTTCAGCTTGTCATTATCAAACAATAGTACTATTGTAAATAAAAAGTGATACCAACAAAGTTAATTGTAATTTTATATTTATTTATTTTGTAACAATATGTTAACCTAGCGCACTCTTGATCTACAATAATCTATTGTAGTGACCTTCACCTGCTGAATAAAACTATATATTTGGTTAGTATAACATTGAGTAAGGTTAATACATACTTCTATGCTAACATAGGTAGGTGGTTACTGGTCAATTAAGATTGTTCGTAGGATAGGCTAGTTTTTCTTATAATATAAACATGATTTTATCAATCAAAAATCAAAAATTTAGATAATGTAAAAGTCTACACATTTTCTAGAGTTAGATATGCATTTTGAATCATTACGTTACTGTAAAAAAGCTTCGTGTAAACCAAACTAGTGAAGACACTCTAATCATGTGTCCTAGGTTCTACAACCATGAAGGAGGAGAGAAGGGTCTCACCCTACCTACCATAGCTACCAGACTCTTACCTGCCGCTCAAACCCATAGTCTTCATCAGTACTGTTTCTATTTATAATCGATACTTGTTCTGCTACTTCTTGATGGAACCAAATTTTCAAATTGTTTCTATTTATTTTTGTTAAGTTATTTAGTCCCTATTTACACAGATAATATTATAACTGTTTATGTCTGCATGATAGATGTATGACAGAAGGGGTACCACAATAATCTGTACTGGGACCACTTCTCTACTAATTCTGGTGAGTAAGAGGGACATCGAGAAGGGAGCAGATATAATCGCCGAATGAATGGCAATGGTAGGCTGGACGTACTCCTTGCGAAAGAATAAGGATTCTAGGTCGGGAGGTAACGACATTCAAGAGCCTCAGGTACCTGGAGTGATTATGAAGATCAACCCCATGCACAGCAACAGCAGAGGGAACTAGAAGTCCCTTAACGCGTGGCGACGTTCAAGTTTTTGTGTACCGCACAGGCTTTGGCAAGATGCCCGCGCTCTCATAGGAACAAGGACAGGCTACGAATCATTGGGGGATATCTGGATCTGGATTGAGTTTGCCCAGGTTTCCCTGACTGGGACAGCCCTGCGTTGTTCTGTCACTCATCTAGCCACCCAAGGTGGAGTGCAAAGGGCAGCACAACGCTTGGAGGGATATCCCTTATGTTGGCCATGTTCGGCCAGAGCTCCCCTAGCATGGACTCTCTAAGGTGGGCGAGAGCCGGGCAGGTGGTCTTCACATGCTCTACATATGGGGGTTTCCACCAGTCCCATAGTAAACAAGTGTTTCCTTAGCTGACAGTGACGAGTAAGGATACCTGTGATAAGACGCAGATTCCCCCGGGATAGTCGCAAATAATATTCAGCTGTTTTCAGATTGGGTGAGCGTATTGCTGCCTTGGCCTGTCTGCAGCCTGAGATGTTGTCCCAACGTTGTTTTAGCATCTTGAGAGTATTCTTATTGGGGGATAGAAGACAGTGTCGACCACGGCAGCGGAGAAGTTAGCACCAATCGCCTCAGGACCTGTCGCTGGGTATGACATCGCAAAAGGTGTAGTGAAGAGAGAAGGCCACAAAAGACCGAGAGCTTAGTGGCAGGAAAGGTGGGATGCCAACAACGAGAAAGGGATCTGGACAAAGAAGCTCATCCCAGCGCTAGAACCTTGGACGGCTAGTAGGTACGGCGTCATACCTCCTGTCACAAATTCTGTCAGACACGGGTGTTTTGGCCAGAACCTTCACAAAATCGGTAAGCCCTTGGTGTGAGGGCGTGATGGACCACTAGTGCTAAAGAGACTGGCCTGGCTGTTGGAGCCAGAACGCTCCAGCACGATGAGAAATGGACCGCGATGGACTGGACGACTAGAAAGACCCTGGAAGAAAATGAAGAAGGATGAAGGGCTCGAGGAGAAGAGGAAGATGTCACTGGTGCCCCTGTTTACTTGATTAAAATAAAATGTATTTGTCGTCGCACTTTTTACAGATGTATGGGAGAGACACACTTTCCACAAACATTTTTTTTACATTTAGAACCAATGTTTATAGTTTTATTTTTTTCAAAATGTTGATAAATATATGGACAGGCTATCTACGAGATTTAGATTTTGTACTGTACTTTCTAAACATTTAATCCGTCATATTAACATGATATTTAGTATTATTATAAAAAGCAGTAAAAGAACTTTTTTGTTCAGTTTGCTTTTGTATATTATCAGAGCACATTTATTTTATTTGTAAAGCTGCGTTGAAAACGTGCAATATTTTCATTTCTTTTGTTTCACAAGTTTTTTATATTTTCCTTTAATTCGCTCCAACAGTTTCTACTATAGTAGTTTTTGACAGAAGTTTTTTTGCTAAAGATGTACTCGTAGAAAATGATCGGTGGTTATATTTCTTCCAGACCCTATAACTGGTTCGGTGAGCTCGAAAACAACAAATTCATTAAGTGGTGTTGCTGATGGTCGCGTCTCATCCTTTCCCAAATACGGAAATCGAATATCAACAACCGTTGCCAACCAGAATTTGATTCCGAACTTATAGGGTTTTTTGGGCATATATTGTGTAAATCCGCATCTTACCTTAGTCACAAATAACTGGTCATCAACAGTAATATTTCCTAATAAAAATGTATTGAAGTCCTTTACGTTGTAGAAAATTAACTAACAATTAGAAAAACACGAAAACATGTTGTAGATTTACGAAATGTTTTCTTGTATTATTAGTAATATTATCACCTGGTTTATATAGCAGTTTTGGCCATTTTCTATAAATGTGTTTCATACCTTCCAGATGAAAGCAAATTTGTCGATCTGCAAACGCCGGCTTTCGCTTATTGTATCAAAACGAATAAATCGCATAATCTCTGTGAAATGATTTCTGCCCATTATTCGTGAAAGATATGCAGGACCCCATTTCTTATTTCATAAATTTGAACATTCAGACTTTTAGTTTCATATGCACCACGTGCTTACAAAATTGCAATAAAAGCATCCAAATCTGCTGAAGTTAGACTCCATTCGGATCCTAAATCTCGACGTGCTTCTGATTTTGTGCATATTTTTATATGATTCATAATGCGCTGGTCAAGTAACAACCAAAAATTCTTTCTTTACCTTGCCCTTAACAATATTGGGTTTCTTATATCCCGTTGGCCTCGATATTTTTTTGAAAATGGTAGGAAGCGGCGATCAAACAGTTCCATCGTTCCTCGAAGTTTCAAAATTTTTATTGTTCTCTTCACATTCGTTTTCTACTACGTTCACAACATTCTGTTCCTTATTATCTGTGTCAAATGGCTCAGAGTCAGTTTCTAATAGATCATATATACATACCATCCTCACATCTAGAATTTTCTCCTTCATCTATTTCAGAGCATAGTTTGCTTACATTGTTAATTTCTTGCAAAAATTTTCTATGCCTTAACATTATATGCTAAACTTTTGCCTATGTTTCAATAATGCCCGAAATATAAATTTATCTCTGTCTCAAGATGTTCTCTTTACAATAAGATTTCATTATAGTGCCCATAATATGCATCTTTTAATTGATATTAGGCAGCAAATTGCATCTACTGAGAAAACATTTCTCTTACATCTTGCGGATTATAATGAATTAAAAATGTATTTTAACTTCGGAAATTAGGATTTCAATTTTTCCAATTCAGGCATTAGACATTTTGCGCTTTTGAAGTCAGATCCTTAAATAGTCCTTGTAGCACTAGTATATAGCAATATTTGGGATGAACAAGAGGCAAACTCAGTGAACGACAGAGCAGCTTCTAGCCAACCAGAGGTAGCTACAAAGTAGAGATGAGATAATTATTAAAACGGGTAGCCACACATACGTTTTGTCCAAGCTGAAAAAGGAACTGGGGCAGGGCGAACACATCAACGAAATCGGATGGGCCAAGAAGAACACTACGGAGAACTTAATCCTCAAGGTCAGAAAACGATTTAATTCTGAGCCGCTAGTTAATGAAGTCATCAGAATCCTTGAGCCCATCGCCGCACGACTTACAGCCGGTAGCATGGCATGCATGGATGTGAAGGGTCTAGATGATGGCAAAATAGCGGAGGAAGTAGAAATGGTACTAGGAAAAGCCTTAGACAAGGCTGGAGGATATATGAAGGTTGTATGGCTACGCCAGTACGCAAAAAAATTAATAAATCTTGTTGTCGCAAACTGCACGGATTTTCGATCCTCCGGGCTGGTTGGACCCCGTGGTGAGAGCTAAGCTCTTCATCCAACGTCTTTGGCTCCTGAAGTTAGATTGGGATGAGGTGCCCCCTGAAGCAGTCACCCAAGTGTGGCAACAATTTCAAATAGAGCTCCCGCTGCTTGAAGATATATCCATCCCCCTTCATCTGGGGGACTGCAAGACCTCCACGGATGTCAGCATCATCGGATTTTGCGACGCCTCTGAACTGGCATTCGTTGCAGTAGTCTACCTGCGAGTAACTCCCAAACGTGGATCTTCGCCGCCCTTCTCGCTTCCAAGTCTCGGGTCGCTCCTCTAAAAAAGGTTAACATTCCTGCAGCGCCCATCTCCTGGCTAAATTAATGGGCTCCCTGTTCACTCAGCTCTCCTGCATCAGATCTCAACGCGTTGATGCCTTTAGTGACTCAACTGTCGCTCTATCCTGGATCGTTGAAGAATCCTATCGCTGGAAAACTTTCGTGGCTAACCGAGTCGCCGGGATTCAGGAAATTCTACTATCTTCTTGTTGGCGTCACGTTGCTACTTGATCACCCTTTATGGTGGACCGGACCTAGATGGCTGTAAGAACCTCCCGAACTATGGCCTGTTAGCAGCTTTGCTCACGTACCTGTATCAGAGGCAGTAGAAGAGGAACGCGCCCCACCCCCTCTCCAAAGCTTGCTTGCGACACAAACGTCTATTGGATTAGAGTGTCGTTTTTCCACTCTTACTCGCTTGCAGCGGGTGGTAGCATATTGTTCCGCTTTTTCACCAACGTAAAAACACCGCCAGAAAATCGCCAGTACGGACCACTGACTAATCAAGAGCTCCGTGCCGCCTTAACCTCCGTCCTGCTCCAACTGCAGCTCACCTCTTTCACCGTCGAGCGTACTGAAGCGGCAAATCCTCATACCCGGTCTCGTTTGGTACGCTGTCTGACACTGTTTCTCGATAACAACAGGATCCTACGTGTGGGCGATCGCCTCTCTGAATCCGACCTTGCATTCATAAACCGCCATCCAGCGTTGCTACCGAAGGCACATCCGTTCACCGACCTTGTCATCGATGATGCCCACGTGCTCAATATTCACTCCGTCAAGCGTTCTCGATCCTCGATGCTCGAAATGTTACTAGGCGCAGGATCGCGCGTTACAACCGCTGTTTTAATTGCAAACCTCGCCCCATTATCCAGCTTATGGGCTCGCTACCATCTGCTCGCATCAACGCCTCAGCACCATTTCTTCGAGTTGGCGTTGATTACGCCGGGCCATTTAACATCACTACTGGTCGCATCCGAGGTGCTCGTGTTACGAAGGCCTATATGTGCGCTTTCGTCTGCTTCGTCACCAAAGCTGTGCACCTTGAACTCGCCTCTGACCTCATTTTTAGTGATAACGGTAGGAACTTTGTCGGTGTTCATCAAGAACTTAACGACTTATCCCGATTCCTCGCCTCGCCAAAGCATCAAGCCGCCATCGCTGCAAGTGCCACTTCTCTGGGTACGGACTGGCGGTTCATACCACCTTCTGCGTCCCACTTCGGAGGGCTCTGGGAGGCCGCTGTCAAGTCCACCAAGCACCATCTTAGCCGGGTGGTCGGAACACAACTGCTTTCCTACGAAGAATTCGCCACCGTCCTCACCCAAGTTGGAGCCGTGCTCAACTCTCGGTTTCGGAGCACTTACACCAGGACATTTTCTCATCCAGCGGCCCCTCAATGCCCCGCCCCGCTAATTTCTGATCTTCCTCATATACCCGACAACCAGTTTGCCCGCTGGCATCTAGTCCAACGCATTTGGAATGACTTCTGGAAGCGTTTCTGCACACCCAGCAACGCTCTAAATGGATATCTCCACAATCCAACAAAGCATGGAATTGTCCGGGTCGCCGAAGTTAACACCGCTACGGGGATCTACACGCGTCCATTAGTGAAGCTTTGTCCTCTGCCTTCTAAATGATGACCGCAAGCACTCATGGCGGGCGGGATGTTCGGCCGCTTCACTATTTTGCCCGTGATCCTATTATTTTCGGGCGGTGCAAAAAATAGGACGGTTGCTAAGATATGAAAAACGATTTTCGTGTTTGTACGTCAAGACAATATCGTGATCGCGTACACTAGAATCGCCCGTGTTGGTGTAGCCAGATTCACGGACAAGGTACAGTGACATTTCGCCTGGTGAACATTTTTGTGGATATTGCGTCCGTCGACCCAAAGACTGCACAAGTATTGACAGAGGGGACCGCTGTAGACGTTACGTCAATCAACGACACGCGGAAAAGAACTGACAGGTCGATTCAAAGTGTTTTTCTTGTGCTACTTGGGGCATGGAGTCAAAACACTATGTAGGTATCGTAGCGCAAGATGCAGTGCCTACAGAGTGCCGTGTGAATCGGGCTTGGAAGGACGCAGCGACAGGCTCCAGTCAACTAACCAAACAAGACTTTAATCTACTGCAAAAGGCTGGCCATACAATATAAAATGGGAGAAGGGTGGTAATGGCACTGTTCTCAGGTGCCTTCAAGTCAACCTAAATAGGTGTCATGCAGCTAACGACCTTCTAGATGCGTATTCCAGAGAGATAAATCTCGATATTCTTATTATCAGCAAGCCAAACGCCAAGAGACTGACAGGATACTGGCTGAGTGATAGGTATGGCGAGATCGAAATATTGATCCGAGGAAAAGTCAAGGGGACCATTGGGGTCACAGGTAATCCACGCCGGGGAACAGTCTGGGCGCAACTAGAAGGAATTTACTACATAACGTGCTTTGACCCTCCTTACCAGACCGGCGATATACTTAGGGGATGGATGACTTTAAGAGGTGCGGACATTGGGGAGATTTCAACGCCCAGACTCCGGAATGTGGGGAAAGCTATATTATGCGAGGGGATAGTTACTAGCCTAGGTATTGGCGGAACTCGACCTGAAAGTGATCAACCACCGTGATGAGTCCACTCTCGTCAGGAGCAAAGCGACGTTATTATTGATCTAATTCTAGCTAACAAAGAAATACTTAGGCTGGAGGCAGAAACCTTCAGCGACCACAAGTATACCTTATTCGAGTACTGGAAAAAATGATCCTCAAGCGGCAGGTAAGACAACTAAGACGAGATATAGTGTGGGAAAGATGGATGCGGTGAAACTGAGGGAAGTTATGGAGGCTGGGGAATCTATCAAAGAGACAGCAGAGGAGTCGTGCGCAAGCTTCTCCAAAACACTCAGGAGAGCATGCAAGAGGGCAACTTCACAGATATGCCCCGAAGACAGACAGGGAAAGGCACCGGTATATTGGTGGAATGAGAAAGTGGCTGCTTCTCGCTCTGTAGCAAACATTGCGATAAGAAGAAGGAATAAGACCATGAGGTCAAAAATAATTTAAAGAAAGCCATATGTAAGGCCAAGAACTAAAACAAGAGGGAGCAAGCAATACAGATTAGTCGCTAGAAAGACGGCACTTCTTGGACTGTACCTGGAGGAGTCAGTGAGATAGAGCCGCCCTATTCCCTGACCAGGCACAGATGGGATGCAGAGGGAGACTAAAAAGATTGGAGATGTTACCTTGATTTTGAGCAGTTTACCGAGGAGAAGGTAGGGAAAGCAGCTGCCGCACTCTCAAAGAGAAAACTCCAGGACTAGGAGGAATAACGGGGGATGGCAGTAAGCTCGTATTTGGGCTCTAACCTAGACGAGTTTACATTACTCCTAAACTAGTGCACTAGACAAGGAGTTAGATCGACGGCGTACACAAGGGTTTAACTAATCCTTATCGAGGAAGGTGGAAAGGACCCAACAAAACAAAGAAATATAGAAAGACTGAGTAGGGCATTAAGGGATAAACATCTTTAATGTAATTTTTCCAACATCCTTCTGAATTTCCGTTATTTTTTGTTAGTTGGCTTTAAGATATTGAATTGACGAGGCGGATACATGATGAAACTACATAACACATTGAAATAAAATACATCTCTCATCTGTCTGAAGAACCCACTGTGTGGCGAAACATGTTGCAGTGTTCAACAATAAATGTTAAACACTCCCAACTATGTTGTTTTTTTTTTTCAAATAGTTGCCTTTGTTTTATTTTTTCTAAATATTATAAATATTGTTCTTAAACTTTTTAAATTATTTTGTATATCTTTCCCTATAATGTCGGACTTTTCTTCAAATTATTACTTTTTCAAAATTTCTAGAATTTATTACTAGGGAAAATATTTTTTTTACTAATCATTCTTCCCGATTTCTATAATTGCATAAATTCTTTGTTTCTTTTTACTTTTTCTTAATTGACATAATTGAAATTGTCAAATTGCTTTATATTACTTACACGTTTGCTTTAATTCTAGAATATCTTGTTTAATATTATCAAAATTTCCAAAAAGATTCAATTTTTCAGCGACTTTCATTTCTAAATTTTAGGGATCTATAATTTTTCAGCAATTTCTCTTCCAGATTTAAACAACTATGCAATACATTCTAGAAATAAACCTCATATTAATAGGAAAAATAAATTTTGCTTATATTTAATTACCTATATTAAATAATCCCGTAGAAATACCATCGCCATTTTGAAGTGAACATAAAAAGAACGCTCAAGTGTGAGAGGAAAATGTAGATTTATCATCGAGGGAAATTTCCGAACCGTTTATCAAACGACTGTCGCATACACTTCGAAAAAAATCCCCGGATTCCGATTCTACAAATTAATGAAGAGCAATGAATTATTTCCTGGCGCGCCAAATCAAACGGACGGAATTTTGCAAAACCGTAATGGAAAAGACGCACGACGATGAAATATTAGCGAACATTAGCGAATGTGGGATAGGGGGGGAAAGGGCGACTATTTTAACATTAGATACATCAGTCATGCACCATTTCCATTTCGTGCACTTCTTTGTAGTAGAAATATTTTTAAAATACAACATATATGAATAGATACATAAAATATTTATAATTGGAAAAATAATCTTAACTTAAATGTGAACAGAATAAATATTCATATAAAAATTGTTCCCATATACATATCCCTATTTTTTAATGTTATAAAACAGCGATAATTTTACAAAAATAATCTTAACTTAAATATGAATAGAATAAATATTCGTAAAAAAAAAATCACAAATGCTTTTCCCTATATTTTATTTTTATGTTATAAAAAAGAAAGAATTTTACAACGAATATTTAGAATAAATTTACACTAAAACAAAAACTAATTATACGTTAATAAATCTGAAAATAAATATCAATTTATAAGAATATGTTTGCGTTTTACAGTTGCTTTATATTACTATAATTTCCGTTTTCTCTGAAAACTAGGAGTTTTCATCATCTTAAAGAAATACATAAAACAAAAAGCTTTTAAGTTATACCCATTTTCGGCGAATGAACAATAATAACAAAATTATAAGTTTCTATTTTACTTACCTTTTAATCATCTGATATATTTCTTAAATCATTAAGACAGAAAGAAACCTATAAAAATTAAACCTAAGGACTCTAAAAAATTAATTCATTTAGACATGTATTGACACTGAAATATAAAATAACTGTTAGGTAGAAAATGTACAGAAAGCGTAGATAATTATTTATTTAGGTCTCTCAATTTTGTTACAAATTTTTACTTACCCATTACGTATTCAATGCAATAGATATTTACTTCTATATACAATTTCATATATGTTTATGTTATAAAACAGCAAGCATTTTACAACAGATATTTACAATAAATCAAATCTACGTTAACAAATATATAAATTAACATCAATTCAGAAGGATATGTTCCAGATATACAGTTCTTTTACTTTAGTATAATGTTAAAACTTAAAATAAAGTTAATTATTTCGATGCAGATTTTATTTATTGAAAGGAAATTATATAAAAATTTCATATGTATTACAGAGAAAAAACATAAAGCTATACTTTATATACGGAATGGACCATTTGTTTTAATATTAAATGAAGCACTTTTAACAATAAATCTGTATCATCATTTGTCAACATTTAAATATTTACAACATCACAGATATACTACATAAACGTTAAGCCTTGTTTTGTAAGCATTCGCGAGATCTCTTTGTTTTATTAATTTGATATGGATTATTTTCTACAGTAAAGTACTTATCGATAGTAATTTACGTTTGTAATTATTTTATTATATTTTATTCAGGTTAAAATTTGCTTATTAATAAGTTGACATCCCAATTATATTTCTTGTTTTCAGTTGATATCAGATAATTTTTATAGTAGTACCCAAACATCTTATAAATCTTTTTTTTAAATTCCTTTAAAACAATATTTCTGTTGAGCTGCAATCCTTTTCTAATCTTTTAAAAATACATTCTAGTTTAGTTTTACTACCTACCCAGAATTTGTTACGGCTGAGGTTTGGTACTATCTTTCTAATTTCTTTCTTTTTGCGTTTGTTCTTTAAACATTTCATTAAAAACTAGTTACTTTTTTGTAGCACTCAGTGCGTAATTTTCTTCACTACCTGCAAAACTCGTTTCGAGTAATGAATTTCGGTACTAAAACTATTTTCACTATTAGCAAAACCAAACCAAGTGTTTAATTAACCTTCTAATTAACATAAAACTGTTTCACCACGGGTTAAGTGAGAATTTAATTAGTCGTACCGTAAATGTTACATTTGAATTTCTGCAATAATTAATCCTTCAATTCTAGTCAATAAAATAATACTTACAATTCCCTTCTAATTTGTTCTTTTATATTATTATTCGTGAATACAAATTTTATTTTAAATGAGACATAATTTCTTTGTTTTACCACTTTATTGTGCGTCTCCTTATTCATTACATTCAAGATGTACCACCACAAAGCAAACGTGTCTACAATTAAACATTTTATTTTATTTTACTTTTCATTTTTAAGCTACTATTCTATATTATATTGCTTTAGCTTCAGTTTCAAAACAGTAAACATAAGTCTGGGTACTTTTATTAGTACTCTTGAAATTTTCTAGATTATACTTATAAATAAATAATTTGTTCTAAGCACTTACTATTAAATTTTAATTTAGATTCTCGATATTTTTTGTAGAATTCTTTTAAGACATTACATATCTGTAGAGAAAATTAAACATATTAATGTTGAACTTCTCTTATTTTTAAATTTGTCTTTTTAGGTAGTACTGTCACAAGTTTTAATTGAAGCTCAATTTCAAACGAAATGTGAATTTACACTAGTGTCTTAATATTAAATCTATCGAATGTTTGGTAGTACTGTAATAACACATTGCAAAATACTGTAGGAAATAAAATGTTTTAATATTGTCCAAGATTTCACTTTGCTTAGACTCTGGATGATTTTTGGTACTACCTTTCAGCTGTTGTTAAATCACTTTTACTAGCTTTAAAATTCGTTTCAACCCCGGTTATGTTTCTATAGTCTATAGAGTACCAGTACTACATTTTAATTTTATTTAGCAGTTCATAACATTTTAAATTTTGTTTCCAATTAAAAATATGCAAAGTTGTAATAGTACTCTTTAATTTATTACAGAAGCGTGTTAAAATAGACAGTTTCATTTTAACACTTCTTTATAAAAAATTTTTTGCAGTTTATTACTTAAATTAAAATTTAATTTGAGGTTGTGTTCCAATTTAAATTAGTAGTACTCCTGTACAGGAAATTATAAACTTAAATTTGACTCTCTTTTTCATTTAAAATTTACCCTTTTTGGTAATACACTTTCTGACATTTTTTTTTAAATTTCAAAATACTGTTGTCATTAATATTTTAATTTTATAATTTGTTTTCAATTTAAATTTGCAGAATTTTTGGTAGTACATTTTTAAGATATTACAAAATAGTAGTAGTAGAACTGTTATAAGTTTAGTGTATATAGTATTGGTAGTACTATTTTAAAATATTAAAATGCGGTATAGGAGATTTCCCTTTTTAGGTAGTACTGTTCCAAGTTTGCAGTATTTATCTTTTATTTTTTGGAATTCCGTTCGACCTAATTTTTTGTAGTACCCTTCAGTTTTTATTAAATTTCTTTCAACCCCTTAATAATTCATTTGATTATTTTTTTTTTAAATTACTCTATTGACTTTTTATAATTTTTAAATTGTTTTCAATTTAAATTTTTGGTAGTACTCGTTTAAGATATTGCAGAACAGTATATAAATGAGAAATTTTAATTGTAGCACTCTTTTCTCTCTTCTCATGTGATATTGCATTTTTTAGGTAGTACTTTTACAAGTTACATTAGTGCTTATTTATTTAATTTCTATTTACAGTAGTGCTGAAAATTAAATTTTAACTCTGATTATCATTTCCATTTTAAATTGGCCGTTTCAAGTTTAAATTAATTTCTAATTAGGAATTAAAGTTGTATCACAGCTTACACAAAAGAGGAACCTCCCAAAAAAGCACAATATAAGGAAATGCACCCCCACAATTCAACAGAGCACAACTCACTCTCAAACTTGTAGCTGTTTTCACACACTGTGAGGTCAGATAATTGTGCTAGTTCGCAGCCAGAAGAAACTGTTCATCAAACCAATGCTTTCCAAATCAACATTTGGCAGTCGGTTTTAAGACATTACAGAGTACTATAGAAAATTAGTCATTTTAATTTTTAATTTCTATTCCATTTAGAATCTGACTTGGTAGTACTGGGTAATTTTTATTAATATCCTATCTTTTTAGTTTTTATATTCAAAATACCGCTAGACCTTATTTTGTTAGTACTTTTCAATTATTGTTAAGTCTCTGTTATGACCTTCAAGATTCATTTCTACCCTGTTTAATTTTTCGTAATACTCTATAGACTATCAGTACTACATTTAAATTTACTTTTGAGCAGTTATTATAAATTGAAATTTGCCGCATTATTGGTAGTACCTTTTAAAGATATTACAGAACAGTATAGAAATTTGAGAATTTTAATTTCTGCTTTCTTTTTCATGTAATATTTTCCCTTCTTAGGGAATTTTAACTTTGATTCCCTGTCCCATTTGCAATTTGATTTTTAGGTAGTACTGTTATAGGTTTAAATTAATTTTCCAATAGAAATATAATTTTAATTTATATATTTATCTCCTAAAATCTATAAAAGTTTTGGTAGTACTATTTTAAGGTGTCACAATTAATAATTAATTATAGAAAAGTGGACATTTTAATTTTTGCTTTCCTTTTTAATACAAATCCCTTTTTTAGATAGTACTGTTCCACGTTTTCACTTCGTTTCTACTCTAGGTGATTTTTACTACTGCCCCTTACTTTCCAGTATTTCTTATTTAATTTTATTAAATCTCATTCAATACTTTGAAAATTTCTTTCGACCCTGACTATTTTTTTGTAAAATAGATTTTCTTTTAAACGTTTATAGGTACTATATTTTGTATTTTTTATTTTTGAGAAGCTTATAACATCAATGATCATTTTAATTTTATCTTACGTTGATGATTGATATTTGGTGAATTTTAGGTAGTACTATTTTAAAGATTTTACAGGACAGTATAAGAATCTATTTTATTTCATATATGCCTTATTTAGGTAGTACTGTTTCAAGTTTACAATAATGCTTATTTATAAATAAAATTTCATTTAGAATCTGTATAATTGTTTATAGTAATCTTTTAATATTTTCTAGAGTAGTTTAGGAAATTAAATTTTACCTTTGACTATCTGTTTTATTTCAAGTCAAAAAATTCAATTTCCTAAACTACCTGAAGCTTGAATTAATGCTCAATTTGAAATTAATGTTTAATTTCCACTTTTGTATTTAATTGAGATCTATCGTATTTTAATATTTCTGTTGTCAGATATTTCAGAGGAGATTATGAAATTTATTTTTAAGCACTTTTTAATTTAAAATATGACTCTATTTTAAGTAGTACTTGAATTTTTTAGTAGTACCCTTCAGTTGTTATTATATCTCTTTTAGTACCTTCAAAATTCATTCCGACCCTGGTTATTTTTTCGTAATATTAATTAGAAATTTTATTTTTAATCTCTTTTTCATTTAAAATGTTACTCGATTTTAGGTAGTACTGAATATTTTTTTCTAATAATTTATTTAATAACAACTGAAGAGTACTTCACTCTTTAGTTGTTATTAGATGTCTTCTAGTACCTTCAAAGTTTATTTGTACCCTGATCATTGTTTTCGTAATATTCTATACCAGTACTACATTTAATTTATTACATAAATAAAAATCTTAATTTTCTATTTTCTTTGCAATCGAAATTTACAGAAATCTTGGTACTACTGTTTTACTAAGCAGTTTATAAAAAATTTAAATTTTGGTGTCAAGTTTTGTTTTCAATTGAAACTTGCAGAATTTTTGGTAATACTTTTTCAAAGATATTACAGAACAGTATAAAAGATGATACATTTTAATTTTTGCACCATTTTTCATGTGATATTTGCCTTCTTAAGGTAGTACTGTCACAAATTTGTATTAACCCTTATTTAGAATTAA
Source organism: Ontholestes murinus (assembly GCA_963969525.1). NCBI lineage: Eukaryota > Metazoa > Arthropoda > Insecta > Coleoptera > Staphylinidae > Ontholestes > Ontholestes murinus. The sequence goes on along the minus strand of OZ018390.1, from coordinate 68,525,067 downwards.
ATTTTAAATTAGAATGGGTAATTGTTGGTAGTACTTTTCAGATGTTATTAGATCTCTTTTAGTACTTTCAAGATTTGTTTGGACGCTGATAATTTTTTTCTTCGGAATATTCTATAGAAGTACTAAAGTACTAAATTTATTTTCTTTGAGAAGTTTATTACATAAATAAAAATATTAATTTGTTTTGTTTTCAATCGAAATTTGCACAAATCTTAGTAGTACTGCTTTACTTGGCAGTTTATAAAAAAAAATTGATTTTAAGTTTTCTTTTTAATTGGAATTGCAGATTTTTTGGTAATACCTTTTTAAGGATAGTACAGAACCGTATAAAAGATAGGAAATTTTTATTTTTACACAATTTTTTATGTGACATTTACGTTGTTACAAGTTTATATTAATGCTTATTTAGAAATTTAATTTCAATTTACACTCTTATCTCCAATTGAAATCTACGTAATTATTGGTAGTACTCGTAGTTTTAATTAACACGTTTCAGTTTAATTGAAATCTATAGTATTTTAATACTTCTGTTATCAGACATTACAGAGTACTGTAAGAATTAGAATTTTATTTTTTAATCTCTTTTCCATTTAAAATGTGACTCTATTTTAGGTAGTAGTAATTTTTTCGTAGTACTCTTCAGTTGTTATTAGATCTATTTTATTACCTTCAAAATTCGTTTCGACCCACGTTATTTCTTTCTGTAATATTCTATAGAATCGCAGTACTACATTTATTTTCTTTAAGAAAATTATCAAATGAATAACAATCTTAATTTTTTGTTTTGTTTGCAATTGAAATTTGCAGATATCTTGGCAATACGGTTTTACTAAGCAGTTTATAAAGAAATTTTTGTTTTCAATTGCAATTTGCAGATTTTGTACTACTTTTTTAAAGATATTACTGAACAGTATAAAACATGAGAATTTTTAATTTTTGCAATCTTCTTTATGTGACTTGCAAGTTTGTAATAATGCTTATTTGAAATAAAACTTTATCTCTCATCTCCAATTGAAATCTGCTTAATTATTGGTAGTACTGTTTTCAGAATTTTCAAACTAATATAAAAAATTCACTTTAATTTTAAGTCCTAGTTGTATTTAAAATTTTTACATTTTTTAGGTAGTACACTTACAAGTTTATATTGACGCTTAACTAAAACCATAATTTGAATTAACACTTTTTTTCTTCAATTAAAATCCATTGGATGAATTAAATTCTCACTTAACCCGTGGTGAAACATTTTTATATTAATTCTTGAATGTTGTCGGCGTTTACTTGGTGGTAAATTTTGATTAAAATTTAATAAAACACGTTTCTCTTTGTTTTACCAAAATAGTCCACTATTGTGAAAAGTGTTTTATTTAATGTTTATATTAATTTGAGATTTCACATAACACACCAAGAGTTTAATTTGGATCTATAGAATTTTTAAAAATTTGGTACTACCTTTTCTTTTTCGGTTTAATTTTCAAAATTCTGTTCGACCTATTTTTGGTAGTACTTTTTAGTTGTTTAAAATCTTGAAAATTTGTTTGGATCTGGTTAATTTTTATAGTACTTTATATGTCTTTTTTTAAATCACCTGTACCATGGAGCAGGTTGTAACACAAATTGATATTTCGATTTTAAGGCTTGTTACCAAATTTACAGAATTTTTATTAGTACTCTTTAAAAGTATTATAGAATAGTATGAAAAATTAGAATTTTAAATTTTGCATTTTTTTTCATGTGACATTTGTTTTATATAGTACTGTTACAAGTTTAAATTAATGCTCATTTAGAAATAGAATTTTAATTTACGAGAGTCTAACTATAATCGGACTAAGTTTTGGTAGTTAACTTTAAAGACTTTTCAGAATAGTATAAAAAGAAAGTTTTAACTTTGTCCCTTTTTCAATTAAAACTTGGCTTTTTCAAGTAGTATTATTAAAAGTTCAATTAAATTCTATTGAACTTTTGGTGGTACTGTTTAAGAACATTACAAAGCAGTATTAGGAATTATGAATCTAAATATTTTTCATTAAAAAATTGCTACACTTTTATATAAATAAAACTTTTTAATCACTTTCAAATATTTATATTGTGTAAAGCTACAATTTTTCGCCACAATGTGGTTTCTTCAGGTGAAGAAATGATAATTTGCCGTGTTTTAGGTAGTACTGTTTCAAGTTTGCACTTCGTTTTAGCTCTGAGTGGTATTTCTCTTTTTATAGTTTTTTTCTTAAATTAGAACATTCTGTTAGATTTAATTTTTGTTAGTATTCTTCAGTTGTTATTACAATTAGTTCAGTACCTTTAAAATTCGCTTTGATCCAAGTTATTTTTTTAGTACTTTTGAGTTTTAATTTACATCTTTGTCTCTAATTGAATTCTATTCTAGTTTTTAGTAGTACTCTCAAATGAAAATGTGAGTTAAAATTAAAAATTTTCATTTCCTATACTGCTGTGAAGTAAGGACATTAGAGCAGTAGAGAAAGTTTCATTTTAAATTTGCCGTTGTTTTAGGTAGTACTGTCCCAAGTAAGTAATTTGACTCTAGGTGATTTGTGTTACTACCTCCCTAGGTTTTCCTTATGATTTACAAAATTTCGTTTCACTTAATTGTTGGTAGTACTTTTGAGTTGTTATTAAATCATTATCATTTGCTGTTTTCTAGGTAGTACTGTTCCTTAGCAATTTGTTACTACGTCTCTAGGTTTTTCTTTTGATTTACAAAACTTCGTTTCACTTAATTTTTGGTAGTACTTTTTAGTTGTTATTGAATCATTTTCAGTACCATTAAAATTCCCTTCGAACCTGTTTTTTTATAGTACCCAATAGATTATTTAAAATTATCTGTACTACATTTCTAATTTGTATTTTTTGAGCAGTTTATTTAAACTTCTGTTTAAAATTGAAATTTGCAAAAATTTTGGTAGTACTCTTGTAAAATATTACTAATCAGTTTAAAAAATAAAAAATAAACAATTTAGGCATTGTTTTACATGTGATATTAGCCCTTTTTTAGGCAGCACTGTTACAAGTTCACATTATAAACATTATTCCTCATTCTCGTTTCCAATTGAAATTTGTCAAATTTGTAATAGTAAACTTCAACACTTTTTAGAACAGTATGGAAAATAAAATTTCAACTTTCTCTTTTTTTGATTTTAACTTTTTTTTTAAATAGTACTATTACAATTAAAGCCCAATTAGAAATGAAATTTTAATTTACACTCTTATTTACAATTGAAATCAATACATTTTTTGAGAGTGCGGCTTTAAGATATTAGAGCGCAGTATAAAAAACTAGAAATTTTATTTTATTTTTTAACCTTTCCTTTGAAGGTAGTACTGTTTTAAGTTTACTAGAACTAGAAATTTTAATTTTACTTTTTTTACCTTTCCTTTTAAGGTAGTACTGTTTTAAGTTTACTCTTCGTTTCGACTTTTCGATTTTTGGTACTACTCATTTCTCTAGATTTACTTTTAGTTTTTGAAACTTTTGTCAGTATTCACCGATTTTAAAAACTTCTGATTATTAATAAAATAATTACAAACGTATCCCTATTAAAATGATTACCTTAACAAACCTAATATCCTTAAGCTTAAGTTACAAAAATTCATTACATTAAATCCTTGGCCGCACACCACACAGACACATATATACAAAAATAACCACAATTTACCTCCATGCTATTATTATTAAATATATTTTTTTTTGGCACACTTTTTATACATGATGCGTTTGTACATAATTTTCAAAAGTCCTCGGGCGTACGAGACACAAATAAACGTTACGTGAAAGACTTTAACGGGTCATTTATTTCTGTTCGCCTTGTGCCGGCGACAGGAAGCATTAAGGGACAACAACCCTCCGCATGATTTAAACTCGTCACAATGAAATAAGCACCACTTAGATAAATACGCGGGTCGATAAAAAAAGAGCCGGAAAAGGGACGTATAAACGTTTGCCTTAAGTGCGAAATGCTGTAGTCAATGTGGAATGTCACTCTGTTATTGCAGAAACAGGGTTCTTGTATATGGGTGGTGATAAACAAAGAAATCTTTGATTATTTTAAGTGCGGAGTAAAATATTTTATTATTATATTATAAATTATCATTAAAATAACCTTCCTTTTTATACTAGTGTTAAATGAACTGAAGGTACAAGAAAAAAACTTTTATCACATCTGGTTGATTGACCGAAACTCTTTGCTTAAATTCAAAGTTCAAATGATGTTCAATCGTTTAAACCAAAGGTCTCCAAGCTAAAATTCACCAGTGTCATCAATCCGGCCTGCGACAGCGAATTTAACAAGATTATGCTCGTTTAGAGCGCGTACTATGTGATAAGTCTAAAAATTATAGATAATGGCAGAAAAAATAAAACGGTTTTGGCCCTTGTAACTTATTAGAGTAAACAGTATGGCCCTAAAGCTGAAAGTTTGAAGACCCGTGGTTTAAACCAGCACTTACCTAAGTATTAATTTTTTACATCATTAAAAAGAGTAGTTGTAAGCAACTAGGGAATAATAATTAATATCTGCATTTACCTGATTGATAATTTTATAATTTGTTTGATTGTGTAATGTCATTGTGTCGAGTTTTATTCTTATTATTATTAATATTAATAACAAAGTACTAACAATTTCAATCCGCTATTATTGTCGCAACCCACTGTACATCGATGGCCCCATTACCCCCTGGAGCAGCGGCCGTGTCAGACGAAGTCCGTCGAGTACTCGCCGCTGGAGAGCGATGGTGAAGAGGGCGCCGCCACCAAAAGTGAGCAGTTGCTCGCCGCCTCGGTATCCTCGTCTTCTTCCTCATTCGGGACCATGCAGCTTCTGGATCATAGCTCGATGACCTCGGGACCTTTCCAGGTGATCCCCGCCCTCAGCAGGTTGCAGTACCGCATCACGCCCGCTATCGCTATAACCTGGAACAATTTTTATAATTAACCACCAAGAAGAAAGTAAAACGAGAAAGTTGCAATCATCTAATAAAATTAAAAGTGATTGAAGAATAATGTTTTATTGATAGTAATTAAAATATGTGATGTACACCAAAAATTAATTTTGAATTTGTTGTACTTGCTTCTCTCTGCACCTCATTAGTATTCTACAGTTCCGTACCCGAGCGCCAAAACACGAGTTAACCGAACGTTACCACCATTATAGGAAATAACAGTGCCTCGACCTCGATGCCGCGGAGAAAAGGAGATAGAACTATGAAAAACACACAAATATCTATAACAGGACCAGTACAATCAGATTAAATTAGCTCCCCAAAACCTTGGGCTCCGTATCGCTGCTTCTTTTGAGGAAAGCGGCACAGGACGACCAGATCCCCCAAAGTCATTTCGCCTGAGACTAGAAAAGACGTTTTGGTTCTACACTAGTCATAATAACAATCACGTAGGAGAGTTTGTAGTTGGTTGGAGTGCGACACCACCCTAGCATAAGGATGTCCATGCAGGATTCACTCTCCTCTTCCAAAAAAAGGATAATCAGATTTATTTTGAGCCTATGCAAGCTGGACATCTACTCAAAGTAACCAAATTGAAGACGCACCAACGAACAGTAACATTCGAACATCCGAATCACCATTTCAAACATTCTACCAGGTCCCCCCTCACATCACCCCAGCCGACAAAATGTATATGCACAACGTCACTTGTTATCTCTTCGCTTCGCTACGCACAATAAACACTTGTTCAGCTCCGACTCTCCATGACCCGTAATCAAACAATCATACGACTACAGCTACTTTGTACATTATCCTTTTTCTCAACAAATTTCATATTTTTCTCAACACGCTGACACGGAAAAAGGAATACGAAATCGAACGCAAAGAAGATTATGCAAATAATAAATCCCGAAACATCAGTGCGTTAAAAAGATGTCCATTCAAAATTGTGTGAAATATTATATATGTCCGAGCAGAGGACTTGCAGCATGTTCACATCAATTCGATGGAAGAAGAGACCCGCTACGAGTAAACAAATCACGCTGTATAAACAAAAAGAAGAAATAACTCATGACGAGGCTCTAAAGGTGATTTCATTCATCCTAAAAGGAGAAGCAGTTATTTGCTGACAGAGCGAGATCTACTTGTAGCGATGCTCTACAACAACTTTGAAAATACTTGGCACCCACCAAACCGGCGCATAAGATATTATCGCGAACCGGTGATATTTGAGACAGAAAATATCAAGTTGCTTTCTGTTCACGAGTATGTACGCCTATGAATATATCTTGGATATATTCAAAAATCCTCAAAAACAGACCAAGACTATAGATCAATTTATCCTCAAAGAAAAAATAGCAATGCAGGCTGTCACTGCAAAGCTAAGTAGTTGAAGAGGGACTCGTTGATAACGCACTAAACCCCGAAGCGGTACCTAGATGTTCGTTTTGTATGAGAACGAATCATACCTGAGACGAATGCCGGAAAAGGAAGAACAACGCCTCCGCACTGACAAGGACACCCAAGCAAAATAATATAAGTTGCTTTGGCTACAACACCTCAGAAATGGTTCGAAGCCAATGCTCAAAATCACATACCATGCTGATAGAAAAGCATAAGCACTGAAAGTTCGATTATACGGGAAAAATCCTGGGCATGAATTACGCTATTATCACAGAAAATATATTCCCCCCTCTTGCGGAGGCGAATCAATTTTCAAACAAAAATGGAACTCCTCACCCTGGCTGACGGTGTTTTCCTAATTCAGAAGGTATAAATCACTACAGTGCGGATAAATATTTAAGGATTTTTCATAAGAAAGGAAGTAGGAGTTCTCACAGGAACCCGCATAGAAGCGGGAATGTGCATAGATGCTATTCCAGGTAGATTTTATAACCAACCCATGAGCTACGAGCTATGTTATTGAATTTCAGTTGAGAAAAGGCCGAAAAAAGCCACATCCACCATCGTTGCTTTCGTGAAGAAGATAGCAAAATCGAAGGCGAAGTAGTCGTCTCTGTCGGAAGCAAAAACCCCAAAGTCCCCAAACCGAAGAAAGCGAAAGTAGCTTCGAAAACTATTGCAATAAAACCGCCTACCATTACGAGTTAGAAAATCCCAGGATAGGACACGCCATCCCTGTAAAGAAAAAACGAAACAGAGAAAGCCGAATTGTTTCCGGAACCATCAAGACAAGCCAATTCCAGCGATCCCGAAAACTATAAACATCCTTACAAATGAAATTAATATCTCTGGTCCGCTCATATCAAATTATGAGGACGAATGCCCCCAATTGAACACAAGCGGATTTCAATAATGTTTTAGATGAAGATAGACATAAAAGAGTACCGCATTCCCACTAGAGACAACCCACCAATCTACCAACAAAAGCCCTATCGCCTCTCGCCGCTGAAAAAGCAGGAGCTATATGTACAGCTAGAAATAGAAGGAATTATTCAAGAAACCATATCATTTTGGTTGGCACTGGTGGTGATGGTTCCGAAAAGAACTGGCAAAACGCGACTATGTGTCGATTACCAGAAGTTAAATCCTATAACGACTCCGAATACTTTCCAATGCGGAGAATCAATGATCTACTTCAAACTACAAGAGGAAACAAGTGGATAACCACGCTAGACCTCCGATTAGGCTGTTGGTAAGAAGTGAACAGCTTTTATATGTTAGAAGTTAAATATTACCACTGCGTGGCTACATTATAACCTCGTAAGGAATAGAAGTCGATTCAGAAAAAGTAGTCACCATTATTAGTTGTAGGAAGTCAACAACCAAAAATGAGGTGATCAACTTCGTGCAGGCATTTCATCCTTAATTTAGCTCGACCACCGATGTCAGCATTAAAGAAAAACACTGAACTTATCTGGAAAGAAGAACGGGAAAAGGCATGCAGGACTTTCCATCGATTTCTGTCTTCACCATCAGTTTTGCAGCAGATCAAGGAAAACATACCTTTCAAAACCTCAAAACTGACGCAAGCTATTACGTCATTGGGGCAGTTTTTAAGGGAGATTATCGATGAACATCCAGTATTATTCGTGAGTCGACTTCCAGCTTCCGCTGAACGAAACTACTCAACCACCGAGAGGGAAGCACTTGCAATCGGCTGGAGTATCAATAAGTTAGTTTTATATAGTTATTCGTTTGCCTTTCTACCTTTCTTTATAATGCATTACATTTTTACTTCTTATTACAAAAGCTAATTTGTCATATATTATGTTTGTCATTACTTCCTGTCTTTTGCTGTCTCTTTTTAATTTTCCCATGTTGTATCATAACACTTGCTCCTTTATTTGACTGTTCTTTTCTAGGTCTCCCTTTTTTTGTTTTCCTGTTACTCGCATCTCGTACATTTTTCTTGTGATTATATTCTATTGGTTTTTCTTTATTTTCTCCTGTATGGATGATGAAATGTTTCGTTCGTTTTATTTTCTATTTTTCTGAGTATTCTCATTTACATTAGATTTATTGTTTCTATGTGGTTTTTTTTTTGTCATTGTCTATGTTTCGCTGCTATATTAGTATATTTTCTATATAAATGTTTGTTCCCTTCAATTTTGCTTTAGTTTCCATTATTCTTTGTTTTTCTTCCCATTGACTGATTACTACTCTCAGTATGTTTTTTTTCCCTTCCTTCCTTATTTTTGATTTTGTGGCTTGTTTTTGCCTTCACTGTCACTTCTAGTTTTTGCTTTATTATTTGTTCGATTTCTTCGTTTCTTTGGTTATTATTATGCTAATTCTTCGTTTAACTCTTTCTTGTTTTTACAGTTTATTTTCTAGATTATTTAATTTGTCTTCCAGGTTATCTTTCACCGTTTCCTATTCCTCTGCTATCTGTTCTTATTCTTTCTTTGTTTTTGTGAATTCTTCTTGTAGATTTTTCATTTTCTGATGTTTTATTTTTATTTCCTCTTTTATTTACCGGTGTTCTATGTTAATTTCCTTTTTGATCTCGGTCATTGCCTCGTCTAACTTCTTTATGATTTCTTCAATTTCTTTCTCTTTTATCTCCTTTTCTCTGTTTTATTGTTTTTGACTATTTCTCATTATTTTATATTTTTCTTTATTTACATTATTTTCGTCTCCCACGTATCGAACTCTTCGGGGCTTTCTTCTTTTCTTTTCCTCTTATATTTTCTTTTATTGATGCAACATATTAGTTCTTCTCGGTTCAAGTGTTTCCGGGTTTATAGGCTTTTTAGCTGTTTTTCTACTTGTTCATTTGTTTTTCCTAATTTTCGTTTTATTTGTTTGATTTGGCAGCGTCGCTTTTATTTCGTCTCTGCTTTTTCCGCCACCTTTCCAACCTCACTTTTCTGAATTATTTCTCAGTTTTTTATTACATTTGCATGCCATTTATATTTCTTCATTCACTTTTTTACTTATTGTTCTCGTTTCTACCTGCCACTTCCTTACTTTTTCTGTGTCTTATGGCTACTTGTACCAGCTCTGATTAAATTTTTCGATTAACTAATCCTGATCAACTTTAACCAAAGTATTTCTCTTGCACTGTCCGCTGATTAGGTAACCATCGATTAAAGAGTAATAATATACAGAGCACACGTTTTTACAGGGTTTTCATTCATATTTTTGGTATTTTTCTGCTGTACAATTGAGAACTGTGGCACTTCTGTATACGTAACCTATGTATAAAAAATGTATGACAAATGTACATAAATAACTTGACTATTATAAACGTCCTGACGTTAGTTGCTGAGCACCTGGCACATTAACCGGCCAAAATAGGCTGATTAAATATTTAACGTTTTTGGGAGACTTTCAGCGTGGTTACGTTGGGATAAAGGGCGATTTTCCGTTAAGTAGGCACTAATGATAAAATTTGTGATTTGTTTTTCCATCTATTGAGTTATTTGGGCAAGATGATTTGATATAAGGGTTTCAAATACATCCGTGTGATAATTTTGCTCGAGTTTTGTTATTAAATTATCTAAAATAGATGCTTTATTATTTGAAACTCTCGTATGAGTCTTTAAAGTAATATTTGCATGAGAAGTTAAAGTTTTAATTAGATTTTTAACTTCAATTGATTTAGGAGTATTTTTATTAATATTATTATTAAAATCACGAGTGATAGAATATACGGCATTTTTCGGACAATAATTTTTGCATAATTGTCTCTAATTTATTTAGAAACACTTTTGTATTATTTATTATTATTGTCCGGATATTAATATATTACAACACAAATATATACCGTTTTATATGATTTCCACTGGATTGATTCATGCGCACTCAAATTACTTATTAATTCGCATAGAATTGATGTCAGTTCTCACAATGTATTGTATGTCTTTATGCTCATATAAAACTGATCCACCATAAGATATTTCCCGAGGTTCTTCCGGTGCTCGACAGTATGTGGTTGCCAGATTGTTTTCTATTGTGATTAATTGGAGACTGTTGTGATTCTGCCAATGTTATGTAATTGCAAGAATATTACAATTTATTTGAAAATTTAACATGGCTTAAATTTGTATGTTTTGAATTATTAATTGAACGACCGTTCAAATGTACGAGGAATATTATTTCTTATTCTGTTCCTGAGGGATTTGTTGTATCTATTTTTTTTTTATTTTTACTCTTTCCAATAAAATTTGGTTGTATAATCATATTACTGGGTCATAATTCTGCACGTATTTTTTTCTACTCCTATCTTGATTGCCCTTTTGTTTTCAGTTCGTATTTTCACTTCCGTAACCTGGATTGAACCATCAGAATAAATATATATATTTACATATTTTCTATTTATATAGTTTTTAACATCTGATTCGGTTGTAATTATATTGGCTCTGTCTAAGAAATACCAAACTGTTTGGGCTGCTGCTGTTTATTCTGTTGAATCTTGTTTTCCAGTTCCCAATATTGAGTTTCGTTGCCTTCTTTCGTGCCTTCTTGCAGACTTCATTTTCAGTTGCTGCTTTGTTATCATTAGTTTTGTTTTCCATTACTCCAGTTAACGCGTTTTTTTAGTTGTGGAACGGTTATTATATTTTTATTTCGATTGGTTTTGTTTCTCTAATTGTTTATGTTTTTTTGGATATCAAATATCGCATTATTTCTTTTTGGAAATTCTTGTTTTTGTTTACTTTTAGAATTTCATTGAAATTTAGAGGCTTGCTCTATCTGTCAATTGGTGTTGTCATCCACTATTAAATCTGTAATTCCTTCATTTCCAATAACAAACCTCGAAAATACGTCACTTATCTAATAAATACTTTGTTTATGATTAGGTTATGGTTATTATTTTGAAGTAGTTGCTTCTAGTTTTGATACGATCTTGCTGCGATATTCAGCTTTTTGTATAAGTGCTTTGTTGGAGTTACCTTAAATTATGCAGATGTTGTTAGGCTGTGAGTCCTTCATTAGCTAAGTAAAACATGCAGGGTGGAATAATGCATTACATTCACTACACTCTACGACTTCTCTAATGACTGATTTTTTTTTTACAATATTTGTAAGCACTTTACTTTCAGATATATTTTCTTGAAAGCCAGCATTGTTGCTCATCATGGCTCTAGTTTTCATGTATATGCCAGAAATGGTTAAAATCAAAGTTTCAATTACTTACGGATGACATGATCGTGCTATCCCAGAACCCACGAGAAGATATCAGCAACTTAACCATGATATTTTTAACTTTTCGAAAATACAAATTCCGGATCAATCATTATAAGACAAATATTGGGCAACTTAAAATACCGTTCCTTGACAACATTATAAACTCGCAAAATATAGAAGCCACGACCAACAGTGCTCCCCCTAAATTATTGTTATCAGTAACATATATTTCCTCCTCCACCCATTCACCGTCGGCAGCCAGCATGGTCGCAGATTCCGCCAAGGCACCATAGGCAGTTGCTGTTGTCTATCTTCGTTTGCAGAGGACAGTTTTGGAGGCATCCGTATCCCGTAAGGAGCTGTGAGAGGTGAAATATAAGTCTCGCCATATTTTCTGTTCAGCCATGCGCCCAAGCGGGGAATAAGGCACCAAGCATTGTAGCAGTGGCAAGACCAGGACTCCGTCATACATCGAGTTCCACAGGGAGGGCCCAAGCACGAAGCCCTGGGGGCATCTTCCGTGACTGCCCATATCTCCGTTGCTCCCTCTTCGCCGATGAAGAGAACCTCACAGTCGCTATCAGGTGCTGCGGGACACCTCTGAAGCTTAGGAAGTCGATACTCGCCTGCCAAAGAATCGAATTGAAGGCATTCTTGACGTAAATTGCAATCGCCAGGCAGTTTCGCCTCAACATCTAAGATGCAGAGAGGCCTGTAGACCCCGGGAGTTTCCAAACCAGTCGCGCTCTCTTATATGCCCGTGGAAAACTCCTCTTGGTAGGAATAGATTGAGGAGCCCCGTAACGTGGGATGTGGAGTTAAGTGCGCAACTCCTCAATACTACGTTAGGTATCCCCCAGGTCCTGTGCACTTACGGCGGGGTAGTGCATTCGCCGCCGCCCGAACCTCCTCCTCGATGGAAAGCTCCGAGTCGTCCAAGCAGTAGCTCCCTTTTGGGGAATCGTTTGGCTCACCATTGGGAAACAATAGCTCCAGGACTACGCGTATGCCTCCTGGCACGAGCATGGCAGGATTAGGACAGAGTTCGCCCATCCTTCTAGCAACCATCAGGTAGGGCAGTCCCCCGGGGTCATTCTCCACTTCCTTCAGGAGGCGCTTTCACGACGCAGTCTCACTTGCTCTGATGGCATTTTTGAAGGAAGCCCTAGCGTTGTTCAAGAGCTTCCAGTACGACGCTCCCTGAACGCCTACATCTTAAAAGGTCCCTCCTAGCGCTGCCTTCATGGCTTGTATGAAGGAAGTTATCAACCAAAAAATAGATCAGCTTCGTGCAGGTCTATTCCTGTTACCGTAGCTTTATCCTCAAATTTGAATAAACAACTTGATCACTGATATCACTATTAATGAATTACTGAATGTATCTGAAACGAAGAACAGGAGAAAACATTTAGGATCCTCCAATGCTTCCCGTCTTCATCAACAGTGTTGCAGCAGATCTATAAGGCTTAAGGGTACGTTTCTTAAGCCTCAGAACCAACGCAAGCAATTATGCCATTGTGTCAGTTTTAAGCCACGTCTGGAGTATCAATAAGTTTCGAGGGTTCATTAAAGGGATTGCCTTGACAATTTACACGGATAATCAGCCGCTCAAATAGTTGCTAAGTTTGAAATCACCAATCGGCCGTTTAGGCAGATGGGTATTACAAATCGCCCCGTACTGTGAAAATCTTCAATATATAAGCAGGAATCGAAATGTCGTCGCTGATGCCTTATAAAGGTTGCCGCCGCCTCCAGAAAGCCCACAAGTACACCAGATGCACATACTAATGGAATCCGTTTCCGTCGCAGAATTTCGAGCTGATTAGAAAACAGACGCAGAGTTGAAGAAAATAATCATCTCCTTAGAGACATACCTAGAAACCCAGGACATCATTTTCTGGAATAATTAGGGATACGTCCTAAAAAGAGGAGTATTGTATAGCACTAGGCCCAACGAAAAAGACAGCGTATTTCGGAAAAACGTCCCATAAGATCTCGCCTCCTTTCATGGTGTACCAACCACCTCCCATATCGGAATCGAAGCTACGATCAGAAAGATATAACAGCAGTCTTTTAGAAGACAATGAAAGCAAACGTGAAGAAATGCCCGGTTATGTTAACGATGCAAGGCAATCCAAAGGAATCTCGTGCAGACCGAACAACTCCTATCGACCTATTTAGACCGTTACTATAATCACCAGATGAATATACCACGATCGTGATAATGGAGAACTTTTCAAGTCGATCGGCTGAGATTTTTTCCCTACATAAAACAACTGGTGCTGACCCAGTTTGTCAGGCGAATGATGGAGTAACATTTTTTTTTTGATGTTCACCAAGCCCTGATCCCCAGTTTTCATCAAAAAGCCAACTCTGTGGAATGAAAAAATCAGGATGTGTAGATAAAGTTAGACTTCCTGGTAAAGTATCAGCATGATTCATAACCTGCCCAGATGGGAATGATTCGCTTTGTCCTTAACACTATAATTTGTCAACCCTTACGTTCTTGATGTCAGGACATAAATTACGTACACTATACGCGCTCACTTATGATTCAAAGGAAGTAAGATCCTCTCAAAATTTTGTAACCGAGCTCACCTCAAAGTATATAGCAGACAATATAGAACAAGTACGCCAGCTCGAAGATAGACGTAAACAGTACACGTAAAAGGCTTTGTCCACAATTTAAAATTGCATATCTCGTGTTGATGCAGTTATTTAATAAACAAGAATAAAAGGAAGTTTACTGGAAAACTCGCACCTAAGCAAGAAACCGTATCACACTAAGACATGGACCAGCCAGCTTCGAGGTGTCCACCCACATCTCTTCAGACAAGTCTTAAAGTCTATTAGTGATTGGAATCAGCAAGAATAAAAGGAAGTTTACTGTTAAACTCGCACCTACGCAAGATTACTTGAAAACATGGACGAGCCAACTTTGAAGAGTCCACCAGACAAGTCTATTAGTGTTTGGTTTTTTTTTAAAATTATTTCATACTTAAATTCATATAAACACGTTATTACATAAATACATTCCAGCCGATTTCTTATTAGATTATTACATTATTCTGTTTGAATGCGGACAACGCAGGAAATATTAGTTTCTGGCGGGACAATCTCTCGAAAGAGAGAGATTAAAGACCCCAGATAATTTCATTATTACGGCCGTTAACGCACGCTCTTCATCTCGGGACGTGGTTCGAAAACAAATCCATTAATCATTTTATATCAGCGGCACGATCCCCTGGGAAAATTGCATTCTATGCACAAAGGCGCTTACACGGACGCCTAATCCGTGATTTTTCTCCACCCGGGCCGCAAACACACTGTATTGTCCTGGAAAATGGTCCGCCCCGGCGAATTAATTCAATTTAGAACAATGGAAATATGTGATGAAATGGTGTTTTATAATGCACTATCAATTCTGATTAAAGTCAACAAGTATGCAAATACATGTTAAATATAATTGATAAGAAAATTATGATAATGAAACTTTTAAAATAGTGTATTGTAGTGAGTTTTTTTAATCAAAAAATTAAAAAATAATGATAGTTTAAAAAATATGGAAACATTATACATTTTTTTTTGAAAAATATGTAACAATTTAAGTTATTAAAATGTTATTAAAGGATAATGTTTTATAGTACGAAAAATCTATAATAGTACGTCTGGTAAGCAATCACAATTATTCTTAGGCAAGTTATTAAAAAATGTTTTATTGAAATAAAACAACACAGTTGGAAGGGTTTCACATTTATTATATAATAATGAATGTGAAACCCCCCCCAACTGTGTTGTTTTATTTCAATGTGTTATGCAGTTTCATCAAGTATCCATCTCGTCAATTCAATTGCAATAATGTTTTATATGAAAACCAATTATTCTCTAATTTCTTGATTCCTTCCTGTAAATCTAATTATTTCAGCAGCTTTAATGAGCGCCATACAATATATAGGTCAGCTGTTCTATTAGATAAGTAAGGTTCTGCAACCCAACCTCTAAGGTTCGACCAAGAACTCTGAATGAGTTAAAACAGACAACTTTACACACATGTATCACAAACTTTCCGTCTTGAATACTTTTAGCATTTCACCGTATTATAAGTATATACTCTATATTAACATAATAGAAAAGATTGAGAAAATTCTTACATAATAACTCTGGGCATTATAAAGCACAATTTTCCGCTCTGTTACTCATACGAAATGAATAATATCTTCAGCGAATTAAAATGCAATCGCGGTCTATTATATCGTACGGAACAAGAAATTGTAAAATTACCGAGAGGATTGAGTTACTAATTTAATCCCGAGCTGAATGGATCGGTTGCATTTATCCCCACACAATAGACATCCTTGGAATTTCCGATGTAGTTTATTGCGTAATGCATCACACCCGAATCGCAGATATAACCACCGACTGTAAAATGAATGCAATTAATCCAAATAAATTGTTCAACACTAATGGGCGATTTTAATTTTGTATATGAAACGATATGTAATGCGTACCTTTGTGTACAATTATAATACATGTATGACGTGATTAATTTATTAACAAAACGATATATTATGTGTTTGTGTGTTTGATTTATGTTAGGTTTAGTTTTACACAAACGTAAATTAAAATAATGCCTTAATTATTATTTAAAAATTACATTATAGAACTGTTATAAATGTAAATTTATAATTAAATGTGCATGAATGGGTTATTCGATTTATTCGAATTACATCATATGTGTTCTCGTGCTGATGAGGATGCGAACATCAATTAAATTTCCGCTAAAACAGAGCGACGCCAAATGCACAACCCAATTACAGGAGTGCAATTGATTTTTCATGATGTTAATTAGATGCACGTCTATAACATTAATCATACGCTACGTTTCATTTTAATTACTTCAGCAAAGATATCGACGTGATTATTTGCGATATTTCAACAAAAATAATTACACGATCACATTTTTGCAAATCGGTATTTGAAAACGTGACTTTAAGGAAGTTAGGCGATGATTCCTGAATCTGCACAAATTTCAGCAGAACACACACCGTCTATAGAAACCCTTATCTCGTGCTGACGCTGGAACACGACACCAAACTTTAGGTAACTTCATGCTAACAACTCTGTCCTTAGGATGCGAACTGGTTTTGACTTTATTAGAACGTGTTTACCCAATCCACGAGATAGCGATAATCGACATGCAAAGTTCCGTTTTACACCGAATCTTACGAAACTAATTAAAATTCGTGCAGACTTTGTATATACCTATTAAGTTATCAAGACCGTATATATATATATATATATATATATATATATATATATATATATATATATATATATATATATATATATATATATATAAATTTAAATTAAACGAGTGTTGATTAGATTTAAACTCACAATGGTAAGAATCAGTATGTTCGCAGACTGCTTAAGAGCCCGAGAAAAAAAAAAGTTGTGCTCTAAAGGCTGGAATTTGTACTTGGCGGATTTGCATATTTATGATTTCTTTTTCTCTCTCTCTTGCCGTGCCGGTGCCCGTTCTCTTATTAAATGGTCTCTCCCTCTTCTCTCTAGGAACGAATGGAGTTCCATCTTTTAAATTTGTTAAGGGCTCCCGAGTGGATCGAGGGAGATTTAGGTCGGACTCCAATAGATGCAGCTTAATGAATAATTTAAAGGCAGTCTGCTGAGAAATGTTAACTGCCGATTGGGAGAGATACCGTTGCAGTTGAATTAATGTCGGTTTTGCACTTATCTCTCCTTTGTAAACACCATTTCCAATTGAATTTGTATGTGATTTATAAATGATTTATTTTATTGTATGTTTTAAATTGCTTAAACATCATATATAATTTAGTTCAATTGGAAAAACTAGAATCAAAATTTATTATTTAAGCCAGATCAATAGAAAGATTTATTCAGAACAAAAATGAAATCAAATAAGAAGAAAAGTCGTAAAAATATAATGAGCGCAATTCAGTCATCAAATAATGCTTTTTGGAGCAAAATGAAGTCAAAAATGGCAATTAGAAGTCCGCAAGTATTATCAACTCTGAATATCTGAATACCTATTCATAAAAATATGTAGATCCTCAAAAATGTGTACACATACGCAAGCCCAATAAGATAACAAGAAGCTAGATAAAAATGTTGGTAAATAAATATTTCTATTCATATCTTGAATTTGCGACTTAAACAGAGGAAAAGTGTAACTCTAGAAAGAAGATCAGGATAATTTATTAGGTAGTGAATTAGTTTGTGCAAAATTGATGCGCTGTTTACTCCTCTACATTTATAGGCTCCACATTATGACCCGAAAATAGCAGTTTGTAGTCGATTTTCCTGTCAGGTTAAGTTTGTCTTCTTTAAAACTTGGAAGCGTATTCTAAACGACTGCATACAACAGCCGAATACAGACACTTAACTACATTACTATTGTCAAAATATTTGCACGTATACATAATGAATCCTAAAATGTAGGAGGCTGAGATACAAAATGCATTGATGTGTTTTACAATGCTTAGCTTGTCTCTAATTTTAGCAAGTAGCAGTAGTTCACAGGCAATGCACGTGCAAAAGTATCAGTAGAGCATTTATTGATATTTAGTCTTAAATTATTGTTATCACACCACCAAGAAAAATTTAATTAAAGTAAGTCTAGATTATCTTGTAACTTTAGTGCATCATGCAGATTGTAGATATTTGTAAAAAAATTCAAGTCGTCAGCATTTGTTGCTACGTGACAGGACAAAGACGAAATAAGATCATTAACAAATATAATTAAAAAAAAAGTAGACCAATATTAGAGCCCTGCGGCACACCAGAGCTAGGAATAAATTTGTAAGACTTGCAACCATTTTAGTGCACATAGTTTGTTCGACAATAGAGGCATGATTTTAAAAAGTTAATTGTACGAAAACTAAGCAAAAATCTGGCAAATTAATTTAACAATGCTATCTAACGCACGCGAAAAATCTGTATAAATTACATCAGTATGACTTCTATCATTTAAAGAGTCGCTTATGCTGGGTCACAATTTCAAATTAAATTTTTATGGGCCTGTTCAAGGAAGAGTATAATACTTGCTCGAAATCTTTAGTTTGATAGAATGGCGATAGGCTGACAATTATCAACATGGGTCTTGTCGCCCATTTTATACACTGGGATTAAGCGCGCACTTTTTCTAAAATCCAAAAATGTGTGAGTAAGAACAGTTTATAATCGTCAGTAGAGGGCCAATAAATATGTGTTCACAATATTTAAGAAAGAAACTAGGAAGTTGATCGTCACCAAGTGTGCTGTTAATTTAAGCTTATTAACACTTCTAATAATATCGGCTCCATACAATGGCGGAATATAATAAGAAATGGTAAATTTAATGTGTTCAGCAAAAGAGACATTTGATGATGATTGTACATAAACATTAAAAAAGCAACAGCAACGGAATTAACTTTGGGTTGCCAAGCATCCCATCATCATTATGCATTTGAGAGGAGGAAAATAATGTAGTAGGACTTTTAGTATGAACTGCAAAGGTTTTTGGGCTCAATATCATGTTTTGTTCACATTTGTCTAATTAAACTACGAACTTTTGATTCATCTATCACTTGGTGAAACATATTGTAGCGATTGGGTAAATGTGTAAATCGTTTGTCTAATTAAGTCTTCTACTGTCGCGATCAAAGGCAAAAGTAACGTTTCTGACTAATGTTACTAGGAAATAGAAGATTACTTACTTTAAATGGCGGAAAAGAACCAAAAGTTTTCGACTGAAGTATTTATTGGCACACTTAACCTAGAAACCTAGACGTTGGAACAACCTTTCAGATCACAATCTATATATCCACTGTTTGTCCAGGCGGTCCTACGAATCTTCCTCAATTTTCCCGATCAGATTAAAAACTACTTATTAATAATTATCGAGGAAGTACTTGAATTCTGCGTACATACTCTCGAACCAGAAGGGACTTAATATTTCCTTGATATATGAAATGATAGACCAGTCAACCTCCATTTATAACGGTAACAAACCTTGAGATTTATTGCCTTCTTCATATCGCTTGTGAACCACAGCGAAAAAGTAGATTTGCGTGTTGCATATGATTCAACCGTATCATGGAGAATACTATAAACCAATGAGTAAAATGCAATTAGTTTAACTATTAAGGAAAGGCTAGCCAAGCGACAGAAGTGAGACTGTTATTTGGGACAATTGGCTAATTAATTAATAATTAAATTATAATATGTATTAGTATTTGTTGGGAATTATTTCGATTTTACATTCATGTGTAATTCTGAATTAATAACGAATGCTGGGTAATGATTATCATTCGGAACTAAAGGCAGTAACTTAGGTTCAACTGTGGTACTAATACCTATATTAGTTAGAATCTGGCTAACAATCTACCATTATTGTTAATCATATTGTTACATTGAGTTAAGTTTAGCGTAATAATAAAATTAAGTAGATAATTTAATTTTAAAGAAGAAGGTTGCACACTAATAGAAGAACTAAATTAAGATGAATTACAATCAGCAATAAGAATGATTATTAACATCAAAACGACGATCGCATCTGAAGATTTTGTAATTGGATGGCAGTAGTTCACTATCTAATCTAACTATTCAATATAGAATCAGTCAGCCAAGTTTTAATCAGTGCTATAATATCAAAGTCAGTATAGATATTTTTGGTACGAAGTCTGCGGGTATTTTGATAGTAAATACGAAGTGTGTAGAGTTGGTAATGAATTGCTGAGAATCAGTTTTCCGCAACTTATACAATAATGGATATTCACTGGCATAAAGACCATGGGTCAATAAACGTAAAGTAAATCAGTTACGATTATTATAGTAAATACCCAATGTAACAAATAATAAATGAAGATGTATGTCTCTTCCTCTGGGTATTCACTCGCAGCAATCCTTTTACTTAGTGGATGGAGTTCAGTCAAGTGAAATATTAATCTTCTTAAATTTTGCATTCGACTTACGTACATGAGAGTTACAAATAGCAGTTTTGATAGATTCTTAATAGCTTGATAGAGCAACATTCATTGGAGCGTTTGGGATCCAATTTCCCAAGACGAAAAGGATTTGAGTCAGGAACATAACTACAAGTTTAAAAGTCATGTCTACAAAGTAAAAAAATTACGAATATTGCTATCAAGCTGGACTTCTGTTTACTTATAACCGGTGATATTAAGGTAGAGTTGTACAGTAAATCTAATATATCCAAGGCGAAACAGTTGCAATTTTGGTTCACAACGTTTTTCGTGAACAATGAATTGCGTGCCAGTGACGGGAACAGCTAGATATATCGATCAAAACGGTGGCATGAACAACACCAACGATAGACCTCTACTTTTAACTATAAATAAAAGTGAACTGGATATTGTTAACACGAAGGATAAACATAACAAGACATTTCAAAATAAAATTGCATTTGAACAAAGTCCCTAGCAGATCGGTAGGATGGCTTTCGTCGTCATAGAGCGACGAGTCCTGGATTGCGCAAAACAGTTATAGCAGCAGTTCAGAAGGCGACTCTTCCGACGAGGACGAAGAAAGATCTGAGTGGGACAGATGGGAATCGACCGTCCATTGAAAAAGCCACACTTTTTCGAATGGCACAAGGGCACACCTTTGCATGTAGGTCATCACTCAATAACATTTAAATCTAAGATTTAATTTAATTTACCAAGCAGTGGCAGAATGTCAGAGATTATACTTTATCTAATTCCTCATTTTTACAGTTGTAAATTATTTTTTGAAAAATCAATAAAGAGTGTACTGTTTGTTTGACCAATGTTTTTTTTTATTGATACGTTTCTGTTACAATTTTTCAAAAATCTCTACTCTACTGTGGTATTTACTAAAATCAAGTTGTTGTCTATTATAAAACTGTTCAGAAACAAAATTTAACAATAAATTATTTTTATTGCATCATACTGTAATTTTGTTTTTGCTTTCTGAATGTTTTCAACTAATGCGTTTTGTATATTAGACGAAACTACAATAGTGGTATCATCTGCTTAGTTAATGACATATCCCTCATTTATATAAAGTAATGATCGTTTATAAACAAAACAAAAAATAAAGCGCCAAGGGTTAATCCTTGCGCTTCACCTTTGTTTATATCGTACATTGCAGATTTTTCCTGATTCAATTGAACATACATTTCTCGATTTCTTAGAAATGATACTATTAAATCCAACATTTTTCCGCGAACACCAAGAGTTTCTAATTTAGATTTCATAAAACTCACTTTAACTGCATCGAACGCACGTGACTGATCAAAAAACAACGCAGCAACGAACAAACCAGGCTAACTGTTTGGAGATATTTTTCATTAGATTTACAGTTGCGGTCTCAGTTGATCTGTCTTGTGGAAATCCATGCCGACTGTCTGACACGAGGTTGTATTTGTACAAGAAGTCCCACAATCTGCTTACTATAAACTGTTCAAAATATTTTGAGTATATGTTAAGCACTGAAACTGGTCTGTAGTTTTCTGTTTATGTTTCCGGTCCTTTCTTATAAATAGGAACTACGTTGGCATTTTTTTAAAATCAATTCTGATAAAGGTTTACATATTTCTTGTTCTACTCATTTAATTACCTTAATTGGTATATTATGGCATCCTGTGCTCGGGTGTTTGTAAGTGAACTTATCATGTTTAGTATGTCATTTGGAGTAACAGGTTTGATAAATAAATTGTGTAGCAAAATATCAGCGAATTCTTTAGGTTTTTCATTCATGTTATTATTGTCCTCTATTTTGATTAAACTATTTATAAGAGGATTTCTACCTAATTTATTATTTAATATATTCCATATTTTCTTCTGTTGTTTGGGGAGCCGTAAAATTTTTTGACGATGAAATTCCTTTTTCGTTTGTTCTCATAACAGTTTTTGCATTTTTTGTCTTCTTTGTAACTATCATTGAGTCTTTTAATGTTGTTTTAAAGAAGAATAAGTTTTTAAGATGTTAATTTTGGCATTTATCTACTTTTTAGATTCATGTGTGTCGAATTTTGCAGTTTTTGTTATAATGGTTGTAGTTGATTGTGTTGTAGCATTTTTTAAATTTGTTTTTCCGCCAATACTTTACCAATATTTCCAAAATAATCATTTATAGCAACAGCAGTTTCATCCGGGTTTGTTGTGAGGGTGTTATTTTTGTTACTAAATTTTCGATGAAATTCTTGCATTTATGTTTTGTGTTTATTTATCTTTGTCTGTTAATACAGTTCTATAACCTCTGTGTGCCATTACTATGTTTTTGGAAGTTATTTCTAAAATATTGTGTTTTTGTATTTTTCATTAACTTCAGTGTTGTTATTTTTTGGCTGATGTATCTATCCTTGATTACTTCGTTTGTAGGGTTTTTCTGGTGTCGTTTATATAATTGGTTTATTTTGTGTATTTCTCTTAATATTTCTTCGGTTATCTATGCGCTTTCTTTCATTCTTTTAATTTTTGGTAATTTTTTTCAATTCTTTTGCTCACATAGTTATTACAATAGGGAATTTTTTGTTACGATTTTCTTTTCTGTGTGTGTTCACAATATCGTCTTTTTAGATTTTAACATTTATGTTTTATAGTATTTTTAGAACCATTTCCTCAATCTTCTCATTTTTCTTCTGTTATTATGATATTGTTCTATAATTTTTCTTTTTCTATCTTTTCCAGTTGATTTTCTAAAACTAGAACTCTTTCATTTAGCTGTTCATTTTCTATTGTGTTTTCCTTTAATATTATTTATAATTCTTTATTTTCTTTTTGTAGTTCATCGAATTTGTGGCTTAAAAAATCAACGGATTCTTGTAAGTCTTTCAGCGCATCTAGTATCTTTTTGTTAGAGATCTCAGCTTCACTTTCATTCAGTTGCTTCTTTAATTATTGTTAAAAGATTGTAATAGATCTTGCATTTTTTTTGTCAGTGGAGTCTTTTAAATAATCGATGTTATGATCACCATAAATGATTATATTTTTATGAGATATATCTAAAATATTTAATATGATATCAAGTTGATCAAAAACTACAGGTACACCAAATTTCTAATTCAATACTCTAATTTTTGATTCGTCTGACTTCTTTAGATTCATAGCTGGATTAAACTAATATCATTGTGCCTCCGCCTTCTTTATTTTTTCTTGTAAAATTAGATACACTAGTATAACCATTAATATTAATGAAAGCAATATTTTCTATTTTACTCCAGGTTTCTGTAATTCCCATAATGTCTGGGTGAAATTCATCTATAGCTATTTCTATTAATTAACTATTTAATTTTTTAATTGCGCCTTTTTTGTAATTATGATTTGAAAAAATTTGAAAAGGCCGAGCACTAATTCCTGCAGACCATTTACTGTTTCGTTGTATACTACAGGACCTCCGATTTTTCAACATATAAACTTTTCTTTCGAATATTTATCTTCATTTTCAATTGCGTCAATTGAAAAGTGTACGTTACGGTAGCTATACTAGAAAATGTTCTTAAATTTGTCAGTTGTGAAATCATGTTTAAATTTACCGACCTGGAACCAAGTAAAATTTTTTTCTTGTCTGTACACTACATCATTTTTACTTATTCCAATTTTTTAATATGATTATTAACAAACAAATATATTAATTTGGTTGATTGAGTTACTTGAAGATAATAATAACTTTGATTAAAACACTTAGAACCTTAGAAAGGTTCTAAGTGTTTTGATATCTCCAAAATATTCTTTAAAGTTTTATATTAATTTACAATAATTTATAGATTTTTTACTCTCTTTAAGCTTAAATATTTGATGGTTTGGGCGTTTACTTCGTGGTACATCTTGAATGAGTTGTAATTGAAAGACGATAACTTTGTATTATTTTAAAATTACACAGTGACTATAGTTTCGACTATATAAGTACCTACTTACTTTTAATTTGATAATGACTAGCTTATAGTCGAAACTATAGTCACTGTGTAATTATAAAATATAGCGGTAAAACAAAGTTATCGTGTTTCAATTACAACTCTTTAAGTTTTCTTTTCTTTTCCCTTTTTTATATTTCTTCGGGGTTTTTTGAGTCTTTTATTTTTTTTATTTCTAAATTTATAAAATTACTGTGGAATTTTAAAATATAGTGGTAAAATAAAGTTATCGTGTTTTAATTACAACTCTTTGAGTTTTCTTTTCCTTTTCCTTTTTTTATATTTCTTCTTTTTTAATCTTCCATTTTTTTATAAATTTCTACTGTTTTCTTATTTCACGTTTTAACAATTATTAGTTGTTTTTTTTGCGGTATTTGGAAATATATGAAAATTATCAACGGTTTGTTCTTTCAAGAGGTTTATAATAATATTCAGTTGGTTTAATTCACTTATAATATATAGTTAAGTGAAATAAACCATGTGAATTTTACCAATAAACCATTCTATTAACATTGATTTCAGCAACTGAATAATGAGAAACAAATACATGACATGTTTGGTCTATGATTTTTAAACAATTCTTGCACTTTTGCAGAACAAGTAGAACCGATTTTTAAAATGAAACCAATTTGGAAAATATATTTTTTTCTTTTCATAATAAATGATTTAAATTATATTATTATAACTTGAACTTAAACTCCTCAATTCATACAATAAAGTAACAATTCCAGAAGTTGCCGTAACTACGTATGGCTTAATATTAAGTTATATTCTGTTCGGTAAAGAAGTTTTATTACTTCTGTATCATGTGCAATAATAAAGAAAGTATAAAGTCACGTAATATTGGATCAACAAACTGTTGCAAACTAAATCTATTTTGCGTTTAAAGCGGAGTTTCATTCTCCCCCGGGCACGCCCGTCAGAGATGAATAATTTTGGAAATTCTGCAGCGCATCCACTTGCATCTATGGCTGGCATTTACATTTTGCATAATTTTAATAAAATAAATATCTGAATTAATTAGAAACGATATTCACAGAGAAGTAAAAATTGTATAAGAAGACTTTATTTGCTGAAAAAAATTTTTTTTTTAATGTTATCAAGTTTATAAATTAACGAAAATTTATAAGAAGTTCGCAGAAAGACCATAGGTCAATAGTCGTTAAGAAAATCAAATACAATTGTTATTAATAATATCATGTAACAAATAATAAATACATATGTTTGTCTCTCTCATAAGAATTAATAAGTGCTTATATAAAAATTGTAATAATAAAAAATATTATAATTTTGAATAAGGAAAAAAAATTGCAATCAATTAGTACAAAAACAGACGTAAGAACCAAGAAAAGAAGAGAGTGAAATATAATAATTAAAAACAAAATTCTTCGGTAAAATACAATAAATATCATTTCGAAGAAAATTTTGAATTTTTAAAAACAATTTAATTTATTTCCTTCTTTCTTGGTCATTTTGTGCGTGTTTTGGCTATAATATATTTTTCACATTTTCCAAAAGCAAATTTTTAGTTCAAAGTTCATTAATTATAAGCAGTGTTTAATATTAATTATTTAACAACAAATTACTCTAAATTGGCAATTACCTAAACACTTACTAAATACAAATTCACAGCAAATTTTACTAAATTAAAACTTAATATACTTATGACTAGAGAGCGGATTTCTAGCCATTATGCTTATCCATAATATTTATAGCATCGAAAAAATTTCTACATATGTATACGAATCTTGAAAAATGTGATTACTTGGCGTTAAGATATTTTTGCTTTTTTTGCTTAGTCTGATTTTTTGTGCTTATTTTGACTTTTTGTGCTTATTTTATGTTTTTTTAGATTATGCTGCTTATTTAGAGCATTTATTAAAATATTAATAAATATTTAATAAAAATTTTACACTGATTATAAATTAATCTGCTAATATAACGACAAGCAAATCAGTTAATGACTGTCAATCAGTTCTTAAAAAACAAGAGTTTCAAAACAATTTAGTTACATAAAATTGCGTTTAAATTTTGTGAGCTACACAATAAAATCTTTATAAGAGCAGATTCAATTTAGAAAGTACCTAGACGCATTGGCCAAGAAATAAAAATGGTGATATAGCCATCATAATACTATCCCTATATTTTTCTCGAAAACCATGAGGTTATTCTTAATAATTTGCACAACCTTGAATTCTTTACAATTAGCTCCTATAGGTTTATTAGCAATAAGCAAAAACATGTTTAAATTGAGGACTTTACTAAAACAAATATTTCAATAAAACTTATTCAGTTTTTCATTCTCTTCTCATGTCTTATTTCTCAAAATTTCTTAAATTTCAAAATTTGTTTGAATAAATCTGTTAAATCTTGCAATAATGTTATGTTTATTTATTTTTTACAACTTTTAATTAAAACCCTCGCTTATGTTTTACTGATTGGATGGTGGGTTAGAGGACACCCCCCACCCTACATATACATATTAACTTTAATTACTGATCGCCTCGTGGTTTTCAGTAACTTTAATTACAAAATTTGAATAAAAGAAAATTGACAAAGTAAACTTTTTGATAAAGACAGTTACTACGTGGATGGATTATCACGTAGTAAAGGTAACCATAGAAGGAATTATTAGAATTTTTTTAATTTTTAAGTCTATATTTCTAAACGAATCTTTTTTTTTATTTTAGAGCTCCCAATAAAATTTTCACAATTTTGAAAGCGGGTTGAATTAAAAAATCTTGAATCCTAGAGAAGAAATTAGTGTAAATTTCCTCAATTCTTGACAAAGTAAGTCTAGATTTTAGAAAAAAAAAATTAAAAATCTAGGGCCTCAAAAAAAGAGAAATTGCTGAAAATTTCCTGAACCCTCAAGAAAAGATTTCCACAAACAAATTTTCTAAAAAGTTCTAGAGCCTTCAAGAAAATCTTTCCAATTTAGAAGATAAGAAGATAACCTTGAAATCTGAAGGAGAAATTTCTGAAAATTTCTGGAGCCCTTGGAAAAAAGTCTAGATTTCTAAATGAAAAATTCTAGAGCCTCCTTGAAATTTAAAAGACCAGTTGAAAAAATAACTTGAATTTGGGAAGAGAAATTACTGAAAATTCCTTAAACGAAAATAAGAACAGATTCCTAAGGGAAAATTTTCTAAAAAAATTCTAGACCCTCCAAGAAAAATTACGCAATTTAGAACTATCTAAATAATATTCTAGCCTCTAGTTGAAACAAAATGTTGAATTCTTGAGAAGCAATTACTAAAATTTACGTGAATTCTCGAAAAGAATCTCCGCAATTTATAAGAAAAGTTAAAAAAAAAATTAATTTGGGGAAGCAGTTATTGGATATTTTCTAAACTCTAAACTTTTAGAAAAAAAAATCTAGAAAATCCTAATGCCTCAAAGAAAATCTTTGCAATTTAAAGACGACTTCAAAAAGAATCTTGAACTCTGGAGAATAAATTTCTAGAAATTTCCTAAACCCTCGAAAATAATCTAGATTTCCAGAGGAAACTTCTAAAAATTCAAGAGCCTGAAAAATTTAGAAGACAAGTTGAAAAAAAACTTGAAATGTGGAGAAAGACATTACAAATACTATACAAATTTCCTGAACTCTTGAAGAAAAGTCTAGATTTCTAAAAACAAATTTTCTGAAAAAGCCTTCATTTAAATCTTCGCAATTTACTAGAAATTTTCTGAATTCTATAAAAAACTACATTTCTAGAAAAGAAATTCTAAAAACTTGGCAATTTAAAAGACAGCTTAAAGAAAACAATCAAAAGTATGCAACATATGGGAAACTTTTTTATTATTAATTTCTCAGAAAATTTTATTCTTTATAAAAGTTGGTGCTTGATCAAAAACATACAAAAAAGACAAAACAAATGACATACGGTTTAAATCAACAAAATTTTAATTTCTTTGCAATTAACAACCTGAAAATTTGTTCTTCTGTTTGAATCTCTGATTATATTTTCAAGAATATTGTGATGATTATTTAAATATCTTGCTCCATTTCTAATTTTATTTCAAATCCTCTAAATTTCAAAATGGTCTCCCAGAATAAACTTTGTTTTTTAACCACCCCCATAATAAGGAATAAAATTGTTTTAGATCGAGTGAACGAGAAGGCCATAGAAATCTTACGTCTTCAAATTAATTTCTCATTATTAAACTATAAATTAAAAAGATAATTTCTTGTAGCCAAAGGTAACATGTCAAAACCATTTTCCAATTTCATATTTAAAAACTCTAAATATCTTTCTGAATTTAAACTCTGCCGAAATCTGTAAGGCCCTTTAACATTTCTGTTCAAAACTCAACGCCAAACATTTATTTTTCGAGAATATTTATTTTTGCAGATTATTCGGTATGCTGAGTTCTGTTGACCACCAACGACAGTTTGTGATGAAGCTACACCATTTGTAGTAAATGTAGCTTTATTCGTAAACAGGATCTTCTTAAGAAATGTTCTATAGATTTTTATTTCACAAAATTCTAAATGATTTTCGTAATCATGTTCTTGCAAAGTTTAAAAATATCTTGGTTTCAATACTTTAAACTTATTCGCCGCTAATAATTTATGTATTGTAGACTTTTCCAATCCTAAACTTCTGAGGCATTTTCTTACCGATATTTGAGAATTTTCAATCACGTTTTGCAAGATATTCGAATTATTTACATTTTTTACTGGTCCGGTCCGTTTAAAATGTTTTAAAATTCATGAAACTTGTGAATAACTCATTCTCTTTTCGGGGTTTTTGCAGTTAAAAATTTCAGCTGCTTCTCTGCAGATTTTATAGCTATCGTTATATTAGCACCAACTCTGCTCTATCTTGTAAAGTTAATAGCTCTGCCATAATTTGTACAGATACGTCAAAACTTGGACTACTTGATAAAAGTGCAAAAGTTATAAGAATTGTTTAATATCTTACTTATATAGCATCGAATGTCATTTCTTTTGTAATTTCAGTATGTTTAAGATGAAGCACCAACTTTTATAAAGAATAAAATTTTTTGAGAAATTAATAATAAAAAAGTTTCCCATATGTTGCATACTTACGTGGACACGTTGTATATATCTGGATGAGAAATAACTGAAAAGAGTCTAGTTTTTAGGAACAGATTTTCTAGAAAAATCTATATCCTCGAAATCTGAATAAAAGTTACTGGAAATTTCTGAACTCTCGAAAAAAAGTTCAGGAAAATATTTTTTTTAAATTTTTGAGCACTGAAGGAAATCTTTGCAATTTATAAGGCAATATTAAAATCTGGAAGAGAAATTACTGGAAACAGCCTCAAAGAAAATTCTATAAATATTGAAACGAACTAAAAAATTTAGAACTCGCGAATAAGACCTTTTCTAAAAATTCTGGTAATATGAAGAAAAAATTACTGTTAACTTCTAGAATCTTCCAAAAATGCTTTAGAAATCTACAAGGAAAACTTGTGAAAAGTTATAGAATCCTCGATCAAAATTGTTTGGAAAGGAAGATGAAAAAAACTGAAAATATGAAGGAGGAATTCCTGAACCTTCTAGAAGAAAATATCCTAATAAATTTTAAAATTAATTAAAATCTTGGGAGAATTTTCTGAATAATCTAGAACTTTCAAATAAAATCTTTGCTAAAAATTCTGGAAATATTTATTTATTTATTAGATAAGAAAAATAAATTACTGTACACTTCTAAAATCCTCAAAAAAGTTTTATAAATCTAAAATGAAATCTTGTGAAAAATTCTAAAGAAAATTATAGAAGTTTAGAAGAAAATTTTCTAATAGAAAAGGTTGAAAAAAGTCTTGTATAGAAACCACGAAGTAATTTCTATAAATAAGTATATATATAATGATTTTCTGAAAAAAATTGAAACTCTTGAATAAAATCTTTGCTAAACTTGTAAAAATTTCTAGACTTCTCGATAAAAATTCTTTGGAAAGGAACATGCAATAAAAAATAAAAGTATGCAGGAGGAATTGCTGAAATTTAAAGAAAAATCAAAAACAGTTGATTTTTTTTCTCACAAATTAAGAACTTTACGATAAACATGTCTTAATAAAACTCGTTCATTTTCTCATTCTCTTTAACCTTTGCTCGAAAAGTTATGTAATTCATTTGAAATTTAGAAAAATATCGAGAATAATTAAAAAATAGGGAAAGTAAAAATATTATCGGAAGAACTATTTGGTAAATATAAAGGATTTTTAATATTACATAAAATAAACTTGATTTTGAATGGCGACCAATTTAAAATGGATCCAGCTATAATTTAAAATGAAGAGAAGCTTTTCCACTTTCAAAAATTTATTGAGCGACAGAAGTAATAATTTTACAATTAAACACAACATTTAACGATGAACTGTTTTCATGAATAGATTTTAGTTATTTTGAAATGTATACAAAATTACAAATTAATTTTTAAATACTTTTACATAATATTATATTTTGTGTAAAGAACGTATGTTTATTTTAGTTTTAAGCAGAATTTCTATGTAGAACATGTTGATAAACGTGTTACATATTAGGAAAATATAGATTTCTTTAGTGCTTTTTTTCCTGTTTTTATGCATTTTTCCTGTTTTTATACTTTTTTAATGCTTTTTTTCTCTAAATTTAGTGCCTTTTTAAGTGCTTTTTTCCCAATTGTTATGCTTTTTTATCCGCTCTCTACTTATGAAACTTGTATACTTACATTAATAATTGTCCTTGAGATGAAAAATGCCACTTCCGCCTTGCAGAGTGCATCGAATTGCTGAAAAAGAAGAAAGAAAAGAAAATTTATTAATTATTGAAATAATTACAAATATAAATATAATTTTTGGTATTAATGCTTAGAATTCAATTCTTTTTCCCTTCTCAAATAAATTGAACGAAATCCCTGGCAATTGATTGAATTCGGCAATTTCGATCCTGAGTTCCTGGAGATGTTAACCCCCGCGTTCCACGAAGGAGCAATCATTTCTCGAGCCGCCGTGGAAACGCTTTCTCGGTTTTTGCGGTCGAGCCCGTGTCAGAACTTTCGGTACGAGGCCGCCACCCCCCTAGTCGGGGTTACAAACAGCTCCATTTAAGAAACCCGGCCAGAAATAAATAATTATGGAAGCACCGCGCGAAATACGGCGCAAATGAATAACGCCGCGTGCCCGCCCCCGCACCCGCAAAATGCCTTGTGTATTCAGGCGAAATAAATTAATGTTTAACATTCAATAACGTAGACTTTGTGTGCCTGACTTCAAAGCCGTGTGTTCGTTTCGGTTTGCTTTTGATTGGAGACAATGCGAAATATGTGTGTAATGACGGTGTATTCTCGTTTCCTACGTTTCTTGATGTTGTTTTTGACACTGACGTGTGACAGGAATATAATTTTAAGAACAAATGGATTCTATTTGAATATATATTAAATATTGTTATAGGTATATACATTTCGCGCAAAACATTTTCAATAAATTTACATTTAATAATGCTCTGTAATCATCTCATATTGAATTTAAAATAAGTAATGGTATTTAAGGTAAAATAATGTATGTAAGGCTGCTATCCTATCCTTCAATCATCAACGTACCCTTAGAGTATGCTTAATAATAATCTTATAATTTAATACGTTTATATTATCATTTAGCTATGTTTTTGAGTGCTTCGCTTTATATTAAAATAATAGGAGAAAGGAATAGAGTACATCCACCTATCCTAAATACATATTAAAATTTGAGTTGTATAACATGTGTAAATGTTAAAGTCTAGAGGGGTATAATGTACTCTATTAGAACGCCAGGGTTATCTGGACAAGATGATTATAGCAGCGAGAAGAGGGTGGTTTGACTGACAGCACTATCACCGCACCGTAGAATACACAAAACGGGTGTAAACTACATAGTGCTTATATTGTATATGTCGTAAAGAAGTGTCACGTACTGGGAATAAATGGTGCAATGCTTGTTTAAGTTTAAACGTGTCTTCATTAAAATTGTGGACTATGAATAATTTTAATGTAAAATTAAAGAAACAGTATTTTTTGAAAATTGAAGCAACTATGTAATACTTTGTACAATTATATCTTATTATTGAATAAGTGAATAAATTATATTCTTATTTTAAAATAAAATATATAATTAATTGTTTATCCTAGCAGATTATGCTTTAGATATTTTGAAGTTCTAAAAGAGCACAGATAGGGTCTTCAGAACCAAAGTTCTTATCTATCAACATACACAAACCTAACATTTGGACCACTGACTATTATCTTAAACTCTAGACTAGAGACAGATTGTTCAAAACTACTTCGTAAATTCAAAGCTATTGAAGCAATCTAAAATAGGATAAAAACCAACTAATAATTCAATGTAGGATACTTGCACAGATCTTTCCTTCGCTAACATTTTAGTGAAAAGTTTTCTCAATGGAAAGAAATCAGATAGTACATTTATTCTATGAGAGGACGAAAGTTTTCTTTACTTTTTACTCTATCAATTTCTTTGCTTTATTTATTTAAAAGAGAAATTAAATAACAATTTCATGTATCTCTTTAAAATTGGACCGATGGCAGGTTTACACTGTGGTTATTGTTGGAAATATTCAACTCGACAATAAATTCGATATTATCGATAGTGTTTAGAGTAAATATCAGCAAATACAGGGTGTCCCAAAAGCCACGAAGGGGTTTGAACTTCCTATAACTTTTTTAATAATAAACTTTTTTTGCTAGAATTCTTGTCCTTTTTCAAAAATTGCACTCGGTGAGTGTGAAAATTTACCACAGAAAAATCAGAGCGTGACAACGCACCAAAATCATTTAGTTTTACTTTGAGAACCAACATTCAATCATATGAATACTCTCGGATACGTCGCCTAATTGATCATTTTCAGCAACAAGGTTCGGTAGATCACTTTCCACGTACTGGAAGACCACGAACAGCCAGGACAGAAGAAAATGTAGATCTTATGGGGGGTAGAAGGTAGGTAATTGTATTTGTATTGTATATTTGTATCTTTCATTCAAGTGCTTCACAAATTAAATCAGATTACCCACGAAGGCTAAACTATGCACTCAGATTTCAACAATTGATAAGAGAGGAATGGATCGTCTGATTATGTCTGAAGAAGCTCATTTCCACCATGGGATAGTTAATAAGCAAAACTGCAAATTCTGGGCCACTGAAAATTCTAGAGTGGATACCCGCATGAATTGCACCCTGTTAATTGCACAGTTTTGAGTGGAGTAACATAACGCGACATAATTGGACCATTCTTTTCCAAAATGAAAATTGTAAAGCAGTACCCGTAAACCGAGAACGATTAAGAATTCTTAAGACCTGCAGTGGAATGTAGACCAGGAATGTGGTTTCAGTAAGATGGCGCTACTTGCCATACAAAAGAAGCCTCGAGAAGATGTGCCGTGGATTATCCTTTGAGATCGCCCATGATATTATTCTGTATAGAGATACCTGGGAAGGGAGAAGTTGTTGCAAATAAACCTCGGACAATTCCACAATTCTAGAAAGTATTTGTGCCAAAATTAGAGCAATAGAGACAGAAACGTTAAGAGCTGTAATGAACCTTGTCGTCGCTCATTTGAGCGAAGTTATATATGAAAGACATTTAAAAGATGTTATATTTCGTACTTAAGATTTAAAAAAACTCCAAGATGTGTGCGCTCTTTTATGCTTTAAACCAATTTAAAAAATTAGAAACAAAACATTTAGTGACATCGCGACTTTTAGGTTACCCTGCAATTTTGTCGATCTCGGAATTAACACGCTAATTAACCCTTTAAATCTGAACAAATGATTACTTAAGATTTTCGTTTATTGACTCTATTAAGTCTCCAGACTTAATGATCTGGCACTTAAAGAAATACTGACACAGTATAGGGTTTCTGAACGTTGTTAATATTGCACTACAACAATGTTTCACATGTACAATATTAAAAACATTCAGAAACCCTATACTGTGTCAGTATTTCTTTAAGTGTTATTATGGAGTTTAGACAAGTAACAGCCGCATCAATCAAATATTTAATGATCTGGGTTATAAGATTCTTTGTAGATGTGCTGATGGACTTTCACTGATCTTTTAAATGACGCTCAAATTATGAAGAATAATTTAGTTGGGATTGAAGCGAAACTCACCGACAGACAAGTCGAAATAAATATTAGAGAATATTCAGAGCATATAATATAGGAGTACTATATTAAAACACTTTGATATTATATCTAAAAGCATATAGGATCTTAAAAAAATCCATTATTAGAGTGTTCGTAATTATTAGTTCAAATCATTAGGAAGATTTAGATCGTCTTCAAGGGACAACTTATTGGGAGATAGGTAACTCATACAATCATCATTTGTCTTAGAATTTATCAAAATGTATCACAAAGTGAAAGCCTCCACAATTACTTATTTAATTGTCTGTAAATTGTTTTAATAATATTCAGAGACCATTAAGAGTTGTAAATGATTATATTTATATAAATAACAGTTTATCTATTAATAGGAAATGTACAGCATTTAAGGTAATTGTCAGGCAGCAAAAATATTTTCTTACCGATCATTCATATCACGATTTTCTTATTTATTTAATGCTCTAATTAATTAGTTTATTTTGAATGTCCATGCATAATATAAATAGGAAATAAACCACGTTATTATCATACACCGAGACGAGTTCATGTGAGATGAATAAAATACTTATTTATTCGTTCAGAATGACCATCCACAATCTAAAATAAGAGTCGATGAAATATGCGGGGTTGCCTCATCCTGTAGTAAAATTTAAAAAAAAACCAGCTCAAATAACCAATATTTATTGCCCAAAGGCGATAGGTCTAACGTATGTCTAAAGTGCTGTTTTTTTTTTCATCTTTAGAAAAAACGAATTACAAAGTTTTTTTACTGTTCGCGCAGAAGGCAGCCCACCAGGGCCAGAAGACGCGAGATCTCTCATGCACAGGAAGTTGAGGACAAGCTGAAAAAGGCGATCTGCAAGAGTAAGGCCATTGCCTGGAAAAAAACTCTTGACTGAGGTTGATGGTGACCCCTAGGGTAGGTCCTAAGATAGTCACCAGAAAAATGGGTATGGTGCGACCAAATGCAGGAATTCTTATACTTGGAGGGATGTCGGTGGTGCTGCAGACCCTGTTCCCACCGAATATGAGACACGGTAGGAGGACAAACTCTTCTCATCAGAGAATGATCTCACTCTTCGCCGAGGAAAAAGTGGCAGAGGCAGCAGGAAAAGCTCGTGAGCCGACGAGAATAAGAAACGAGGCGATTAGGACCAATAATCACCACCAACTTATCTGCCTCAGGGTAGGCATCTCCCAACAGCGCTACAAGGGTGCGCGCTTGGTTCTTCTTCTCCCCAATGAGAGGGTTTGCCACATCTCCGATCGCCTACCGCCCCCTGTACCTCTTGGACGTCTAAGGAAAGATCCTAGATAAGCTAGTCCATGATAGGCTACTATTATTACCATGCTGAAAAGTATAATGGGTCGAGTTGAAGAACATCAGACGTCGTGAACTCTATGTTTAAGATATATGCTCCAAATCCTAGAGGATTATCTATATTTTGAAGTTCTAGAAGAACACAGGTAGGGTCTTAAGAAAAGAAGTTCTTACCTGGAAACACACACAAATATCCTAACATCTGGACCACTGAATAGAGATCAGATTGTTTTTAACTACTCCGTACGCTATTATTTTTGAAGACACTCCGTTTCCCTGTCTTTGACTAAGCTGATGAGATCTTAAATAGGACGAAACCGTTCCGTGGCTGTTGTTGATAGCTTATGGTGATGGCGTTTCCAATCAAATCTTAAAACTGAGTTATTGCCTTTTATTTTGGAATTTTTGTTAAAATCTTAATTTTTTAACTGTGTTTTGAGAGAATGGCTCGACATACCAAACAAGGAATATCAAGGGACACCTGATCGAATGACAACATTTTTCAGACGTACTATAATCTTAGTAAGAGTCCTGAAGAATACTTGCACACATCTTTTTTTTTACTGGAATTTTATTTGTTGATTTTGCAACGAATGAATCATGAAGATAGTCGTATTTTACCAAAAACTTTAAAGAGAGTTGTATCATAGTCGTTTTTGATCAAAAGTCTCCTCAAAATTAATGTGTAATCATAGATAACTAACAGAGTGAGATATGAGTCCAAAATTCGATGAAGAAAAATTTACTCAATGACGAAAAGCTGATGGTACATTTATTATGTGACAGAACGAAAGTTTTCTTTATTTGGATCATGAAATGAAGAAAATGAAAATAATATCAAGCCTCTCACACTCATGAAAACTGTATCAAATACATTGAGGCGCTTATTGAAAAGAGAAATCTACCTTTACGATCGAGGTTTCTCACCATCGCGGTGAATATGATAAAAAAAGTTAAATAGCTATTTAATTTATCTCTTCAAAATTGGCCCGATGGCAGATATGCAGTGTGACTAATGTTTGAAATATACAACTCGACAATAAATTCGATATTATTGCTAGTGTTTCGTATAAATATTAAACAAAAACAAGGTGGCCTAAAAGCCACGTAAAGGTTTCAACTTCCTATAGTTTTTTTTTTAATAATAAAGTTTCCTCTTTCTTTTTCAGAAGTTTCACTCAGTAAGTGTGAAAATTTACCACGGAAACGGTTTTAGCAACAAGGTTCGGTTGGTAACCTTCCGCGTACCGGGAGATACGAACAGCTGGGACAGAAGAAAATGTGGATCTTGTGAGGGGTAGTATCGAAGAAGACCCAGACGCATCTACTCGGAGGAGCGCTACCCAACACGTAACATCCATCGAACCTTACTACAGCGGATTTTACACATCTTTTTTTTTCATTCAAATAGCTCACGAATTAAAACCTGCAGATGACTCACAACAGCTAAACTATGCACTTAGACTTCAACAATTGTCAAGAGAGGAGAATCATTTTATGTATCCTCTGATTATGAGTAATGGAAAGGTTAATAAACAAAACCTTAGGTTATTGACCCCTGAAAATCATAGAGTGGTAACATGAATTGTGCACCTTGTTAAATGCACTGTGTGGTTTGAAGTAACATCACGAGACATAATCTGACCATTTTTTTCCAAAATGACAATGTTAAAGCAGTAACCGTAAGTAGAGAACGATATAAAGGCATGCTTCAAAATTTTGTAAGACCTGCTGTGGAACATAGGTCACGAATGTGGTTTCAGCAAGATGGCACTAGCTGACATACAATTGAAGCCACATTGGAATTTGTAAGGGCACGACCCTTGATTTTATTTTGTATTGTAAAAAAGTTTTCGCAAATAAACCTCGGGCAATTCTGCAACTCGAGGAAAATATTCGTATCAAAATTAGGGCAATAGAGATAGACACGTTATGAACTGCAATAAATAATGTCGCCGCTCAATTGTGCGAAGTGGAAAATGGTAGACATTTAAAATATGTTATATTTCGTACTTAGTCTTCTTCTTTCTTTTATGTTTTGTATTAATAAAAAAATTAAAAACCAAACATTTAGTGACTGACCTTCGCGACTTTTGGGCCACTCTGTGTCTCAATTTTGTCGAATTTGGTATTAGCAAGTTAATTAATCGCTTAAATCTGAATAAATTTTCAAACATATCAGTTTGAATTTTTATTTGCTCACTCAATTACATTTTAGACTCAACGAACTGGGTTATAGATTTCTTTGTATATGTGCTGAGGGATTTTCTTAGGGTTTATCAGGGAATGAAGCTTAGAGAAAATAACAAGGACCTAATCTAATCTAAAGTTATATGCTGGTCATTGACTTTTCAAGAGATTTTTAGCTTTTCAAACATGTCTGAAGAACATAAAGGTTTTATTTTAATCAAACTATCAACAGAATTATCTATTAAACACTTAACTTCCTCATCATTCGTGTAAATGACGATCAAATTATATAGAACAATTTAGTTGGGATTAGAGCGAAACTCGACGACAAATTAGTCGAAATAAAGATTAGATAATATTGAGACTGTAAAAAGTATTCAAAGCATAGAATATTGGAGTGTTAAATCCAAAACTTATTAATGTAATATCTAGAAGCATTTAGGATATTTAAAAAATTCCATTATTACTTGTAAGACCAGAGTTTTCGTAATTTTTAGCCAAGCCAGATTTAGATCGTCTTCAAGAGACAACTTATTGGGATATACTGATACAATCTTCAATTAACTATAACCTGTTTTAATAATATTCATAGGGCATTAAGAGTTGTAAATAGTATATAAATAATAAATTCATAAGAAATATACAGCATAAAAGTTTTCATACCGATCATTCATATCACGATATTCTTTTTTATTTAATGCTCTAATTAATTAGTTTATTTTGAAGGCCCATACACAATACAAATAAAAAATAAACCACGTATTCACCAAGAACCGAAATGAGTTTATATGATATAATTAAAATCTTTGTGTGATATCAGCAATCGTCGGTTTTCTACTGAAATTTGAGACAAAATCTAAAATAGTAAATAATTATTGCGATAGGTCTGACATATGTCTAAAGTACTGATTTTGTCATCTTTAGAAAAAAACGAACGACAAAAGTGTTTTTACAGCTCACCCAGAAGACAGATCACCAAGAGGCCAAGAGTCGCTGGATCTCCTATTCACAGAAACTTGAGGAGCATGTCAATGAGGCCAAAGAATCTCTAAAAAAGGTGATCAGCATTGAAAGAAACTCTTGACTGCGCTTAGGCAGGCTGTACCAGAAGAATGAGCAATGCGCTGTCAGATGTAGAAATTCTTGTGCCTGGGGATGTACCGGTGGTGCTGCGGACCCTATTCATAGAAGAGATCCCTACCCTGAGATAATCCTCTTCGCCGAGGAGAAAGGGGCAGAGGTAGCACAAGGAAATAGAAAAGCTCATCTGACAAAAATAACACCAGTTTAACATTAAACCGTCGTTATACAACGAGATATATAATGAAAAGGATTACTTTTCAAAAATAAAAGTTCACCTGTTAGTGTCCTATCCGAATAGTGCTAAAAATGATTTCTCTATTTTTGCGTAAACTGAGACGTGGCTACTTGTTGGATTGTAAGAGTATATGAAAATGTTGATAATTAAAAAAACACTAGTTTGGCACTTTTTCACTTCATTTATTTATCGCTAGATGTACATTATGATCACAAAGTCACAATAGCAAAGAGTTTGCTATTGATAATGGTCACTTTGTGACCGAATGACATCTAGCAATAAATACACCAAGTGAAAAAGTGCCAAACTAATGTTTATTTAATTGAGACATGGCTAAATAAAAATGTGAACAGTAGTGAGATTTTTCATAATAATTATACATTTTTTCGTAATGATCGCAATTGTGAAATAACAAATAAGGATTTTGATGGTGGTTTGATCATCGCGGTTTATTCAGCACCAAATGCTCTTGAAATGCCATATGATCTTGTTACATTTTGTTATTTAGAATTGAATTATTGATTATAAAAGTAACTATTTTTAATGAACCATAAACATCATAAATGTCTACATTTACCCACATGTAAATTTGAATCAAATCTTAACTCTTTTACCGAAATTCTTGAATACTCGACTTTTTTGTTGACCAGCAATCCAGTTGTTATTGGTGACTTCATTCTAAGTGTAATTGTAATTAAGCTAATTTTAAACCCTTCATATACATGTTTGCATAACAGTAAATTTTAGGTCTTGACCAGTTTACTTAACTTTTAATAGAAGGCACTGTTTGATAAATCAAGTTGATCCATCGAAGATAACCATCACACAGCTTTATAATTAATTATTGATCTACCCGCACGTAAAATTAATCCAAAGTCATCAGATCTACTTAAAAATGATACATCTAATCGTACATTTAATTTAAAAAAAGGAGTATCCATAATTTGTATCACTCAATTACTGCCATTAATTAGACTGATATCCTATAAATATAGTTAACGTTCCCTTAGAACTTGGAAATTTCTTGAGAAGAATAAAATACTTAAGTTGAAAAAATCAAATCCCTTATCCGTTTTTTTTTTTTTTAATGCGTTACTCTAAATTACGATGCGATATGAAATTACTGTATTAAACTGATTACACCTAAAGCTGATAAAGTATATGACATCTGTCAATATCAATAAATACCTTTCTATATCACCAATTAGTACTGACACTGTGGTTGAGGCACTTACAAAATTACGTAAGAACGTGAGTGCAGATCCTGATGGTGTACTTGCTTTAGTCGTTAATAACTGTCGTTATATCTTAGCTACACCCTTAGCTCATATTTTTAACTTATGTCTTACTAATAGCGTAATTCATTCATGTTGGAATAGTGCTTTTATTGTACCAATTGTACCACATTAGTGATTGTGGGATTTGTGAAAAATTGGGGATTACGTTCGTGACCTTGGCATTAGTTACTGTCTGCAAGGCCGGCAGGAGATATTGGCGATGGAGGGAAACGTTCCACAGGGATCCGTGAGCGATCCGCTTCTGTATAACATTGCTACGATGGCTCGAGATGCCCGAGGACGTAGATATAGTCGTCTTCGTGGAGGACATCCTCATCATAGTCCAAAGAAGGACGATGGAGGGTGGAGGATGTAGAAGCTGCCGCGAAGGAAGCGACCGAGAGGATCTAGGGATGAGATCCGTGGGCCTGGAGGTGTCACAAAACCGAGGTCACGTAGGTTTCTTAGCAGAGAGCTACTAGCCCAGGAAGTAGAAGTATCCCTCAGATTCAAGTACCTGGGGATCCAAATCAAGAAAAAATTTAGTAGCCAGGTACATGAGGCGGCGATAGAAGCATCTCGCACGGCAGCAGCACTTTCCCGTGTGATGATCAACATAGAAGGACCGTCTCAATCAAAGCTGCGCCTTTTGTTGGGGGTAGCAAAGTCGAAGCTGCTATACGCCTCGGCCATCAAGATACTATTGTCCTCTCCTCCACTGGATCTGGAAATAACAGCGAAGACCAAATTCGACAATGCTGGGCCATCCTGAGAAGCGCGAAGCTAGGCACGAAAGTGGACCCGCAACCTAATCCCTGAAGTGGAGGCAGGGGTAGAAAGGAGGCACGGGAATTTCTACTAACACACGTTCGGCGATAAGGCCATTTGGAGTAAAGGGGATGTTCCTGCAGGGAACAGAGCAGGGCGCTAAATAAGAATCAAGCTTGTCTGTTTGGTTATTATTGCTGTTTTTTGTTGTTTGTTTTTAAATTTTTAATGTTTCCGCGTAATTTGATTATTTGCCAATTGTTTACGCCAATTGAAATTTAAACCGAATTGATCATTTTTAATTTAAAAAAAGGACGAGAAAAGAGGCGAAGCCATTGGGGGCTAACCGGTAAAGTATTACTATAGCTCCACCGTTGTCTAGGATTTCATTAGGACCAATGTTGTCTCTAATAAAAGCTCGCCCAGAGGAGTCAACTCGGCAGAGATGGTGAATGTAGGCATATCAAACACGTGGAAGTGATGAAACCCTAAGAGTTAGCAGGTTATTATGCCTTACAGTTAGCACATTTGACTAAAAGGCTAAAGTATTTTCTAAAATGGACCACTTTGTAGTAAGATGGTCGCTTCTTCAATTTGGCATTTAAAGCAAATACAGATGCTGCGGCAATTAGCTTTGAATAACTATTTTTCTTTCCATTTAACTATTAAAGATATATTTCTAACTTAACTTTCCAAGTTGTTTATTATATACTTAAAAATAAACTCTCACACTCATCTACCCTAATTCCACGACCATATTTAATTCCTTCTGGCTGAAATATACAATCTCTTAAAAAAATAAAAATTCTAATGTCTATTGAAGCAATTTATTCTTGAACTTTAAAACACTAGTGTGAAAGCTATTTTTTAATAGATGTTTTTCAATATCTAGCAAAATGTGTGCTAAATAAGCCGATATAATTAAACTTGTTGATTTTTATAGCACTTAATTTTTTTAGTCTAGATTTAATGGAAAAATGGGAAATTATATTTATATTATTTATAAGTTCATAATGAAAAATATTAGAAGATAATACACACACAATTACACACTAACTACAAAAAATAAATAAAATAAACAGTACAGTTGAAACTTAATTTTATGCACTAGCAACGACTTTGAGAGTTTTATCTTCATTGAGCCTGTTAAATAGTTCTTCCTTCTTCAGAAAAGTAATGAAGATGTGAATCAATAAGAATGCACCCAGTAAATATGAGACTTAGTTTTCAGAGTGCGATGAAGTGTTTTGAGATTATAGTTTAATTATTCTTATGAAAGTTGTTTGATACATGAAACAAAGTTGTGTCTGAAAAATTGCAATATTTTGGAATGATGAAACGTGTATCAAATAACTAGCTACTGCAAAATTTACAAAGCTTAATACTGTTCTTGTTGTCGCCACCAGAAGCGCAGTTGGT
This sequence comes from Ontholestes murinus, assembly GCA_963969525.1. Taxonomy (NCBI): domain Eukaryota; kingdom Metazoa; phylum Arthropoda; class Insecta; order Coleoptera; family Staphylinidae; genus Ontholestes; species Ontholestes murinus. The sequence continues at coordinate 68,482,195 of OZ018390.1, read as the reverse complement.
TGTCTGTATTTAATGGGATGGAGAAGAGAGCTCCTTTGCCACAGATAATAAAAAGCCAATATTCTTATTATCCTCGGAAGAAATGATTAGGAAATGTTTCTTTAGCAATGAGACATCAGGGGTAGAAGTACATCGATTTAAGATATTGGGTGCTTGGGTGAATGAAGTATCTCTATTTCTAAGAAAAAACTGTGTCTACTAGATAATATCCACGTGGAAGATGTTTGCTATATATGCATAATGTGCACTATGTGAACACGATAGCTAGACCTAGACTGTCATTCAAAACGTAATACTTCATAAGATGGTATCCTAGAGAATTGACACAAATAAGGATGATGAGGTAGTTAACTCGTTAACTCTTCTGTGGTTTATTTTCTGTTAAAAAGTTTCATTCTTTATTGACGTTGCTCTTTGATCTTAACTCTTCACAATGCCCTCAATATTAAAGAATTTTTTAAGTTGGTTTGACGAAAGGAATTTACAACCTCTTCGAGAAAATTTGAATAGTATGTCTCTTAAAAAGATTCTAATCTCAACGATTTCCTATTTTTGGAAGATGTTCCTTGTTTGCAAAGAAGAAACATTTTTGTTGACCTACCTATGAAGATGAAAATGATAAAGGCTTTATCCATCTAGAGCTCGTGGGAAAAGTTTTCTCATCTATGAAAATTCCCAATTTTGGCCGACTTGACGATGCACTCCTTTGTATTTTATAAGAGATATTTCAAAATGTTAATCTCTAATTCAGAAATATCCCTTAAGATTTGGTCTAACTATACTTGAACAAAATATTTATCTGTTTAGGTATTTTATACTGCTGAAAGAGCTTCGAACTCTAGTCCATAAAGCCAGAAAATCGTTTATTGTTATTGTCTAGAATATAATTTTATTGGAGATTTTAAACTTAAGTTTCTTGTTACATAAAAATATATATATATATATAAGCAAGTATTTATTTAATTAAAACTATTCTGTCTACTTCTATTTTACGTCAGATATATTTTATAGTTTTATACAAGTGATATAAATATTATAATTATCTTTAAAATACAAAACCACAATACTTATACAAACTTTTGATCCTTTATACAAAATAAACCATGTTGAAATTAAAACGTGGTACACGTCTTATCCTCGAATAAATCCAGTTGCAAGTGACGGCGTGCAAATTATAAGGAGGGAAATTTTACACGATAAATTTAGTAAACAAGTTTTGTAAGACGACGTTTATTCACGACTGAAAATATGAGCCCTCGCAGAAACGAAACAACCGGGAGGAAATTACGGCAAGAAAAAGGAAATTGACAAACGAAAGTTTTAATTACCTCCAAACAACACCAATTTCACATCGACTTACTTTATTAACGTGATCCCGCAGCACATTCGAATAAACCATGGCGACCGCCTCCAGGGCCATGAAGGTAATGAATCCCGTCACCCAAGGGATGATCAGCGACGACTTCTCCTGAAACCAAAAATAAAAATCGCGTTAATAACGCTCCTGCGTAACCGTTGATTACAATAAAATGCAAACGAATCAACCCCGGCCCGGATTATCTTGTTAGCGGCCTCGACCGCCCCTGATTGCGACCGTCCGTCCACCTTCGCCCCGAATATTTACATTTCAAATATGAGAGCAGGGGCGCGCCCTAACGCTTAATCTAACGGAAATATTATTTTCATCTTGCAGGAGCAAGAAAACGCGGTATTTACATTTTTATTATCCGACATTGTCGGGGCGGATTATTCGGCAGGAACCGTAATGGTGGATGAATTATTTAGTGCACGGAAAAGGGGGGGAGGGAAGAAGCGGATAGGATTAATTGAAGGAAATTTTTAGGGGGTATACAATAAGGAAAATGCTGTGTGTTTAATGAGTTAATAATGTGCGCTGGTTTAATTTATGTTATTATAATTTATTACCTTTACATTATCTATAAAAGAAAATTACATAAATACTAAATGAATGTCCTTAGATTTTGGATGGTACAGGATTCTAGAAAACACTTTAAATTTGTGTATAACTACTGTGGCAAAACAAAATTTTTAAAGTGTTTTCTAAAAGCTTTACTTTAGCATGCATAACATTAAACTAATAAATAAAAAACTTGATGATACGTACGTAAATATTTAAATTTTTCATTTCAAGCATGATGAATAAATTTTTTAACTGGACATTTTCTGGTGTTTTTCTACACAGAAATTTCCCTCAATCGCGATTATTTATAAACGTAAGGTCTCCTTTTCTAAATTGTACCCGCTCAAGGATCATTCGGGCCTATTCGGGCGGAACGGATCGACAGGAAATTTTTTTAATATCAGTGAAATATGAAAAAGTGGAATATTTGCTGGGGCGGAAATATTTCCACCGAGTTCAATTTTCCTCCGCTCATCCATCAAACATCTCTTTGAAATGTGTTTCGCCATTTACATTAAGTATTAAATTTATACTATTATGATTGTGCTGGTTATACATCATATTATTTGTGTTGTTCAGAAAACTTTTGCGACTTTATCAAAGTATCTACTTATGTTCAAAAAGTAATTCGGGTACTGCTGTTAGATAATTTATATTCGTAGTGGTAAAATCAGAATGAACAAAAATATAGAATACGAACGATTCTTGTATTTACTATACATACAAGCTTCGACACTAAAGTTCTGTCAATAGTCTTGTAACATTAATGTAGATAAAATATTAACGCAAGTTACCTTGCTGTACTTCGAAATAGTCACCTCCCATAATTATGCATCTGTGAGATTTGTTCAAAATAAAATAAAACGAATAACTTTGTTTTTATCACTTTTTTAATAACACTTGTCATTATCAAAAAATCCCTTTTTTGATAATTAAAGCTGAAGTTGTCGAAACTATAGTAACAAGTGTTATTAAAAAAGTGACAAAAACAAAGTGATTCGTTTTATTTTATTTTGAATCATAAAATGTATCACGAAGTAAAAGCTTCTACAATTACTTAATCTGAGATTTGTTACATATGTCCTGGAAACCTTTAAAGAAGGTTTCTTTTGGGATGGAGATGTCAGGAATATTGTCAAATATCTATCCTTTCAAAGCGATTTTAGGTCGTGAGAATAAGAAAACCAGTTTCATTAAACGTCTACGAAGGGTACGATCCCAGTACGCATAATAAGGTTCATGGCTTATTGTTCACAAAAATGCTCTCCCTCACACAGCAATATCGTCAAACAGTTCCTCACTAAAAAGGGGTGGTGCAAATTGATGATCCACCATACTCGCCAGAACTCAATTTTTCGGACTTCTTCCAACTGGAGAATGTCTTTCGAAAATATCTCTTTATCGGGATCTTCTGGGGTTGAATTTTCCAATTCCTACCCCAAAGCTACTCGGAAACTCTCCTAATGTTTATCTCGCTCATCTTCAAGTTCTTTAATCTTACTAACTTTAATACCCTCTAATTCGGCCTTCAGATCATTCAAAGAACTACTTTTTTGGGCAAGTTTCCTCATATTATTAAGTTATAATGTTGCTGAGTAAATGTTATGTTGCAAGAAAGCAGCAATTGGCGCCGCATTTTCTGACCACAGCGCCTCTTATCTCGCAGGTGGACCATAGTCTGCATACTCCACGGAATATCTTTCTCCTGTTGCAGATGTTTCCAGTGATGAAATACCTTTGAACAGATGTGCGGCGATGTGTCGCCGATGTACTCCTCCGCAATGCTAATGAAAACATCGCGCGACTCGCGCTCCTCATAGTTCAAATTTTCCTTAGAAAGCACTTTTAGAATTTTTAGAATTACATCCGCAATGACGTTCAGCACATATTTATTTTAGAAAATAAGGTTCATGTGCTAAGTACCAATTTAAGTAAACAACCCCAGGAATCATTAAAACTGGAATTGCTGTTGTCATGTCTGATAGAACTTCAGAACAGTTTCTTATACCCTGTGAACCTGTAATTTTTTCATCACACTGCCACTCCGTTATTTAGCCTACCGATACTTTTGCACTGATAAATCAGAATTATATGTTTAAATCCCCGCAGGTACGCAAGTAAACAGATGTATCTTAATGAGTAGCATGATGCACACGATGGAGATCATGTGAGTTAGTTTCAGTATTACCAAACCCCAAAATCCTTGTAGTCTATTCTTTTCGCTCTTTATAGCGGGAATCTCTAGCATTTTGTAACATACCTCAGACACTTCTTCATTAACTGGAGGGTCCCAAATACATGAATATCTAGTTATTATAAATAAGTACCAATAAAATAGCCTTCCTCTCCTCTTGGTAATTTTCTTGGCCATCATCAGTATTTTCCTTTCTTTTAACTTAATAGATATAGTCTCCATCCTCTTATGAGGCTGGTTTAGTTTACGTTTGCAGCGTCGCTATTTTGTTTCCACCAAAGCGATGACGATTGTTTTTCTTTATAATTATAAAACCATTCTTAGGCTATAAATCTGACGCCATTCAAGTAAATTCATCGTTTGGTTTTTTTGTTACAATCATTCAAACCTCTGAATGCATTTTCCTTATTCTAGTTTACGTTTGCTGCGTCGCCATTTTGTTTCCACCGAAGCGATGGCGATTGTTTTTCTTTATAATCATAAAACTATTCTTCTACTATAAATCTTAAGCCACTAAAGTAAATTCCTCGTTTAGTTATTTTTTTATAATCATTCAAACCTCTGAATGTATTTTCCTTATTCCAGTTTACGTTTGCAGCGTCGCCATTTTGTTTCTACCAAAGCGATGACGATTGTTTTTCTTTATAATTATAAAACCATTCTTAGGCTATAAATCTAAGGCTATTCAAGTAAATTCATCGTTTGGTTTTTTTATTACAATCATTCAAACCTCTGAATGTATTTTCCTTATTCTAGTTTAAGGTTGCACCGTCGCCATTTTGTTTCCACTAAAGCGATGGCGATTGTTTTTCTTTATAATCATAAAACTATTCTTCTGCTATAAATCTTAAGCGATTAAAGTTAATTCCTCTTTTGGTTATTTTTTTACAATCATTCAAACCTCTGAATGTATTTTTCTTATTCTAGTTTACGGTTGCACCGTCACCATTTTGTTTCCACTAAAGCGATGGCGATTGTTTTTCTTTATAATCATAAAACTATTCTTCTGCTATAAATCTTAAGCGATTAAAGTGAATTCCTCTTTTGGTTATTTTTTTACAATCATTCAAACCTCTGAATGTATTTTCCTTATTCTAGTTTAAGGTTGCACCGTCGCCATTTTGTTTCCACTAAAGCGATGGCGATTGTTTTTCTTTATAATGATAAAACTATTCTTCTGCTATAAATCTTAAGCGAATAAAGTGAATTCCTCGTTTGGTTATTTTTTTACAATCATTAAAACCTCTGAATGTATTTTCCTTATTCTAGTTTACGTTTGCAGCGTCGCCATTTTGTTTCCACCAAAGCGATGGCGATTGTTTTTCTTTATAATTATAAAACTATTATTTTACTATAACTATTAAGCTATTAAAATTAATTCCTCGTTTGGTTATTTTTTTTTACAATCATTCAAACCTCTGAATGTATTTTCCTTATTCTAGTTTACGTTTGCAGCGTCGCCATTTTGTTTCCACTAAAGCGAAGGCAATTGTTTTTCTTTATAATCATAAAACTATTCTTCTACTATAAATTTTAAGCTAATAAAGTAAATTCCTCTTTTAATTATTTTTTTATAATCATTCAAACCTAAGAATGTGTTTTCCTTATTTTAGTTTACGTTTACAGCGTCGCCATTTTGTTTCCACGAAAGCGATGACGATTGTTTTTTTTAAATAATTATAAAAATGTTCTTCTGCAATAAATCTTACGCTATTAAAGTAAATTCCTGGTTTGGTTATTTTTTTACAATAATTCAAACCTCTGAATGTATTTTCTTTATTCTAGTTTATGTTTGCAGAATCGCCATTTTGTTTCTACCGAAGCGATAGCGATTGTTTTTCTTTATAATTATAAAACGTATAAAATAATATATTAGTTATTTCGCAAATTTAATTTTTCAACCAACTTCTGTTATATTATAAACGACAAACTTTTCATTAAAACTTCTAGTGCTTTTTAAGTTTTTGTCATCAGTTTGCTAGATTTTTATTACAGTATCATTTGGCTCAGTTGTCTGTCTGCTCTAGTTATTTCTAACAATATTTTTACCAGAATCATGCAGGAGATTGCATTATGTAACTTATTCAAGATTATTGAAGGTAATGCAAGATTTAATAGAAATCATATGAGATGGCCTAATGATAATTGTAGGTCATCCAATCAAAGTTAATTAAATTATAGATGAAGATCGGCTTAATTATCCTATTATTAGTTTTTATGAGGTGATTATTTAAGGTTACCCATGGAATATTCTAGATAATTAGAGAACCCTAAGGTAATACAGCGACCATTGAGAGACATTAACGGTCATCCCATAATCATTAAAAAATTAGCGAACAGTCATTCAATATTTGTTGGTCATCCTTTTGAAGTAAATTAAATTGAAAATTTAAGTCACTTCAATTCTCTGTAAATGATGTAAATACGTTCAGACCGTTTCTACATTTAAATATCATTCGGAGTTATCTAAGAATAATTCTAGTGTATTTAAGGTCATCTAATGATTATTAAAAGTTCTTCAAGATCAACTAATCACTAAAGGCCATCCAAGGTCAACTAAGAGGATCATTAAATGTCATTCAAAGTTAACTAATGATAACTATAACAATTATTAATGGATATATATAAATAAATTATTCAGAGTCGTTTACCAGCCATTAAAAATATTTTAATTTCATGCATTGATCATTTAAGATCACTACGGGTCATATGTCCTAATGGTCATATTAGGTCTTTTGAAGGTTAAGCGATCATTCAAGATTAATAAGATGACCTTTATTTATTATTCCGGTTCGTTTTATGTTTATCAAGATTATTAAACGACTTTCCAATATTATGATTCAAGTGTATTTAAGATACAACACTCAATGAAAGTCATAAAGGTAACCAATGGTCTTATAAATGTTAGTATATTTCAAGTAGAGTAGAATGTTGATTTCATATGTTAAAGTTTTGATATTGGCATCAAATCATCAACGTATAAGAGATGTTTTTTCTGGAATTTTGCAGATTTTTAGAATTCTTCAGCCGTTTCTCTTCCGAATGGGGAGAAATTTTTGAACGGTTTATTAATATAATATCTTTATATATGATTTACATAAAGGATCAAATATTCCTACAAAAACTTGTTTCCCTATCTTCGACTGCCTACACTGATCCAAAATTGATCGAAATCCGTCTATGTTGCTTACATAAACAATATTTGTTATTTTATTCTAAATTAACAAGTTATCATCTATAGATAGTTTCAGATGTCGTCACAAGACAGCAATTAACATTTAAGTCTCCTCCGCCATTAACCCAGGAAATAAAATGGAGCTTATAAAACCTCCTAGATCCAGAGGGGGTCATATTCTCTTATATCATTCCTCCCATTGTTAAAATCTCCTAGACGTATAAAACTTTTATATCTCGAACAACCGAACGTCACATAATAATCCAATTCCGTTTTTATTCCGACACGTTCGCAACTCAACTCAATTACAACCCGACAATAACGCACAAGGCCCGATCGCGACCTCCGATGATAATAACAATTTAATTGTCCCGGGGAATTTAGGGCGACCGTATATTAATAATAACAACGACTGGCCGGGAATGGAAAAATCACGCCGCATTGTTATTGCGGACTTAATTGAAAATCCCGATTAATTCCGTCCCACGATTTAGCCCGAGCCACCGATAAGTCGAAGTTTGAATTATACGCGGGTTAAATTAGTTCCTCCGCCTTAACACCATCCCGAAATTATGTTCGTCGAATAATAATTAATCAACAATGTAATTACAAACTATATGCCAAGAGAAATTTATTGTTATTGGTGTTATTTAGATATTTTGATAATTATTGTTTGTCTCTAATTAAAATTATATGAGGATAATGTATTATGCTTCATGCGCTAAATACGTAACCCATATCTTGGAAAGTATGGGCAGTAATCTTAAATAGTTGCACAGAAACAGGACGGTAATTAAATTCAAGTGCAAGTCGCTGGCAGTCCATTGTGAATTTTGAAAATGCATTTGCAGCTCCTATTAAGCACTCGAGTTAAGTGGCCCTTAACTAGATAAAAGGATTAAATGGAATTCCCATTCTTACTGCAAATAAGCCTTAGATTGGATTTCTTGTTGATTTCACGCCACGTTGCCGTTGCAGGCGAACTTAAAGAAAGCCCTTTTTCAATATTGAAGTGGCATTTCGCCCTCTGCCGATATTAACGTTAATCACCAAGCTGGGATCTTTGGCAAATTTAATTATAGGATTATTCGGACTTTCATAGGTTGTATTTCAATTTAAATGTTTCTTGAATTAATGATTGTAAAAACAAGCCAAAAATTTGAAAACAACAAATTGAAGGCATTAATCAAAGAAGATTAGCTTACAAAATTATTGCAAGCTAGTCAAAAATCACTTTTGATACAATTAATACCAATAAGAAAGATGTAAAAGCAGGATTATTATTTGGTGTATTATCAGCTGAATCTGATAGACGTTGAAAGAATATGGCTGCTCATACCATCAAAAATAGAAAACAACAAATTAAAGGCATTACTTAAAGAATATCCGAGTGAAAAGTCACAGAAGCTTGTAGGTTCATTAAAAATTTGTTACAAATTAGTTGTCATAAAATTAAAATCCATGGATTATAAATTAAAGCCAAGAGATATCGCAAAGAAATTTATTACTAGTGAGCAGCAAATTAGAAGATTAAAAGAAAACAAAAATTAGATGAGACCTAGACAAGTTTCTGTCTAAGCAGACAGAAAAGAATGGAAGAGAAAAAATTGTAGATATTACTCAAACATAATATAAGCTTGCAGTATTTTTGAGAGTGCTCAAAAAGAACGACAATTAGGAGCTTAACAGCTCAAACCAAAAGGTGTAGAAAGGTGATTCATCACTTGTGAGCAGGTGATTCAATGTCAACAAAAATATGTTGTTTGTATCTAAGCTTAAGATGATATAAAAATAAGTTTCGTTTCAAAAAGCCAAACGAAAATGAGGAAAACAGTTTATTCCAACAATTTTATAAGCTTATCTCACCTTTGACTTGGATCTTCTTCAAGTGATTGGTAAGAAATTTTCTTACAATCAAAACTAATAAAAACGATTCAAAAGCAAGGTAATTAGGAGCTTAAAAGCTAAAACCAAAACATGTAGAAAGTTATTTATTACTTGTAAGCAGATTATTTAAAAACAACAATAATTTTTGTTCGTTTCTAGGCTTGAGATGATATAAAATGAAAATGAAGGAAATAATTTGATGCATTACTCAAAGATGATCCAAATTAAATCTAAGAAAAGTTTATAAAATCACTGGAAGTTTGTCAGACATCAGTTTCTATAGAATTAAAATCAATGGAAATGTTTCAAAAGCATGGTGATCAGAGTTATTATCAACTGAGACCGAAAGACTTTAAAAAGAAATTTATTACTTGTGAGCAGCTGATTAAAAGGCAATAAAAGAGAAGTTTCCCTCTAAGCAGACAAAAAAGAATGAAATAGAGGTGTTAATCAAAGAAGATCCAAGTCAAAGATGAGATAAACTTGCAAAATTATTCAAATAATTTTATATTTTATGGCAGAAGCGTTTACTTCGTGGTACATCTTGAATGACATGTAATTAAGACAAAATAACTTTGTTTTACCACTTTATTTTTAAAAATTACAGTGACTATAGTTTCAACTATAAGTTTGATAATCACTCTAATTTTTGAAAATAAATTGGTTCAACAAAGTTACAATTACAAGTCAAATAATTTTGCAGAGAAGTTTCTCTCTAAGCAGACATAAAAGAATTAAAGCAAAAGTGGTTTACTAATGAATGATCATCCAAGTCAAAAGTGAGATAAGCTTGCAAAATCAATCTAATAATTTTGCAAGGTTGTCTCACCGTTGACTTCTACCTATTTCGAGTAATACCTTCAATTATTTCGTAAGTAGTAAGCAGCTTCCTTACTATTAAAACTGATGAAAACGATTCAAAAACTAATTACTTTGCTGCATAATCAACTCAATCCAGAAGATGTTAAAAGGTGACTTATTGTATTACTTGTGTGCAAATGATTTAAGGCCAACAAAAAATGTTTGTGTCTAGAGTTGAGATTAGATAGAGACAAGCTTTGTTTCAAAAAGTTAAAAAAAAATAAGGAAATATATTTGAGGCTTTATTCAAAGACCAGAAACCAATACACAAACTTAGAAAATTATTGGAGAGCAGAAAACAGTATCAATATAATTAAAATTCATAGAAAAGATTATCAGCTGAGAGAAGCTGATTTTAAGTCAACATGATAGATGAGATAAGATGAAGATAAGCTATCAAAAATATAAGACCACAAATTGGAAGAATGGCTTAAAGAAGATTGGAGACTAATGTAAGATAAGCTAGCAAAATTATTGGAAGTTACTTAGCAAGCAGTTTCCGTAGAAATAAAATACATGAGACTGATTCAGAAGCAAAGAAATTAGGTGCCGTATGAAGTCAAAGTGAGAAACATCAAACTGTATTTTTTTTTTATTTGGGAAAAGCCGATTTAAATGTAAGAAAGAAAAGGTTTGTAATTACGATTAAGATGAGATGAAGACAATCTACGTTCTGAACACCCAAAAAATCCAAGAGAAGAAATTGGACGCTTTGGAAAAAGGGTTTGCAATTAGGGAGCAGAGATAAGACGAAGAGATTTGCACTGGATAGTCAGCAAAAAAATATAAGACAACAAATTGGAAGCATGACTTACAGAAAATCGGAGACAAACGAAAATAAGCTAGCAAAATTATTGTAACTTGTTTCTATACAATTAGAATCCATAGGAATAATTGAAAAGCAAGGTAGTGTTATGCTCTATCAACTGAAACCAATGGACTTTAAAAGGTAATTCATTACTTGTAAGAAGCTGATTTAAAGGCAAAATTAAAAGGTTAAAAATGAGATAAAACAAAGATAAGCTTTGCACTGAATAACTAACTAAAGGAAATCTGAGCGAAAGGAAAAACTTGCAGAATTATAGGAAGTTACTTAGCAAGCAGTTTCCTTGCAAATAAAATCCATGAGACTAATTCAGGAGAAATATAATTAGATGTTTTATGGACTAAAACCAAGACAATTTTTTAAAGGAATTTAATTTGGTAGATAAGTCAGCTGCACGTAGGTCCTAATGGGACGTTCTCCCATCTGATTTCTTGCTACGATCGAGCCAACCCAAGGCATTGGTAAACGTCAAGACCTCAGCCGAAGAGAAACTCCTAGGATGTCTAATGACTGTAGACATCCCTCTCCCATTGTGACTTCACGTAGGTTAGATAAAACCGGGCAGACTAGAAGTACATGCTCGGCGATTTTCTCTTACTTTAAACACCATCTGCATGTAGGACTAGAAAGTAGTCCCAGTCTGTTCAGTTGCGATCCTAAATTGTAGTGTCCTGTTAGGAGCGCTACAACCTTCCATAGGGTTTCTCAGGACATTTGCATACCTTACTGTATTAACCAAGACACATTAAACGATGTTTATTTTACGAGAAATTTAATTAAAGGTAACAAAAGAGTTTGTAATTAAATATGAGATGAGATTCGATGAAGTCAGGCTTCTCTCTGGACAGCCAAAAATTCAATTTGAAAGAACTGAACACATAGCTTAAAGAAGATGCGAATTGTAGTAGTTTTTATACAATCATAATCTACTGGAATGATTCAAAAGCAAAGCAAGGTTGTTAGGTGCCTTATAAACTGAAACCTAGGGACATTGAAAGGTAAATCATCACTTATTTGAAGGAAACAATGAAAGTGTTTGTAATTAGGGATGAGATGAGACGAGGACAAAACAACAAATGGTGATGTGGCCATCATAGTAATTTCCCTATATTTTTATGAGGTTTAAATAAAAAGGCTATTCTTAATAATTTGTTCTCTTTTGAATTATCTACAATTTTTAGTTTATTAGCATTTTCATGCACGAAAACAATACTTCCCCTATATATACTATGAAGGGAAAGTCAAAATATAATCCACTCCTAATAAATAATAACTTAATTCCATCACATTAAACTATTGATTTTTTTAGCGCAATAAATTCTAGTGCAGCGACCTCAGCGTACTCTTGACCTACCACAATACACTATACATTAACCTAGCGTACTCCTGACCTTTCTTAATAAACCATTTGTTGTGGTAGGTCAAGAGTACGCTGATTTGTTCGATGATTTAATGCATAAAGATAGTTTTTTTTAATCTATCTAAAAGACTTTAATAAATTTGATTAAATACTAAACTAATTCTTAACTCTAAAAATTAAAAAAATCAGGAAGAAAAATGCTAAAATTGTTTAGAAACGAAATCTGGAAAAGAAATCCGCAAAAAATCTAAAGCCATCGAAGAAAATTCATGAAACCTGAATGAAACATTGTTGGTAAAATTTTAAAATCTTAAAAAGAATTTGTTGGTCAATTCTAGAAATATCAAATCACTTAATAAAATACTGACACAGTAATATGGTATCAATATACCTTAATTAAAAAAGAGAAAATTCTAGATATCTAGAAAAAACAATAACGAAAATTTCAACAAGAAAAAGAGCTGAAAAATTTTAGAACATTTGAAATATGAAAAAAAATCGTGGGAAATACCCAGTTTTTTCTTTTTCGATTTAAGTCTATAAAATTACTATAAAATTCTAAAACCATCTAAAAAAAAAACGAAACGAAATTTTAGAGCACTCGAAAAATTATTTTCTCAGTTTAGACAAAAAAAATTAGTATTATAGAAAGAAAATAATGGAAAATTCTAATTCTCGTAAAAATCCACGAAATCTAAAAGTAAAATTGCTCAAACTCTTAAAACTTATAAAATCCGGAAAATAAATTGGTGCAAAATTCTAAAATTACTTTCAATTTTCAAACAAAAACATTTTGAGAATTTGAACTTTCAAAATTTGGAAAATCCCGGAAAATTCAAGAAGTTTCTAGAATTGAATGAATTAAATAATAAAACTAAATTAAAACTATTAAAACCATTAAAGAAAATTCATGAAATCTTAAAATAAAAAAAGGCTGGCAAATTTTAGTATTATCGAAAAAAATGCTGGTAAATTTTAGATCAACCAATTATTTTTCAGTTAATTCAGAAAGAATGATAAAAAATCACTAATAAATTACTCTAATAAAAAATCTGTGTAATAGGGGGGCTACAAATCAAATGTTCTAACTTCAACTGTTTTACATTGTTTCTATTAGCGAAAAATCGGATTTTAAAAATTCATTACCAATCAAAACTGTTATAAAGCAAAATAAAATTTGGAAATGTTTTACGATAATTTTTCTTTGAATAAAGAAAATTGCAAAGTGCTAAAAAAATGAATCTTGTAAAAATTCAAAATTCAAATATTTGTTTTGTAATGCTTTTGTCATATTTTTTACCAATTAATTTAATTTAAAATTTTCTTATATTAACAAATTGCCATTACTAAACTCAATAAATAAATGAGTTGAAAATATTAAAAATAATTGTAATTATTTTTTAATTTATTCACTTTGTTCACTCTTGATATGATGATGAAAATTGAAAAGATTCTTTACCAATTGATTGCTCCGGCGTAATATTTACAAATTCGGACTTCAATTGTTTCGCATTGTTATTGCGATAATCCATCGCAAAGACCAATTGTGATTACAAATTAAAACTGTAAAAATACGAAAGAAACAAAAAATTATTTTCAATCAAGAAACAGTTGAGAGCAGTTTATATTTATATTTTATATTTCAAAAACTGCATTTGTTGATTTTCATTATGAAAAAAGCAGTAAAACTCACTAGCTCCATTTATTTTGTTTTGTTAAAACAATCAAAAAGTTACTGCTAATGTTAAAAAAAAAATCTTCAAAGCTGTGTTTTAGTTTAAAATTATATGTATATGTAGGGTGGATGGGTGGCCACTATCCCACCCTCTGGTTTCTATTAAAGAAATTTATTTTTTTAGGAGAAAATATCCAAAGAAATAATTTTATTTCATTCCATTATTATTTTATTAGTTTAATACAACACTCACATATGTTGTATTGATTGGAAGGTCGGACAGAGGCCACCCACCCTACATGTACATATTTATATAAGCCACTGTCACTCGTTTTGTTTCCTTGAAACAATCGAGGAAATACCACTAATGTATAAAAAAACTTATATTTTGCATTACAGTTTATTCAATTTATTTGTATATGTAGGGTGGATGGGCGTCACTATTCCACCCTCCAGCTCTCTTTTAAATAAACGAGCGTTTGCTAAAGAGATATATTTTTTAGGAGACAATTTTGACAGAAATCATTTTATTTTTTCTATCATAATAAAAAATTAGTTTAATACAACTCTCACATGTTTTACAGATTAGAGGGTGGAATAGAGGCCAACCACCACCCACCCTACATATACATATAAACTTTAATTCCTCATCGTCGCGCAGTTTCCAATAAAATTAATTAGGGCAGTCTTTAAATATAAATTAGATAAGATAAGCTATAGAAAGTCATTAATATTCAAATTTAAAATTTGATTTTGTTTTGTTTTTTAATACATAAACGGTTTGATTGTTTTTAGCAGCAAAATCATCAACGATTAGCAATTAAAGTTATCATGTATATGTAGGGTGGGTGCGTGGCCTCTATCCCACCCTCCAATCAGTAAAACTTAAGCTATGGTTTTAATTAAAAGTTGTAAAATGTAAACACAAAATAATTGCAATTTTTAGAGATTTATTCAAACAAATTTTTCAAATTATTTTTGATCATGTTTTACTGATTGGAGGGTGTGATAGAGGCCACCCATCCACCCTACATTTACATATGAACTTTAATTCCTTACGGTCTCGGTATTTCGAATAAAATTAATTACAAAACTTTTTGAATAAAAAAAAAAAACATGAATTACAAACACTGTTTTAATGTGCAAATAAATTAAATACAAACAGAATTATGAATAATTTTTGAAATGACATTAAATAAGGTTTAAGTTTAAGTTTAAATGAATATGTACGGTGGATGGGTGGCCTCTATCCCACCCTCTAATTTTTAAAATAAAAAATAAAGTCATACAGTAATATTATTTTTATATGGTATATGCAGGATTTCTCATGGAAATATTTGATTTATTTGATTTAACACAATTGTTTTAAGATAAGAGTGGGGCACTGACTACCCACCTACTCTAGATGTTTATTGGAACATAAATTACAAACATTGTTTTAATGTGCAAATAAAGAAATATTTTGATTTTAAACAAATTTATAGTTTTTGAAGAGTTAAAACAGTTTTATAAACAAGCATAAAACTCCTTAAAAACTAATATGTTCAGAACATTCTAATAAATACAAAAAAAACAATTTAAACTTAGCAAATCCAATATAATCAATTCAATTTTTATTAAACTTAATAACAATAACCTACTATATATACTATATAGGGAAAAGTAAAAATTAGAGGCAGTAAAGAAGATTAAAGTCAAACGTAAAAGAACCGGTTCAACTAAATTTTCGCCACCAAAATCCGCGTCCACTTCCAACTAATCGACAAGTATTTGGCAGACCGCCAAACGATCAAATTAATAAAAGACCTTTTAATTTCAATCAGAATTTTTCTAATAAGAGACCAAGAAATGAAAATAATTTTCATACGAATCATAATTATAATTATAATCGCGGCTATTACCCGCAAAATTTTAATCAGCATGCACAACATAGGCCGCCTCAGTTACCTAGTCCGACACCAATGTCGACTTCCACAACATATACGAATAACAGGCCAAGGTTATTTAATCTAGACGAGACGAAAGACAATAATGCTTTTATTAATAAACCGGGAGACGATAATAGAAATAACAAATCCAATTTTTTAGACGACAAAGCCTCGGAAATGTAATTGAATATTTAGGAATAATAAATAATAGCAGTAATTTACCATTTATAATAGATCCTAAAACAAATGTTAAAATTTTAATGGATTCCGGGAGCACCCGATCCTTTATTAGCCCACAATTAGCGTGTAAATTAAATAAAAATTTATTAAGTGATCCATTTGAGGTTACCAGCGCACATGGTACTTCTCGAGGAAAATATAGTGTTGATATTTCTTTAGAAAGTTTATTTAAAAATAATTCTGCTAAAAAATTAAAATGCTACGTGTTTGATTTTCATTCTTATTTTGATATTTTAATTGGAGTAGATAATATGATAAAACTTAAAGCTAGTGTAGATTTTTCAAAAAATTCTGTAGTAACTCCTTACTACAAAATTCCATTTAATTTTGATTCAACATCTAACGTAAATCTTAATAATATCGAAAATAACAGTTGCAATGATATTAATAATTATATTAAAAATGATAATAATAATATTGAGAAAAATCAAAGTGATACAAATCGTAGTGATAATTCTAAATCTGTTGGACCACAAGTCATCAAGAGCATATTGGTGCCTGCACAAACCCAACAAATAATTGAATTTGAAATAGGTAATATGATAAACGGTGAAGCCGTAGTCCCTGAGATGGACCTTGTTAATATTTATTTACCTGAATGTATCACAACAGTTAAAAATGGCAAAGCTTGTTGTACTATAATTAATAAGACAGATATTAATAGAGATGTAACTCAAAAGAAACCATTTGTAGTGACGCCCATCAGCGAATATGATGTGGTACCTCATTCACCAAAAATAAATGGTAATAATAAGATAAATAATAAGAAAAGTAAATATAATAATTGTAATATGTTTAATACGTCTGATAAAAAGTTTGATTTTTCACAATTAAGATTAGATCACATGAATAATGAAGAGAAAGCCGCTATAAAAAAATTAATTTCTAAATATACTGTAATTTTTCATTCCAAAAATAATAGTTTAACGTTCACAAATAAAATAAAACACCGTATTATTACGACTGACGAAGTACCAATCTATACAAAAACATATAGGTATCCGGAAATTCATAAAGCGGAAGTGAGTAAACAAATTAACGAAATGCTTCAGCAAAATATTATAAGACCATCATTTAGTCCATGGTCTTCCCCTATCTGGATAGTCCCAAAAAAATTAGACGCATCAGGCCAGCGGAAATGGCGTGTTGTCTTTGACTACCGGAAACTAAATGATAAGACTGTGGGTGATCGGTACCCTCTTCCAAATATTACAGACCTTTTTGATAAATTAGGCAAGGCTCAGTATTTTACTACTTTAGATTTAGCGTCAGGTTTTCACCAAATCGAGATAGATGAACGTGACATTCCTAAAACCGCATTTAACACTGAACATGGACATTACGAATTTCTTAGAATGCCATTCGGACTTAAAAACGCACCCGCTACTTTCCAACGTGTCATGGACGAAATTTTACGCGGTATTCAAAACAAATCTTGTTTAGTTTACATGGACGATATTATTATTTTTTCAACCAGTTTACAAGAACATATTGAAAGACTGACAGAAGTATTCGAAAGACTAAAAGAATCAAATTTTAAAATTCAGCTTGACAAATCAGAATTTTTACGTAAAGAAGTTTCATACTTAGGACATATAGTTACACCCGAAGGAGTTAAACCTAATCCTGACAAAGTATTAGCTATCCAAAATTACCCAATCCCAAAAACAACAAAAAAAAGGATTTTTAGGACTGTTAGGTTATTATCGTAAATTCATTAAAAATTTTGCCGACCTGACGAAACCCATGACGAAATGTTTAAAGAAAAATGCTGATATCGACATTGAAAATTCCGAATACATAAATTGTTTTAATCTGTGCAAAAATGTTCTAACGAATCAACCTTTATTACAATATCCGGACTTTACAAAACCATTTATACTTACTACAGACGCCAGTAATCAAGCTCTGGGCGCTGTTTTGTCACAGGGTAAAATCGGTTCAGATTTACCCATTGCATATGCCAGCCGTACTTTAAATGATTCCGAATCTCGATATTCCACTATAGAAAAAGAGCTTCTTGCCATAGTTTGGGCTGTCAAATACTTTCGCCCTTATTTATTCGGACGCACCTTCCAAATAGTCATTGACCACAGGCCTCTCCAATGGTTGATGTCCATAAAAGAACCAAATTCTAAATTAGTAAGATGGCGATTAAAACTTTGTTTTGTTTATAAAAAGGGTACTTTAAACAAAAATGCTGACGCACTATCTAGGATCGAACTAAATGTTAACGAAGAATATGCCCAAAATTTAGAAGACTATTTGAAAAATTTTGAAAACACCGATGATAACCCCTCTTCCATAATCGTAGAACCCGCGGAAACAATTCATGTAAACCAAGAAGCGAATGATGGAGCAACCATTCATTCTAACCTAGAGCACCCTATAGTAGGAATTCCCATTGCAGACAAACCAGTAAATCTTGGCGATAACCAATTAATAATTTCGGAGGTCAAACACTCCCCTTCCAAACCAAAAATTAGTTACTTATTCAAACAAAAGAAAATGCGTATTTACATTCAATTCTCTAAATCTATTAATCAAGAAGTAGTCGACCTCATCAAAGAATACATCGTCCCTAATACGAATTATTATCTTTATTTCGAAAGCCCAGTATATGAAAAATGTAGCAACGTCCTTCAAAAATACTTTAAAAATTCAAACATTAAAATGACTAAATGTTCAAGTCTCTTGTCTGACGTCGAAGACGATAATGATATTCTAGAAACCATACAAAATTATCACGAGGGAAAAACTAATCATCGCGGCATAGACGAAACAGAAGCAAAATTAAAAAAGGTATATTATTGGCCAAACATGAGGAGAACTATACAGGATTACATTAACGAATGTGAAATTTGTCTCGTTTCTAAATACGATCGAAAACCCCTTAAACTAAAATTTAATGAGACACCAACAACAATGAAACCCTTCGAGATCATTCACGTAGACTGTATAGCTTTAGAAAACTCAAAATTCCTCACCATAATAGACTCATTTTCCAAATATGCGCAAATGTACAAATTAAATTCTTATCAAGCTATAGAGGTAGCAACTAACCTTATTAAATTCTTTTGCCATCACGGAACTCCAAATTTAATAATTTCGGACAACCACCTCGAATTTAAAAATACTGTAATCAGAGAACTTCTAGAGTTACATAAAATCCAAATTCATTTCATAAGTTCACAACACCCTGAGTCAAATGGTATAATCGAACGCGTGCATTCGACGATAGCCGAACATATACGGTTATTGAACAATCAAGACATGTACAAAAATGAACCAGTCGAAATTAAAGCCCTTTACGCTATTTTAGCATATAATAATACTCTACATTCTACAACCAAATTAAAACCTTTCGAAATCACTTCCGGTCACATTGATAATAACTCACTTTTGGATATTGATTTAGAAACCATTTTAACTAATAATTACGTTCAGACGCATAAAGAAAAGGTAAAATTGTTGTACAGGAAAATTAATGAAACTATAAACGAAAATAAGGCCCAAGCTATTGCAAAAAGAAATATAACTCGAGAAAACATTCCGCAAATTCCAGATAACGTATATATTAAAAACAAACAGAAACAATCAAAAACTAAAAATAAATATCAAAAAGAAAACATTCAAACTATTGATCCTAATCGTAAAACAGCAGAAATAGAAACCAGACATCATAATCAATCTAGTAAAATTCATTTAACAAATATTAAACGTCCCAGAGTCAAAAGATCTAATTTAAAACACACCCCAAATTTTGAAACATTTATTGAGATGTTAAATAATAATGAAGAAATAAACAATGAAAATGTAAGAGAAATTTCAGATGACTTATTCAATGCCCCTCTAGAATACTCACTCGCTCACTGTGTGAGTAGAGATTTAAAAATGAGTGTAGGAATAACACGTGAATTTAAATTAAGATTTGGTAAAATTAGAGATTTATCAAAACAAAACGCAAAATTATATTCTCTCTGTCATATTAAAGAAGAAGGTAGATATATTATTTATTTGATCACTAAAGAAAATTATTTCGACAAACCCACTTTAAAATGTTTGTTTAATACATTGATAAATTTAAAACAATTCTGTTTAGACAAAAATATAACTAAATTAGCAATTCCCAAATTAGGTTGTGGCCTAGATCAATTAGACTATAATTCAGTTAAAGCTATTATAAATTATATCTTCCAAAATTCTAAATTACGAATAAACATCTATTTGGGTACACCAAAAATTGATGATGAAGTACCAGGGCCATCATCTTCGATAATTCCAAATCCTAGTTTAGTCCAGCAAAGAAAGTCATTTTTTGAGAACTATACTAAATCTGAACATTCCAAAAATTAGTAAACAAAAATAATTCATTTCAGATTGATCTTCCTTCCGCATGTAATGTGTTTTGAAGTTAAAAATATCACCGAAAATATCGGATTAATTCCTGTGAATTTAGGCACAGCAAAGCTTGAAAACGCCAAACATACGATAGTATATCATTATGATATTAAACCCATATATAATGAATTTGAAAATCTAAATTATCAATATGAATTCTTGATAAGCACCATGAGCAATATTTCTAAATTCAAACTAGAATTTCAGAACTATAATAAGTTGGTAAATTACACCAGAAATGATATTATTGATCAAATTAATACTATTCAATTAAATGTTTCACCCAAAAGAACTAACAGAGGCTTGATAGATGGATTAGGCAGTATCATTAAATCGATAAGCGGTAATATGGACGCCCGTGACGAGAAAAGAATAAACAAAATTTTAGAACATTTGGCAAGTAACCAAAATAATTTACAAAATCAGATAAAATTTGGATATAGTGTAAACTCAAAAATAATAAAGAATTTTAATAATACTCTTCAGGACATTGCACATAATCAAAATACTCTACAATCTAGAATAACGCAACTACATGCAATTTTTAAAGAAGAGATTGACCACCAACATATTCTGTATGCGAAAGACCTATATAATCAGATGCTTTTACTTTTCGGTACAATTAGAAACGTACTACACAAAATTATTAACTCAATAACGTTCTGCAAATTAAGAGTCTTAAACCCAGATATAATAAGACCTCAGGATTTATTTGACGAATTGGAAAAAATCTCTATCCATTACCAAGAGGAACTACCTTTCGAAATGAAATTAGAAAATATGTTTAACTTTGAATCTATAATGACAGTTAATTGCAAAATTGACAAAACAAAAATTCATTATTTTCTTCATCTTCCAATAAATTACGAATATTCATTTGACCTTTACGCTTTACATCCAATACCTGCAAATTACAAATCAGAATATGTAACAATAATACCGAATATTAAATATCTATTAAAATCAAAAAATTAATTCTAAAATTTGGCCTCTAAATGATATATGTTTAAAAAAGAAACCCTTAAAATCACATGTCCCAAACACGAGGAAACAACAGAACTTCAAGGTGTCTTCTTGATCGAGCCAGATGAGTGCCAGATATTCTACAAGGACATTAAAATTCCCAAAATTGAAGCAATATCTGGAAGCCCCGTGTTTATTAGTGCATCGAAACAAAAACTGGAAAACTACAACATAAACAATTTTACCATTCATCTTAAAAGACTGAAATTAGAAGACATGCCCGTGTTATCCCCAATGCCCCAAATTACAGAAACAGTTATACCCTTAAGCCCCAGTGCGTGGACACTCTCGTTATATGTGTTAGTGTTAATTTGTGCCCTAATTTTAGGAATCAAATTTTTAAAGAAGAAACTTCGGCACGTTGCCCCCGTGGACAATTCCCTAAATTCTCCACCCGGAGTGTGTCGAATCTAAGGGGGTAGGAGTAACCTGGCGGCTACAATAAGACAATCTTTTGTTATTTATTAATCGTTTTAATTGTTAAGAAATATATTTAATTATTATTGCATCATTTCCTAGGTATTTGCTAACACTCCATTTTCATCCGCAATAACACCAGATGTCATTTTGCTTAGTTATCATTCCATATTATTATAAATAGGACCGCAAGCCACGAGCGCACATCATTATTACCATTATTATATTATCCGTTAAATCATCATTATTATATTTATATTGTTCGTCGTTATAAGTTATGTAATATTCAAATAAATCAAAATTATTCGTGTCAAGAAAAAATAAAAGTTTTTAAAAACACCAAAACCAACCGGAAAAATATAATTTATATATGTATTTTAAAACTCCCAAAAGGTAATATTTTACCGCTGTTGTGATGATTAGAGCTAGATTTGGAAGGTAGATTTGTTCCACTTTTTCACAATTATCAAAAATTGGCTCTTAACTTGGACGAGACATTTTTTTGAATGAAAATCAAAAATTGTCTACGAGATGAGAAGAAGTAGTAAATATCAATTCATAATACTTTGTTTAATATAGTTACATTCTAAAAAGAAATGCATTTTTGAAAACAAAAAAACAGAAAATTCTAGGGAAATGTAGGAAATTTTTTTAATCAAAATGAAAATTAGTGCAAAAATTAAACTGAATTTAAAAAGAAACTTCCAGGATAATTATCAAAAAATTAGGCGAAAAGACTGGTAGATGACCAGTTGAAAATTGTACCACAACAACTAATAAAGAATACAGTCTGAAGAACACGAGGAAAATTATAGACAAAATGTTATCAAATTCCGATAAGATAAAGAAAATTTGAGAGAGAAAAACTAAACTTTAGAGTTGAAGAAAAACTGTTGAAACATTCTAGAAAGCCGTAGAATTTTAGAAATCTGAAAACGAAAATTCTAGATTTCACGAGAAAAATTTTAAAACGTATTTTTTTATTAGATCTTGCTTCATCTTCATCTAATCAATTTTTTTACATCTATCTCTTTCAAGCTTCTTCTATTACCTTATTGGCAAATAACTTTTAAATTTCACAAACTTTTTAACACATTTTGTTTGATTTTCTTGGATTTTTGAGGAAAATATTTTTCATTTTTTGACAGCTGTCCCTTAAATTTTACTGTATTATTATGTTTACTCGGTAATTTTAAATTGTGAATCTTTCCATTGTTTTTACCTTATATTTCTCCTTATCCAGAACTTTTATAATTACAAAATGTATAAAATAGTTATAGATTTTGCACTATTAGTTGTTTTAGTTACATATTTATAAACTTTTAAAGAAGTCTCTTTCATAAAAAATAAAGTTTATGTACATGCGGAAATTTTAAACTATTGTCAATGCAGAGATTAATTGTAATTTATCGTTTTATGCCTATTTTAATGCAAATAAATACATTTCCACTTTTTTAAAACACAAGTGCGTGAACTCCCAAATTAATTTGTATGTTTGTAATATAAAGCATTTTCTACTTACTTAAAATTGGAAAGTACGAAGCTTATACGGTTGTAATTTCAAGCATTTAAAAATCCGTAACACACTTTCGGCGTGCAAGTAGCGAAATTGCCTCAAAGGTACGCGTAATCTAGTTTTCCCCTCAAATTAGTTGTCTTTGTGTTGAATTAACAATGTAGCATATACGCGCGCATAGTTTTGCGAATAACTGCATACAGGGACATAAAGCTTTATTTAAACCAAGGGGAAACTGTCTGGACTTTGTTAATTGTAACGGTATCCAGGGGCACATAGAAACTGCTTCAGACTGAACCGCGATCATAATCAACTAGCAATTATAACTTAGACACAATTAGTTTAGTTAGTCATTAGAGTTGCGTGTGTTTCTATTAAATACTTTAGAAACTATTGTAATTAAGACAATTAATAATTTTAATTAAATTTAATATTTTATTAATAAATTGCAAGTTGATAACAAAGGTAATTTATACAGATTACAATTTTACTTTACTTATTTCTTTGTAAATATTACAAGGATTTAATTTTAACTGTTAGTATATATATAATTTCTTCTCAAATTCGCATCGCAATTCACATTATACAATTAAGCACTTCATTATAATAAATCAGGAAGTTCTTGCCTAAAAAATATACAAGGCGAAACTTTATGGATCCACGGGACCAATTTGATTATGAAATATACGTCGGGGAACGAGTTTATAACCGAAATTTATTAACGCACAAACAAGGGCGCACGCTGTATAGGATAATTAAGATTATAGTTATTTGGGCAAATGGGGGTGAAACACTAACTTATAATTAGGGTCAAGTGAACATTAGCTATTAGTACACCATCCCTGGTATAATAATCAATTTAGAATTTTTAAAAATAGCTATAAATTTTCAGTCTTTCCTAAATTACTTGTATAATTGAAAAATAAAAATAAGTAGAATTATTACTTTCCTTATATAGTATATATAGGGGAAGTATTGTTTTCGTACGTGAAAATGTCAGTGGGCGCTCTATCTCAAAAACGAATGATCCTATAGGGATACAACTTTAAACTTAAGGCTTTATCGTTCAAAACTGGAACTGAAAAGCTTTTGGTAAAGATTCATAAACCGGAAGTGGCGTTTTTTTTATTTTTCTCGATATTTTTCCAAATTTGAAATATATTTCATAACTTTTTAAACAAAGGTTAAATTAAATGAGAAACTGGAGAAGTTTCATTGAGACATATTTATAGTAAAAGTTTTAATATATAACTTTTCAAACAAAGGTTAAAGGAAATGAGAAACTGGAGAAGTTTCATTGAGACATATTTATCGTAAAAATTTAGATTTTTTCAGAAAACATTTAAAATTTTTCTTTAAAGATTCTTGAAATTTCAGAAATTTCTCCTCCACACTTTTAGTTTTTATTGAAACTTCCTTTCCAAAGAATTCTACAAATTTTTACAAGTTTAACAAAGGTTTTATTCAAGAGTTTCAAAATTTTTCAGAAAGTCATTATTTATTTTTATGTATAAAAATTTCTTCGTGGTTTTGGTAGAATATTTTGCTCAACTTTTTCTCTAATTTTCCCTGATGATCCATACTTTAGGTTTTTTTTACGTTGAGATTTCTAGAATTTTTCACAAGATTTCATTTTAGATTTATAAAACTCATTTTGAGGATCCTAGAAGTGTACAGTAATTTCTTTTTCTTATCTAATAAATAAATAGATATTTCCAGAATTTTTAGCAAAGATTTTATTCAAGAGTTTTAATTTTTCAGAAAGTTCTTTCAAGATTTTGTTTAACTTTGAAATTTATTTGGAATTTTTTTTCTAAATTTCCTGAACTTGCTTATAGGCTTCTGGAAGTTTCAGGAATTTCTTCTCTATATTTTCAGTTTTTTGCATATTCCTTTCCAAAGAATTGTGATAGAGGATTCTAGAAGTTTTCCTTGTAGATTTCTAGAACTTTTTTGGAGGATTATAAAAGTGTACAGTAATTTCTTCTTCATATTTCCAGAGTTTTTTAGAAAGTTCGTTTCAATATTTATAGAATTTTCTTTAAAGCTGTTTCCAGTAATTTCTCTTCCAGATCTTAATATTGTCTTATAAATTGTAAAGATTTCCTTCAGGGCTCAAAAATTAAAAAAAATTCAGAAATTTCCAGTAACTTTTATTCAGATTTGGAGGTTATAGAAAATCTGTTCCTAGAAATCTAGACTCTTTTTAGTCATTTTTCCAGATATCAAGATTGTTTTTCTCAAGCTGTCTTCTAAATTGCGAAGATTTTAGAATTAAAAAAAATAATTCTAAAAATGTAGATTTTGGTAGAATTCAGAAAATTTCCAGTAAATTGCGAAGATTTAAATAAAGGCTTTTTTGAACATTTGTTTTTAAAAATCTAGACCTTTTTTCGAGAGTTCAGGAAATTTCTAGTAATTTCTTCTCCACAAGTCGCTTTGTTAATTGCAAAGATTTTCTATGAGGCATTAGGATTTTCTAAAATTTTTAGTTTAGAGTTTAGAAAATGGCCAATAACTTCTTCCCAAAATTAAATTTTGTTTTCAACTTTTCTTATAAATTGCGAAGATTTTTTTCAGGCTCTAAATGTTTTTTAATTTTCCCCTAGAAATCTTTCTTACTTTCGAGAAATTTTCAGTAATTTCTCTTCCAGATTTCAAGATATTTTTTCAACTTTTCATTTTCTAAATTTCCAGGAGGCTCTAGAATTGTTAGAAAATTTTCATTTAGAAATCTAGACTTTTTTTCCAAGGGTTCAGGAGATTTCCAAAAATTTCTCCTCCAGATTTCAAGGTTATCTTCTTATCTTTTAAATTACAAAGATTTTTTTGGAAGCTCTAGAACTTTTTAAAAAATTGGTTTTAGAAATCTAGATTTTTCTTGAGGGTTCAGGAAATTTTCATTAATTTCTCTCTTTTTTTTGAGGGCCCTAGATTTTTAGGATTTTTTTCAAATTATTGTAAGTATGGATTACCACGTAGTAACAGTCGCAACCATTCACTTTATGTAAAATTTTTACTTTGTCAATTTTCTTTTATTCAAATCGCGAGGCGATCCGTAATTAAAGTTAATGTGTATATGTAAGATGGGTGGGTGGCCTCTAACCCACCCTCCAATCAGTAAAACTTAAGCGAGGGTTTTAATTAAAAGTTGTAAAACGTAAATAAACAATATTATTGCAAAATTTAATAGATTTATTCAAACAAATTTTGAACAATAAGTCATAACTTTTCAAACAAAGGTTAAAGAGAATTAAAAACTAAAAAAGTTTTATTGAAACATTTTTCATGTTCTTAATTTAAAATTGTTGATTTTTTTTGCTTATTGCTATTAATCTACTCCTCTAGTTTATATATATGTCTGTGGCCACATCACCATTTTACAGATTTTTAAGATGGTCTCAAAGTGATGGGTTGATTGGTCTGAGCATATTTTCTCCATTATTGGAAATAATTGTTGTAAAATTCTAGAACTCTCTCTATATATATAGAATACTACAAATTTCAAATATTTGGAAGAGAGAACTTTTTGGAAAATATTTGATTGATGAGGTTGTTACTCGAAGACTTGAAGAAGATGCTAGCTACTAGATATGTACTCTCAACTTACATCAAGGTACTTCACTCTGAATTATCTTCTACGCTACACAATGCAGAATTTGTAAAAGTCTTAAAATTTGGATTAAATTGTTAGAACCCTCAAAAAATCTGAAATATTGTAGTAAATTGAAGTAAAAAAATAGATGAAAAAGTCTAGAATACTTATACCAAAAATATCGAAGTTTGGTAAAGAATTTTTTGAAATTCTAGGAAAATTGTTGAACAGTTTTTTAAATAAGAAAAAAATTCTACAATCCTCAAATAGCTTTACAATAGAATACAATAGATTCTTTATTGTGTTATAAACATTTAAGTTTTTACCCTCGTCAGACATATTTTGAAAGGAAAACTTCTAAATATCTAAAACAGAATTGACTGGAAAATCTTCATTATTCACTAAAGAAATTTGAAAAAAAAATGTTTACCAAATCTTAACACTCTCTAACTAAATTGAAGAAAAATTTTGGAAAAAGCTGAAAAGTCTTAGACTCTTGTCAAAAGTCTGAAAAAATCAAAAATTAAAATGTTTATACCTCGAATAAGAAACGCATGAAAAATTGCTGCAAAACCTAAATAGTTTGAAATTACTGGAAATTTCAAGAACCATAAAATAAATTTTCCACATGTTTCTGAAATATACTAATGAAATTAAAAAAAAAAATTAAGAAAATCCGAGGTACTGAAAAGTTTCGGGCGTAAGTAATGCTAAATAATTCTAGGAGTCTAGAAGAAATGCTGCCCCTAAAAAAAATTTGTAGAGAAATTTTCGAAATCTAGTTGAAACTTTTTTTGACGAATTCTAAAAATCCGACAAAAATGTTATGAAAACTAAAGAATTAAATAAAACATGTGGAAAATTCTAGGATAGTTTAAGAAAATCTTACCAATTTGAAAAAAATTTAAAAAATTTGAAAAAAAAAATTAGTAAATTCTAGTATATAAAAATTCCACAAATTCAAGAATTTTGGAAAAGAAATATCTAGAAAATTCCAGAAATCTAAAATAAATTGAATAGAAAATTTCATAACTTTTCAAGAAATTTCTTTTAATTTGGAGGAGAAAATTCTCGTACATTCTGATATTACAGTTCAATAAGGCGTTGGAAAATTATATGTGTCTGGAAGAGAAAATTTTAGAAAATTTATATCCTTCGAAGAAAAAAAATCCAGAAATTTTTAAGAATTATTGTAAAATTCTAGAAATTTAGAGGAAAATTCTTAAAATATTTAGACAAAATAGAATAATAAAGCTATAAAATTCGTATAAAATGAAGTAAGAAATAGTGAAAGAATGTAAGTCTTAAGAAAAAAATACTCGAAAATTCCAGAATTATTATCATTCTACTAATTATAATTCTATAGTAACTTTTTGCATTCTGTACTGTCTCTGTTTTGAATAATGATATTATTATTATTATAAAAAATCTGTAAGAAATTATGAAGAAACATCGTTGCCAAATCAATTCTAAGAAAATTCAAGGAATCTGGATAAGAAAATTCTGAAAAACCTTGAAAAGAAATTTCAAGAAAATTCCAGATATATAAAATAAATTTAATGGAAAATTCTAGACACCCTCCAAAAAGACGTTTCTTATTTAGAGGAGACAGAGGCAGGAAAGAGAGAAATGTAAGATTTTTGAAAAAAATTTAAATAAAATTGCAGAAATCTTTAACAATTGTTAGAAAGTTTTTTTAGAAATTTGAAGGAAAATTGTAGACATAGTGTTTTCGAAATTTAACAATGAAATTATGGAATGTTCTGATAAAATAAATCAAAAATTCTCTGAGGCTAAAAGAAAATTTCTAAAAACTTTTCAATTGGGAATATAAATTTCTAGCATTTCGTAGCTAGAAATTTGAAATTCTAGAACTTCAAAAACAATTCTTCTAATTTAAATGAGAAATTTTGGAATATGCTAATTAAATTAAATAAAAATTGCTAAAAAAATCCAATAAAATATAGCAAAAAATTGTTTCTCAAAGATTACGAAATTTTTTTGCAAAGAATGTGAAATTTATTCTTTGCAAAAATTTCGTAATTAGCAAAAGTAATTTTTAGAAAATACATAAAATCTATAAGAAGAAAATTCTTGCAAGTTATCAACCAAACTTTTAAGAAAATTCCGGGAATCTGTAGAAATAATTGTTGGAAAACTTTGGAAATCTAAGAAATATAAATGGTGGAAAGTTCTATAGATATAAAGTGTAAAAAGAGGAGACAACAGTGTTATTACATTCTCTATATAGTATATATAGGGGATGTATTGTTTTCTTGATTTTTTTTTTCAAAATTTTTTTTTTGCGCAAATATCCGTTTAGGGGTCCCCTGAATCCATTGCACTGATTTCTAGAAAAAAAAAATGTGTCTCTGTGTGTGTGTGTCTGTCAAAAACGAGTTATCCATTTGAGATGAAACTTCAAACTTAAGGTTTTTTCATTAAAAACTGGAACTGAAAAGATTCTGGTAAATATTCATAAACTGGAAGTGGGTGTTTACTCGAGGCGTTTTTTTGTCTTTTTCTGATAATTTTTTTAATAGGAAAAATATTACAAACAAAGAGAATGAAAATCTGAATATATTTTTCATAAAATTCTTAGCGTTCGAGAAAAAAAAGTAAAAATTGAAAATTTTGACATTTTTTGCCCATTGGTAATAAACTATTAAAGTTACATGAAACTTATATTACAAATAATTGTAAAGAATTCAAAAGTGAACAAATAATTAAGAATAGCCTTTCTGCGTAAACCTCATAGTTTTCGAGAAAAATATAGGGAAAGTACTATGATGGCCACATCACCATTTATTTTGAAAATCATCCGATTTTGCCTTCCACAATTTTTGTTCAGATTATAACCAGAGAAGATCATCAAGACCTGCACCGTACTCTGTGGCGTTTTTTATCGGAAGAACCTCTCAACATTGCCAAACATGGCATATCTTCAGCTATGTCAGACCTGTACTTCGCTCTTCGTATTCTTCAGCAGCTGACAACCGGTGAACGCAATCGTTACCCTTGCTTGCCTTGTGGAAAATTGCTCAAAAACAATTCTTAAACAATAATTAAAATCAAATGCCAAAGAAGGGTTTTCCTAATAGAAAGTTGATCCAAAAATTGTCAACAATTTTGCCTAAAAAATTAATTTAAAAATTCCCCAATGGAAAATTGTCTGAAGATAATGCACCAAGTAGAATTGCCTGAAAACAAATGATTTTATTTATTTAATCTCTTCTCTAGAGGAAAATTGGTCAAACGCAATTCATTTTCTTTTCTCTAAAATAAAATTGATCCTAAGCAATTTCACCAATAAACAATTGCCTATTTTAGGCAAAATAATTGCCTATTCAAAAATCGCCGAACATAAAAATCGATATTTGCCTGAAAATAATTCAGAAAAGCCTCTCAATAATGAACAAATGCACAAATGCCTAAAGAATTCATTTAAAAATTTCCTTATAGAAAATTGTCTGAAAATCATTCACCAAGAAAAATTGTCCGAAAACAAATGGATAAGATTTGTTCTCTATTTCTCTAGACGAAAATTTCCTAAAAATAGTTTATTTTCTTTTCTTTAAAATAAAATTCACTTCACTTCACCAAAAAATAATTGCCTATTTTAGGCAAAAATTGCCTATGCAAAAATCTCCGAGCACAAAAATCGATATTTGCTTGGAAATAATTCACGAATGAAAATTATCAAAAAAAAAATACCTAGGCACACTTGAACGTACAAAAGATTGCCTAACACAAAAATAACAGTTGCCTAAATGAAATTGCCTTATGGAAAATTGCCCATAAACAATCTCTAAAGAATGTTTGCCTAAAAACAAATGAAACTAGAGATACGTTTTCCTAATGGAAACTTAACCAAAAACCCCTCAACCATGAACAATTGCCTAAAGAATTAATTTGAAAGTTTGAAAATCATTCTCCAAGAAGAATTGCCTGAAAAAAATGAATAAGATTTTTTCTCTTTTTCTATAGAGGAAATAATTCATTTTTCTTTTCTCTGAAATTAAATTGGTTGCAAACAAATCACAAAAACAATTGCCTATTTTAGGAAAAAGTCACGAATGAAAATTATCGAAAAAAATATACTTAGGCACACTTGTACGTACAAAAGATTGCCTAACCCAAAAAATAACGGTTGCCTTATGCAAAAATAAATGAAACGAAAGATAAGTTTTCCTAATGGTAAGTTGGCCCAAAGTCTTTCAATAATGAACAAACAAACAACCTAAAGAATTAATTTAAAAAAACCCTAATGGAAAATTGTCTGGCAATCATTCACCAAGAATTACCAGAAAACAAATAATTTGTTTTGTTCTCTTTTTCTCTAGAGGAAAATTGATCAAAATCAATTCATTTATTTTTCTTTTCTCTAATTTAAAATTGGCGGCAAGCAAATCAGAAAAACACAACTGCCTACAAAAAATTGCCAAGCCTAAAAAAATAACAGTTGCCTAAGAAAAGTTTGCTAAAAAACAATGTCCAAAGAATTATTGCCTAAAAAAATTTAACTAAAGGTAAGATTTCCTAATGGTAAGTTGGCCCAAAGCCTCTCAACAAAGGACAATTGCCTAAAAATTATTTTAAAAATCCCGAATGGAAAATTGTCGGAAAATCATTCACCGAGAAGAATTGCCTGATAACAAATAAATAATTCTCTCTAAAGGAAACTTAGTCAAAAACAATTCATTTTCTTTTTTTTTTCTAAAGTAAAATTGGTCGTAAGCAATTCAGCAAAAACCAATTGCCTATTTTAGGTAAAAAAATCGCCGAAATAATTAACGAAGGAAAATTATAGAAAAAAATTCCTAAGCACACTTGAACGTACAAAAGATTGCCTAACCAAAAGAAGCAGTTTTCTAAAAATGATTGCCCAAAAACAATCTCCAAAGAATAATTGCCTAAAAACAAATTAAACTAGAGATAAGTTTTCCTAATGGAAAGTTGGCCAAAAGCCTTTCAACAAAGAACAATTGCCTAAAGAATTAATTTAAAAAATCCCCAATGGAAAATTGTCTGAAAATAATTCACCGATGAGAATTACCTGAAAACAAATGATTTGATTTGTTCTCTTTTTCTCTAGAGGAAAATTGATCAAAAGCAATTAGTTTATGTTTCTTTTATTTAAAATAAAATTGGTTGCAATCAAATGACAAAAACATAATTGCTCATTTTACATAAAATAATTGCCCAAAAACAATCTCAGAAGAATAATTGCCTAAAAAAACAAATGAATCTAAAGATAAGTTTTCCTAACATTTCCTTATTCTCAAAATCATTCACCAAGAAAAATTGCGTGTGTGATATTAACAATGTAAGTTGCATTTATCATTTGATAAAGTTCCTGATTCAAGATATATTACAAAGTTATGGCTTCAAGCATCCACCATAAGAAAAATTGCCTAAAAACAAATGAATAAGATTTGGTGTGCCGGGCATCATCGCATATGTCCCGGCACCAGAAACAGCGGTCATCTGTGGATTTGCCAATATGATGGAGGTACTGAAGAATCAATGCCCCGCCATCATGTGGGTCAGGTGATACGTCAATTTGAAGTGGTCCCTGCCAAAAAGTACTCGACCTGCCTTCCCTTTGTTAGTACAAGGTCGTTCCATCCTACTACATTTAAGCTCCTAAAGTGGGTGCATCATTTTCCCCGTCAAGAGTGATCACAACGAATTAGACAATTGCCTTGACTCTTCCGTCCGTATCATTGGAG
Source organism: Ontholestes murinus (assembly GCA_963969525.1). NCBI lineage: Eukaryota > Metazoa > Arthropoda > Insecta > Coleoptera > Staphylinidae > Ontholestes > Ontholestes murinus. The sequence goes on along the minus strand of OZ018390.1, from coordinate 68,449,444 downwards.
CGTCAAGCCTCATGCTTAGCGTTGAAGTCCCCAGTTATACCTACTGCCCCTCTGCATTGATCGACGATTATATTTTGTGTAGGCGATTCATAAGGATTTGTCCGGTTCCGCGTAGATGCTCATAAATATTGTGCCGGTTTTTAGCCTGTTCGTAGCGCAATGTCTATGGCCTCCGTCACTTCCTTTTCTATTGCCACGATGACACATTTCCATCTTCTCATCCTGCTATCGCAACTTCACTACATCCGCCTCTTCCTCGTGCTGGTTCCTGTGTATATATTAACGTTGCTCCTACCTCCTCTGCACATTTATGCATTAGCGCCGTCGCCGCCTTTCCCCTCCCCACATTTTTCGAGAAGATCTGAAGCAATTTTTTCTTTGTTCCATCTGCAGCTCACCTAGGTAGACATTGCATATTGACATGTTAGTCCCATGTCCCTTTTAAGGCTTCCCAACTTTGCTACAGTTGGGTGCCTTGCAGTCGCCGTAAAAATTGTCGCCTCTGAATCTCGGGCAGCACAATTCCTGTTCTATGCCCAAATTTGCTGCACCGAAAGCACCGTGATATCTCGACACAATCTCTGATTTTCATAGTTCTTACCACCAGAAGAGGTTGCTCCAGTTTGATACCGATCTCAGTCAGAACATCCGAAGCTCAAAGCGATCTCTGTTTCGCAACCTTCCTGACTGCAAATCTTCTGTCGAAATCAGTCTTTTTGGCTGCTTTAATGCTTTAGAACTCGGTATCGCCGCCGTCGTGTATTTGTCAATATTATCGCTCTCCTCGCCTTAAAATCAATCGTTTTCCCTTCGCCCCGAGCTATGCAGTGCTCATCTTCTCGACAAACTCTGCAACATTAAAATCCATCATGTTTTCGCTCTATTCTGGATCGCGATGAAACGGATCGCTGGAAATGGTTTATCTCCGACAGAGTCGCTGAGATCCAAGATATTCTGCCACCTTTTCTATAGAATCATATTGCCGCGATCTGCTTTCTAGCGAAGAGTGCGATATCTGTCGTGGTGGATTGGACTAGCCGGTTGCAAGATCTTTGTGACCAATGGCCGATAGGCACATTTTCTCATGTTCCTGATATTGTGGAGGAGGAACGAGCGCTCCCGATGCAAACCTTACTAACCATTTTGACTCTCGGTCTGGAACTCCAATTCTTCACCCTCTCTCTTTAGCAACGCATGGTCTTCGCTAACCTCCCCGAATTCATAAGTTTTCTCTTGTATCTTCGCCTTCGTCCCTTCTTTTGTTCACCCTTATTGCGAATTACCTAATAGAATACTGACAATTTAAGACAATTAAAATAGCCTGAATGGCTCCTGCCATCGCTTGCTGATATTCATCTACAGCGAATAATGGGTTGAATGGAAGAACACTTCACTGTGAACTCCAAGTCATGCGATTCAAATTTTAAAGTTATTGTATGTGTATTTATCATCTTTTTAGTAAGATATGTAAAGCAAATAAACTAAACTAAGTCGACCAAGGTTTTTTTAAACTTAGTTTAGACTTATAAGTATGTTATTTATTGTTTCATAATAGAATTTTAAAATATTTCTTTTATAAATTTCATTTTTGTTGTGTTTAATTTTTATTGTAATTTGCATTTTTAGGGCACTGAGTGGTTTAGATAAATGTTTGTAATTTTTACACTATATATTTAGTTTCAATTTCAAACATAAATGTGCAAAGAAAACATACAAGGGCAAGAGTGTTATTTTACCGTTAACAATTTTATTTCAACTTCAAACGCGAGAGCTCAATGAAAACATCAATTTAAATGACCAAAATTGTCGGTTTGATGTTAATCGAGCGCGCTCAACAAAATAAATATTATACAAATCGTTAAGGTTAACCCCGCCGAATTGCGGCGACTGAGAAACCTTAAGGACGAGATAATCACGGCCCGAATTAATTCCCATCCCCCACCAAGTCCGCCCTTTATTTATTTATATAAGCCCGACATTGTCGGCCGTGAGAATAAATCCGTCGGTAATTTACGATTTTGCGCGTCTATAAATCTGATTTAAGTGTTCGGATGGAAACAGACACGGCGAATATTGTTCAGTAGTTAAGGGGATTTCGAAGGAACGGTGAAGGGATGATGAGGACGGGCGGGCAGGGGGTTGCGTCGGTGGGGCGGTACCACTTTAATTAATTAGATAAAGGCGCCGAATTGGCTTTATTAAATCAATTAGCCGTCGGCGCTCGCTGCCTCATCATATCCTCTTCCGCAGCTGTGTAGATAATCAGTCCCTCGAAATCCGGTCGCTAATTCATATTTCAAGAAATGCAGTGCAAAATAGGAAGGAAGGCCGGACTTTATATCATGGTGGAATTAAAAATTTTCAATCGTTACAATTTCTTTCAGAGATATAATTAAATAAGACTAAATAAAGAATGAATTACTAAACTAGGAAACTACACTAATTGTTAATCTGCTGGCTTACTTTCATTCATTTATTTCTATTAATATGGAAGCTACGGAGGTGTTTCTACGAAAAAGTCGGATTTCATTCATTATCGTTTAGTTTCCATCAACGCCATTTTTTATTAAATAATATTGGAACAAATTTGATTGATAATCTAGGAAGCTACACTAATTGTTAATCTGCTGGCGTACTTTCATTCATTTGTTTTTATTTACATTGAATCTATGGAAGTGTTTCTGCGAAATCGTCAGATTTCATGCATCAAAAGTCTAGTTTTCATTGACGCCATTTTGTATTAAATAATTTAGGAATAGTTTTGATTAATAATCTATGAAGCTACACTAATTGTTAATCTAGTGACTTACTTCTATTCATTTGTTTTTATTAGCATGAAATTTGGGGAGGTGTTTCTGCGAAATCGTCGGATTTCATTAAACAAAATTTTAGTTTCCATCGACGCAATTTTTTATTAAATAAAGTTGAAAAAGTTTTGATTAATAATCTACGAAGCTATACTAATTGGTAATCTGTTGGCGTACTTTCTTTAATGTGTTTTTATTAACATGGAATCCACGGAAGTGTTTCTGCGAAATCTTCGAATTTCGTTCATCACAAGTCTAGTTTCCATTGACGCCATTTTGTATTAGATAATTTACTAATAGTTTTGATTAATAATCTATGAAGCTACACTAATTGTTAATCTAGTGACTTACTTTTATTCATTTGTTTTTAGTAGCATGAAATTTACGGAGGTGTTTCTGCGAAAACGTCGGATTTCATTAAACAAAATTTTAGTTTCCATCGACGCCACTTTGTATTAAATAATTTTGGAAAAGTTTTGATTAATAATCTATGAAGCTACACTAATTGCTAATCTGGTGGCCTACTTTCATTCATTTGTTTCTATTAACATGGAATCTACGGAGATGTTTCTGCGAAATCGTCGAATTTCATTAATCAGAAGTTTAGTTTCCATCGACGCCATTTTTTATTAAATAAAGTTGAAAAAGTTTTGATTAATAATCTACGAAGCTATACTAATTGGTAATCTGTTGGCGTACTTTCATTAATTTGTTTCTATTAACATGGAATCCACGGAAGTGTTTCTGCGAAATCGTCGAATTTCGTTCATCACAAGTTTAGTTTCTATCGACGCCATTTTTTTATTAAATAATGTTGGAAATTTTTTTATTGATAATCTACGAAGCTACACTCATTTTTAATCAGCTGGCTTGCTTTCATTCATTTGTTTCTATGAACATGGAATCTAAGAAGGTGTTTCTGCGAAACCCTCGGATTTCATTCACAAAAGTTTAGTTTCCATCGACGTCATTTTTTATTAAATAATGTTGGAAAAATTTTGATTGATAATCTACGAAGCTATACTAATTGTTAATAGGTTGGCGTACTTTCATTAATTTGTTTCTATTAACATTGAATCTACAGAGGTGTTTCTGTGAAAACGTCGGATTTCATTCGTCAAAAGTCTAGTTTCCATTGACGCCATTTTATATTAAATAATTTAGGAATAGTTTTGATTAATAATCTATGAAGCTACACTAATTGTTAATCTAGTGACTTACTTTTATTCATTTGTTTTTATTAGCATGAAATTTACGGAGGTGTTTCTGTGAAAACGTCGGATTTCATTAAACAAAATTTTAGTTTCCATCGACGCCACTTTGTATTAAATAATTTTGGAAAAGTTTTGATTAATAATATATGAAGCTACACTAATTGTTAATCTGCTGGCCTACTTTCATTCATTTGTTTCTATTAACATGGAATCTACGGAGATGTTTCTGCGAAATCGTCGAATTTCAATAATCAGAAGTTTAGTTTCCATCGACGCCATTTTTTATTAAATAAAGTTGAAGAAGTTTTGATTAATAATCTACGAAGCTGTACTAATTGTTAATCTGTTGGCGTACTTTCATTAATTTGTTTTTATTAACATGGAATCCACGGAAGTGTTTCTGCGAAATCGTCGAATTTCGTTCATCACAAGTTTAGTTTCTATCGACGCCATTTTTTATTTAATAATGTTAGAAAAATTTTGATTGATAATCTACGAAGCTACACTAATTTTTAATCAGCTGGCTTACTTTCATTCATTTGTTTCTATGAACATGGAATCTAAGAAGGTGTTTCTGCGAATCCGTCGGATTTCATTCACAAAAGTTTAGTTTCCATCGACGCCATTTTTTATTAAATAATGTTGGAAAAATTTTGATTGATAATCTACGAAGCTACACTAATTGTTATTCTGCTGACGTACTTTCATTCATTTTTTTCTATTAACATTGAATGTACTTAGGTGTTTCTGCGAAAATGTCGGATTTCATTCATCAAAAGTTTATTTTCCATCGACTCCATTTTTTATTACATAATGTTGGAAAAAATTTGATTGATAATCTATAAAGCTACAGTAATTGGTAATCTGCTGGATTATCTTCATTCATTTGTTTGTATTAACATTGAATCTACAGAGGTGTTTCTGCGAAAACGTCGGATTTCATTGGCTTTATTTAACTATTTTTATTTATATATTTAATTAATCGTATTATCAAAGTGGAATTATAACAAAACAGTTCAACTGTAAATGTAAAATTGATATAAATACATCTAAATATAACAGAAGGAGTAAATATTATAATTGCTGTATACATATAAAAATAGCAAACTAAATAACCTACATCTAATTACTTCACATTGGTGTTGTTATTACGAGTGAGGACCTTAATTTTTTTGTACTAATAAAGATGTCTGGTTCAGAAAAATTTAGTATGTGTGTAGAACGTTGTCGTGAAACCGTTTTTGAATACGTAATGCATGTTCTCCCTTGCGAGCAAGCAATAATATAAATGTACTTCGCCCTGTTGGCAGTTTAAACTATAGCCATTTACAATGAGTAAGTTATTCAACTTCAACACAATATATTATTATATAATAAAAATAAAAATTAATATTATTATTAATATTATTTATTGTCTTTGCGTACAAAATTACATAATACACATACAATTAATAAAAAATAAATAAATAATATAGCACACAGGAATCAGGCGTAATACTAATGAAATGATTTTATAATAATTCCATCATAACAAACAAGAATTTTACGGCCTATTACATAAATAGGTAAATTCACATTTTATCATTTACTAGGTAGGGAAAAGTGGGATCACCTAAAAAACTGTGATATAAATGAGATATGCTCTGCTTTCATTGATACTATTTGTTATTACTATAATATGGCATTTCCTGAAAACTCATATAACTCATCAAATAGAAAACGTATAATTTGAAATGGAAATTGGAGAGTGTAAAGAATTTACTGGAAAATTCGAGACATCTGAAATTGCAGAAAAAGTTTTCAACTTTTGACGTATATTTCGAAAATCTGTTTTAGAATTTTAAAAGGAAAATTCTGGAACTTTCAAAAAGAACTAGAGATTCGGATTTTATAATGATAAATATTAAAGAAGTTACTGGAAAGTTCTAAAAAGTAAAGTTTATAAAGCAAATTCTGAAAGCGTAGAAGTAAAAAAAATTGGAAATTTCTAAGAATCTGAAGAAAAATTGCTGGACAATCTGAAATACTTGAAGAAAATCCTAGGAAATTAGAAGACATATTCCTAGATTTCTAACAAGTTTTTGAATCTGTAAAAGAAATTGTTAAAATAATTTAAAACTCTTGGTCAAATTTTGCATTATTAGTAAAAAAAAGTTAAAAAATGTTTCTAGGAATTTTTGGAAAAATCTAGGAAAAGGAAATCTTTATGAAATGATTCTAAAGAGAAATTTCTGGAAAAATTAGGAATGTTTAAATTTGCAAGGAAATTCCTGAAGAATGGAATAAAACTAGTTGTAAAATCCTAGAATTTTAGAAACCAGAGAAATAAATTACCGAAACAGTTTACTGTGCTTATTTACAAATAAATATTTACACTCGTCATAACAAATATAGTTTTTTAATATACTTCCTAGTAAGTGTAACTTCAAAATTTCAATATGGCATTTGTTTTAGAAGCCTAACGTAAATTTGGGAATGATGAAACAAAATGAAAGGTTCTAGGAATCTAAAAAGATACTGCTATAAATTTTCTTTAAGAAATTCAGAAAGGAGAGCTTTTTGAGACTGGAAGAAATGTTGCTGGAATATTATTAAAATCTCGCAAATTTAGAAAGACGGAAATATTTACAAACCTTAGAGACTATGAATATATAAATCTAAGTCTAAAAATAATCTTGTAATTTTGGGAATCAATAAAAAAATTATTCGAAAATTCTAGAAATTTGGTGACTAGAAAATTATTAAAATTTTGAAAATAAATTGCTAGAAAACCTTCAAAAACAAATTTGGAAATTTGGTAGAAACATTTTTGGTAATTCTAGTAATCTAAATAAAATTATATTAAAAAAATTGGTCCCTCGAAGAAAATTCTAGAAATTTTGAAGGGAAATTTCTAGAGGAATAATAAAGAAAATTCTAGAAGTCAAAAATTTTTGAAATATGGAAAATGAATTGATAAAAAATTTACAATTACTTCGAAACAAATTTAAAAAATATTGAAAAGCATTTTTGAATTAAAAATAATTTATAAAAAAATTTTGGAACTTCTCAAAACAAAAAATTAAATTTGTAACAGAAATTTGAGATTGTAAGAGAAATTACTGGAAAGTTTTCAACTTTTACCAATATCTGGAAATCTGAAAAATAAAATCTTAAAAGTTTAGAATGTTAAAGATATATTCTGAAATTTTCAAGAAAATTTTACAGATTTGGATTTTATAATGATAAAAAATTAGAGAAGTGTGTGGAAAGTTCTAAAACTCTAAATTTAAATTCTGAAAATCTAGAAGAACAGAAATTCGAAATTTTTAAGAATCTAAGGAAACATTGCAATACTTAAAGAACATTCTAAAAATTTGGAAGAGATATTCCTTGGAAGAAATTTTTAGCCGAGAAGCAAATTTAAAAAAAAATAAATTTTGCAAGGGAACTTGATAAAAACTTTTAAATACTTTTTAGAAACTTTCTCTACAAAAAAATCTCAAAAATGGGGAGCAATTTTGAAAGAAGGGGTTATAACAGCGAAACCGCTAACGTTTTTTTTTTTTTTGTAAGAACCTATTTTAAAGCATATACACTCTAAATATGGGTTTAATTATATTTGATTACATAGAAATGTAAATTTTTATCGAATAGAAGATAATTTCTGAAATATTGTGCTGGGCGATTCTTAAAGGAATTTAGAAGATAATTAGATAAAATATTCTAGTAATCTGGAAGAGATTGTGCTAAAAAAAGAGTAAAACTTTTAAATAAAACTTAAATTTCTAAAAAAAATCTTGAGACAAAATTCTGAGATATACTGGAAATTATTTAATAAAAATAATGAATCTTCTGGAAATCTAAAGAAATATTTACAAAGGATTGAGATACAATAAAAATATGAGGAAACAAAATTTAGAAGCTATATTTCTATTGAAAAAATCGAATAATTCAAAAAATGGTTTTAATTCGTTGAGATAAGATAGAAAATTTCATGAAACCAAAACCAAATTACAATTCAATACAGAAGAAATGGTCGTTAATTATCCAAAAATTAAGGAAAAGTTTGTCAAAAAATTTAAAAGGAAAAATGATTAGATAATTTGAGAAATTTAGAAGGAAATTAATTGAAATAATATTATAATTTGCTAGAATAGACTTTGTTAAAAAATCTCACAGATTTAAGAGATATTTCTAGAAATTTCAGACAAAACTGATAATTTTTCCAAATATTACGCCAGCTTAAGGAAATTTCTAAGACAAGCCCTATTTTCTTAATTTATACTTAAAACTCTTCGAATATTCAATGACAATGATAATTTTCAAAATTTTAAATTATCAAAAATGAAATAAAATTTGCTAAAAATTCGATATTTTCAAATAGAAATTTACTGGAAATATTTTAGAAATCCGAACATGAAACAATTTTGAAGTGGCATTCCTGTAAAACGCATCTATATAATATAAAACCAGGAATAGATTCGTTAGCACTGAAGGCGTTTACTTTGTGATTATTAAAAAAAAACAGAAAAGTAAGAAATAGAAAACAAATTTTAAAAGTCCAGAAAAAAAAAGGGAAGTTAGAAATAGAAAACAAATTTTAAAAGTCCAGAAAAAGAAAAGTTAGAACAGAAAACAAATTTTAAAAGTCCAGAAACAGAAAAGTTAGAAATAGAAAACAAATTTTAAAAGTCCAGATAAAAAAACAGAAAAGTTAGAAATAGAAAACAAATTTTAAAAGTCCAGGAACAGAAAAGTTATAAATAGAAAACAAATTTTAAAAGTCCAGAAAAAAAAACAGAAAAGTTAGAAATAGAAAACAAATTTTAAAAGTCCAGATAAAAAAAGAACAGAAAATTTAGAAATAGAAAACAAATTTTATCTCTTAAAAAAAACTAGAATCTTCGAAGTAATCTTGAGGAAGAAAATGCTGACGCTTTCTAGATTTACGAAAAATCTTAATGAAACATTATTTTTCTGAAGAATTAGGAAAAAATTATCAAAATTTGACAAAATAATATTGCACGAAAAAAGTAAAAAGCTAAATTTAGAACAAAAACAATAGACAGCAAAAAAAGTTGTAATTTATCGAGATACGAAAGAAAATTTATTGCCAGTTCAATAAGAAAGAAAACGTGATTAATTATCAAAAAATGGAAGAAAGATTGTAAAATCTTTTAAAAAAATTAACAATTCTAGAAATAATCTGGAAGAAAATTTGTTGAAATCTTTTAATGTCCTAAATGGGAAAATTTTAAAGAAGTATTTCTGAAAAATTCAAATTAAATCGAAGTAGAAAGTTCTTTAAAAAGTTTTAAAACATATATAGGACAAAAAACTCTTGAATAGAATTTCTGCAATTTAGAAACTTAATTTTTAGAAAATTCAGATGTCGTTATGAAAAAAAAAAAATGCTAAAAAATTCTTTAAATCCGAAAACAAGTTAAAATTTATTGAGGAAGAAATGTTGAAATTTTTTTAGTAGAGTAATTGGTTGTGAAAAATTCTAGGAAGAAAAATTATTAAAAAATTATTAAAGAAAACTCGAAGAAAATTAGTTAAGATATTCTAGTAAAATAAAAGTTAGAAATAGAAAATAAATTTTAAAAGTCCAGAAAAAAAAAGAGAAAATTTAGAAATAGAAAACAAATTTTATCTCTTAAAAAAGTCTCGAATCTTCGAAGTAATTTGAGGAAGAAAATGCTGACGCTTTCTAGAATTACGAAAAATCTTAATGAAACATTATTTTTCTGAAGAATTAGGAAAAAATTATCAAAATTTTACAAAATGATATTGCACGAAAAAAGTAAAAAACTAAATTTAGAACAAAAACAATAGACAGCAAAAAAAAGTTATAATTTATCGAGATACGAAGGAAATTTATTGGCAGTTCAATAAGAAAGAAAATGTGATTAATTATCAAAAAATGGAAGAAAGATTGTAAAATCTTTTAAAAAAATTAACAATTCTAGAAATAATCTGGAAGAAAATTTGTTGAAATCGTTTAATGTTCTAAATGGGAAAATTTTATAGAGGTATTTTTGAAAAATTCAAATTAAATCGAAGTAGAAAGTTCTTTAAAAAGTTTAAAAAAATATATAGGGCAAAAAACTGTTGAATAGAATTTCTGCATTTCAGAAACTTAATTTTTAGAAAAATCAGATAGAGATTGTCGTTATGAAAAAAAATGCTGAAAAATTCTTTAAATCCGAAAACAAGTTAAAATTTATTGAGGAAGAAATGTTGAAATTTTTTGAGTAGAGTAATTGGTTGTGAAAAATTCTAGGAAGAAAAATTATTAAAGAAATCTCGAAGAAAATTAGTTAAGATATTCTAGTAATGTAAAATTTAAAGATTTTGTTAAAAAATGTTGCAACGTAAAAAAATCATTTCTGAAAAAATCATATAGAACTAGAAATTGCTTCAAAAATTGAAAAAAATATTGCCACAAATTCTTAAATTATATTCTTGTAATTTGAAAGCAAAATCTCAAAACAATCTTGGGGAAACGGGAATAACTTTTAAAAATACATTTTACGAAAATACGAGACTCTGAGATATTCTGGAAATGATTTAATGAAAAGCTTCTGGAAAACTAAAGAAATGTTTACCAAGGATTGAGATACAATAAAAATAAAAGAAAAATCTGTAACAAAATTTAGGAGCTATATTTCTATTTAAAAAAATCGAATAATTCAAAAAATGGTTTTCAATTGTTAAGATACGAAAGAAAATGTCATAAATCCAAAAACAGATAACAATTCAATACAGAAGAAATGACAGTTAATTATCCAAAAATTGAAGAAAAGGTTGTCAATATATTTAGAAGGAAAAATGATTAGATAATTAAAGAAATTTGGAAGGAAATTAATTGAAATATTATAATTCGCTAGAATAGACTTAAAAAATCTCACAGTTTTAAGAGATATTTCTAGAAATTTCAGACAAAATAAGACTAAACTGATAATTTTTCCAAACATTACAGCAGCTTAAGGAAGCTTCTAAGAAAAGCCTTATTTTCTTAATTTATACTTAAAACTCTTTAAATATTCAATGACAATGATAATTTTCAAAATTTTAAATTATCAAAAATGAAATAAAATTTGCTAAAAATTCGATATTTTCAAATAGAAATTTACTGGAAAATTCTAGAAACATTGCAAGAAATATTTTAGAAATCCGAACATGAAACAATTTTAAAGTGGCATTCCTGTAAAACGCATCTATATAATATAAAACCAGGAATAGATTCGTTGGCACTGAAGGCGTTTACTTTGTGATTATTAAAAAAAAAACAGAAAAGTAAGAAATAGAAAACAAATTTTAGAAGTCCAGAAAAAGAACAGAAAAGTTAGAAATAGAAAACTAATTTTAAAAGTCCAGAAAAAAAAAACAGAAAAGTTAGAAATAGAAAACAAATTTTAAAAGTCCAGAAAAAAAAAACAGAAAAGTTAGAAATAGAAAACAAATTTTAAAAGTCCAGAAAAAAAAAACAGAAAAGTTAGAAATAGAAAACAAATTTTAAAAGTCCAGAAAAAAAAAACAGAAAAGTTAGAAATAGAAAACAAATTTTAAAAGTCCAGAAACAGAAAAGTTAGAAATAGAAAACAAATTTTAAAAGTCTAGAAAAAAAAAGAGAAAATTTAGAAATAGAAAACAATTTTATCTCTTAAAAAAAGATTCTAGACTTCGAAGTAATCTTGAGGAAGAAAATGCTGACGCTTTCTAGATTTACGAAAAATCTTAATGAAACATTATTTTTCTGAAGAATTAGGAAAAAATTATCAAAATTTGACAAAATAATATTGCACGAAAAAAGTAAAAAGCTAAATTTAGAACAAAAACAATAGACAGCAAAAAAAAGTTATAATTTATCGAGATACGAAGGAAATTTATAGCCAGTTCAATAAGAAAGAAAACGTGATTAATTATCAAAAAATGGAAGAAAGATTGTAAAATCTATTTAAAAAATTAACAATTCTAGAAATAATCTGAAAGAAAATTTGTTGAAATCTTTTAATGTTCTAAATGGGAAAATTTTAAAGAGGTATTTCTGAAAAATTCAAATTAAATCGTAGTAGAAAGTTCTTTAAAAAGTTTAAAAAAATATATAGGACAAAAAACTCTTGAATAGAATTTCTGCAATTTAGAAACTTAATTTTTAGAAAAATCAGATAGAGATTGTCGTTATGAAAAAAAAAATGCTGAAAAATTCTTTAAATCCGAAAACAAGTTAAAATTTATTGAGGAAGAAATGTTGAAATTTTTTGAGTAGAGTAATTGGTTGTGAAAAAATCTAGGAAGAAAAATTATTAAAAAATTATTAAAGAAATCTCGAAGAAAATTAGTTAAGATATTGTAGTAATGTAAAATGTAAAGATTTTGTTAAAAAATGTTGCAACAAAAAATCATATAGAACTAGAAATTTCTTCAAAAATTGAAAAAAATATTGCCACAAATTCTTAAATTATATTCTTGTAATTTGAAAGCAAAATCTCAAAACAATCTTGGGGAAGCGGGAATAACTTTTAAAAATACATTTTACGAAAATACGAGACTCTGCGATATTCTGGAAATGATTTAATGAAAAGCTTCTGGAAAACTAAAGAAATGTTTACGAAGGATTGAGATACAATAAAAATAAAAGAAAAATCTGTAACAAAATTTAGGAGCTATATTTCTATTTAAAAAAATCGAATAATTCAAAAAATGGTTTTCAATTGTTAAGATACGAAAGAAAATGTCATAAATCTAAAAACAGTTAACAATTCAATACAGAAGTAATGGCAGTTAATTATCCAAAAATATTTAGAAGGAAAAATGATTAGATAATTTGAGAAATTTGGAAGGAAATTAATTGAAATATTATAATTCGCTAGAATAGACTTTGTTAAAAAATCTCACAAAAATTTCAGACAAAATAAGACTAAACTGATAATTTTTCCAAACATTACAGCAGCTTAAGGAAGCTTCTAAGAAAAGCCCTATTTTCTTAATTTATACTTAAAACTCTTTAAATATTCAATGACAATGATAATTTTCAAAATTTTAAAATATTAAAAATGAAATAAATATTGCTAAAAATTCGATATATCCAAATAGAAATTTACTGGAAAGTTCTAGAACCATTGCAAGAAATATTTTAGAAATCCGAACATGAAACAATTTTGAAGTGGCATTCCTGTAAAACGCATCTATATAATATAAAACCAGGAATAGATTCGTTGGCACTGAAGGCGTTTACTTTGTAATTATTACAAAAAAAAAAAACAGAACAGTAAGAAATAAAAAACAAATTTTAAAAGTCCAGAAAAAAGAAATGGTGATGTGGCCATCATAGTACTTTCCCTATATTTTTATCGAAAGCTATGAGGTTTACGTAAAAAGCTTATCCTTAATAATTTGTTCACTTTGGAATTCTCTACAAATATATATTAAATAAATTTCACGTACCTTCAATAGTTTATTGGCAATTGTCAAAAAAATATCAACATTTTTTTTTTATTTTTTTTTTTCTCGAAAGATAAGAATTTTTTGAATGAAAAATATGTTTGAATAAAATTTGTTCAGTTTCTTATTCCCTTCAACTTTTGTTTGAGAAGACAGACACACACACACACACACACACATTGGACTCAGGGGACCTCAAAACGGATATTTCTAAAAAAAAAATCAGGATCACAATGCTTCCCCTATATATACTTCGTATATAGGGAAAGTGAAAATCTTTCAATTTTAAGAGAAAGTTCTAAAAAGTATCAGACAAAATTTAATAAAAATAAATGATTTATCATTTAAAGAAATTATAATAATAAATTGTAAAAATTACTAGAAAGAAAAATGATTAGAAAATTCTAGAAGAAATATCGAAGAAAATTAGTATAGTAATTAGAAAGAGAATTTTTTAAATGTTGGAATTTAAAAAATCATTAAATAAAATAAACTGGAAATTTCTTCAAAAATTAAAAAAATAAATTGCCGCAAATTCTAAAAAGCCCTTAAATGGTATTTTTTGTAATTTAATGGCAAAATCTCAATAGTTTATTATAAATATTTTAATACAATTTCTTAAAAAGTTACAAAAATCCGAAACATTCTAGAAATTGATAGAAAATACTACTAGAAACCTAAAAGAAAATTTTTTTAAAGAATAGAAAGTAAATTTTAAAATCCCAAAATAAAAATATTTTAAAAATCCTAAAACAAAAAAATTCTTTCAAAATACCAAATATTTTTCTGGAAATCTACAAAAAAAAAATGACACACTGAAATTAAAATTATCGCACTAATTGCAGATCTAATCAAACCCTAAAGAACGTTATGGAATTTTAGACAGACATTTTTAAAAATTTCAGATAAAATAAAACACCAAAATTTTGTAAAGTTGGAAAAAATAAGAGAAATTCAAGAACAAATTATCTATGATATTTTTTCTGATTTCTTTATATAGTTTATGGTTATATGTATAGTACTAACAGGATATTGTAAAGTTTCAATAAATAAATACATAAACAAATAAATAGAATAAGATTTAAAATTATGTTTTTGCAATATCGTAGCAACATTATAAATGAAAAACTTGAAAAAAAAAAACAGTCGCAATTTAGATAAGACATTCTTTTAAAATTAATATAACTTAAAGTCAAAAATTTATTGATTAAACGCATCCTGATTATTTATAATGCCGGAAATATAAGAAATACTTCGGAAAATAGAAGACAATTTTTAAAAGTGTAGACCTTGTTTAATTGTTAAAGGAAAAACACCATTCGACATACTGTGGCTTCTTCAAGCTTCTTCTTCGCCTGAATTGTTGCGTATATAATAATGTATTTTGAAAATTTAAGTGTGTTGTTACTTTAACAATTAAACAAGTGAATATGAATTTTCAAACCATAACAGCTACATCAGTTAATCAAAAGTCTTGAAGGAAAATGCCTAAAAATCCTAAACCCTCAAAAAAATCTTGAAAAAAGGAATTCTGACACCTTCCGGAATAATTTGATGAGAATTTTTTTGAAAAATTAAAAAAACATATTTCTGAAGAATTTAGATAAAATAAAACTAGAAAATTTTATAAAATTTGGTAACTAAAAACTGTAATAAAATTTAGAAGCTATATTTCTTTAAAAAATACAAATAATTAAAAAAAATGGTTTTGAATGAACACTTAATACCACGTAGTAACGGTCGCAACCATTGTAAGGGTTTTGAATAGTTGAAATTGGAAAGAAAGTTTTATAAATCCGAAAACAACTTCAAAAAAGAAGAAATTGTAGTTAATCATCCAAAAATGAAGAAAAAGTTCTAAAGACATCTAAAATAAAAAATTTGGAAAATCTGGAAAAAAAATTAGTTGAAATATTCTTGTTCTCCAGAAGAAAGTTAAAAAAATTTCATAAAAAAACCAAACTAAACTAGAAAAACTAATTGTGGAAAATTCTAAAATTGCCAAATTTTCTTCTTTGAAAAAATCCAATGATATAATTTTTAAAATTAAAATATCAAAAGTACAATAATATTTTTACAATTCTATAAATCCAAAAAGAAAATTACTGAAAAATTCTAGAACCACTGCAAGGAATAATGTAGAAATCCGAACGTGAAACAATTTAGAAAAGGCACTTCTTTACAATGCATATAATATAAAATCAGGAATTGATTGGTTGAAACTAAACCAAGAATGTTAGAAATTTTTCGAAAAATGGAAAACAAATTTCAAAAGTCCGGAAGAAGCATGCTTTTAAACAGACCTTTAAAGTAATTATATTGTATGGGGATTAGGTTGTACTACCAATTATTTTAGTTTTATTATAATTTTTATTTTATTTCTGAACTAGTTTCAGCTTGTGAAAGCCATCTTCAGCAGAAACTACAAGAAATATATACATGTTACATTGAATTTAGTTCCTGATTAGACGTGTAAGTAAAAATATATTGTATAATTTAATTTTATTTAGTTAAAACTCAATAGTTACATTTAATTTATTAGCAAATAAGATTTAATTGCATTTTCTTGTAACATGTATATATTTCTTTTTCCCATACAATATATTTATAAAACCAATTGAAAAATGGATTTCCTTCAACCTTTAAAGTAATCGTGAGGAAAAAATTTCTAGAACAACGAAAAATTTTGATGAAACGTTATATTTTTAAAGAATTAGAAAAGAAATAAAAAAAAATTAAAAGGAAAATATTGTAGAAAATCTAAAATGCAAAATTTCTTAAAAATCTGATTCAATTCAATTAAATTCAATGGCTCAGCACCCCCCGATTTGAGCCCTGGCCTCCCTTAATTTCATAGATAGTACAAATATATAATTATATATAATTAATAAAATGTATTAAAATCCTTTAGTTCGTTGTAGAAAATGAAATAATAATAATAATTTTCGTAATTTTAAATTATTATATATAATTTATCAAGAGTTGAAAGAAAATTTGTTGTAAAATTTTATAAATCTGAAAACCAATTGAAGCTTAATAAATCGATATTAATTATTAAAAATAGAAGATAGATTATCGAAAAATAGAAGATTTTCAAAACTTCTATAAAATAAATAAGCAATTCTAGAAGAAATCTGGAAGAAAATTAGTTGAAATATTTTAGTGTTCTAGAAAAGATTGTAAAATATCATGTCAGTTTTAAAGAGTCTTTTCTGAAAAATTCAGAGTAAATAAAAATAGTAAAAAAGTATATTGCGCAGAAAACTCTTCAATAGAATTTCTGCACTTTAAACGCTATTTATCAAAAAAATCAGATACAGGGGATGCAGGGAACGGTTGATCCCAAAATTTATGAAGATCCACATAAATTAAGGTAATCAAATCAGTTAGAAATTTTCGACATGAAAAAAATGCTGAAAAATTCCTTAAATCTGAAAGCAACTTTTAATAAAAAAGAAATGATGAATAATTATTCAAAAATAAAACAATTGGTTGTGAAAAATTCTAGGAAGAAAAATTATTAGATAATGATACAAAAAATCTGGAAGAAAATTAGTTCTAGTAATTAAAGATTTTGTAAAAAAAATACAATATTAAAAATAAAATCAGATAAAATGAAATATATTGCCGTAAATTCTAGAAAAATCCTTAAATTATATTTTTGTAATTTAAAAGCAAAATCTCAAAACAATCTTTTTTTTCGGGAAAAACATTCAAAAATACATTTTACGAAAATAGTTGAGGACCGTCTTCTTAAATGCTTGCAATGGTCTTCAAGAACGCTTTGCTATCGGCGATCAGTTTGAACAGCCTGTACTTGATGGTGGAGGTCTGCTGCTTCTTAAGCTTCTTCTTGGCGGAAATGATGTTGTAGAGGTAACCTATGACATTTTGGAATACGCGGATATGCTTGTTGTCGGATGTTAGGACGTATTTTCCGGCAGAATCAAACATGACAGATGTTATTAAACCAACATAAATTTTTTCTAAGGTGAAGTCGTGTTTTCCATTCAGGGTTACGTAAATCGATAGGATATTCGATGCTGTCACGTCGAGGACCTCAGAGTTTGGAGAGAGGGCTATTTTTGAGGGGCTGGCAGTTTGGTCGTAAGCACCTGGTATCATCAGGCGTGGATACTCACCTTGCTTATAATCTAAAAAAGTTTCTACGTTCCATCTTTAGAAATTGTAGCGATATATGATGTGTCTTGGTCGAATGCGATGTCATACACTTCGGATCTATGTCACGTGAGCTCATTCTTGAAACTTTCCAATCCTGTTGAACATCCCAAACTTTGTTATCCGATGCAAAACCCGAAGCAACGATGAATCTTTAAAAAGGTGATATCTTCGCACAGAACGTGCTCATCAAGGAAGTGTCCACTCTAGCCAATCCTCCCCTCTTCAAAAAGCAAGCGGCCAAATCTGTCTTGTTCGAGCAGATCTAGATGAACCTCCCTTTGAAGGCAATCCCCAATCCGACGACATCCTACGAGTGCAACGAAGGTCTGATCTCATCAGTTTATTAAAACTATTAACTCTTTGACCTACTTTATCTCATCCAATTGCGTGAGTCAGTCGTGAAGCAAGTGCACAGATGTTGTTTGTTTGCGTCACGAGTCACACTCGTTCTATATGCGATTGGCCTAAATTTTTAGCCACAAGTCGTACTCGAATATGTAGGTGAAAGAGTTAATATAATTTCTTTGAAAGTTTCAAATCTTTGCTGAAAAATTCTAGAAATTCAAAGAAACAATTTCTCAGAAATACTACTATACTAAAAAACTAAACGAGAAATTCAAACAAACTTTCGCAGCTTAGATGCATATAATATAAGCAGTGTGGATGTCACTGAAGGTGATTTATTCATGTTTAGTGTTAGAAATATTTTGAAAATAGAAAAAGCTCACAAAGTTCCAGACAAGGATGAACGAGTAACAGCCTCATCGATCCAATAGATTTTATTGAATCACTTAACAAACTCAATATCAATTAATATAAAAATGGTGATGGGGCCATCATACTACTTTCCCTATATTTTTCTCGAAAACTGTGAGGTTTACGCAAAATAGCTATTCTTAACAATTTGCTCAATTTTGAATTCTTTACAATTATCTGTTATATAAATTTCATATAAATCCTAAAGTTTATTACCAATAAAACCATTAATAATGGACACTTTGTGTCCGAAATGTGCATCTGAATCAAAATCAAATATTGAAGAAAGGTTCTAAGTGTTTTAATCAAAGTTATTATTATCTCCAGGTAACTCAATCAACCTAATTAAATATTAATAGATTTATTCAAATAAAGTTTTGATGATGTTTTACTGATTGTAGGACAGGATAGAGGCCACCCATATAAATATAAACTTTAATTATTTATCGTCTCATGGTTTCTGATAAAACTCATTACAAAACTTCATGAATAAAAAACAAAATTAAAAGGCAAAACTTTTGAGTGAGAAAATTAGTAAAAATTTGATGCATGATGCATGGACAGACTTTAAATCTAAATTAGATAAGATTAGCTATAGAAAATCATTTATATTTGAACTTATATTTCGATTTTGTTTTATCTTTTATTACATAAAGGGTTTTGTTGTTTTTAGCAGCAAAATCATTAACGAATAGCAATTAAAGTTATCATGTATATGTAAGGTGGGTGGTCTCTATCCACCCTCCAATCAGTAAAACATAAGCGAGGATTTTAGTTCTCTAGAAATCTAGAACTTTCAAATATTTTTTTTAATTATAGGAAAAATTGATAAAATTGTAAACCTTTCAAAACCTAATGAAAATTTCTATAAGAAAAATTACTGAAAAATTCCAGAAATTCATAAAACAAAACTGCTAGTTTATCTTAGACATAAAATTTAAAAAAAATAAAATTAGTGGATATTTCTAGAACTCTTGAAGGAAACCTGAAAATGTTTAAGTAATAAATTCTTGATAAGTTTTTTTTGAATCCTTAAAGAGAATTCTTACAATTTGGAGTAAAAAACCTGGAATAAAAATTGTAAACCTTCTAGAAGTCTAGAAATAAAGCTGCAAATAAAAATCTAGAAATTTTGACAAATTTTCTGGGAATCTGGAATCTGAAAATTACACTAAAATTCTAGAGCCTTCTAAGAAAATCGTAGCTAATCCTGTTAAGATTTTTTGTAAGATCTAGCATTTTTTTTAAACGAGAGCCCACGACCAAATTACTATAAATTTGGAAATTAGAAATTACTGAAATCCCAAAAATCCTTGTAGAAATCCTAGAAAATTTCGATAAGATAAAGCAAAAAAAAACTTTTGATAAATGATTACAATTTGGAGCGAACATTTCTACACGAAAAATTAAAAAAATCTAGAAATCTAGCATAAATGTTTGAAAATAGGTATCTGGACGAGAAATTACCAGAAAAATTTTGTTTTCAAATTACTTGAAAATTTATTTTTTTATTCATTTATCAATTAACAAAAATTAACTCTTACAAACATTATGATGAGATAAGAAATGCTGTAAATTTTAAATGTCTCAAAGAAATATCTGGAAAAAATATGAAAAAATTGTGTGAATAAAGATGGAAAAAAGTGCAGAAAATTCTGAAACCTTTGACAAAATTTCAAGGCATTTAAATATAAATTCTGGAACCCATTTAAAATTTTACTAATTTCCAGAATATTTACTTACAGATCCTTAAAATTTTCCAAGATTTCTTGCTTTATTTTAAGGGCCTGCAAGTTAAAATTTTGGGGATTGGTAACATTTTTTCAAAGGGCTTAATATTTCGAAAAATATTTCTCGAAAAAGTTTGTAAAAATGGAGACAACATTATTTGTAACTTTCTAGAAGCTTCACAATAAAATACCTGTTCATCTTAAATGTCTGCCAGTCAAACTATTTAATAAAGAAATGAGAAATATTCTTGAGACAAATTGCTTTTATTCGGTTGATAAATTCAATAATGTCTGTGATAATATGATGCATTAATATCGTTTTATTTTTGTGATTAATTACCAATTGTATTCATTTTATACTTTTTGTTTAAACCCATATTTTTTAACTGTATTTTATACCTAAAATTTTAATTATACTTAAAATATTTCATTTCTATTGTGTTTCGTAATGTCTATACATAGATTTAAGTTTATTTATAGATTTAGTTTTAATATATCTTTTTATTGTGACTTGATAAGTTTATTTATAGATAGATTTTCGTATGTGATTTTTTTGGTGTCTTAAGCTTATTTATTGTTATTATTTATAGATAGATTTTAATCATTGATTTTTGTGTATTTTTATTGTGTCTTATTTAGTTTATTTATAGAGAGTTTTTTAATATGTGATTTATATTTCATACTTACGTATATTAACATTAATACATAGTACTACTAACATATTTTAAGATTTGACTAACCCATGAATGTAGACATCATTCTTTTTGGAAATAAATTGAATTGGAAAAAAAAAAATGAATTGAAAAACCCAAGCAAGTTTGAGTAAGGTAATAGTAGAAATGATGAAAATTTCTAAATATTAAAAAAAAAATACAGTGAATTCCTGAACTCTTAAAGAAAATTCTACAATTAAGTTGAGAAGAAACATTTCTGGAAAATTTTAAAGACTGGAAAGAAAAACTGTTGAAAATGCTTGAATCCCCGATAATTTATAAGAAACTATTGTTACAATTATTTCAAAATTCATTAAATAAATTGCTCTTCAGGAATTGGTAAAATTTTTACCAAGTTAAAACTTAAACTTAGCATCAAGTTAAAATCTAAAAAAGAACTACTTAACATTTCTAAAATTCTCGACAATGTTTCTAAAAATGAAAACGTAAAATTACTTGTTTAGTTTCTAGAAGTTCTCTAAAAAATCAAGCAAATTTGAATAAGACAAAACAAAAAATAATGTTTCTTAAAAATAAAAAAAAAATCGAAAAAGTCCTGAACTTTTGAAGAAAATTCTTCAATTAGGGTAAGAAGAAAAATTGCTGGAAAATTTTAAAGAGTGGTTAAAAAACTGTTAAAACCCGAGACAACTTAAAATAAACTACTGATGACGTAAAACAATGGTGGAATATTTTACGAATCTTAAAATTTCCTTTTCCATCCTACGTAAAAATTTTGAGTGGGCAAATTAATAAAAATTATATACGTGAAAAAGCTTTAAATCAAGCTTTGTTGAGATTGACTATGGAAGGTCATTTATATTTAAACTTTATTTAAATTTAAATTTGGATTAAGCTTTATGTTTTATTGTTTTGTAAGCAGCAAAATCATCATCGATTAGTATTTATATGTGGAGTGGGTGGGAGGCCTCTATGAGACCCTTTAATCAGTTAAATATAAGCGAGGGTTTTAATTAAAAGTTGCAAAATGTAGAAAAACACAAATTGGTATTGGTGGCCATCATAGTAGTTTCCTTACATTTTTTCGAAAACTATTAGGTTAACGGAAAATGCTATTCTTTAAAAAATTTGGATTTTTTTCAATTACTTGTTATTTACTTTCCCTATATAGTATATATAGGGGAAGTATTGTTTTCGTGCATGAAAATATCTGTGGGTGCTGTATCTCAAAAACGAATAATCCGATTGAGATGAAACTTTAAACTTAAGGTTTTATCGTTCAAAACTGGAACTGAAAAGCTTTTGGTAAACATTAATTAACCGGAAGTGGATGTTTACTCGAGGCGTTTTTTGATTTTTCTCGATATTTTTCCAAATTTAAAAAATATTTCATAACTTTTCAAACAAAGGTTAAAGGAAATGAGAAACTAAAGAAGTTTTATTGAGACATGTTTTTCGTAAAATTTTTAATTTGTGAGAAAAAAATAATAATTTGTAATTTTTCAGAAAGTAAAGATGTTGGACGTCGACAGTGTTGATTCCGATCGTTCTGCGAAACATAAGAACAAAGTGAACAATAAACGGTGCTACTGCGGTAATGTGGCTAAATCGGGAGTGCAGTGTAGTCAGTGTTATAGTTTCTACCATTCAGCTTGCGTGAATAGGGTGAAAGAGTGTCAACATAACTCTGACTACCTAACCTGAAAACTGCTCCGAAACCAGCAATGGAACTAAACATGGATGTACCTCACAAGTATGAGTATTCAATTGAATTGTTGTAGGCTTATTCTGATCTTATATCTGATCAAATAGCCGAAAAAAATAATAACTTGGAAAAAGAAAATATTTTTTAAGGAGTAATATGCCATTGCTAAATAAAAATGGTCAAGAATCCACAACTCATGTCGAATACCGAAATGTAAACAAACAGCACGATATAAGCAACCCAAACTGCGATATAGTTCCAGTAATTGATAGTCAAAATTTCATCGATAATGGCGAAGTTACTCCCGCGCAAACTGAGCCGTAATAGACCAAAGTTGTATCCAGAAATCGTCGCGCAAATAATCGTGCTCAGACACCAACCATATCAGCGCTACAAACTGCACACTCTAATCAAAAACGCGCGCCCGGCCTCAAAAGAAAATCACCGGTATTAAGAGGAACAGGATCTTGGAGCGAAGATAACAACTTTAGTGCAGCCACGCAAAAAGCTTGGTTGCATATTGGTCGTGCAAAACCAGAGGCAACCGCCAAGCAAATAGAAGTATTTTTAGAGAAAAAATTCCTCTCGCGAAAATTTATTGTTGAGAAATTGGAAACCGATCACAACAAATTATCGTCATTTAAACTTGGAGCCGATGTTGACCTGCTGAATGATCTCCGTGTACCTAATTTATGGTCTTCGGGCATTACTATACGACGATTTAATTTAACAGATAATCAAAAATAATATCACATTTCTGCACCTAAATGCACAATCATTACGACACAAACAAGATGAAATGAAAGTATTTATAAAAAGTCAAAGTAGAACTATTGATATTGTATGCATAAGGGCACATTGGTTATTAAAACAGGACCTAGAATACTGCAAAATAGATGGCTATAGTGTTGGATCTAGCTTTACAAGGACAACACCATATGGAGGATGTGCTGCGAAACTCTCTACATTTTAATGTGATTCATAATATTGAAAAACTTTCGGTTGAAAATACGTGTGAAGTGTGCGCTATAGATATACCATATTTAAAAATTTGCGTTGTATGTATTTATCGTGTCCCTAATTTTAATTTTGATGACTTTATAGGCACATTTTCCAAAATCGTTTCAAATACAAAACATCAACATATTATTATAGCAGGTGACTTTAATGTAAAGTTTTTCACTACCGATAGGGAATAACAATAAACAATATAGGAAAATACAAGAAAGAACAATTGTATAGATAATATATTTATAAAAAAAATATCTGTGAGAATTTAAAATATTACACCTCAATCAGTTAAGCAGAGCTATCTGATCATGACGCACAAATAATTTCACTTGATCTACCCAAATATAACGCAGACAAATATCGAATTGTTCAACCGATTTGTGAAATAGGACTGAGTAAAATGTACGCTACAAATTGGAAATCTATTTATCACTGTAAAAACATTCATATGGGCTTTGAGAATTTTATTTTGATAATGCAGAGTGCGGTTAATGTTTAATTTCCCAAAATATATGTGAAACTAGGAGGCTATAGGAAAATAAATTGGTTCGATGATGATCTTAAAACAATGCGAGAGAACATAATATTTTTAACTTGATTAACAATATGCATCTACAACTGCATCTAAATGCATCTATCAAAAAATTTAAAAAACAGTATAAACTAGAAATTAGAACAAAGAAAAAACTATCAACAGATAATTACATAACAAATAATAACATTTCAAAAGCAATGTGAAATGTTCTCAACACAAAAATAAAAACAAATAGATCAATTGATATTAAGCCAATGCAATTTAACGAATATTTATGTTCTGTAGTAGACAACATAACAAAGAACCTCAAACGTGCTTCACCTATCTCAGATCAACAAATTAATGAACTTAATTGCATTAATCATATCTCTGAAAATATAAGCTTCAAAATAGATCCTGTATCTGAAACTGAAATATATAATATAATAAAAAACTTATCAAATTCCAATAGTGTTGATTGTTACGGTCTCAATAGTAAAATTGTTAAGCTTTAAAAATATCACGCGTAGTTCCCATTTATAAAAAAAGCGACAGATCCGATGTTAGCAACTATCGACCTATATTAATCATACCAATATTCAGCAAAATATTCGAAATAGCGGTTAAATCGAGACTTATTACTTATTTTTAAGAAAATAACCTTCTGTCATCAAAATAGTTTGGTTTCCGAGGAAACAAGTCAACTGTAACTGCACTGACAGAATTGTCTCTTTTATGTATTCCAGTATAAATGATAGCCAATATGTAAGTGCCCTTTTGTGCGATCTAACAAAAGCCTTCAATTGTGTACCTCAATAAATTCTGTTAGATAAATTAAGACATTATAAACTGGAAAATAACACCATAACGTTTATTGAATCGTATTTTTCAGAGAGGTACCAATATGTTGAGCTTAATAACGAAAAGTCACCTACATTAGCACTAACACGCGGTGTATTACAGGGGTCAGTTTTAGGGCCTTTACTTTTTATAATATATATTAATGATTTGGAAAAATACATATATGAGACAAATCTTATATTATATCTTGAATTTTGGAGGCGTTCACTTCGTAGTACATTTTTAATGAATAACAGAAAAACGTTTAACTTTTTTATACTACTTTTTATTTTTATACAACACTTTGTGACTAGTTTCGAATTACACAGTAATCATTATCAAACTTAGTTTGTGTTGTATAAAAATAAAAAGTAGTATAAAAAAGTTAAACGTTTTTCTGTTATTCAAATCTTATATTATTTGCAGATGACACATCAGCATTAAATTCAAACTTGAATGTCGTGGAATTATTATCTACAACAGAGGATATAAAAGTTAAGTTGAATACTTGGTTTAGAGCTAATGAACTTTCACTTAATGAATCAAAAACACAAATTATGATCTTTGGAACGCGCAACATTGAGAATCAATACAAGCAGCAACGAGGTAAACTACTGCGGCTCTATTTTGAACCTACTCTAACATGGTTTACTCATTGCGATAAACTTGCGAAGTAGTTAAGTTCATTAATTTATCTATTTAGAAATATAACAGCATCTCAAAGCGTACTTCTTAATGCATACCATGCACTGTTTTACTCAGTTACGGCATTTTAGTATGGGAACACTCAGCTTCATCAGAAAGAATCTTCAGACTTCAGAAAAAAATAATAAAAATAATTAGCGAGGTTCATTATAGACATGAGACTAGAGAATAATTTAAATCTCATAAAATATTGACATTGCCTGGTGTCTATATACGCGTACGAAACATAAATTGCACAATCCGTGTGTTAGATTAGACAGAACTCGCTGTGGCGTCAACTATTATGGAATAAATATATATAATTCACTCCCTGAATATGTACGACTTCTAGATGTTAAAAATTTTAAAAGATGTATTAAACGTATTCTGTTATCAAAGTGTCCGTTTAAGATAGAGGAATTTTTAAAGGTTTTAAGGTTTTATTCAAGAGTTTCAAAATTTTTTAGAAAGTCATTATTTATTTTTATTTATAAAAATTTCTTCGTTTTTGTAGAATATTCCACTTTTCTCGCATACTGTGGTAGAGTTTAATTCTAGTAGTTGTAGATATATAGTCTGTTCGTTGGATCTTTGGTCGTACGTCACAAATTATCGCTTCGAGAAACGACGCAAAAACATTCAATCTGATAAAGTAAACCAAATGCGTTAGAAAAAGAACGCACTGTAAAACTTTCGTCGTTTTTTGAAGCGATAGTTTGTGACGTACGACCAAAGATCCAACGAACAGACTATACATATATTTGTTTGTACCTTAAGATACCTCAAATTTTAATTTACATGTAAACTATAATAATCTATTATTCTAAGTGACTTTTGTAAAGATTTATTTCTATTAGCACCAATAAAATATCTATCTATCTATCTAACTATCTATTAGGAATTTTTTTTCTAAATTTCTAGAACTTACTTAGGGGCTTCTGGAAGTTTCAGGAATTTCTTCTCCAAATTTTCAGTTTTTTGCATATTCCTTTCCAAAGAATTTTGATCGAGGATTCTAGAAGTTTTCCTTGTAGATTTCTAGAACTTTTTTGGAGGATTCTAAAAGTGTACAGTAATTTCTTCTTCATATTTCCAAAATTTTTAGCAAAGGTGTTATTCGGAAGTTTTTAGAAAGTTCGTTTCAATATTTATAGAATTACTGGAAACAGCTAATTTGTCTTCCAGATTTTAATATTGTCTTATAAATTGATTTTTGATTTCCTTCAAGGCTCAAAAATTTAAAAAAACTCTTTTCCAGAACTTTGGACTTTTTTCGAGAGTTCAGAAATTTCCAGTAACTTTTATTCAGATTTGGAGGCTATAGAAAATTTGTTCCTAGAAATCTAGACTCTTTTCGGTCATTTCTATAGATATCAAGATTGTTTTGTTTTCAAGCTGTCTTTTAAATTGCGAAGTTTTTAAAATTTTCAAAAAAAAAATTCTAGTAATATAGATTTTTGTACACGCCGGTGGTGGCGCATCGGTTACGGCCCCGAACTGACGTGCAGCAACGTTGATTCGGGTCAGTAGTCGGATGGGTGACCGGTACCATTCACCATTGGGACACAATTAATGGTGCTTTAGAGTGACGGGGGCGATCCTTTAAAGTAACAAGTTCATTTACACACACACAAATACACAAATGACACATGGCGAAAGGACCACGTGGTCGACAGCCTAACACTACTACTACTACTACTAGATTTTTGTAGAATTCAGAAAATTTCCAGTAAATTGCGAAGATTTAAATGGAGGCTTTTTTGAAAATTTGTTTTTAAAAAGCTAGACTTTTTTCGAGAGTTCAGGAAATTTCTAGTAATTTCTTCTCCACATTTCAAGATTTTTTAAACTTGTCTTCTAAATCGCAAAGATTTTCTTTTAGAATTTTTTTCTAGAAATCTAGATTATTTTCTCGTGGGTTAAATTTCTATCAATTTATTCTCTAGAGTTCATGAGTTTTTTTGAAGTCGTCTTTTAAAATGCAAATATTTTCTATGAGGCATTAAGATTTTCTAGAATTTTAGAGGTAAGAAAATGGCCAATAACTTCTTCCCAAAATTAATTTTTTTGCAGGTTCTAAATGTTTTTTAATTTAAAGTTTAAAAGAGTTTTCAGTAATTTCTCTTCCCGATTTCAAGATATTTTTTCAATTGGTCTTCTAAATTTCTAGGAGGCTCTAGAACTTTTAGAAAATTTTCATTTAGAAATCTAGACTTTTTTTTCCAAAGGTTCAGGAAATTTCCAGAAATTTCTCCTCCAGATTTCAAGATTATCTTCTTATCTTCTAAATTATAAAGATTTTCTTGGAGACTTTAGAACTTTTTAGAAAATTTGTTTGTAGAATTTTTTTTTTCTTCAAGAAATTTTCAGTAATTTCTCTTTTTTGGGGCCCTAGATTTTTAGGAATTTTTTTTCTAAAATCTTTTTCAAGAATTCAAGAAATTTCCACTAATTTCTTCTCTAGGTTTCAAGATTTTTTAATTCAATCCGCTTTCTAAATTGTAAAGATTTTATTGGAAGCTCTAAAATTATTAAAAAAATTGTTTACTACAAATATAGACTTTTTTCAAAAGTTTACAAAATTTCTAATAAGTCCTTCTTTCACTGATTTGAAATTGAAATTAAATATGTTTTAACCACAAATTATTGAAAGTAAGTATAGACTACCACGTAGTAAAGGTCGCAACCATTCTCTTTATCAAAAATTTTTACTTTGTAAATTTTCTTTTATTCAAATTTTGTAATTAAAAACCGCGAGACGATCAGTAATTAAAGTTAATATGTATATGTAGGGTGGGTGGGTGGTCTCTAACCCACCCTCCAATCAGTAAAACATAAGCGAGGGTTTTAATTAAAAAAAAATTGAAATTTAAGAAATTTTGAAATATAAGACATTTTTACTTTCCCTATATGAAATATAGGGGAAGTATTGTGATCGTGATTTTTTTTTGAAAAATTTTTTTTGCGGAAATATCCGTTTTGGGGTCCCCTGAACCCATTACACTAATTTCTGGAAAAATTTTTTTTGTGTCTGTGTGTGTGTGTCTGTCTGTCTGTCTGTCTGTCGGTGGGCGCTGTATCTCAAAAACGAATAATCTGATTGAGATGAAACTTTAAACTTAAGGTTTTATCATTAAAAACTGGAACTGAAAAGCTTTTGGTAAACATTCATAGACCGGAAGTGGATGTTTACTCGAGACGTTTTTTTGTTTTTTGGTGATATTTTTCTAAATATGAAAAATTTTGAAAAACGATTCAAACAAAAGTTAAAGAGAATAAAAAACTGAACAAGTTTTATTTAAACGTATTTTTCATAAAATTTTTAACTTTTGAGAAAAAAAAATAAAAAATGAAAATTTAGACATTTTTTGCCAATTGCTAATTAAGTGTTGGAGTTACATGAAACTTATATAAGAAATAATTGTAGAGAATTAAAAAATGAATAAATTATTAAGAATAGCCTTTTTGCGTAAATCTCATAGTTTTCGAGAAAAATATAGGGAAAGTACTATGATGGCCACATCACCATTTTTTTGTTCTTAATTTAAAAATTTTGATTTTTTTTTGCTTATTGCTAATAAACTATAGGAGCTAAATGAAATTTATATAACAAGTGAATATAAAGAATTCAAAATTGAGCAAATAATTAAAAATAACCTCATAGTTTTCGAGAAAAATATAGGGAAAGTATTATGATGGCCACATCACCATTTTATAAATTTCATGTAACTACTATAGTTTATTAGCAATAGGCCAAAAATATCAAAATTATCAATTTGTATTTTTTTTTCTCGCAACTATATGAAAAGCGTATGTTAATTAAAAAAAATAGTTTCTCATTGTCTTTAATTTTTGTTGGAATAGTTTTGTAATATTTTTCAAATTTAAAAAAATATTGAGAAAAACAAAAATCACCTTGAGTAAACACCCACTTCCGGTTTATGAATGTTCACCAAAAGCTTTTCAGTTCCAGATTTTAAGGATAAAACCTTAAGTTTAAAGTTTCTTTCCAATAAGACCATTCGTTTTTGAGATACAGTGCCCACAGACATTTTCATGCACGAAAACAATACTTCTCCTATATATACTATATAGGGAAAGTAATATATATACTATATAGGGAAAGTAAAAATATTTAGCTTTTATAGAAGAATAATTAAATCATACATTATTTACATTTACAATGCTCATAATTTCACATACCTTGAGATAAAAATACATAAGATTTTATATGTTGATGAAATAATTCGTGACCTTGAACTTTATTGTAAGGATTAAATATTCCTCTCCAATTATCACCAGAGAATAATTGGCATGAAGGAAAAAAAAATGCAATTATCATGTCAAAGTGAGCAAAAGTAATAATACCCGCCGTGTTTTCCGCAGTTTTACAATAACAGTTTCCTTTCGGATCGCACAGAATTATTTCCCGTTCGGGACGGTAGAGGGAAAAAATAAGAAGAAGAAGAAGAGATCCGAGTGGAGAGGATTCCAATTACATTCCGCACTTCAAAGAAGGGAATTTCTTATCGCGAGTTTGCTCACGAAAGTAATTTGGCACCGAAATTATGTTTAATTCTTTTGTCGTAGCCGGAGAGAAAAAAAAAATATATATATATATATATATAGAAAAAGAGTGGAGGCTGCAGTAAGAGAATCCCACTCGTGGGATTAAGTGAACGGAAAAATGTTAACTCCAAGGAATTAGGTCTCAATCCGTCGGGGTGGAAAATGAGCGCTTTCTCCCCCGCGTTGCGGTATATACGCGTTTATGCTTTATTTATATTTTTTATGAAGTTAAATAATTCAATTTGAATACCTCGCGAAGTACAAGGGAACTTAACAACTGGTATCGCGCTTTATTAAAAGGAGGGAGGAATAACGGGGAAAAATATTATTCGGAGGAGAGTAAACAAGATGTTCATTTTTCGCCTTTTCCTTTATTCTTTTTCTTTTCCCGCGCGGTATGGCTTTTATACGAAAGTGTGGTTGTCACGGAGACAACTCAAGAATAGAGTGGGTGCCTCTTTTTTGTACTGTCACCCCTTGTTCGGAGTTTTTATTGAGTGAGAAAAAAAATCTGAAAGAAGTGCGTACAATAAAAATGTTAAAATACGTATTTTAAATATTCAGAGGCATTTAATTAGTAAAAATTGACACAATAATTTACAGGCGTAAAATTTAAGGTTTCTCTACTTACAGAATTTAATGTATAATGTAATGATTAATTAAAGAGTAATATAATTCAAGTAATTAAGAAACAGAATGAAAGAATGGAAACTATAGTCGAACATAATTTATTAATGTTGTAAAATCAATAATATACAGTGATAAAAAACATAGAAAATCGTGTTTCATTTCATCCACCATTTAAGTAATTTTTTTTTATTAGATTTAAATTCTTTTAATAAATTTATTATTTCTCCTCAAATAAATATCGGGTAATAATGCTGGTAATTAATATTTAAAGTAACTTTTATTCTTTATCAAATTAAAATTAAAACAATTCAATCATAAAAAAATATTACAAGTTATTAAATACAATTTTAAAAAATTTGATAAATTTAATTTAAATGCAAAATTTATTTATTCACTTTTTAGTAGACCAAATCAATATCTAATAAAATGATGATGTGGCCATCATAATACTTTCCCTATATTTTTCGCGAAAAATATTATTGTAAATTTTAGTAGATTTATTCTTACAAATTTTTTATGATATTTTACTGATTGGAGGGTTAGATAGAGGCCACCCACCCACCCTAAATAAACATTTCAACATTAATTCCTTATCGTCTCGCAGTTTCCGATAAAATTAATTACGAATAAAAGAAAAAACATAAATTACAAATACTGTTTTAATGTGCAAATAAATTAAATCCAAACAGAATTATAAATATTTTTTGCAAAGACATTAAATAGGGTTTTAGTTTAGGTTTAAATGAACATGTAGTTCTTAAAACAAAAAAATAAAGTCATACAGTAATATTATTTTAACATATGCAGGATTTTTCATGGAGATATTTGAGAGAGAAAACATCTTTATTAATAGAAGTAAGTATTTATACAGATTTTTATGAAGTGAACAGAGTACAGACTTGAGGTTTCTTCTAATCATCGGCTATCGACCCGCGGTCTTTCAGCCTGGATTTAACTGTCAAAAACGTCATGATTACTAATGTCTTACGAAGTTAACTGTCTTCTGTCATTCCAAGGTTATGATCGCTAATGTCATTATGAACTGATGAGATGAATTGATGAATGGTGATTTGTGGATGTTTTGGTTTTGGGTTGACTAAAGGGTTACGAGGATTACACAACTGGTTAAGGATTTTAAGGTTGTGGGGATTTGTGGCAAATTTTTGGGATAGATATTTCAGACGCTCTTCAATAGGAATTACTTGGGTTAATTCATATAGGAGGGTATTAGATGGGTTATGCATGGGATTAAGAGGGTGTCTAATTTTAGTAAGGATGCGAAGGGCTGATCGTTCTGCTACCTGAAGGTTTTTTAAGACGGCGGGACGGGGATTATGGAATAGGATAGCGGAGTATTCAAGAAGAGGCCGACAAATCGTTTTGTAAATATGGACGGCTGTGTGTGTCGATATGCCTTGATTTTGATACGTTAATATTCTAAAATGTCTTGCTCTCTTCTTGACACTCGCTTTAAGGTTTTGGGTGTGGGATTTGAAGGTTAATTTGGGGTCAAATGATATACCTAGGTATTTGCAGGATTGAGAAGGTGTTAGTATGTGGTTATTTATTGTTATTGTGTATTGAGAATTGTGAGGTCGATGAAAGGGAATGAGGAGTTGGGATTTATTTGGATTAATCGATATTCTCCATTTTGCGAACCACAGTTGTATGGTATCAATCAGCCCTTGCAATGTGGAAAGGGCTTTGTTTAGGGTGTATGCGTGGGATATGAGCGCTGTATCATCTGCGTAAAGCAGTGGATAGGCGGATGGGTTGCGATAAAGGGGGTCGGGATTGTAAAGGTCGTGTACATAAATATTATAGAGGAGTGGGGATAGAGGAGAACCTTGGGGGACACATTGTTGGGGAGAAAAAAAAAGGATTGGATAAGGTATTTTTGACTTTTACTTGAAGGAGTCTAAACAAGAGGAAGTTGTCAATTAAATTAAGGAGATGGGGTGGGGTTTTTAGGGAGTGACATTTAAACAGCAAACCTCGATGCCAAACAGAGTCAAACGCCTTGCGAATGTCTAAAAAGACTATGGCGGACTTTTGGTTTTCTAGGTGTGCTGTTTGACAGTTTGAAGTCAAGACTGTTAATGGCAAGGAAGTGGAGCGGTGTTCAAGGAAGCCAAATTGGTAAATGGGGATGTGATGGGAGAGGTGGAGCATAATTTTAGTTTTAAGAATGGATTCGAATAGTTTCCCCAGGACCGGAAGCAAGGTGATGGGGCGATAGCTTGAAACTTCTAATGAGTCGTGTCCAGATTTTAATATGCAAGTTATTATACCTCCCCGAGCGAGGGTTACCACCTTTACGTGGTGCAAGGGATAAGTACCCTCAATGATCGTAAGTGAGAAGGGAAACGAAGAGTAACCCAAACCCCTACAATGAATATTTCAAAACGGGAACCTAGTCACCAGGTGGGTACGTGCGAAAGCACGCAATCCCACCCCGCGGAAGCGGGCAGCCCAGTCGGATCTGGTGTGGGCAAATATTCATTATCCGGGCGAAAGCCCTCCAAGTCAACCCCCAAAGGGAGACAACCGTCCCAAAAGGACTCCAAACAAACTGGTGCTAAGCCATCGGCCACCAAACCTGGGCCTAGCACCTCTAGCAAAGCCGAACAATGTCCAGGCTCCCCTTCGGGCAAGCCCGTGGAGGCCCGACCTTCAATGAAGGCCTACAAGGACATTAAAGCGGCTTACAGAATCCGTGGCAAGTTTGAGGCCATTCCAGAACAACAGCTATCCGATAAGGACAAGGCTTCCCTGGAATGGGCTCGAAATGTCATCAAGTTGCACGAGGCAAAAGTCAGCCAGACAGGCTCGTCGAAAAGACAGCGCTCTCTGGACGAGAACCTCCCCGTGTCTACGAAGAAAGCGAGGATTGGTCCCTCTCCTAAAACCACCAAACGGCCTCCTAACCGCTCCTACAGCGAGATCCTTAAGGAACACCTCGTATGGGCAGTAATTAACAGGAGCCACAAAGAAGGATCCATCTCGGCAGCCAACTGGAAGTTGGTAGAGATGGGCCTCCTAAAAGCATACCTGGATATTCTCGAGAAGAATCCAGGACCCGCTCCCAAGTGCAGAGACGCAGGTTGGCACCAGGGTCATGTAAAGCTTATAGCCTGTGCCGACCAAAGATCGGCAGAACTGTACAAGCTTGCCATTGGGGAATTGGGTGAAGTCTGGCCTGGGGCTAGAATCGAGGCTGTAACAAGGGACCAGATCCCGAACAGACCGAGATCTAGAGCCTGGATCCCAGCAGAACCCTCGGACCCTAGTACGATCCTGAAGATCATTCAGGTGAGCAACCCCACGCTACCCACCAAAGATTGGAGCGTGGCCAAAACAAGCGAGGCAAGGGGTAACACGAGGCAGGCGATTGTCGTACTGAACGAGGAATCCCTAACCTTGCTTGAGGATTGCAAAGGGGTGATAAGTTACGGCTTCGGCTCTATCACCCTGAGCATCTATAAAAAAGACCAACTGACTTCCTCCAAGAAGGAGGAAACATCTCAAGAAGCGATGGAAACCCATCATTCCTCTGTGTCGAACAGCGACACCCCATCGAAACTAGGTAGGCTATTCCGCCCCTTGGGCTTGGTTGAGGAGAGCGAACCGGACATGAATCCGTCGCTCTCCTCTGACATCGAAGACGAAAACGATAAGACGGTCGTCGAGGTGTCATGTAAGCATCCGGCCCAAGATGGCGGGGGTAGTGCAAATTAACCTCCACCACTCCAAGGCAGCTTCTGCTGCTCTGCTCCTTCGCCTAGCACACAGAGGGGAGGGCATCGCCCTTATCCAAGAACCCTGGATAGTGGGGAACAGGATCTGTGGACTAGGCTCCAAAGAATATAGACTATTCTACATGCAGGACTCGGGTAAGCCACGCTCCTGCATTCTCATAAATAAAAGATATAATGCTTTTATCTTGCCAAATTTCAGCAACAGCGACACTGTTGCTGTATCAATGGAGTACCAGTCCTACACGCTATGGCTGGTCTCCTCCTATTTCGCCCACGATAAAGAAATCCCCCCTGAGGGTCTGAGTGGGCTCCTTGACGCAGCTAACCGGGAAGGAGCCAGCGTCCTAATTGGAGCCGATGCGAACGCCCACCATAGCATCTGGGGAAGCTCGGATTCCAACACAAGAGGTGAGTCACTTTTAGAATTCTTACTTACTTCCAACCTCGCCATATGTAATGAAGGGAATACCCCTACCTTTATAACTGCTAATAGACGAGAAGTTCTGGACATTACTCTAGTCACCGAACAATCGTTCAACATTATCAGGAACTGGAAAGTGTCCTCTGAACACTCCTTTTCTGACCACAGATATATCGAATTCAACCTTGATATTCAAATGCAAGACTGCCCCAGATTTGTAGAAAAAAGGAGAACCGACTGGGAAAAGTATAGAACTGCCCTATCGAGTACTCTACCATCTGAGCCACCCATACCCACCACAGTGGAGGAGCTGGATCGGATGGTGGAGGTCTTCTCCAATGCATGCAACAAATCAATAGACACTGCGTGTCCCAGTACGCCAAGAAAAGGCAAAAGCAAACCTACTTGGTGGACCCGTAAACTAAACTCCCTAAGAAAGGAGTGCCGTAGACTGTTCAACAAAGCTAAGTGCACCAATGAATGGTCAACTTATAAAGACAGTCTCAGAAGCTTCAAAAGTGAAGTAAGAAAGGCCAAGCGGACGGCATGGAAGTCATTCTGTAACCAAATCGAAGACACTTCAGAAGCATGTCGACTGCGCAAAATTCTTTCTAAAGATCCTGTAGTCCCAGGTTTCGTCATGAAAGAAGACGGCACCTGGACTAGCTCATGCAAAGAAACGCTCGAACTTCTGATGGACACTCACTTACCAAGAGGAATAAGCAATGAATCCATGTCCACAGAAACTTCTCATTCTCAATGCCCCGTTCACAAGATCGTGAGCAGAGAGAAGCTTATATGGAGCATCAAAAGCTTCAAACCTTACAAATCAGCTGGGCCAGACGGCATCAGTCCAGTTGAATTGCAAGAAGCCCAGGACATAGTTATACCATGGCTGGAAACCATGTTCGTGGGATGCCTTAACTTCTCGTACATCCCGAGGATGTGGAAAGAGGTGGAACTAACTTTCATTCCCAAAAGCGGGAAGATATCCCATACAAGACCAAAGGACTTCAGGCCCATAAGCTTGTCCTCATTTTTACTCAAAACACTAGAGAGGTTACTTGACATCTACATAAAAGGGAGCATAAACCCCCAGTTGTTGTCAACCTCGCAACATGCGTACACCAAAGGGAAGTCCGTGGAAACAGCTCTGCACTCCCTGGTTAGTCAAATAGAAGGAACAATGGGCCACAAGGAGTACACGCTGGTGACCTTCCTCGACATCGAGGGAGCGTTCAACAATGTGTACCCTGAAGCTATTGAGTTCCGCCTTAAACGCAACTGGAATTGAGGCAACAGTTGTCGACCTCATAGGCAAGTTGCTCCGAGGAAGAAACATCCATTCCAAACTAGGAACTCCCGAATAAGTAGGCAGGCGAACAGGGGCACGCCACAGGGCGGGGTCCTTTCTCCCCTACTCTGGAACCTTGCGTTAAACGACCTTCTCTTAGATCTACGCAACTCCGGATGTAGGGTAGTAGCCTACGCAGATGATGTAGCCCTAGCCATCTCAGGGAAACATCTCAATGTAATGTCCCAGCTTACACAACGAGCATTACTAATACTAACTCAGTGGTGTGAACGATGCGGCCTAGGCGTAAACCCACAAAAAACTGAGCTAGTTCTTTTTACTAGGAAACACAAAATCCCCAAATTCTCACCCCCCATCTTAATGGGAGTAGAATTGGAGATAAAAGAACAGGCTAAGTATTTAGGTATCATACTGGACCGAAAGCTCAGTTGGAAACCTAATATCCAGGAAAGAGTACGGAAAGCCACCGTGGCGCTGTACTCTTGCAAAAAGACGGTAGGCAAAAAATGGGGCATGAAACCCAACATCACCTACTGGCTCTACAAGGCAGTAGTAAGGCCAATACTCTACTACGGCGTATTCATATGGTGGACTGCTTTGGACAAAAAGGTTCACCAGCAAGCATTTGGGACGGTCCAAAGGTTGGCAACCCTGATGATTACAGGAGCTATTAGGACATGTCCCACGAAAGCACTGGAAACAATCCTCAATCTGACCCCTGTGGATCTCCTCGGCAAGCAGATTGCGCTAACAACAGCATTAAGACTGAACTCAATCTGCCGACTCACAACTAATACGCGGGGACACACAAGAATTCTCAAAGAATTCCCCGGTGTCCCTAAGAATATTGACCGCTGTCTACCGATCCCTGCATTTCATAACAAGTTCTCCTCCCAGATCCCTACCAAGGAGGACTGGGCGGTGGACAAAGAAAATGAAGCAGGGATACTACACGTCTTCACGGACGGTTCTAAGCAGGACACAAAAGTTGGGGGAGCAGTCTTCTCCGAAGACCTGAAGATCCGACTATCCTTCAGACTACCAGACTACTGTAGTGTACTACAGGCAGAAGTAATCGCCATAAATACTGCAGTAGAATGGCTAAGGACCAATAGGACAAACGCAAACCGGGTCCACATTTACACTGATAGCCAAGCGGCAATCAGGGCTCTAACAGGTAGCACCTCAAAAGTGGTATCTGATTGCCGGAAATCACTAAATGAACTGGCAACACAGACAAACGCTCAACTCATCTGGGTGCCTAGCCACAGCAACAACCCGGGCAATGACACAGCGGATGAGCTGGCTAAGAATGGAACGAAGCTTCACTCGTCCTCAATAAACCATCACCCAGGAATTCCCTTAGCGACTAGCAAGGAAATCCTAAGCAATATCATCCTAAACCTAACAAACAAAAGGTGGATGAATGAGAGCAGCTGTAGCACAGCAAGGCAGATTTGGCCACGATGCAACCGCAAAAGAAGCGATGGCATCATCTCATTAAAGAGACATGACATTGCGCTAACAGTGGGAGTCATCACGGGACACTGTCCCATTGGCAAACACGCAGAAAGGTTAGGAATAGCCCACAACGACTTTTGTAGAGGGTGCCTCGACGAAGAGGAGGAGGAAAACGTACTCCACTACCTCTGTCAATGTCCCGCGCTGGCCGGAATAAGAGATTCCTCCCTAGGCCGTTCCTTTATGAATGAGCTCTCTGACATCGAGACAACCGATGCCAGAAGCATAGCCAGATTCATAAATGGCTCCAAATGGTTCCCATAAGAACTCAGGAAAGGGAAATTGGTATCACAACGGGCCTATCTAGGCCTAAGTGTGCACCTCTTCGTGGTGCTGCCACACCAACCTAACCTATTATACCTCGCTTCCATTCCTGGGGAATAATTTGGGACTGGTAAATGTGGTTGAATATTTGTATAATGTATACATGGATATTGTCAGGAAGGGATTTGAGGATACTTCTAGGAATGTTGTCATAACCGGGTGCTGTGTTTTTATTGTGATTTAATACAATTTATTTAAAATAAATACTATGTTGATGGGTTAGTGGCCACCCACCCATCCTACATATTTATGAAAACATAAACTACAAACACTCTTTTAGTGTCAAAATAAAAAAAAATACAAACAGAAGTATAATTAATTCAATGATATGAAAACAGAGTTTTAATTTAAATTTAAATACATATGTAGGGTGGGTGGGTGGCTACTATCCCACCCACCATTTAATAGAACACACTCAAAATTGTATTGGAAACATGTTTTAATTATACAACAAAAAACGATTATATTTTATTTATAAAGCAAAATTTAACTCGAATCTTATTTATAATTGTAAACTTAAAATTTCAAATAAAACAACAAGTTAGAAATAAAATTTTCGATCACCCACACAAAACCATTACAACTAGAAAAATATAATTTACTTCTAATAAATAATAACATAATTCCATCCCATTAAACAATTGATTTATCTAGGGCAATAAATACTAGTGCAGCGACCTCAGCTTACTCTTGACCTACCTCAATACACTAGCGTACTCCTGACCTTTCCTAATAAACCGTTTGTTATGGTAGATCAAGATTACGCTGATTTGTTCGATTATCTACAATAATTTACAATAATTATACGTAATATCGCGAAGGCTAGATTAATGCATAAAGATAATTTTTGAAAACTATCTAAAAGACTTTAATATATTTGTTTAAATACTAAACTAATTCCTAACTCTAAAAATTAATAAAAAATTCAGGAAGAAAATTGCTAAAAATTTTTAGAAACAAAATCTGAAAAAGAAATGCAAAAAATCTAAAACCCTCGAAGAATACTCATGAAAGCTGAATGGTAAATTTTAAAATCTTTAAAAAAATGTTGGTTTATTCTAGAAATATCAAATCACTTAATAAAATTCTGACACAGTATATGGTATCACTTCACATTAATAAAAAAATTTCAAATATCTAGGAAAAAAATAGTGATGTGTCCATCATAACGTTTGCCTATTATTTTTGATGATGTTTTATTGATTGGAAGATGGGATACCAGTGAAAAATTTTAGAATCCTTGATGAAAATTATTACAACTCTGAAGAGAAATTTCAATGAGATAGAGCGAAAATATATATTGTTAAATAAATATTTTAAATCTAACAGAAAATATTTAAATTAAAAAAAATATATATTGTTAAATAAATATTTTAAATCTAACAGAAAATATTTAAATTTTGGAGAAAAATTATTCGAATAGAAAGATAGAAAATTTTAGAATTCTTCGATATAGTTTTCACAAAAGAAATTACTATAAAGTTCTGACTAGATAACTTTTCCTAAAAGCTCTAGAACCATCAATGACAAATTTTACAGTTAGAAAAGGAGATAATTTTTTCTGTTTAAGCTTAGATGAAAATGACTTCAAAATTTGAAAAATTCTAGAAACGAAGAACATTTTATTTCAACTAGGAAGAGAAATTTTGTTCTAAATTACGATTGAAATAGTTTAGAACTCTAAGAGAACATTTTCATAAAAATTATAAAACTTTTAATGAAAAAAAAATTCTAAAAATCTGTACTAATATAATCATCTAATTTTTTGTATAATTTAGAAGAGAAATTACTGGATTTTTCTCCAATTTAAATCTTGGCTAAACATTGCCTAAAAATTTTAAATCCCACAAATTTGAAATGTTTAATAGAATTTGCTGAAAAATTCTGGATTGGAAGAAAATTATAAAACTCGAAAAGGAAATGCTAAATAGCAGCGAATACACAAGCACTAGAAAATTTTAAAACCTTTGAATTGTATTTTTCGAGTTTTACCTTATTAACATTTATTTTAATATGTTGTGTTTATAACTATTTGTATGTTTGTATTTAATTGCCATACGTAAATAAATAAATAAACTAAAAAAAATTTAGTTTAGTTTTATTTTATTTAAGATATTTCACGTATATATTTAAGTTAATTTTTAATTTTACCTTGACAGTTGTAATACATATATTTATGTCCTACTACACATCAATAAAAAAAAATTGTTGTAACTAGGAAATTCCTGGAATATTTCGATAAGATAAAACAAAGAGAAGCATTGTTGAAATATTACAGAAGTCTTGGAGAAATATTTCATAAAAATTGTAAAATTTTTAATGACAATTTCAGAAATTAGAGAAAAGTTCTAGAAATTTGTAAGAGAAATCGCTAAATTATAATCATTCAATTTTCATTTTTCGTAAAATATAGAGAAGAAATTGCTGGAAAAGAAAGATAAGGAATTTTTAGAATCCGTGGAATTTCGCAAGAGAAATTCCGATAATATTTTCTTTATTAAAAATACCACAACCTTTATTCAAAATTGTTGCATTTAGATAAAGAACAACATAGAACAGAAAATGCTGAAAGAGAATACTAGAACTATTTTTTTTTAAACTTTCAGAGGTAACTTTTGCAATTTAAATCTTGGATAAAAATTACTTTGGGAACCTAGTAATTCCAGAAATTAAAAATTGGAATTGCTGAAAAATTCTAGAATGGAAGGTAATTCTAAAAACTAGAAGATAAAATGTTTGAAAAACAATGGAAAATTTTAGGACCCTCGAAGCAAATTATTGGATCAGAAGGAACATTGTTGTAAAATTTTAGAAGTCTGAGAGATAACTTTTAAAAAAATATTGAAACCTTAATGAAAATTCATACAATAAAAAAGAAAAAATATTTTAATTCTGTAAAGAAAATCGCTCAAAATTTTATAAAGCTTTTTATTCGTAAAATATAGAAGATAAATTGCCGAACAAGAAGGAAAAAAATTACAATTAGAAAATTTTAGAATCTGTGTAGAAAGGTTTCGTAAGAAATACCTCTGAAACTTTCGATAAGATGGAGTACAAAGAAATATTGTAGAAAATTTTAGAAATCTGGGAGAAAACTTTTATAAAAAAATCAAAGAAAGTTCTTGCAATTAAGAAAAAACACTTTAGAAAACTGTAAGGGAAATTGCTAAAAGTCCTATAATCATCATATATTTTTCTTTAAGTATAGAAGAGAAATTGCTGGAAAAGAGAGAAAACACTATCATTAGCAAATTTTAGAAATCTAGGAGAATGACATTTAAAAAAATCATGAAGCCTAAATTAAAATATTTGAAATTTAATAGAGAACATTATAAGACAGAAAATGCTGAAGAAAACTGCCATTAGAAAATTTTAGAACCTTCATAGATAATGTTTGTAATTTAAATCAAGGATCAAAATTACTTGAAAATTTGTAAATCTAGTAATTCTGGATATTGAAAATACGAATTGCTTAAAAATTTTAGAATGGAAGATATATTTAAAAACTAAAAGAGAATATGTTGTAAAACTTTCAATAAAGTTTCTTACTTATAAGAATAAAACAATTCTAGAAATTTGTAAAAAAAAATACTTGAAATTCTATAATCAACTTTTTAAATAAAAAAATTTCAAGTAAGTAAAATAGTAATTTCCCTACATTTATACGCAAAAAGGCTGTTTTTAACAATTTATTTAATTTTAGACTCTTTACAATTAGATGTTATATAAATTTCATTTAACTCATATAATTTATTAGTCATAGGAAAAAGACGTCAAAATTATTGATTTTTAATTTTTTTTATGAACTTTATGAAAAACATTCTTTAATAAAAAATTTCAGTTTTTCATTCTCTTTAACCTTTGTCATATTTTTCAAAATTTCTTAAATTTCAAAATTTGTTCGAATAAATCTATTAAATTAATGTTATATTTATTTACGTTTTATAGCATTTAATTAAAACCCTTGCTTATGTTTTACTGATTGGAGAGTAGGTTAGAGGCCACCCACCCACCCTATATATGCATATAAACTTTAGATACTGATTCCCTCGCTGTTTGCAATAACTTGAATTAAAAATTTGAAGTCCAGAAGAAAAGTTGTTTGAAAAGAAAACCTTACAATTTTGAAGAAGTATTCGACAATATTTAGAAAATGTAAAGCTAAAGGCTTAACCTTTCTAAAAAAACATTTTGGAAACTTTAATTTAATTTCTAGAATTAAAGTATTACTAATAAACATTTTTAGGAATTTATTGTATTTTGGAAATTTTTACAAAATTCCCATAAGATACTTCAGAAAATGGTGAAAAATTACCTAACAAGGAAAGAAAAATTGCTTAAAATTCTAGAAATCCTCAAAACAAACATGGAATATTGTTGAACCTCGAAAAAAAATTCCACAATTTTTTGGGAATTCAAATGGAAAACGAAAAATATCTTACAATTTAGAACAGATATTTCTTAAAAATTACGTAGATTTCAATAGAAAAATTAGATTTTTTTTCAAAAAAGAAAAATGTATGAAATCTAGAAATTTGAAAGAGATACTCGTATTCTACAAATAAAAACAATCCACTGAAATTATAACCATCAAAATAATATAGACGGAAAAAAACATGCCATGGGCTTCAGATTTGAGGAGTAAGATGTATAAATTGCAAATTGGAAAGAATAAAAGCAACACTGACGAGAATGATGTGTCAATTTTTTTGGAATTATATTACAGAAAAATTGGTAAAACAAATTAGAACAATTTAACAAAATTCTTGCAATTTAAAAGAAAAATTATTATAAGTTAATTAAAAAAAAATTGTAAAAAATTATTGAAAAATGATACGAAACTTGCTCAGAAGCTCTTTGGAAAGTCTATCAAAAATTCTAAAATTAAAAGTAAAATCTAGAAAAGAAATATGTCAAAATTTCAAGTAACATAAAAGCAAAAATATTTAAAATGTTAATAACATAAAAAATTCTGAAAGTAGAGAATTCTTACAAAATTAAAGAAATATTAATATGCAAAATTCTAAAATTACCGAAAAAATGCATTCTTGAAAAATACAGATGATATAAAGCTTGAAATATATAAAATTCTTGAGAAATAACAGAAAAATTTTAAAACACTTAAAACAGTTCTAGAAATCTAATTTTTTTTTTAAACTGATGAATTCTCATTAAATTAAAGAAAAATGGTTGCAAAATTTTGCATTCTTGAAAAATTTAGATGATATAAAGCAAAAAATGTATAACGTTCATTACAAATTAGTCCAAAAATCTTGAATCTAGAAAAAATGAAGAAAGGGTGATAATAAATAGAAGAAAGTTCAAAAAATCAGAAAGATAAATTTCGGGAAAATTCTAGAAATCCTAACTAAATTTGGAGTAAAGTCTAAAGTATTTGAGAAACTCTGGAAAGAAATTCTTGTAATTTGATAAATACATTGCTGAGATTTGGATAATATAAAGCAAAATGTGATTGAAATTTGACATTAAAATTGGTGCAAAATATATCTTAAGAAATGGCAGAAATTTCTCAGAAAATGGTCATTTTTTTCCAAAAATGTATCAGAACTTATAAAAAACATTGCAACAATTGTTATTATTTTTTTCGAAAACTAAAACAAAATATTATAAAAAAAGAAAATTGACAAAGTAAAATTTTTGAGTATGTAAATTAATAAAAATTATATATATATGATAGTTGAAAAGAATTTAAGTCAAGCTTACATCAGATTAGTCATCTATATTTAAACTTAAATTTTGATTCTGTTTTATTTTTAATTATATACAACGATTTATGGTTTTGTAAACAGCAAATTCATCAATCATTGTATTACAAGTTATCGTGTATATGTAGGGTGGGTGGGTGCCACCCACCAATGAGTAAAACATAAGTGATAGGTTTTAATTTAAGGATGTAAGATATAAATAAATATAAAATAATTGCAATTTTTAGGGATTTATTCATACAAATTTTTCACTAATGTTGATGATGTTTTACTGATTGGAGGGTAGGATAGTGGCCACCCACCCACCCTACATAAACTTATAAATTACAATTACTGACTGTTTCGCGGTTTTGAGTAAAATTAATTACAAAATATTTTGAATCAAAAATAAATACAAAAAGTAAAATTTTTGAGTGAGTAAATTAATAAAATTTGTATGCATGATGGGTGGGCAGACTTTAGATCTAAATAAGATAAGATTAGCTATAGAAAGCCATTTATATTTAAACTAAAATTTTGATTTGGTTTCATTTTTTATTGCATAAGGGGTTTGACTGTTTTTAGCAGCGAAATCATCAACGATTAGCAATTACAGTTATGTATATGTAGGGTGGATGGGTGGCCTCTATCCCATCCTCCAGTCAGTAAAACATAATCG
Source organism: Ontholestes murinus (assembly GCA_963969525.1). Taxonomy (NCBI): domain Eukaryota; kingdom Metazoa; phylum Arthropoda; class Insecta; order Coleoptera; family Staphylinidae; genus Ontholestes; species Ontholestes murinus. The sequence continues at coordinate 68,404,973 of OZ018390.1, read as the reverse complement.
AGGGTTTTAGTTAGAAGTTATATAATGTAAACAAGCATAAAAGAATGGTGATAGTAATTTCTTTACATTTATCTCGAAAAGTATGAGGTTTGTGCAAAAAGGCCATTCTAAATAATTTGTTCACTTTTGAATTCTCTATTATTATTTGTAACATAAATTTCATTTAACTCTAATAGTTTATTAGCAATTGGCAAAAAATGTCAAAATTTTCAATTTTTTTTTTATATTCTCGAACTTAAGAATTTAATGAAAAACATGTTTCAATAAAACTTGTTCAGTTTCTCATTCCCTTTAACTTTTGTTTGAAAAAATTTGTATTATTTTTCATATTAAAAAAAATCATCGTAAAAAACAAAAAACGGCCATGAGTAAACATCCACTTCCGGTTTTTGAATGTTCACCAAAAGTTTTTCAGTTTTAGTTTTTAACAATTAAACCTTCAGTTTAAAGTTTAATCACAATAGGATCATTCGTTTTTGAGATATAGCGCCCACAGAAATTTTCATGCACGAAAACAATACTTCCCCTATATATTCTATATAGGGAAAGTAATAACTTTCTAATTTAATTTTTACATGAACACATATTTCATATCACCATCACCGTATTAAAATTCACAAAAAAATTTAATACCCTATTCTAATGTATTTTTTAAACCGCTATATATACATATATACTATATTACAGGATGATAAACAATCACGTACTCATCCTTAAGCGAAAATGATTAATAAACCTCGCATAATGCCCGGGCTTTAGAAAATTTTAATTACACAACTTTGCGCCGGTTAAAACTTTCGAACTTCACTGGAGGCGAACGGAAGGGAGAAAAAAAGACGGGAATCGGCCGCCGTTTAACAGAACTAATAATTACGGCAAAGTTTTCGCTCGGCGGGGTGATTATTAAAAATTGAGGGCGCGCCCCCAAAATCCGATCGTGAAGAGGCGGGCGGTTTAATATTTTATTGTTAAATTCACGTCGACAGGCGTCTGTGTTGTTAAATTAACGAATGTAATCGTGAGGATGTGTCGACCTAATTCTCCCCTACGTGCATTCATTAAGGGTGAGGTGGTTTATACCAAAAACAGGCGCCTAGATTTTGTTGGATTATTTAGCAAAGGATGAATCGTAAATAAGCTATTACTAATTAATTACACGCTTATTAATTATTAATGAAATGATATTAATGAAAATAATAAATATTCAATCTATTGAATCTTATCGTTTTTATTACTGTCTGAAAATTTTAGCATACTGTTTTTAAAATATTTATAATTCTCAGTATATTTTATATTTATTGAGTTTTCTTTTCAATTAGCACTCAATTAATTTTTATGTTGGTTTTTTGTAATATATTTTTATTTTTAAACTTAATTTTGAGCATATTTAATATTTAAAGTTAATAAATATTCTATACCTTTTTTCAGAATTGCCCATATTTAGGAGGATTGAAATTTTTAAAGTTTTTGTCTGTTTTTGCAAAACTTTCAATTGTAAACTAATAAATATGCACCCTTAAGATTCTAATTTTTTATAGAGAAATAAAATAATCGTTTTAAGATAAATTTTAATTAGACATCATTAAGATTCTAACAAATTTTGGATAAAAACTTATTTTGGCAAATATAAAACTTGCTTCTGTCCATTTGTTAGAAAATTTTAAGGTACTTTTTTATAATATTTTTAACTCTTTCGGTATATTTTCTATTTTTTGAGTCAATTCTTAATTAATTTTTTAGAAACTTAACTGTCAACTTATTATCATATTTTTTTTAGAATGCTTGAATACGTAAAAAACTTAATATTTAAAGTTAAATATTATTTTCATACTATTTTCTAAATTGCGGTTTTTAATTTTCTTCTTATATTTTCAAAGATTATCTTATCTTAAAAAAACTATTAAAGTTTTCATCTGTTTTTATACAACTTTCAATTTTTTCTCTTAAAATGAAATAATGTAATCTAAAATCTAATTTAGGTAAATTTGAAATTTATTTTTTAGTTATTTAAAACTTGTATTTAATATTTTAAGTTTCTAATATACTTTATATTTTTTAAACAATTCATTTTAATATGTTAGTTGTCAACTATTTTTTATACTGTTTTTTCTTGCATTTTTTTTCCCATCTAAAACATTTTCACTATTTTAATTGTTTTTAGAAACATCAAAAATCTCTTTTAATTTTATCAAAAATTGAAGAAAATGGAAGAGAAGAGAACATCAGAGAATAGAAGAAAAAAATAGAGAAAACAACAGAGAACCGTCGTAGATTATATCAGAGAACAGCAGCCAACAGTGACGAACATCAGAGGACAGCAGAAACAAAACAGAACACCAAAAAACATCAGACCAGAGAAAGGAACAAAACAAAAGAGAACATCAGAGAACAAAAGAGAACAGCAGGAACCAGCATAGAACAAAATTGGAACATCAGGAAATAGAAGAGATAATCAAATAATAGAAATGAACAGAAGAAAACTTTAGAGGAATGAAGAGAGTAGAACAAATTATCAGAGAAGATTAAAGGACAGGAGATTTTAGAAAAGAAAGAAAAAAGAAAAACAGCAGAGAATAGAAGAAAATATCAGAGAATATCAGTGAATATCAGCAAACATCAGAGAACAGCAAAAAAACAAACAAAAAGACCAGAGAACAGAAAAGACTCTTAAAAAAAATAGTCGAAAATAGAGGACAACAGGCGAGAAAAAAGGGAACAGCTGAGAGCAAAAGAGTATGTCGGAGAATGACAGAACAGCAGAATACAACAGAGAACACCACAGAATATAAAATAATAGAAGAGAACATAAGATAACAGAAGAAAATAGAAGAAGACCGAAGATAACAGAACAGAACGAAATATAATAAAAGATCATAGATGAGAATATCAGAGATTAGAAGAAAATATTAAAGATCAGAGATCAGCAGATACTACGAAAGAATTTTAGAGAACAACAGAGAACAGAAGAGAACAACAGAGAAGAACAGAAAGCATAAAAGAAAAAATATAACAGAACAGAAGAGGATATGATAGAATCGATGGAAAGATCGGAGAACATCAAAAACATTATTTGTCATATGTATTTTTGGTATTGTATTTTAATTTTTAATTTAAGTTTTATTTCTGATTTTACTACGGAATAGGCCTTTTGGCTGTTTGGTAAAAAATAAATAAGTAAATAAACAGCAGCGAAAAGCAGAAAACATCAGAGAAGAGATAAGAACAGAAGAGAATATCAAAAATAGAAGGGAAGAGAATATCAGAGAATAGAAGAGAAAATCAGAGAACAGCAGAGAACATAATCGTATATCAGAAAACAGCAGAAAACATCAGTAACATCAGAAATAAAACAAAACATCAGAGCAGAGCAAAAATAGAAGATAAAAGATAACATCAGGGAACAGATGAAAACAGCAGCAACCAGCAGAAAACAAAAGAGAAAATCAGCGGACAGAAGATAATATCAAACAATAGAAGAGTACAGAAAAAATTCAGAGAAAAGAAGAGAACAGAGGAGAATATCAGAGAAGATTAGAGAACAGCAGATACCATAAAAAAAAGAAAGAAGAAACATAGCAGAGAACAGAAGAAAACATCAGAGAATATCTGAGAACGTCAAAGAACAGCAAAAAGCAAACGAAAACACCAGAGAATAAAAGAGAATATCAAAAATAGAAGAAAACAGTCGAGAAGAGAAGAGAACAGCAGAGAGCGAAAGAGTATGAGAGTACAGCAGAATACAAAAGAGAACACCAGAGAAAATAAAAGAATAGAAGAGAGCAGAAGAAAACAGTCGAAAACCGAAGAGAACCGAAGAGAACGGGAGATAACAAAAGAGCGGAGGAAAGAATAGAAAAGAATATCAGAGAAGATCAGAGATCTTCTACAAGGTAACTATCAGAGAACATCAGGGAACAATAAAGAACAGAAGAAAATCTGAGAGAACAGAAGGGAAGATCGAAGAACATCCAATACATCAGAGAATAGCAGCGAGCAAGCAGTAGACTAAATCACTAAATCATATAAATAACATTAGAGAATAGGAAAAAACATTAGAAAACAGAAGAGATTAGAAAAGAAAAATCAGAGAGCATCAGAAAACAGATGAGAACAGCAGAAAAGAGAAAAGATTTTAAAAAAATACAGAAGAGAATTGAAAAGTACAATATAAGATAACAAAAAAGGGCCGAGGAGGAAAACAGAGGAAAATACAAGAAAACAGCAGAGAACTTAAACGAACATCAAAGAAAAGCAAAAAGCATTTGAGAACGACAGGGAATAAAAGAGAATAGGAAAGGACATCAGAAAACAAGAGCAGAAAAAAATATCAGAGAACAGCAGAGAGCAGAAGAGAACAGCAGATAATATGAGACAACAGAAGCAAGAATACAAAAGAGAACATCAGAGAAAATAAAAGAATAGAAGAGAATAGAAGAAAACAGTCGAAAACAGAAGAGGACCTAAGAGAACTGAAGAGATCGGAAGATAACAAAAGAGCGGAGGAAAGAATAGAAAAGAATATCAGAGAAGATTAGAGATCTTCTACAAGGAACAAAAAATCAGAAGAGAAAAGAAGAGGACAAATTAGACCAGCAGAAAACAGAAGAGATTAGAAAAGAACAGAAGAAATCAGAAGTGGACAATATATGAGAACAAAAGAGAGCCGAAGAGGAAAACAAAGGAAAACAGAAAAACTGCAGAGAACATAAGCGACATCACAGAAAAGCAGAAAGCATTAGAGAACATCAGGGAGCAAAAGATAACATTAGAGAATAGGAAAAAACATTAGAAAATAGAAGAGATTAGAAAAGAAAAATCAGAGAGCATCAGAAAACAGATGAGAACAGCAGAAAACAGAAAAGATTTAAAAAAATACGGAAGAGAATTGAAGAGTACAATATAAGATAACAGAGGAGGAAAACAGAGGAAAATACAATAAAACAGCAGAGAACTTAAATGAACATCAAAGAAAAGCAGAAAGCATTTGAGAACGACAGGGAATAAAAGAGAATAGGAAAGAACATTAAAAAACAAAATATAGGAGAAAAGAATATCAGAGAACAGCAGGGAGCAGAAGAGCACATCAGAGAACAGTAGATAACATAAGACAACAAAAACAAACATCAGAAACAATCATAAAATATCACATTGTAGCGCAAAACAAAAGAGAACAAAAGATAACAGAAGAAAAGATCAAAAAAAGAAGAGAAGAAAACAATAGAGAATAGAAAAAATTAGAGAACAGCAGCGAACAGCAAATAAGAAAAGAGAACATCAGAGGACAGTAAACACAAAATAGAAAACATTAAATATATCAGAGAACAGATGAGAACATCACAAAACATCACAGAGTAACACATAACAAGAGAGAACAGAAGTGAATATCAAAAATAGAAGAGATTAAAAGGGAAGATAACAATAGAGAATAGAAGAGAAAATCAGAGAACATCCGAGAACACAGGAGTATATCAGAGAACAGCAGCGAACAACAGGAAACAGCAGAGAACATCATAGAACAGCAGAAACAAAACAGAACACCAAAAACCATCAGAGCAGAACAAATAACAGAAGAGAATAAAAGAGATCATCAGAGAACAAACCAAAACAACAAAAATCAGCAGAACAGAAGAAGGTATCAAACAATAGAAAATTATAGAAGAGAACTTCAGAGAAAAGAAAAGAATGGAAGAAATTATCAGAGTTTAGAGAATAGTAGATACCAAGAGAGAAAAAAAAAGAAAAACAGCAGAGAACATAGGAAAACATTAGAGAATATAAGAGAATATAGGAGAACGTGAGAGAACAGCGAAAAACAAACAAAAACACTAGAAGAACAGAAGAGAATATCAAAGAATAGAGGAAAACCGAAAAGAACAGAAGAAACCAGATGAGAACAGAAGGGAACAGCAGACATTGAAACACAAGAAAAAATAAAAGAATAGAAGAGAATATAAGATAACAGAAGAGAACAAACGAAAGAGCAGGGAACAGAAGAGCACATCAGAGAACAGCAGATAACCTAAGACAAAAGAAGAAACCATCAGAAAAAATCATAAAATATTACATAGCAACGCAAAACAAAGGAGAACATAAGATAACAGAAGAAAATATCAAAAAGAGATTAGAAGAGAAGAAAACAAAAGAGAATAGATAATTCAGAGAAGAGCAGAAAACTAAGGAATATATCAGATAACAGCAGCGGACAGCAGATAACAGCAGAGAACATGAGAGGACAACAAAAACAAAACAGAAAACATTAAATATATCAGAGAACAGATGGGAACATCATATAACATCACAGAGTAACACATAACAAGAGAGAACAGAAGAGAATATCAAAAATAGAAGAGATTAAAAGGGAAGAGAATAATAGAAAATAGAAGAGAAACCCAGATAACATCCGAGAACACAAGAGTATATCAGACAACAGCAAAAGACAACTGGAAACAGCAGAGAACGTCAGAGCACAGCAGAAAAAAAAACAGAACACCAAAAACCATCAGAGCAGAACAAAGAACAGAAGAGAACAAAAGAGAGCATCAGAGAACAGACGAGAACAGCAGAAATCAGCAGAGAACAAAGGAGAACATCAGAGAACAGAAAATAACATCAGAGAACAAAAAAGAGTATCAAACAATAGAACAGAACAGAAGAGAACTTCAGAGAAAAGAAGAGAATAGAAGAAATTATCAGAGATTAGAGAACAGTAGATACCAAGAAAGAAAGAAAAAAGAGAAACAGCAGAAAACATAGGAATACATTACAAAATATTACAGAATGCCAGATAACATGAGATAACAGCAAAAAGCAAACAAAAGCACTAGAGAACAGAAGAGAATATCAAAGAATAGAAGAAAATAGAAGAGAACAGAAAAAACTAGATAAGCACAGAAGGGAACAGAAGAGATCGAAAGAGTATGGAAAATAACAGCAGAAAACAAATGAGAAAAGGACCGAAGAGAACAGAAGAGAAGGAAAAATATCAAAAGAGTATAGAAAAGAATATCTGAGAATAAAATAAAATATCAGAGAAAATCATATATCAGCAGATACTACAAGGGAATATTAGAGACCAGCAGATAATAAAAGAGAATATTAAGGAAGAGCAGAGAGCATGAGAGAACAGACGATATCTGCAGAGAACAAGGAAGAACAGAAGAGAAAATGAGAGAACATAAGGGAAGATCAAAGAACATTAAAAACATTAGAGAGTAGCAGAGAGCAGTAGAGTAAATCAGAGAACATCAGATAGCAGCAGAAAACATCTGAAAACAGATGATAACAGATGAGAACATAATAAAACAGAAAAAATCAAAAGAAAACAGAAGAGAACATCAGATAACAGATGAGAACAGAAGAGAAATGAAGAGAACAGCAGAGAACAACAGAGAACAACAGAGAACATCGGGGAACAGCAAAGAACAATAGAGAACATTGTATAACACCAGAGAATAGAAGAAACAATTTTAAATATTTTTCTAGTACATTTCCAATATACATATTTTAGATACCAAGAAAGAAAGAAAAAAGAGAAACAGCAGAAAACATAGGAATACATTAGAGAATATCACAGAATGCCAGATAACACGAGATAACAGCAAAAAGCAAACAAAAACACTAGAGAACAAAAAAACTAGATAAGCACAGAAGGGAACAGAAGAGATCGAAAGAGTATGGAGAATATAAGCAGAAAACAAATGAGAAGAGGACCGAAGAGAACAGAAAAGAAGGAAAAATAACAAAAGAGTATAGAAAATAATATCTGAGAATAAAATAAAATATCAGAGAAAATCATATATCAGCAAATACTACAAGGGAATATTAGAGACCAGCAGATAATAAAAGAGAATATTAAGGAAGAGCAGAGAGCATGAGAGAACAGACGATAGCTGCAGAGTACAATAAAGAACAGAAGAGAAAATGAGAGAACATAAGGGAAGATCAAAGAACATCAAAAACATTAGAGAGTAGCAGAGAGCAGTAGAGTAAATCAGAGAACATCAGATAACAGCAGAAAACATCTAAAAACAGATGATAACAGATGAGAATATAATAAAACAGAAACAATCAAAAGAAAACAGAAGAGAACATCAGATAACAGATGAGAACAGAAGAGAAATGAAGAGAACAGCAGAGAACAACCGAGAACATCGGGGAACAGCAAAGAACAATAGAGAACATTGTATAACACCAGAGAATAGAAGAAACAATTTTAAATATTTTTCTAGTACATTTCCAATATACATATTTTAGATACCAAGAAAGAAAGAAAAAAGAGAAACAGCAGAAAACATAGGAATACATTAGAGAATATCACAGAATGCCAGATAACACGAGATAACAGCCAAAAGCAAACAAAAACACTAGAGAACAGAAGAGAATATCAAAGAATAGAAGAAAACAGAAGAGAACAAAAAAAACTAGATAAGCACAGAAGGGAACAGAAGAGATCAAAAGTGTATGGAGAATAACAGCAGAAAACAAATGAGAAGAGGACCGAAGAGAACAGAAAAGAAGGTAAAATAACAAAAGAGTATAGAAAAGAATATCTGAGAATAAAATAAAATATCAGAGAAAATCATATATCAGCAGATACTACAAGGGAATATTAGAGACCAGCAGATAATAAAAAAAATATTAAGGAAGAGCAGAGAGCATGAGACAACAGACGATAGCTGCAGAGAATAATAGAGAACAGAAGAGAAAATGAGAGAACATAAGGGAAGATCAAAGAACATCAAAAACATTAGAGAGTAGCAGAGAGCAGTAGAGTAAATCAGAGAACATCAGTTAGCAGCAGAAAACATCTGAAAACAGATGATAACAGATGAGAACATAATAAAACAAAAAAAAACAAAAGAAAACAGAAGAGAACATCAGATAACAGATGAGAACAGGAGAGAAATGAAGAGAACAGCAGAGAACAACAGAGAACATCGGGGAACAGCAAAGAACAATAGAGAACATTGTATAACACCAGAGAATAGAAGAAACAATTTTAAATATTTTTCTAGTACATTTCTAATATACATATTTTAGATACCAAGAAAGAAAGAAAAAAGAGAAACAGCAGAAAACATAGGAATACATTACAGAATATCACAGAATGCCAGATAACATGAGATAACAGCAAAAAACAAACAAAAACACTAGAGAACAGAAGAGAATATCAAAGAATAGAAGAAAACAGAAGAGAACAGAAAAAACTAGATAAGCACAGAAGGGAACAGAAGAGATCGAAAGAGTATGGAGAATAACAGCAGAAAACAAATGAGAAGAGGACCGAAGAGAACAGAAGAGAAGGAAAAATAACAAAAGAGTATAGAAAAGAACATCTGAGAATAAAATAAAATATCAGAGAAAATCATATATCAGCAGATACTACAAGGGAATATTAGAGACCAGCAGATAATAAAAGAGAATTTTAAGGAAGAGCAGAGAGCATGAGAGAACAGACGATAGCTGCAGAGAACAATAAAGAACAGAATAGAAAATGAGAGAACATAAGGGAAGATCAAAGAACATCAAAAACATTAGAGAGTAGCAGAGAGCAGTAGAGTAAATCAGAGAACATCAGATAACAGCAGAAAACATCTGAAAACAGATGATAACAGATGAGAACACAATAAAACAGAAAAAATCAAAAGAAAACAGAAGAGAACATCAGATAACAGATGAGAACAGAAGAGAAATGAAGAGAACAGCAGAGAACAACAGAGAACATCGGGGATTAGCAAAGAACAATAGAGAACATTGTATAACACCAGAGAATAGAAGAAAAAATTTTATGTATTTTTTTAGTACATTTCCAATATACATATTTTTTTTAGTTAAACTGTTTAAAAAAACAAAAATTCCATTAATGTACCTTCGCAAGCTTTCAAGTTTCTTCTAATGATTGTAATTGTTTTAAATTAATTATTAAAATCAAATTTCTATCTGTTTACCTAATTATAAGTTATTAACTGTTTTAAAAATTGTTTTTCAGTGGTTTTTAAAATAGTTGTTCTATATTAAAAATTAATTTGCCGAATTTTTTCAACTGACTTTTTAAGTAATAATGAAAAAAGTGATTTAAGTAAATTAGAAACTTTTTAAACAGTTAAAAAAATGGTTTTTAGAATATTTTAAACTCTCAGTATATTAAATAATTAATTGTATCTTCTTTTTATAAATTATTTATATATATTATTGAAAATATCTTTGTTCTCAGTATATGTTTTAAGCATTTTTCTGTAATAAGTTCCTGTAAGTGTTACTACTTACTGGTTTATGATTGCTTAGGCAGTTCCTAATTAAAATTGTTGCTAATGTATACAGTCCGATTCGCGAAATTTAATATATTATTTTTTAAAGGGATTTTATACAGTCAAATCGATATATAATTTAAAAAATATATTGCTAGATTGATTTATTTTTTACTCGTATATTATTTTTTAAAACTTAACAAGGAGTGAAAAACTTTTCAGAAAGTATTGTTTAAACATGTTTATAAAACATTTCACATATGATATATAAATTTACCATATTTTCATTGTTATAAGAAACCTTTAATTAAAATTAAATCAGATTTCCCGGCGCATCCACCAGACCACGCACACAGATCTAAATTACTACCGCAGCGACGTTGTTAATTATTAGTAAATGTCCTCCGGCGCAGTTCTCCAATAAACTAATTCCGAATTCAATATGCGGGACGTAATAGCCGTCATACCATTAATCACTCATCGGCTTAAATTTTAATTTTGTACGGACCCTGTTGAATGAACAGTAGTGACCGCGGCGTGTTAGTGGGCGATCAATCAAATTCGTGTCTAGCTTTTAAAATTTATCTTCACGGCACATAATCTTAATTAATCGACGTCAATCCGAACGGCAATAACATCCCTGGCCCATAAATCAGGCGATTGTTTGCGAATGGGGCACATACATAAACGGGGCGCCTCCATCGATTGTGGCGAACTGTCGGACATCCATTCCACGCTCCTATTCTCTATTGTTTATTTCCGCGTGTGACAAAGGACCGGCGTCGGATAATTAAATCGCATTATTTACGGAAAAGGGCCTTTCCTACATGAATTGCTAATCTGCGCCGGACGTGAATATGTATTCGCATATTGTCGCCGACGCCGGACAGAAATTCAAAATTCGCGTCGGTCCGGAATTATTCAAACGTATTTACATCGTTTGTGCGTTTACATGTCTCCAAACTTATTTATATAACACTCGATGTTTGTTTCAACAATGTTAAAACAGTTTTAATTCATAACGCAATATAATGTGAAATTTCAGTAAATCGTTATAGAAATATAACGATGTTTACTGTATGTTTTGGTTTGCAACTACTAAACCTGTATAAATTTACGAGCTAATATTTGACCTAATTTCAGAACAAAATTGTTTATTGTATCAAAATATTTTACTCGTGTTATTTTGTATAGCCCTCGCAAACTCCATAAGAGGAAGTTTGGTTTAATTTTGAAGTTGGTACAGATTGTATTATGGATAAATATACAGAGGAAGTTATGTTTTACTTAAAATCAATTCAATTCACAAAACTTAAATATCGTTGTACTTCTTAGTAAAATTCTAAGGCATTAAACTAATATTTATTATTACTCTACAACACTTCAGGTATAAGGTTAACACATCCTAAAAACGATATGATCTTAATTTAAACCCTGCTTAAATTTAATAAATATTATTATTGTTAAAGAAATAAAGTAATAGTCCATAGAAAACTTAAGTATATGCTATTATACTATGAATTAGTTCTGTATACGTTTTATAACAAAATTGTAAATGCAATTGTTCCTAAAATTCATAAAACCATGGCTTATAACTAATTAATGTTGGGATATATACTCCCTACATAAACGTTTCAGTTTTAACTAGAAAACTATTTCAATATTATTATTAGTAATTTCACTAGTTATTTCAATATTAATATTTTGGAAACTAAATAAGTAACAGTGACTGACGTAGATATGCATTTGTAAGGTGGGATTCCTAGATATCTTTCAATTAATCAAATATTTATGTGAGATTCATTTATTTAATTTAATAAATATTTTTGCATATTTTTTTTAAATATTTAATTTCATCCATTAGTTAAAAAAAAAAGTCTTGTCTTAATTTAAATTCCTTTATATTGCCCTAGTGTAATCTTCAACTACCTCAAATAGCTATGAATTAGAGGTTTAACCTTGACCTATATAATAAGATTGTGATAGGTCAATCGTATGCTAGGACAATACAAAATTTATTAGGGTAGGTCAAGAGTACGCTTGGTAAGTTTTTAATTATTATAATTTGAAACATGATAAAGAGAGAAAGAAAAGATAGTGGCAAGGATGGTGACATGGGGTTATTATAAATAAAACTATTAGGGAGCAGTGAAAGAACTGAGTGGAAAATTATAAAAATAATTAAGGGAATGTTGAAAAGAGTAGATGTATTAAGCAAAACAGATAAAGGAAGCCTTGACAAAATTTTTAGAAGTAGTATTAATGGATGAAAAATTTTATGCAACTAAATAGTGTATGGTATAATAATTTTAGTAAATATTAATGTATAATTTATAATTATTATATATAATATAAACAGCATTTTGTAATGTTTGTTGCTAGACAATAAATAATTGTATTAATATAAGTAATAAAAACACTTTTGTTTTATTAATAATTTTGTAGGCCAAGAGTATAACGAACCATTATTTGCTTCTAAACTGCAAATAATTGTAGAATTATGGACCCCAAAACACATATCAAGGATTCAATTCACGTAAAAATGTTTCTTTTAAATATGTAATAATAATGCCGTCCTTGTCGCATGAGGCGCAAATAATTATAACGACACTAAAAGTAAATAAAAAGGTAAATAGTTACATAAAGCCTCAAATAATCGTCAACGACTAAACATTCCATTAGTTAGTGTAAAAGTTCAGCAAGGAAAAAAGATTGCAACTAACTTAAATAAAACAAATACCTAAAAGTAAATAAAAACATACTGAATCAATTGTTACAAGAGAGACAAGAATAAACAACAAATTTTAAATCACTCAGCCTAACTTGTGTAAAATTCGAACTAGGCGAGAGGGACTTTCATAAAATAGACTAATAAAAATAATAAATTAACAATAATAAACAATATATACAAAAAATACCATTGTCAGGTATAAACAACAATGAAACAAGACAAACGAAAAAGAAAAAATCTCTAGATCTAATTAGTGTAAACAGCCAACTAGGCGAAGCGAACGTCATAAAATAGATTCACAGTAATAATAAATTAACGTGTTCAAACAATGCACAACAAATTAAAAACTGCTTCGTTCAGTTTACTGGTCCTTAGTATACCCTTAAATTTTTTGTAGAGGCCAACTATGCAAGGATAGACGCTTTGTAGGTAAGGGCCACGAGTTCCGGCAGCTAGGGCCTAAGCATAGCATGGATCAGAGTGGCAGAAGTAACATTCATCGCCTGCTACGCTTCACCCAACGTCGACTGGTTCGATTGACTTACAAGAGTGGTCCCCCGCACACACTGAGAATCACCACGAATGGATCGCAGAGTTGAAATGCTTATGGACACAATGGTGGAGCTAGACTTAGATCCTGGTACTGTACTCTGGAACATTCCAAGAGACACAACTCGGAGTCCATACTGGATGCCACCCTGGTAATAACCAGCCACTTGGGAAACTTGCAGAACTGGACAGTAGAAGAGAAAGTAGAAATGATGAGAGACCACCATCTCATCTTCTACTCATTCACTTGCTCTTAGAAGAGGAAATCCTCACCACCTTTGAGGTCAAGTCCCATCTGGACTGAATGAAATTCCAGGAGAATATTCAACACCAGAAAACCAAGCAATATGGCCGAGTTCTTGTCAAACAGGGTAATGTCTACCTGCAACGTTTCCATCCTTAAGAGAGGGGCTCGACAACCAAGTGGTATACTGGTGGTGCAACTATAAAGATGCAAAACCAATGTGAAGCGACGAGACCTTCTTCAAATACGCTGGGTGCGAGGGAATTAGAGAATAAATAAATCAGAACAGGCAGCAATAATAGCGAGGACAAACTTCAGCCCGCGGTATGGGGCAGCATAACGTCGGCCATGGGCAAATCATGGGGCAAGCCAAACAGAATTTTGGCAAGGAAATTGGAACAGCCTATTCCGAATTTCAAAATACCCGCAATGGAAAGATTACTCGACATCCAGAGGCCGTCCTGTCCACTGGGATGACAACACTGGCTGCCTAAAGGAGGAGGAGATCCCAACAGCGGCTACCGCAAAGGATGGAAGGCACCCGGACCCAAAGAAATTCCGAACAAGGCGTACTGAGAAATTGTCTTCTGCAAACCCCATCAATTTTGCATCGGCCATGAAAGTCAGGTTAAAGCAAGGAGTTTTCACAAAACGCTAAAAAAGGGCTCGGGTAGTCCTACTGCCGAAGGATGGCAAACTCATATCGACTGCTACAGACTACTATGCCTGCTGGATGAGGAAAAGACGCTTCAAAAGAATAATCAGGGATAGGTTGATCAAGTAGCTGGAGAAGACAGGCGGTCTATCTAGCCGATAATACAGTTTTCAAATGGGCAAATTGAATGTTCAGGTCGGCAGGCTCGCCAACAAAGGTAACGCGGGTCCGTTAAGAAGCAGACGGCATTGCTTCGCGATAACTATGGACGTCAGAAACGCCTTTAACTTAATTCCCTGGTCCATTATAATGGAGACTCTGAAGGGGAGAAAGGCCCCTCACTACCTGGTAGCACTACTTGCACGAGCGAGTGATCTAGTTTGAAGGGCGCAACGGCACATCGAAGATCTGGGAAGTAATGGGAGGGTCCTGCAGGGTTCTGACCCCGCCACAGACCGTGGAACCTGATCTACGACTGCTTCCTGAAAACGATACCGCACAGGTTGTACGTTAACGGATTATCCGACGACATCATGATCATTGTTAGAAGCAGAGACATAGAAGAAATCGCGAAACCTTGCAAGGAAATGAATGAAGTATCAATGGCCCCCTATTGATACTTCATTCAAAGATTTCTAGCCTACTGGTTAGAGTACCTGCTTACGAGCCACGGATTTTTGTGTCTATCCCTCATTTTTTATATATGGAATATTAAAAATACTTTGATCAGTCGTGGCTGAATAGCCTAGTAGCTTAAGTCAATTTTCCTTTATCAATGGGCAACTTCAACTTAATTCCCTGGTCTATTATAATGGAAACAATGGAGAAGAAAGGTTCCCTAAACTACTTGGTGGCCATCATCGAGAAATACCTGCACAAGCGCGAGATTTATTCAAAAGGCACAATGGCACACCAAATATCTAGAAAGTGAAGGGACGGATTCCACAGGATTCTGTGGAATCTAGCCTACAACGAAATCCTGAAAGCGATCCCGCACAAAGTGCACGTTATCTGATTTACCAACGACATGATGATCATCGTCAGAAGCAAAGAGATTGAGGAGGTTACAAGGATGGAAAGAATGGCGACCAGCAAGTTCTCGGAGTAGATGGCGGAAACATGGTTGGATACGGCGGCCGAGAAAATGACGTCCGTGGGTCTTTCGAGACGTCGCGTAAAGAGAGAACGCATAAACAGCAATATTGAGATCTTAGGCTATGAAGAATACTTAGGAGTCACGATCGAGATGAATCTCTTGTGCAGCAGCCAGGTAGTGAACGCAGACCGAGCAACTAGGGCCATCTTGGGTCTCCTTGCAAACATCAGCGATCCAATCGGAGGAGAAGAAAATGTTATTTCTAATATTCGCGCGTGCCAAACTGATATACACCCCTTCATTATAAACGTGAAAGTGAGGAAGATCATGCACAGTCTACGTGGTCCCCTGAAAGCAAGTGCCAGTAAAGTGGCCAGAGGATACCGTACGATCTCCACCGAGGCCACCGACGTACTAATTTCGTTAGGCAAACTTGATCGTGGCGAAAGACAAAAGTGCTGCGAAACTCGACGATGAGCGGAGGCTGGTGGATCTGTGGCAGAAACGGTGGAACCGCAACAGTACAGAAAAAGGCATCTGAACCTAGCAGCTTATAACAGTGCTGGAGTTCTGGATGACAAGGAGCTACGGCGAGCTGACGTACCACCTGACGCAATTCCTGTCAGGTAACAAGTAAGAAAGTACCTGCACAAAATCAAAAAAGCCTCTGGAGAATGGCATTTTTAGTGTGAGGATCGCGGCTCAACAGTTTCAAATGTCAATGATGGTGTCGAGAACAAAAAGAGCACCTGAGCAGGACATTGAATAAGCTCGTCGATCCCGGAAGCTTAGTTCACAACATGTTCGAAAACGAGGAGGAATGGACAGCTGTAGATCGGACAGCAAGAGAAATCTTCGAGGAAAAATAGATTTTCTCTCTGGGAATAAGGAGGATGAAGATAAAGAAGAAGAAGAACGTTGGAGGACTGGAGGATGATAGAAGCCTTGGGAGAAGTGTGTCCCTGTTAGGTAAACTCGTTTATAGGTCGACCATTATGGACGAGTCCCACAAGCATGGCGCCGAGAAAGCTCGTCGAAGACCTTCTTACAGGAACTTCTTCTTTTAACATCGGAGCCCCCGCGTAAATATGCATAAAGGCGAAAGGATATGACCACAGAGGCAATACGTTAGGTCGTGCGCTGTTTAGTGGAATTAAGTACATAAAGAAAAAGGTTTTATCACCAATAACCACTTTAATTTTGAGTTTGGTGAAGAAAAGCACTTGTTATGTTCCATATTTTTATTTAAAGTTACCTGACACGTGTTTCGAACTTTGCAGTTTATTATCAAAGGTAATACTGATTACACTAAACTTATACATCCAGTTCCATCAATAATGTAGCATAATAAGCATTAACTTTACTTTAATTTTGATTCACCGGAACCAATATTTCCCTTCTGAATCGAAATTAGAAATGCCAAAACTTTTCAAATGCGACTTCTTTTCATCCCTAATATTCCCGCTACTAAGAAATTTTACAAATAACTCATCAAAAGCAAAATACTGTACTGTATCTTTGATCCCATCACGAACTACCAATACAACATTCCTTTAAAATGATCCACTACCCTTTCACGTACCATCCTCACCACAAACAACCAAATAACTCACCTTGAAGGAAAGGCATAAGCAATTGATTTGCTAAATTTTTAAAAAGCCTACGACTCGGTTTAGCAACAAATTGTTGTACAAATTCTACCTCCTTGAAATTTCTATTCAAAAAAATAATTCCTCACAAACATATCTTTCCTAATATCTTTATCTTAAATTCATTAAATAATCCTTTCAACCAACTCTTAAATGATTTAAATTTTATTATTTTTATGACTTAAGAGAAACATTTTCCAAAATATTTTCTACCTCTACCAGTAATTCGTATCAGCACCCAAAATTAAAAACCCCTTAACTTACAACATTTGAATACATTTCATCATAACATCCACCATCATTAAAGACAGGCTGACGATTTTCAAAATCTCAAAATATTCTTCGAGATCATCAATACACCAATTTTCGAAAATAGTCAATAATTTATTTGTAAATTTTTGATATTTCTTTCATCTTAGGTTTTTTAAATAAATATTTCTTGCCATTTTAAATTACCAAAGTATAAAACTCATTTTCAGTTGAAAAAAAAACTTTAAAAACCAATCTATTTTTGTAATTTTTTTAGTTTTTAAAATATAATAAAATATATGAAACCATCTTGCAATGCTTTTGACTACTTATTACATTTTTTACAATATAAGATTAAATCTTCTCATTACACAATTTTCATAGATTGTTGGGAATTTCATTTTTGATTTAAATAGCAAACGTTGAAGCATTTTTTTACAAACAGGCTTCTGTTCATCCCTCAACTTTGATAACAAGATTAGCACAAACGTTTCTAATATTAAAATATTTTTCTCTCATTAACTTGTACACAATATTTAGACCCAATTACAGTTCTTCAGCAATAAATCTAACTCTAGGACAATGATCTATGTTCAATAGTTCACCCACTTTTACCAAATTGTTATGGTCTTTTTTGAACTATTTAAAAGATACTTTAATATTATATGTAAATCATTCAATTCAAAATTCTAGAATCACAGAACTCGGAAAAATCTATATAAATGTTCAAATGTCAGAGAAATGTTTCTACTTTTATCAATAATTACTAATTACACAATAAATACTGTACTATACTAAAAACTATTGATATTTTAGAGATGTAAATGTAGATGTTAGCCATACTTTGCCCTGAAAAATATAATAAATTCAAACATTGAATTGAATTTAGTGTACGAATAGTTTTGTGTTTATGTGATATTTATAACACAATTGTAAACTATCAAATTTCGCTGTTAGTTCATAATTGAATGGAGTTTTCTATTTATAATCTACATAACTCATCATGAATAGCTGAATGTATATGTATGTTTCTATTTTATTCTCATATAATAATATTAAAAATATAAATTACACTCAGCATATTGAAGACAGTTTAGTTTTACATTGCCCGGCGCATTCACCATAATTTATTCGTTATTTTATTGAAGAGTTATGTAGAAAGTTATAATAAAAAGTATTAATTGTTATCACATATATAAACCCTTAAATTTTTTAATGTTATTTACAGTGTATTTATTTTAATGATCTTATAGTCAATTTGAAATTAAAAAAAGTTATATTCAACATCTTTAATATATCTAATTAATTGTTTACTTACATCTTTGAACTATTTTGATTAGAACCAAAAACAATTTATATTACATACATTTTTTTTTAATTGCCCGGCGCATTCACCATTTACGCAATTACTTAGTAAGTCAAGGCAAGAAACAAAATATCTAATCAGTGTCGTATTCCCAGCGCATTCACCATATGCAAATAATTGCCATTACTTAGTAGATGTGATGCTAATAAAAGAACAGTGCAATACGCATTTTGAAGTCATCACTTGAATAAGCAACAGTGTGGCGAAACAATTATAGTGAGTTAATTAAAATTTGAAAATCAACCATTTATTATTAATTAGATATAATATAAATTTTCAACCAAGTGCCTTGCCAATCAGTTCTATTATTAACGTTATTGCCAAACTAGTTAGTTTAATTCTTTGATTTAGAACTCACTATTAAAAACACAATATTTTTTCATCAATAATACTTTAACTGAGTGTATAACTATTGTTATATTATAATCAAAGAACTAAACTAACTAGTTTGGCAATAATGTTAATAATAGAACTGATTGACGAGGCACTTTATAACTAATGAACTAAAAATGTCAGACAGACGTAAACTTTAATAACCGAGAGACAAATTCCATATTTATCAAGAATAAAATGCAATACATTTTTCACTACAAAATACAATGCTGCTGATAAAATGTAGAGGCAAAAGTTTATATACGGTGGGGAATTGAGCCCAATATGTACGAGCAATAGATCAACGAGAAACCCAAGTTATATCATGTAGATGAGTATTCCGGTATGGTGCTTCCGTATATTGTTGATGCCCTCAGGGATATAACCCAGTTCCTATAATAATGCAATATATATTCTTATAATTAGGTACCCCCAGGACTAGAGATATTCGTTTTAACATAGAAAAATAGGTACAAAACCTTAAATTGAAATTTTACAGAAAAAAAACTTTCGCCA
This sequence comes from Ontholestes murinus, assembly GCA_963969525.1. Taxonomy (NCBI): domain Eukaryota; kingdom Metazoa; phylum Arthropoda; class Insecta; order Coleoptera; family Staphylinidae; genus Ontholestes; species Ontholestes murinus. The sequence continues at coordinate 68,385,299 of OZ018390.1, read as the reverse complement.
TAATTTATTTGTTATTTTATGGAAGAGTTATTCAGAAGGTTATAAATATAAAGTATCAATTTTTATGATTTATATAAACCCTTGAATTTTTCAATGTTATTTCCAGTGCATTTATTGTTATAGAAATATGTATATATTTTTTTTAACTTACGTGAAGATTATGTAGTATATTGTAATTAAAGTATTATCTGGTCAATAAAAAACAATTTTGTAAAGAAAGTGATAATACTTTAATTACATTATACTACATTTATTGTTATGATCTTATACTCAATTTTCAATTAAAAAAAGTTATATGCAACAACTTTAATATTTCTAATTAATTGCTTACTTAATCTGTGGTAAAATATTTTTGAACTATTTTGATTAGAACTAAAAACACTTTACATTACAAACATCTTTAAGTTTACCCGGCGCATCCACCATTTACACAACATCGTCTTTACTCAGTAAGTTGAGGTAAGAAACAAAATATCTAATCAGTGGCGTATTCTGTAGTAATTTTCACTTTTTTATTGAATTGGAGGGTCACCAACTACATAAAAAGGAGCGAATTAAGGTTGTTAAAGGAAACATTGTTTTATTGAAAATTTTCTTTAAAACATTAATCGGTTAAACCTCTTTGTTCTTATGGTTCTTACTTGTGAAATGAACTAATGCCAGCTGTATACAAATTGCTGCCACCGGCTGAAAAAGAAACGTGCAAAACTTTGTTGGGTAATTCTTCACCGGTGGATTAGTCCGAAAGAGTGAGTTGGAAAAGTCGGGGCGGAATTTTAAAGAATTAAAATATATGGGCGCGAAACCGACAAAGGCTCCCACAATCATCTCGAAACTTTTCGAATATTTCTGCGAAACGTGGAAAAGGTCACGGAAGAAAAATAATTATACGAACCGGCGTTCATTAACACTTTCACTTTTCACCGCCTTTCGATGGAAATTTAATTTAGCCTTGCACCTGTCTCCCGAAAACCGGGACAGCCATTATTAATTAAGGGAATTATAATCCATTGTTCGTAATGAGGGATAATTTCGTTTGAGCGTTTACAAGCAATTATTCGTGTTTACGGTTGGATGATTGTTCTCTGTTTCTTGGTTGCGTTATTTATAGACGACAGCAGCAATATTGTGCCTGTTAAATCGGGGAATTACCGATAACACCGCTGGATGATTTTTTTTGTAAGTCTGAACTTGATCGAATGATCCGTTTTAGTTGGCGATTAAGATTTCAGGTGTTAAAATCTCGAAGCCCTATTAAAATTACTCTCCATTAGAAATAAATTAAAAGTATTACTCTTAAAAAAACAATATTACTAAGAAAATCAATAGCTTAGTAAATAAATAATAATATATTTGCCTAAAAAAAACAATTGAATATTACAATTAAATAAATAAATATCATCATGAGCAGAAATGTCTTGTGTAGCATTTAACAGTATTTATTATATATATTTCAGAGAGCTTCAATATATTACTTGGATAGTAATAAAAATACGTAAAATACTGTAATAATTTAGTATTGTATTCTAACGTAAACACATGATTTTAATTTATAATTCAACACACGTGCAAATAACTAAACAATATAAAATTTGCAAACAAGCGCTATTATTATTATTATAAAGTTTACATCGCAAACGTTATTTTATTCAACAGCAACAGCATTTGTTTATAAATAGGGGGATTTTTTGTTTACCAATTTTTCCAGTGTGCGGCCGCTGTTTTTTATTTTTGCGGCCGAAAAATACTGTTTTGTAAATTGCGTTCGTTCCCCAATTTAGGAGATGATCCCCTTACCACAGCTGTTTGTCTTAATGCCGGAGCACACACAAGAATGGTCGCCGAGCCGTAAATCTCGTCCCTGACTGGCGTGCGAAATGTTTTGTTTAATCCATCATACACGACCTCGCAGGAAATAAAAGTACACCGCAGACGGTAAACAGTAAACAATTTTTTATGGTTAGGGTTGTAGATTTTCTCGTATTTAAATAAGTGTATGTGGAATAAATAATAATTTTATTACAATATACAATATATTAGTTTTAGAAAAGAAACTTTTCTTAGAATTTATGATAATAATTTACATATATTTAATTAATTGCTCACTTAACCCGCGGTGAAACATTTTTGAAATATCTTGATTAGAAATTAAAAACACTTGGTTTGTTTCACAGAAAATTTATTATTTTTTTTATTATTTTCGTGACATAAACCAACCAAATGTTTTTAACTTCTAATCAAGATAATAATTTACTATTTATTTATTTAATCATTTGCCCTTATACGTTTCGGTGTAGGGCGATGATAATAATATTGATATTAATAATTTTTATTCGTATTATACCAAAATTACTTTTATAATGTATATAAATAAACAATCCGTTTGGGCTGTAAATATACGGTATTTCTACTCGACTGTTTAAAAATAATATTGCAATTTTTAACTTGAATTGCCTTAAAAATATTGTTTATACTAGTTAGCTCAACTTAGATAATAATTAAGTGAGGTTTTTAGCTCTCATAGAGATCATTATTACTCAATTAATGTAAATAGTTTAATGAAAACATGGTGGAGGTGCCGGGATTTCATTGTCTTAGTATAACTTACATGTTTTCTATTTCAAAGTTATTAATAAAACACATTATTTTCAATAAGGTAGGTTCGTTTATATTGGACATATCACATTGCACTTGAAACATTTCTACTGTAGCAACTGTAATAGAGTTGGTTCAATTAAACGAGTAAGTGGGGAGAGTAGAGAAGGTTCGATTTACTCTCATCAAAGCTAGAGCACTGAACTAACACAGGCTTTAGATGAAGCACGCTCATTAACAATTTAACATGTTAATTCAACTAGTTTAGTATTAGCGTTAACTAAATATTTTTAACGTTTAAATAAATATTTTGAACCTTATATAAACCATTAGATGGTATTTTCATCATCAAAATTTTCTTATGCGTTGAGTTAAAGATAATAATTATACGATTACTTTTAGAATTATGTAAATTCTGTTACAAACTTTGTTTATATATTGATCTTAAAAATATCACCTATTTTATCATCGTAAAATAGATTTGTAGAAACACTATTTGGAAGTTAAAAATAATCCACTTATAAACGTATAAATACTTTTTACTTTTCTCTATTGTATTCAAAATGATTATTGTATATCCAAGATATTTTCCTTTTAGATCAATGAAATTGAACTTTATTATATTATCGACTATATTCATTTCACTCACTCATGACTTACACTAATTAATAATATATTGGGATAGCGTACTCTTGACCTACCTCAAAACTTTATTGATTAACCTAAGTAAGACCATATTGATTCCTCCACGAAGGAATTCACCTTGATGTGATGTGGGGGATCTGTATTCTGCTGCCAAAGTAATATTCAGACAATGGTTTACTGTTAAGATATTCTGGGTTTTAGAGTGTGGATCCCATTTCAATAGAGTCGCTATCTGCTCTGTCTTTGAACTGTCGTCTTTTTCGGCCTCACTTTATCCTATTCGGCTCCCGGGTCTATTAGATCTCGAGAGTTAGAGCGCCATAAATCTATACTTGTCCTACCCCTGCTCTATTGTAAAATCGTGGCTTAGAATTCACACATAGATTAACGAGGCCAGGTATTTCTACAGGCCTATCATACCGGATTACCGCCGCTGTCAATTATCGTCTTTCGCGGGCGACGACGTTTCCGGTTATCTTGTATTAACCGCCCGGACCAAGGTGGAAAGGAAACCACTGGAAAAAAATATCTCAATCTAAGTGGAACAGCATATGGCCGAGAAAAGCATGGCTATGGAACAGCTTGGTCTCTACTTTGCGAACTATGGGGTAACTGGTGCATTCAAGTTTCAATAGTCTTATAGCATTAAACCAGCTAGATCTGCTGCGATAGGCATCATTTCCGAGGATAATCATCGGAACAAAATGGATCATAGAACTGAAAATAAACCAATAACTGGCTTAACTACAACCAAGTCAACAACTGGCATGGTGATTACAATTGGCGAAGCAAAGCGCAACGTGAAGAGACTGCGCAGCCTACGGGTGGGCGGTCAGGAGTTGGCATTAGCGTTAGGAAAGGAATGTGAGGTTCATCCCTAACATCAAAGAGTTTATAAACATGATATATAACCACATGACATACCACTTCACTCAGCTATTATCAAACCACGGCTGTTTCCGAATATCTAAACAGAATCGGTAGGGAGGGCGATAGCGCATGCGGCGATTGCGGAATCAGGAAACCCGACCTGGCGGAACACACCTTGACGGAGTATAGTGCGTGGCAAAGTGAGCGACGTGACCTGGAAACGGCTCTCCTCCACGGGTTGACACCCTAACCAAAGCCATTCTGGAGGATGACGGCAAGTGAGCAGCAGAGGCTTCCTTTGCGGAAGATACAAACGACAAAAGAAGAGGCACTTTCGCTTTAGTCGCGACATAAAAAGCTTTAGGGCACCATGTGAAGAATGCCACTGGTGATACCACTGGTGTGCTGTACCAAGGTCAGAGGAGGTTTAGTGGGTAAGACCTACTTTGAATAGTACGGATGAGTTCCACACTCTCTTCGGTGAAAGATAAGTGCGTAAACACATACCTCCTCTCAATAAAAATTTTAAAAAGTGGTGGCGATGATATGAAGGAAAAGTGCTCAGATAAGTTTAGCCTCAGCGAGAGTCTGTCACAGCATCAGCCTCAGTGCTCCCACAACTCCAGGCGAATCAAACACAGGTTATAAATGCTTTATATACGATGAGACCAAGGCCACCGGCAAGAGGAGAAAAAAAGACTTATTTCTTCCAACGAGAGATACTCCCAGAGGTAGGGTGTAGGTGAGGCTCCTATAAAATCACTACCAACTGGACAGTGTGGCAAGGGAACTAACCGACTTGGTCAAAGAAATTCTCAACACAAAAGTTAAAATCAAGGAGAAATTCCGCACCTTGAGGAGTTTAGCCTTCTGGAAGAAAATGCGACTAACGAGAACATCAATGGGGCGATCGAGGACTACCTATAGGCCAAGTGTATGTTCCAAGTGAAGTGGTTCAGGACATATGGACGCGATCTTAAAATTGCGCTTTTGGAAGGGCCAATGACTCTTATTGAAAAGAGAAAGTAAAGAGCCTTCGGGCATGTCGCTGCAGAATGTGAGGAGCTTGACAGGTCAAAGAGCAACGCGGAAAAACATTATTCTGTTATTGTTACATCGTGCTGAATATGATTTCAGACATGTAACGACAGCTAAGAGTTATGTCATTCAATGCCCGGCGGTGCTTTAGTACGGTGAGTAGTGGTTTTAACTGTTAACTGTTAGCACTTAAAAACAAGTGCAGAAATGGTCATAAAGAAAATTTGTTTTTCCCACTATTAATTATTAATAATCTGTCAGTTCAGTCCGATTCTCCTTCAAGGATGCCGTAAGAGGTTCATTGCTGCGGGTCTATCTAACAGGCTTTAAATGGGCTTGTGTATTGTTTGTAAATTCCAGCATCTTTTGGTCGCAGATCATTGTAATGTAATTAGTTTCGGTAGGAAATTCGCGCTAATATAAGCAAACTATAGAGAAAGGAATTAACTTTGGTTGCAGGTGATAAACAAAATGAAGTAGGGGGTAAGGAGAATGGTTATTTTCAGAATTCCACCAATAACAACTACTTTATTAATGTAATAATAATTTTATTACATCATCTTGGGGAGTTTACAGGTTATTCCACGGATATATGCCTCAAAATTTGGTTTGATCGCTCTTCATCGGAACGTCGTGTTTTGGGCGTAAAATTATCGAAACCAGAATTATATCATTGGGGTGATGGTAGTCTTCATTGCTATTCCCGTTGAGCCTAACAATACCACTATATATTGCTGGAATAGGGGTGCATTTTTCGTTTCAGGAGGGGCGTTTCAAGAAAAACGCGATACATGGATTTAGTTGACAAATATAAAGATTTTAGATTATCTTAAAGTGCTGATCTAGCATGCGATATTCCTTGGTATTTATTGTTAAGTAGTTGTGTTGTAAAATTAGTTTATATTTCGGATGGGTCTAAATTGTAAATAGCCTGGTTTGAGATTAGTTATGGAAATGTTGATCGTTATAGATTAACAATCCTCTAAGAATTTCGGGATATCGACAGTATTTGCAGCTTCAATGACGTAAGTGGCAATGCCGTTCTGGAATGTAGTAGCAATTCTCTTTACGCCATCCTCGTCAGGTTGGGTAATCGTGATTAGATGTTTTTGACATCTCAGATGTCCCTAAGTAGCGGAGGAGTCCAAAATTCCTCTTGGCACGCGTCGCACCGGTTCTTCTTCATTGGAGGTGCCCCAGCTGGTGGAAGAAGGTCGGCAACCCGTTTAACGCAGTTGGAGGTTCCTTGGGCGTGGTACTTTTTGACATGCTTTGTCAAATTATAGTTATGGGTGAAGGTTGATTTGCAGAACGTGCACAAGAACATGTTGATTGTTATGCTTTGAACATTCAATTTAAACTGGTGAATAATATAGTTCTGCAACTTTTTATATAATTTACTTATCTTATCAATATGCGTTATTCCATATCTACTTCCGCCCTTATCGACCGGTAACGCCTTATCTTATCAACCACAACATTCATCACAAATAGTTCTTATCTTATCTAATTTACACAATTTGCGTTTTGTGCAGAAGTTACATAAATAAATATTTAAATAAGGAGAGTGGAAATGTTTGTTAGATAAGTAAACGCGCTAATCATAGCGTTTACTTATCTAACAAACATTTCCGCTCGCCTTATCACCAACAAACATTTATTATAAACGAATTATTTTTAAATTCCCCGCCATGTATTTGAATTTTTCTGCGTGTGTGTGTGATAAGAATTCAGTTGGTGCTACTGATATCTGCATATCACTCTTTCATTGTCGCAATTCTCTCACACTAATCACTCCCTCTTATGCGGATATGCATATGTGTGTGTTTATAGTATATGTGTAGTGTGAGTGCGATAAGAATTCAGTTGGTATCACTGTCACTAGTATCTCCATCTCACTCTTTTAATACTGGAAGAGAACTTCTCGCACTCATAGGCTCTTATGGGAATTCGCGCGATAGTGCACACAGATTTGATAATCCGGCAATGCAGGATCCGAAAACGTATTATCTTATCAACCACAACACCCGTTACAAACAGTCCTTGTCTTATCAACTTCCGGTGACCTTGGGAATACTTCCTGGCTCCGTACCCGCTAATATTATCTACTTGAGTTATTAGACACCTTGCTTTATTTGTCAACCCAGGTTTCGAGATATTATCCTCTGACATTTATGCTAGTAGGGCTTTACCCCTTCAAGCTCGTGGCGCTCTTTTACATCTTTATTTACCCACCTTATTCTACTGACTGGTGGCCTTGGTAAGTTATACCACGGAGGAACGTCGCTTAGAATTTAAAACAATGGAACAAGATGAAGGTGATAGTACCTGAATCGAGGTTACCGTACTTCGAGACCATAACGAATTGAGCAGGGTACCCTGCGAGGGTTACGGGTAACGTCCCCAATAGTGTCTCACTTTCGTTGGAGATCACATGCCTGCAGGTCTACCAAAATAGGTGTTACGCCACCCACGATATATTTTTCCACGTAGGCACTAAACGACGCCCAGACTACATTCTGAACAGCGAACACAACGCCTTACGAATGAACAGCTCGTGGACCATGGATAAAGATGGTGTAGACGTGGTCACCAAGCTCGGCGCCAGAATCAGTCACCTGACTACCGCGCCAAGCAACCAAGGACAAGGAATAACCTGGACATAGGTGCCTGGCATCATTGTGGTCATCTGTTACACAACTTCCAATGTCTCTAAAGACGATTGAAGGAAATCGCTGCACCGATTTTCCTCAGTGGTTCGGGAAGCCGATTGTCCAGCATTGATGACTTCAACTTCAAGACCCTGCATTATAGCGAAACCAGAACGGATGCGTGCGCCCAGGACCTACTGGACACCATATCTGAGCTGAAACTGGAGGTGGCGAATGTGAGAAACGTTCCCACGATTGTCCGCGGCGCCTCTATGTCGATTATCGAGCTGACGATTGTCTACGCCAAGCGCTCCTCCCTAGAGTGATAGGCTAGAAAATCAAAGAAAGAACTAAGACCCTTAGTGATCACAAGACTATTACCTTCGTAGTTACCAGTGCCACGAATACTTAGATTCTCCTGACTCGGGCCCAATATGGGATATTGGCCTAGCTGACTGGGGAACCTTCCACGCCGTCATGAAAAAAATTAAAACACAATCAAGGACAAGGAATAACTTGGACATAGGTAGCTGGCATCATCGTGGTCATCTGATGGAGATGATTGGAGGAAATGGCTGCACCGATTTTCCTCAGTGATTCGGGAAGCCAATTGTCCAGCATTGATGACTTCAACTTCAAGTCCCTGCATTAAAGCGAAACCAGAACGGATGTGTGGGCCCTGGACCTACTGGACTCCATATCTGAGCTAAAACTGGAGGTGGTTAATGTGAGAAACGTTTCCACTACGTCGAATATCAAGCTGACGCTGGTCTCCGCGGGGCTTCTCCCTAGAGTGATGGGCTAGAGACTTAAAGAAACAACTTAGACCCCTAGCGATCACAAGACTATTACCTTCGTAATAGAGAATAGAGAACTTTGAGATTCCCCTGACTCGGCTCCAGTATGGGATATTGGCCTAGCTAACTGGGGAACCTTCCACGCCGTCATGAGAAAAATTAAAATGCTGAGCCTGAACCCAGACGCCATCGCAGAAAAGCTGTCCGGGAGACTTCAAGCAGGCTACACACAACGTGTACTTGTGGACTGAGAGGTCGAAATTGTCAACTTGGTCCTCGATATTATAATAAAAGAGAGGCAGAGAGATTGACGAAGTGATAACTACAGATGAGGCGACGCCGATGTAAGACGATAGCAACATGTCTTGGTCAGGAGATCGAAGTGACCTTGAAGCTCAAATACTTGACTTAGTCCTCTCTCCAGTCTCTACGTCATGGAAGCTATAGCCGCGCGGTGTCTACGCCTAGGGCGATTGGCAGGCTCCTGGCAAACATCGAAGGCCCGTCGGAGGGTAAGAGAAGGCTCTTGCTGGGCATAGCGTGCGCAAATTTCTTCGGCACAGTCCCTGCCTTGGCAACATGTCTCACCGTTCAACTAAATGTCAATAGACTATGCACCGGGAGTTATTCGGGTCATAAGGGATTATAAGATCTAGCAGAAGTGCAGGCGTCCACCTTCGCGCCGGATTTGACCTATTAGCGAGTCACGTGGTCCACAGAGCTACTACGAGAGGCGAAGCTTGGAGCAAATTCATTAGTTAAGGTCATAACAGACATTTTATTCTTAAAAACTGTAAATTGTTTAAGTTGTAAAATTGTAAATATAAGAAAATTAGGTAGATACCAGCCGAAGAAATGTAGCATCTCCAGTGGTATCCCTGGTATTCAGGTTGGCCACTGTTGGCCCTGCGCGGTCAAAACGTCCTCAGTTCAACAAAAAAATAATAATAAAAAGTAAGACTAGATTAGATCTAGCTTAATTTGCTATTTATTTAATTTTTATGGTGTCTCTGATGAGGTTCCAATTAAACTAGATCTTCAAAAATTGGTAGATTTACTTCACTCTTAATACGACGAAATTGTAATTATGATTAAAAAAATTGGGATAACAAAATTAATTTTGTTTTGTTGGGTAAGATTAAATCAGAAAGATGTACAGACAAAATACCGTGACCTTGAAATTTTATATAAGAATTTTTGTAATGTGGTAGCAATTACTATTTCATCTATTGTTTCATTGTAATCGTATAATGAATACTGCATCTTAAGTATTTGAGTTCTTTAGAAAAAAAAAATTGTATTATGTATTTGGTATAAATAACTGAAAAGTAGTCTGAAAAACTTCACAAAAAATCTAATGCTACTTGTATATATATCTTTACAAGCAACTAAAGTGTTAAAAACTCCATATCAAAGTCAACCTCACTATGTAGATGAGATATCAAATATATCTCAACCAGTTCAAGGCTGTAGTCCACAGGAAAGTAATAATTAAAAATTTTAGCGTAATTTTTCGTTCAAATTTCATTTCATAAATTATCATAAATTTAAAAATACGAAAACATTTCGTGAATCTACAACAATGAGTCTTACTAAGACTACAAAACAAATTAATTTGAAACAACTACTTCTCTAGCTAATACTTCGACAGACATTGAATAATACAAATTAATTTGCGTGTTACAAATAGTAAAACTATCAAAGCAACACTAATTTGAATTAAATTATTTCTGTTGAAAATTAGTGTTGCTTTGATAGTTTTACTATTTGTAACACGCAAATTAATTTCTATTATTCAATGTCTGTCGAAGTATTAGCTAGAGAAGTAGTTGTTTCAAATTAATTTGTTTTGTGGTCTTAGTAAGACTTATTGTTGTTTAATAGATTCACGAAATGTTTTCGTATTTTTAAATTTATTATTAATTTTCTACAACGAACTAAAGGATTTTAATACATTTTATCATAAATTATCGTTGATACATTCACTCAATTAGGGAAATTGATTAAACACTTTAGATAATAGATGCCACCTTTATTATCCATTCTCTGCAAAATGTCCTCACATTCATTTTTCGAGCACCTTCCCAAAAAAAAAGCGTCGATCTGATTTATGAACCTATATTTTTGCATTTTAATACATTCCCGGCCGCCACATCTATTTTTTTGCTTCTTTTCGATTAAAAAAATATAACGACCTCGTTACCGGCCGAACGATTTATGGAATGGAACATTTGAGTGTTTGTGACAAGGAGTGGCGGCTGCAAAAGGGCTCGGCGAGAGGATTTCACTTAATAATGTGACAAGTGGTAATAATGGATGGGCTGAATGTATCAGGGTGAAAACCGATAGACGAAAATACAAAATTCCGGCAGAGCGTTTTGTCGCAGTCAATTCTCGTTCCGTGTTCGTTCGATTATTATGTTTTCTTTCTCTTTTTTCACGCCATTGTCCGATTTTTTCGGTGCGTTGATAATTTGCTGCATAAAAGTTAACTGATGCAGAAACAAGATTTTAATATTTTATGTATCTATTAATTAAAAAAACAGTTTGAATATTAATAAAAATAATTATAAACACTAAACTAACGCACTTATAAATTAAAAAATTAAACACACCTACTTCTTACACTTAATTGAACAATTCACTATGTTTAACCGCAAATAAATATTGCAAAAATAATATATAATGTGTAGGCACAATTATATAAATTTTAACAACACCTCACGACTCGAGTTTCGACGTTTTATCGTCATTGTCAAGTGTATTACTTACTTCTTTTGTTGTACAAAACCAAATTTTTTATTTTGTGAACAATAATTTCAATTCAGTACTGTATTAAATTGTAATTCAAGTATTATCACTTTCTTCACAAATTAATAATTTAATTACAATAATCTTCACGTAACTTAAAAAAATTAATATATTTCTACAATAGTGTATCATCATCATTAACAAATTTATCATAGTCTTAAAGAACCTTACAGACGGTGTTCGTTGTTCGAAATTGATAATAAAAATGTAGTTTTAACACGAGAATTAATCCCACTGGGGTGTTATGGTATGAGACCCCGGGGAAGGCAATTGCAAACGGTCCAGATGATCCGGAAGCAATTACCGTTAACAGAATTGCAAAGTGCGACCGTGCAACATATGCCCGCCGCTCGGGGGCCTTTAGTCTTTCGGGGCCCCGGCGGCGCACGGAACGCTCTAACGGTTGCAACGGCAATAACAATAATAAGGGTGGACGAAAGTCCGGCGGGTTTTATGAGGTGAAAATTTACACCGGCGATTTAACTGCGAATTCGAACGAAAAGAAACGTTATTGTTATTGTTATTGGCATTTAAATTTTCAAAAAAGGCTGTACCGATTCTGAAGGTGAAGATAATGGCTTCGCGTTACGACGTGGTAATTCATACTTACACTAAATTAAATTCTGATTTCTGATGGTATTTATTTGTATTTGTATTAACGATAATTGGTTTTGCAAGACCTTATTCACATTTTTCGTGATTATAATTTATTATAAATTTCTTTGTGATTTAAAAGAAATGTGCCTTAACAATTATAAAAGTGTCAAGGACCGTTAATATAAAGAAGACTGGTAAAAATATTTCTTGAAAGTTCTAAAAGATATTCCTGTAAAATTTAAAAAAAAACTCAATACAAAATTCTGGAAAAGAAATTTCTCGAAATTTTTGATGGGATGATGAAGATTTTTTTGAAAAATTAAAGAAAAATACTTGAAAATTTAAGAACCGATTTAGAATTTTTAAAATCTTGGAGAGATATTTCCAAATCTTTAGGAGATTATGACAGAGAAATTGCTGATAGATTCCAATAAAACGAAATATTTTTACTGATTCTTATAAAATCAAACGAAAAGGCAGAAAATAAAAAATACAATCTAAGACCTTAAAAAATATTCTTGTAATCATTGAAATAAAACAATACAGTTAAGAGGGTTTCAGATTTATTGTTGAAAAAAAACGGTGTTGTTTTATTTCAATTTGTTACGGAGTTTCCAAATTCTTGGAACAATAATTCAAGCTGATATAAAAGTATTGAAATCTAAAAAACTTTAATACCCTTGACCAAAAATGTGCGCAATGTGCATAAAATATCTGGAATATTTTAGAATTTTTTAGAAGAAAATTGCTGGAAAATTAAAATATGGTAAAGTAAAATACTAGTAGAAATTCCCTAGAAATTACAAGAAATATTATTAGAATTAGATACAGAAAGAAATATAGAAATAAAGAACCTTAAAGAAATCTTAAAAATAAATTCGAAGAAAATTTAGGGCAAGAAATTAATTATAGATTTTGATAAACTAAATGAAAAGAAAATAATGAGGTATAAAATAGAAGTTACAAGAAAATGTTTGAACTCTCAAAGAAAATTCTTGCAATTATCTAAAAAATTCTAGAGTTCAATTCGATAAACTAGAATTATAAAACCATCGAAAAATATTGTAGTAATTTTTAAGTATTTTTAGAAAACAATTGCTAGAAAATTACAATACTGAAGAAAATACAATACGTAGAGAAAATATAAACACTCATACAAGAAAGTAAATTCAAACCAATAAAGAATAATCCCTCAATAAAATACCAAAAAGTAATAGTCGAGGCCATAATCTTATTCAGGATGAGCATTAATACAGATTGAGGAGAATGAACCCAAAATCTCCAATCCTCTGCGGGTTACCAAAAATCATAAATAAAATATGCCGATTCGACCAGTGGTCTCATACTATCAAACTCCTACATATAAAGTATGCTCATGTATAAATATTTTATTACTTGGACTTATTTGATTAGATACAGACATAAATGATCTGGAAAAATGGAAGAAAAATATTATATAAAACAATTAAAACCTAAGAAGTCTAAAGAAATATTTGGAAAATTTTGAAAGATTATTAAGGAAAAAAAGATAAATTGAATAAAACACGATAACTTTGTTTGTATAACTTGAAAACTTTTTATTGTGACTAGTTTCGACAAATTTAGCTTGTCATTATCAAACACTATGTCACTAGTCACAATAAAAAGTTTTCAAGTTATACAAACAAAGTTATCGTGTTTTATTCAATTTACAAAAATGTATAACGAAGTAGAAGCCTCCAACATATATAACATAGAAAAGATAAGTTAAGATAAGATAATAATAAGATTAAGAAAAAAATGCCGATCCTTCGAAAAATTCGATAAGACTCAACAAGAAAACGTAGCAGTTTCTTAAAAAATTAAATATGTATATCTATAAATATGAAATAGAATCTACTGGAAACTTATAGAGCTCTCGAAGAAACTAATGGGAGTTAAACACATTAATTGCTGATATATTTTAATTATATAAGACGAGAATTTCAATAAAATAATGCAAGAATAAATCAATTATTTTTTTAATAAGAGAAGTTGCAGAATAACTCTAGAAGCAGAAAAAAATTTGAAACAGTAATTGTAACATTATTATTAAAAGTGAAAAAAAATCCTATCATATTCCGATAAAATTACAAAATGTAAGATGATTTAATCATTAAAAAAAAAATAGAAAATTCGAATAATCTTGAAAATTTTCAAAATTTTGAATTGATATTACTGAGACATTCTGATTGAATTGAACAAGAATTGTTAGATGAAGAGTAACACTCGTTGTTTTCCATAATATTTTTATTTTCAGTTCCCTGACACGTGTTTCGGTCTTTACAGACCATTATCAAAGTGTAAGAGACCGAAACACATGTCAATCAAGTAAAAATACTCTTTATATAATATTAATATATTTAACTTATTGGTTTTTGAGTTACGTGAAGAGAAATTTCAGTTAATAAAACACGTTAGAATTCACTTTCTTCACAATTTATTTTGTATTCATTAAATGTACATTTCGAGCACTTAGTGTACATCTAGTGAATACAAAATAAATTGTGAAGAAAGTGAATTCTAACGTGTTTTATTAACTAATATTAATATATGTTTCCATCAAGAGTATAGCGTAAGAATTTTATTTAAACAAGAAACAAACAGACTATAAAACTTTCAGAAAAAAATCTAGTAGCTTTAAAGAAAACTCTGTAATTTTTTGAAAGAATTTTAATTAAAATAAGGGATTTATTATAGAATTAGAAATAGGAAATTTATTATAGAATTTAAAAAAATTCTTGAAATTTAGAAGAAAGTTGCTCAAAAAAATTCGAAATTTGAATAAGATTTTTCTGGAAGTTACTATAATTTCTGAGATAGATTCGATAAAGTATAATACTAAAATCCTCGAAGAAGATTCTTGTAATTTAGGGGGCAAATACCTGGAAGTTCGAAGAAATATTTGTACGAAAGTTGGTTGATAATGTTTTTTTTTTAATTAGAAGATAAATTGATAGAAAACCCCGATTAAATACAGCCAAAAATTTAGACAGTCAGAAGAATATCTAGAAAATTCTCGAATTTTTTTTAACTGTTATAATATACGAAATAATGGATACGTTTTAAAAATTAAACGGGAAATGAAGCAATATTGTAGAATC
The DNA here is from genome assembly GCA_963969525.1 of Ontholestes murinus. Lineage (NCBI taxonomy): Eukaryota > Metazoa > Arthropoda > Insecta > Coleoptera > Staphylinidae > Ontholestes > Ontholestes murinus. The sequence goes on along the minus strand of OZ018390.1, from coordinate 68,370,173 downwards.
TTTCGGATATCTATAATAAAATGAAGCATTACAAAAATAAATAATATACACTGAACATTCTGTAAATCTGAAGAGAAATGATTAAAAACTAAGTAAGACCTCGAAGTTGATGATGATTCTAATTATATTCAATAAAAAAATAATGCAAAAAATCAATAAATCAATGATTGTTTAAAGAACAAAATTAGATGTTTCAAGAAAATTCAGGAAAAATATGTTGCAACCTGGAAAAAAAGATTTGCTGTAAAATTCCAAAAATGTTGAAATTATTGAAAGATACCAAAGTAGTAAAGATAATTCAGAATAAAATTAAACAGAAGATGGAACATAGATTCAATAATTAGACAAAAAGAAAAATTAATATTTCTTAGACAACTCTTTCACTTATCTCATGGTAATACATTGTGAAATATTAGGTAAAAACTTGACCAATACTTGGTCATCACTCTTGAAAATAATGTAACAAGCAAAACTAGTGGAGTATATATATATATATATATATATATATATATATATATATATATATATATATATATATATATATATATATGTATGTATATAATCAGTTAAAGAAGAATTAAATTAAACAAAATAGAAGTACTAGAAAATAAAGGTATTCTAGAGCTGGGAATCGATCGCTTGTGTAAGGATATACCATATACATCATCAAACAATATATTTTGCAAACTAAGAAGTCTTCGCCCTTAGTCAAACTAACCACAAAATCTCGTCAATCCAATTCCCAATAAAAATTGTTTGAAAATATTGGAAATTGTAACAAACATTTTCAATAGAATATGACAAGAGATAGAAAAATGTTTCAAATTGGTGTAAATAATAAACTATGTTAACTATTATAATCGACTAAAATATACGAACAATTTAAACAAGAGTCTAAACAAATAAACCAAAAGAATTACGTGCGGATCTTCATATGAAATGAAAATATAGACACTGCATTGTGACCAATTTTTTGTCGTAATCACAGACAAGACAAACAAGCTGGAAACAAGAAATGCCATAAAGAATCAGGACAGCGTAGCTAGAAGATGATTACTAAACAACTATTTTTTGTAAATTAAATAACATAATTAAAAAAAAAAGTAATTTAAAAAATGTTACATAAAGCTAAATTTAATTTCGGACATGTAACGACAGTTATATAATTCAATATATTGTGGGTGTTTTAGTACCAGAAGTAGTTGTTTTAATTATTAGTTGTTTTTTGCGTTTTTTGTACCGCAGTTTTACATTATTATAATGTAAAACTACGGCGCAGAAAGGCTCAAAATAATTAATTTTAATTAATACTTTTATTTCAAAATACTTTTTGGTTTAATATTTAATTAATTTACTTCAAAAATAGTGAAACCCAAAAAACATTGCTTGAAGAGCATTTAAATTATGAAAAAATGTTTGAAGAAAATGATCTCAATATGGATATAAAATATATTTATAAGTAAAATAAGTTGAAGAAAAATAATTAGAGAGAACATTCTCTCTATATTCAGGGAAATTACGATAAAATATAACAGGAGACACAAGACCGAAATTTTGACCGCACACATTTTAATAAAGTAAATGACTGGTACATTAAATATTTTGAAAAAAAATGACTGTTCAGAACCGACTGACATTTTTACTCATGACGAATTATACAAGTGCGACTATTATACAAGTACCACCCCCTAAATATCCCTCCTCATATCATTTTCTTTATTAAACACTTCCTCTCTAATAGATCCTTAAAAGTCAAAAGCCATAATTCTTTCTCCTCTTCTTTTACTCCCGAACAAGTTCTCCCTCAAGGCTCTCCCCTGTCACCTCTCTTATATAACATATTTTGTGCTGAAGCCTACAACCCTGATCCTCTCTACTTTAATCCATCGAAATACCTGCTGCAATTTGCAGACGACACTGCCCTAATCAAAAAGTCCTTCAATTCCTTCAAGAGCTTATTGACTCCTTTCAAAGATGGTTTGCAAAATGGCGCATTGAAATCAATCCCCACAAATCACAGCTCCTCATTCCTTATCTTATCTTATCTTATCCAATAACTCAACTTACAAAGTCCATATTTCCCAAACTATCATCCCTCCCAAAGCTTTCGTTAAGTACTTAGGCATAACCATAGATCAAAAAAACAATTTTAAAAGACATACAGCCATAATGAAAATGCTTTAGAACTTTAACGTATAAAACCAGTAGTATTAACACAAAAACAGCTGTTAAATATTCAAAATGATCTGCCGTCCACTTCTTGACTATGGCTGTGTCTTCTATACCAATTCAACATCCAACATCCCGTAATATTGAAGTTAGCGAGCGAGCATCCCTCCGCACCCTAACAAAATTCCGACATCCTCTTAATCCTTTATACAATCCCTCTAATCAGCTCCTCTATGATACCACTTTAGTGATCCCTATCCTCGAACGCTTTCGATTTCTATCCTATCAGATAAATTCTCCAAAAATCATTTCAACTTCCATATATTATCCCAATATTGTCTTCCTAGAAACCCTACTTTAAACCCTAAATTAAAAAATCCCAATTCAACCATATTTGATTTCATTTCATCATTTCATCCTTTTACGCATTAACTGACTGACGCCATATGACTGGACAAAACAAGGCAGAAAGACCTCTGGTCGATAGCCTTTTGACAAATTAATACAGTAACACCTCATTCATTCTTCATTATTCCAATGTAAATATGTATTTCTCAAGAATTACAGAAAAATTCTGATAAAAGTAAGAGAACTTTTAATAATAATTCTAGTAAATTTTAGCAAATTCTTGTAATCTAATTTAATCTAAATAATGTAATAAACAATTGCAGAAGCCTTAAATTAAATTCTTGCAATCTGGATAAAAACTTGCTCATAATATTTAAAAATCTCACAAGAAAATTACTCGTAAATACAAGAATTTGTAAAAAAAAACTCCATTAAATAAAATTCTAAAACCCTCAAAAAATGTGCCAATTTGAAAAAAAAGTTTATTGTTATAGAAACAGAATGGTACAAAATTTCTACAACATTTTGAGAAGCAATAAATAGCAGAATGTTTCTAAATTGAAAGAGAATTAGATAGAAAATTCCGATTAAATGCATTTAGAAATGATGGAAGGTTGTTGTAAATGGTAAGACCTGGAAAATTCTGAAAAGAAAGAGAACGATTTATTTTGAAATCTTTATCTTAAAAAACGCAGCAAAAGAACGTAAAAAGTATTTGAAAATATACACGATAAAATTTTTAGTCAATTTTTAGGAATAAATTACGTATTTGAATTTTTCTATCGATAATTTACTGCAAAATTGATTTAATGAATTTTTGAACGTAAGAGATGTTGCAGGAAAATTTTAGAAGCCAAAATAAAAAGTTTGCAATGTAAAATAATATCTGTATAAAACTTTAGAAAACTGTAACAAAAATTGCTGAAATATACCAGAAAATACAGCTGTTGAAAAATGGTTCCAAAACTAAAGTAGGAAGAAAAAAAACTTTTTACATCGAATAAAGATAATATTAGAAATTGAAAGAATAGTAATAATTTATTTTAGGAAATTTGAGTCTAGATGAAGAAGATTCAAACACAACAGCTCTCTGATGAATGTGATATTGTGAGTAAGTTTTGTGGTGTAAACGTAAAAAAGTACATAACATGTGTTGACTGCAAGTGTAACTACCACGCAAACTGTATTATTAAAATATGTGGCACATTTGTGGACAGTTCATCTAATATTCACTGTGGATCAGACAACATAACCTCTGAAGATGCACAGCATGCCGGTAAGGATGTATTAATTAACCAGAAGGAACTGGAGTACTTGAAATCTCAAGTGAGTACCCTGAATAAACTCAATTTTCATCTGGAATCGCGCATTGGTGATTTAAATGATATAATTAAATTATTAAGAATTAATAATAATTCGGACATTGTAGAGCCATCTGCAAACAAAAACAAAATTAATCTCGATCAAACTGTAAATACTGTGGAAATCTACAAAAAATCCGCGGACACAATTAAAAAAGAGACCGTGGATTGAAATCGCCAAATCTACAAATCGAAAATAAATCAACTATTTATAAAAATACAAGAAATTCACAAACATATGTTAAACCGATTATAGGTTTAAGCAAGAGCACAAATTTTTTAAAGTCCATTCAAAAAAAGGGTATTTACATGTATATAGAGTGCATCCAGAAACGACACCCGAAAACTTAATAAACCACTTGCAACATACTACACCTGATATAAACTTCGACTGCGAAGAACTTCGAAAGGACAATTCAAAAATATCATTTAAGGTATGATTTCCAATTAACAAAGTAGATAAAGTCTATGATCCAGAAATTTGGCCTCAGGGAACAGTTGTTAAACGATACTACTTTCAAAGAAAAATTTTCAGACAGCAGCCTCATCGGACCATCAACGAAGACCGGAAATTGGGAAATGTGAAATAAATTCGGAAAATTCAGTGAATTCGTACTGTTTTAAAGTTGTACATTTAAACGTGCAGTCCTTAAATAATAAAATTGAACAGGTAGAATTATTTTTAAACAACTGTGGGCCTCATTTTTTCTGTGTAAGTGAACATTGGATGTCTGAAATGCAACTTGATAATTGTAACATTTATGGATATATATAAAAACCTCATTCTTTTGTCGAAAAAAACATATCCATGGTGAAACAGCAGTATTTGCCAAAAAGGAAATCTGTTAAATGCAAACAATTATCAATACCGTCAATTGAGATGCATTTTGAATCATCCGTTACTATTTTAATTGTATTAATAATAATATTTGCATTATAAGCATCTATCGACCTTCTACTGGTGACTACGAAATTTTTATTAGGGAATTAATTAAACTATTAAGCCTAGTTACACAGGAATATTCTTGCATATTTGTTAGCGGCGACTTTAATATTAATAATCGCGTAAACAATTATGAATCTAATACACTTCGCAGCATATTTATATCATTTGATCTCTTTTCCTATAATTTAGATAAAGAGCCTACCAGAATATTTGCACGTGGGTCTCACGTCAGTAAAAGTGAAATTGATTATATATTAACAACAATTAAAGACAAAACCTCCATAAGTATTGTTGGACCCAATATTTCAGATCACACGGCACAAATTCTTACATGCAAAAATATCCTGGCTGCAGAAATTAATAAACCACTCGATAAACATTATAAAATTAGATGTCTTCAGGATAATAATATACATAAATTTAAGCATCAACTTTGTGAAACTTTGCCTAATTTTCTTACCAAAGATTATTCCAATATCAATGATATGTACAAACAGTTTTGGGAGTATTTTTCTACATGTTTTGAAAAATGCTTTCCCTTCAAAAATAAAATTAGAAAAACGTCTATAAAAAAACAAATTCCATGGTATACCCCTGAATTAAGAGATCAAGCAAATAAACTTAAAGATTTAAATTGGCTACGTAAAAATATTAACAAAGGGCTCTTAAATCTCGAATATAAAACTTTCAAAAAAAAAAACTGCCGCAAGGATAAAATCGAAGCAAAAAACAATATTACTTTAATTTGATAATAACATCTTCCAATATTGTAAAAACTACATGGAACATTGTAAATAATCAAACAAAACATTGAAAAAACAAAACAACTCAATTCGTTAAAATTATTGTTAACGACTCAGGAATCACGTACGCAAAAGAAATATCGAATCAGTTTGGAGAACAGTTCTCAGCAAATGTTAATAAAATAAAGAAATATCCATAATATCCATTTTAATAGAAAACTATTTACTTCCTCTACTGTGGATCCTACTGATATCTGCAATCCATGTTTTTTGAGCGTGTCACCGAATCTGATGTTATCAAAACAATTCATGAATTAAATAATAAACACACCACCGGCCATGATGAGGTACCAGTTATGTTAATAAAAAAATGCAGCATTGAAATAGCACAAGCCCTCACCAAAATAATCAATGCATCAATAATATTGGGTCAGTTTCCGGATTACTTAAAATTATCTACGGTAACACCAATACTAATACTTTCTATTCTTAGCATTTTTCAAAGATCATAGAAAAAATTGTGTGCAAAAAGGTTGTAGCTTTTATTGACAAAATAAACAAATATAGCAGTAACCAGTACGGTTTTTGGATTGACAGATCCACAGAATCTAGAGCATTTGATAGCCTAGATTTTTATTTTATTTTGAATAAATAAAGTGCATTAGGAATTCGGGGGCCTATAAACGACTGCAACAGCGATCAGCGATGTTACTTCGTTTCTGGGGATACAAATAGATAAAAATTTCTCCTGGGAAAACCACGTTAATACTCTTGTGAGCAAACTAAATAAATCATATTTTGTCCTATGTAGATTTTAAAAAAAATTAAACGTTAAACAACTATTATCAGTATACTACGGTCTGGTGTATTCCATCCTGAGTTATGGCATTGTCGTTTGGGGGCAGTCAACTTTAACAAGAAAGGTTTTCATCGCTCAAAAACGAATCTTGAGGCTTATTTTCAACATCAAATATAGAGATTCGTGCAGACCTATCTTCAAAGCTCAAAATATTATGACAACAGCAGCTATATACGTCCAAAAATTATTAAAACATATTCATAAAATAAAAGACTCACCTAGACGGAACAGCGACATACACAATCATGACACATGATACTCCTCCCACCTCCATGTCAACAAATCTGCTCTGGAGTTACACAAAAAATCTCCGATACATGCAGGCAGTCTAATATATAATATGATTCCAGAAGACTTCAAACAACCTAATTTAAATCGTTTTAATAAGAAACTGAAGTCGATGCTAATTTTAAAATGTCCATACTCGATACAAGATTTTGTTTTGTCTCTATGAGCAAAATTAATACACCTATTTTAATGTAAACTGATAACTGTTTATTTGAAACAATTTTATAATTTTCTTTTTGACGAATGTATCTGTACAATGTATTTATAGCAAACACATAATAAAGATATTGTATATTGTATATTGTAAATACTAACTATCAAAAACATTATTTAATGTAGTAGTATTTAACCAATCATTGAACTTTTTTAAAAACACATGTTTATTGCGATGGTACGTCTTCCATCTTTGGTTGATTCTGATCGTGAACGAATGAACAGTCCGGTTTAATTCGTGTTATGTTGATTGAGAACAATTATGTATGTTAAATTTACCTTTAAGGTAACCCACAAGTCAATTTCAGTCGTAGCATTTAGTGGGTTATAAGTAAATATTTTGTATGTTGTTTTTAGCACTATTTTCGTCCTAGATTCGTAAAATCCCACACTGTGCGTCGACGAAAACTCTTTTGGAATAAAAATTGTTGATTAAAATTTAATCTTCTGAAACAAATTATTGAAGTATAAAGTTGCTGAACAATTCTAAAACCTTTAAAGAGAGTTTTTGTAATCTATATGATAAGACGAAAATGCTGTAATAATATGATTTATGAAGCAAATTCTATAAAATGATAGGAGAGATGAAAAATAGTAGAAATTATAAAGAAAATTGTATTGAAAAATCTAAGATGTTAAAATAGAAAATAACACATTATAGAATTAAGAGAGTAATTTGAAGTAAGGTCCAAAGAACAAAATTATATAAGTAGAAGTGTTTTTTTTTTCATTCACGGGATAAAAAAACATTTTTATTTTGTTGATAATGAACTAAACGAATTGCCTAAGGTAATTTGATGCTGCAAACTATCTGTTATGCATAAATTTTAAGTCAATATAGCTTGTTGATTATGATGTCCATGCTCTGATACAAATAAAAACTCTAAGAAAAAATTGCTTCAAAACTGTTATTAGTAGTAATAAAGTAAAAATACGAAAACATTTCGTAAAAATAATGAGTCTACAAATTCCATGCTTATATGAAACCGATCATGCTACTCCTAAATAGCTCCTATAATTTAAGGACACAGAAGTTTTAGTCGCAGGATTGGTTTAACCAATAACCAACTGCCAATACTGCGATTGCATACATATCCGATAAACTGGTAGATATTTACACATTAACAGAATATAATATATCTGTATATAACTGTTAAAAAAGTATGAAATGCAACAAGAGTATTAATCCATTAATCCAAACCAACCTATTATAAAATAAATGTCTACAGGGTTTAAAATGGGCGGTAGATAAAAATCTTTTATACTACAATACTAAATAAATGATTAAAATTTTAACGTCATTTATTAAGAATTTATCTAATTTTAGTATTTAACAAAATAGGAATTTCTAAGTTTATCCAAAAGAAAAGCAGAAAATTTAACTGGTTTTGAACAAAAAAAACTTACCGTCCTAACGTATTTTTCTAATTTTTTCAGCTCGTAACTGTACGATATTTACTAATTCAACGTCCATTACGACCGGATCTCCAGGTATGCATTAATAAGGCCCCCAGGAAGCCGGACCGGCTGGAATTTTCGGCCTTTTCCATTTCACCGCCGCCCGACCGGCAGGCACACCCGCAATAAATACGAATATTCCCGCTTCCCGTTCCCGCTATTGGGAAATTTTCTTGCCGGCGGCAATCACGGCCGTACGTGCGGGAGAACCGATGGGAAAGCCGGAATATCGCAGAGAGCGCAATCAAACGCAGATATTTCCGGTGGATGCTGCGCCACCGGTCCCTTTCACCGATTTATTAAAATCCGGTCACGTACCCCGTTTTTTTTTGCTAACATTTTCCCTATATTTATACCTTTATTTCCCTGCGAGGCGTTGATTTCGTTACGCGGCGGGATCATATCAAAAAAAATATTTCTCCACAAAAAAATAAATAAATTGATTACTCATACTATCTTATCTAACTCCATGAAATTGAAAATAAAATCAATTTTATGTAATGCAGATAAATCAGTTTGTTGTGTATTTTATAATAATAGGTATAGTATTGATATACAAAAATTGTAATTGAAATAAAACTACACAGTTGGTTGAGAGGATTTCACATTTATTGTTGAATGCTGTAATATGTTTCATCACACAGTGTTGTAAATCTTAGTTATTTCAATTATTACAGAAAATCGATGTCTGTTTTTTGGGTGTCGTGAACAGTATATCATTAGAAATAAAACTGTTGTATCCTCTGTTCTCACATTATTTCTATGATATATCTTAGATATATATTTCGAGTGCTAGATAACGAGCACCTAGCACTCAAAATATATATCTAAGCATAGACATAAAGTTTGAAGGAAGGATACAATAATAGTAATTTAAGGTACAAGTGTAAAAAGTGATGCTTTATTGCACGAACTGGCGTTTAAAAACACGAGCGAGGAACGAGCGAGTTTTTTTAAAGCTAGGAGTGCAATAAAGAAACTTTTTACACGTGTGCCTTACAAAATTTTATCTTCGATCGTAAAGGATTTCAAAGAATATATTCCTATGAGTAATATTTTAATGTCATTTCAATAATTCAATTAATGAAAACATATTTTACCCGCAGTGCACTAATGGAAGCGTTACTTAGCAACCAGTAAACAAGTTGCACAAATGTGGGCCGCCATTATTATTTATGGAAAAAATGTTCGCTTTATTGTAATCGCTTCGACTTGCATTAAATGAAATCTTCAGAGTTCTTAAATCTGCCATTTGGTTTGTATTATATATTTTATTTATAGTTTATTAGTTATTTGTATCAATTAATAAAAAATTAAGTTTTTCGTCGAAAATTTGTGCTATAATATATTCATCTGTCAAATTTGACATTTCTGTGCAATAAAAACAGTTTGACATTACCGTGCAATAAAAACGTAAAAAAGCACTAGTGCTTTAAAAAGCCACTTTTACAATGAAAAATGATGCAAAAAGCGTCTACTTTCTGTACGATCGTAGATAAAGTTATTTACATTACTTCTTATGATATTTCAGTTTTGTGAAATGATATTAATAAACAAGTTTAATTCTAATAATTTAATCAAAATGTTTAGAGAGTATTTATATAAAAAAATCTTAATATAAATGCCTTGTTTAATAAACGTCGACTACAATAAAAAAATTAATATATACTTAATGATTGTCTGGATGGAAGGGATATAAGTACTACAGAATATTAATTAAGCTTGAAACACAAACGGTTGTTATGAAATATTGATTTAGTACGAACTAATTATTACAGTTAATTCAAAACAGTTTGAGGCATCTCCGCGGGGGAAATATAGATTAATACAGCTCGCTCGGCCCATAATGAAGTCGTTTAGCATTCGAGTGAAGTGGAGGCGGGTAAAGACATGAGGGCGGAGGAGCAGGGTAGGCTCGGTTTGATGAAACAACTTTGATTTCCAATCGGCGATCATAATTAATGAACGGCTAGGGGATCGTGCAGACACTGTCGTCTATATAGTCGGCCACTCGGCCAACTCAATTACCCGATGCATTCGAGAGTGAACATCCACTTTGTCCTTAAGAGATAATTCGATTTCGCCGACGGCACACATTCTTGGGACCCTTTACGATACCCGAAATTGTTTTATAGCGGCGAGATGGTCGCATAATTTCCGCACACTGTTGTTACTCTAATAGCGTACTTCCGGTAATGGATTTCTTCCAGACTGATACGTAATTAGTTTAGGGCGAGTGCATCTGTACGTTAAATTTTTACCGCTGCTGCGAGCTGAGTAATCAACTGTAAATTGAATTTTCTGCGGTGTTAAACAAATTTTATGTGATTAAGTTTTAAATTTATTAACGGAAATTAAAAAAAACATGTCTGTACGATTAGGTATAAATTATTTTTTTGGTCCATTAAATACATCTGTATATATGGTGGCTGCGCCGGGTGGCTCCAATTATAAATTTACTTATTTTATTTATTTGTTACTCAACAATGTTTACATAATATTAGATATACACATGAAATATACATAAATAATTAATAAATGTTATATCACTAAATATTTTCATGCGTACACTTTTTAATGTGTGTAAAAATGTTAAAATTTAATGTTTAGAAAAATTTAAATCACTAGCGAAAATATTTGCAGAAGAAACAAAATTATGCAATTTAATATTATTAAATATTATGGAAAATTTCCTTAATAGAGATATTGGAGAAGCTAATGAAGGTAATACTAAATAAATTATTCTGAAATATGTGTCTGATATATCTTGAACATTAAAAAATGATGTGTTACTCGATACATAAATATGAAATTGTTAACGCTAGAGGCTTATATTTCGTAATACATCATTATTTGCAAAAGAAACACTTTGTAACTTTGTATAACGGGGAATTTATTAAGTGACTCTAGTTTCGACAATTTTAACTCTTCATTTTCAAGCTAGAAGCGTGTCGTTTGTATATAAATATGATTTCTAAGATATATGCTTGAATATTATTCTAAGAATATATGTAATTTTCAGGAATGAATTAGCTTCAACACAATGCCTAGAACAAAAATATTGCAATCATTGTTTAGCACCTAAGAGAAATAAAGGTTTAAATGGGAAGTGAAATATCAATAGGTATTCCAAACAATGCTACCAGTTGCGTAATTCATTTAGAATTCTACTTTCTATATTTTAAAATAAATTATTTTCTACTTTGGTAATATTTTGCTAGAACCAGAGAAAATGCATCAACTAACGAGTAGAGGAGTACATGTAGTTGTCTGTAGTAGTGGAGAAAAATATTTAGATCGGAATATTCTGCTTTCAAATAACTTCTTCAGTACAATAATCTAAAATTATATGTCTTAAGATAGCTACAAATTCTTTTGAAGTTTTGAGTTTTGATACATAACACTGAACTGCTTCGATTTACAAAAAATTTCAATGATTTATCAAGAAGACCATATCTATAACATAAAATATAACTCTGTACCAATGCACAAACAAACTTAGAACATTTAAACTCACTGGAAATGTTGTATAAGATAGCTGCAAATACTTTGAACGTTTTAAGTTTTGATACATAACACTAAACTACTTCTATTTACAGAAATATCGATGATTTATCAAGAAGACTGTATTTGTAACATAAAAATAACGCAGTACAAATACAGAAATAAACGTGGAACATTTAAATACATTAAAATATTTGTTTCTTGACTATTAATTGTATTTACAGAAATAAATAACTAAACTTTCCATTATTGAATAAGAAATAGAAAATTAGAAATCTGTCCATCTAAGTGTTATCCCTCATATTTAAAAAGAGAAAGGTTACTGTACTCAAACTAAAAGATCAAAAAGCACTTTAATAATATGTGCTTTAATAGATACAAAAATCTATATGGATTAAATTAAGAAGAATGTCATCACACTGATTAGTTGCTAATAATTTCTCCATGCAAGACATAATTTACTACATTAATTTCTGTCAATAGTTATTTTAGAAAATTTTGGCACAAAGTAGAGTATTATTTATTATCTGATGGAGTTCCTGATTCAAAATGTATCACAATGTTATGGCATCACTTTTCTTGCGTTTTTGACTTTTTCGTTTCTATTACTTTCTTTCCTTGATAGTCTTTGAGTAATAACTGTATTTCTATCAAGATTGAACTTGTTTATCATAAGTCTTATAGTTTATAAGTAAATAATTTTTTGTAATTGTAATTTGAGCAAACTTTATAAGATTTGAATGATGAAACTAACTTAACACGTAGTTTTTAAATAACATTTTGCAAATATTTTGTTAGTCCACTGAAAACCATTTGTTTTTAATTGCATTTATTTGACATATTTTGAATACCTTGCTTTAACTTTAACTTCTGTATAAGTGCACGAACTTTTATCAATTTTAGAAGTCAAATTATCTGCTGTATTTGTGTATTTTCAATTTTATTATTTTAAAATTTCTCTAATTAATTTAAATTGATAAAAGCCTTTACTTTATTTTAGATCTTCGACTCGGGAACTTTAAAGTAAACAGCGCTTTATTGATATTATTCACATGATTTATTTGTGATTATAGTTTCAACTTTTATAAGGCCATTATCAAATGTACGTTTTACAAAGTTTTATAATAAAATGAATTAACGTCATTGTACGTTGTAAAAAATTAACTAAAAATTGGAAAAAATACGAAATCATTTCCTACATCTACAACATTTAGTCTTTTTTGAAAGGGTTTTTTAAATTATTTTTCTTAGTTTATTCTGCTCTTTAATGTTACTATATTATCTTTTTGGATAAAAGTTTTTTCAATTTAGAAGTGAAATTAGATTGAAATTCTGAATATTTGAAATAACGGAAAGAGAAAATTTTAAAAAGTTGGAAAATGTTCAATTTGTGAAATTTCTGGAAAATTATGAAAATAAAGTAATTCCAAAAATCTGACTGACAAATTGCTTGGATGTTCTAGAGAAGTTTCTAAATCAGACATAGAAATTACTGGATCTACCAGAAATTTGGAAGAATTGTTGCAAATACGAAAAATGTATATGTAAAGAAATTTAGGAATTATTATTGAAATCAAAAATTTGTCTGAAAATTTGAAAAAATGCATAAGATTTTTAAAATGTGTAACAAAAATTATTAAAAATATTAAGAAATCTGAAAAAATGCGGAATAATTCAAAATCTATTTAAAAAAATATGAAAACTGTTGGACAATAAAAATCTAACAATAATATGTAATAACTTCTAATGAGCTATAGTCTTTTGTTTTCAAGTTATAACTAAAAATTCAATATTTTTCATTTATGATTTTCATTGATATCTCAGTCACTTATTATTTCATCAAGATAATAATTACATGGGCTTTAGGTACTGTTTCGAGAAGAATCAATTACAGTTTAAGTACAGATTTTCTAACTTCATTAATAAAAGAGATATAGCATTAAAATATATATCTTTTACATAGAAGTCATAGTTGCCTGTGCTATGAATATATTGGTTATTTTTTTCCCTTTTCATTAATATAAAACATATTTTTGTTACTTTTGCTATTTATAGAGATATATTATATTTATATTAAATTTTAAAGATGTAAGAATAATCAGAATAATTTAATATCAAACAAGAAAATATTTAAAATTTAATAAAATATAATATATTTTTCTAAATTATAAATATAACATCAAGATGTTATATACCAATCAAAAGGGAAAAAAATAAAAAACTTATTAATAGCATAGCCAACTATAACATCCATTAAAAAATATAAAACTTAGTGCTGTATCTCTTTTTTAATGAAGATAGAAACAATCTGTAAATTGCGTTCGATTCTCCTCAAAAAATGCAAAACATGCATTTCTTATCTTGATAAAATAATAACTAACTAAGATATTAATAAAAATCAAAATTGGAAAATGTTTTTGGCTATAACTTGAAAACAAAAGATAGAAACTAATTTCTGTTTTTGCCATTAAGTTTGTCTCGAGAAATGAGTTCGAGAATGCGCCATCCATTTTTTATCCCTTCTAATAACCGAGATTCCCTATAGTAACATCAAAATTTTGCCAACCTGTACAATTTGTGAAATTTCTAGATAACTCTAAAATAACAGTAATTTAGAAGAGAAAAGTTTGAAAAATCTTATTAACAAATTGCTTGGAATTTCTAGAAAATTCTGGAAATTAAAAATAGCATAGAAACTGGATCTTCCAGAAATCTCGAACAATTTCTTCTCATAAAAGGTTACATTTAGAAAATATTGTTACATTGATATTGTCAATTCTCAAGCCAAGAAGGCGCATCTAGTGCAACGTAGGAATTCTCGCTCATTGTTAGAAAAGCCCCTAAAAATGGCTAATGAGTGCAGGCTTAAAACTAATCAAACATTAATTCATTAATTCATTCATTTCTCTAGTCATGAATTTATAAATTTATTAAACCAGCCATTAAGAGAGAAGCACATAAGTAGAGGAAAAAAAATAGGTAATTTTTAAATCTTTCGTAAAAAATATTAAAAAACTAATAGAAAACTAATGGAAAATTCTAGAATTCTTAAAGAAAATTATCGCAATTTAGAAATAAAATTAGTCTAAAATTCTATAAATTCATTAATTATGGAAAGTTGTTAAAAATTACTTTACATAAATGTATTAGCTCGAATCATCCGGAGTTAGACAGCATATTTATCATTTTTTATATTAATTAAAGTCAATGCAGGGCAGAAAACCGATAGTGGATTCATTCCATTCGAATTTTTATATGTTTTATATAATATTTTTGTATTTTCTTATGTATTCTGTTAGAAAGAAGGTAAAGTATAATAAACTAACTAAACTAAACTAGCCCAAACGTACGGATTAACCCGTATTTTAAATTATTTTGTATTGTTCCAAATTTTTATCGCAATTATTTTCCGAGATATGACGCAAACTTACATTTTTTAAATGAAAACCATAGTTGGCTATGATCTCATTCAAAAGGTATTTTTTTCTCTTTAATTCAATATGGCATGCGACATAGTTATTTCTAAAAATAAGTGAGTTATAGTAATTTTAAATTTTATTGTAAATAAAAAATGGGTAGCCATGAAAAAGGTGAAAGTAAAACAATTTTATTTTTATTAATCTACATAAAATTATCTAAAACTTTGTTCTTTACAGTTTTTCTCTATCTGTTATAATAACCGAGATATATTGATTTGAAAAAAATGACACTTTTTACTTTTTTCAAAATATCTAATTAACCTTGACTTTTTTGAAAACTTTGAAAGTGGAATTTTATTCGTCTTGTAAATCTACACTTATTTCCCCATTTAACCGTTTCTCTATCTCTTATAGTTTCCGAGATCCCCATAGAGAACATCGAAAAAAACTCACCCTGTATATGTTTGTCTAAAAGAAGATGTAAAAAAATAAATAAATATTATTAGAAAAGTAGAGGAGCAAATGAAACTCTGGAAATTCAAATTTGAAATGTTTTAATTTAGGAGAAAACAATTTTGAAAACCTAACAAAAAAGTTGCTTGAAAATTTTAGACCCATTAAAATTCTCGTAATTTTTTTACAAAAAAAAAACAATTTAAAAAAGAAAGGTTAATTATTTTTAATAAATTCATTTAAAAAAATTGAATAGTTAAAAATTAATTTAAAAACTATGTAAAAAATTGTATCTTTGTAAATTGTAACTTTGTTTAAAAACTTGGAAAACTAGATACAAAATACTTGCTCAAAAACAGTTGAATCTTACAAAAAATAAATACAGTTGAAATTTTAAATGAAAAAAGTTTAAATTTATTTAAAAACAGTAGTAATTTTACAAGGCATTAAAAAGAGAAATTAAAATTCGTTTAAGTACAATTTTACAATAAGTAATTGTAAATTTAAACAAATTAAGTTAAAAAATTAATTAAATAATATTGAATTGACGAGGCTTTATTTATCTTATATAATTAAATAATACTTTAAAACAGTTTAAAGTTTAAAAAATCAATTTTAATTTTGCTGAAATGTTTAACACTTTATTTAAACAAAATAAACAACTTGAATATGTTTAAAAACCATAGGAATTTTACAAACAAAAACAACTAAAAAATCCCTAAAAAGATTTAATTTTAAGAGAAGTTGTCTATTAAAGAAATGGTTTTTGCAAAAATCAATTAATAATTTAATGACTAAGCTACAAAATTCTGAAAATCAGAAAGGGACATTTCTGGAACTTTCTTGAAATCTGCAAAAACTGCTGCAAATCAAAAAAAAATTGTGAAAATCTCTTAATTTGTAAAAGAAAAAAAGGAAAGAAAAAGTTCTAAGAATGTTGCAAATAATGCTTAAATCTTGAAAAAATACGGAAAATTTTTAAATTCTGAATTTAAAAAAAAAAAAAAAAGTTCTCGAAAAACAATGTCTGAAAATTGAAAAATCTAGAAAGATATTATAAAAATACAGTAGAAATATTGCTAAAAACCTAACATACCATTGATAAGTCTAAAACACTTTCAAGAAGAAAATGTTGTGAAATTCTGGAAATTGAAATTTGAAGTATTTTAAACGTAAAACAATTTGCAAGAGAAATATTCGAGAAATCTAACAAGAAAACTGCTTAAAAATTCTAGACGCCTTAAAATTCTCGCAATTTTGAAGTAGATGAGCTATAAAATTCTGCAAGTCAGAGAAGGAAATTACTGGTACCTTCTTGAAATCTGCAAAAATTGCTGCAAATCAAAAACTTTTGAAAAAACATTTAAACTTGAAACATAATTTTTTTGGAAAATTCTAAGAATGTTGCAAAAATATGCTTGAAACTTGAAAACATGCTAGAAATTGTTAAAAATCTGAAAACATCACTAAAAATCCAGAAACATTCTGGAAAAGGCCAAAAATTCAAAAACCTTGAAGCCAATTAAAAATAATGTATGAACAATTTTCAAAGATAATGTGGATATAACTTTTTAGAAATTTGATAGTAAGTGTATTATAAAATTTAAAAGCCTTTGAAAAAAAAATGGAAAAAATAACTGTTGGAATACCCTGATAGGATAAAGCAGAAATCGTTCAACAATTTTCAGAAAAATAATTATGAAAATTTGCTGAAACATTTCTGAACTTTTGATGAAAAATCTCGCAACTAAGTAGTAAAATTATTTGAAAAATCTAGAAAAATATTATAAAAATTCAATTTTGATAGGGCAGAAAGACCACTGGTCTATAGCCCAGACGATCTAACACCACAGTAATTGTCTTTGTTATGTATATATAAATGCAAACATGTAATTGTCCGAATAAAGATAATTGTTATTATTATTTATATTATAAAAGTACAGGAGAAATATTGCTACAAAAAATCCAGACCTTAAATCCAGAAATTTCAAAGTGAATGCTGTAAAGTTTTAATAATTAAAAAAAACAAATTTTAATAGAAAACTTGTGTTAACCTAGCATACTTTTGATAAGTCTAAAACACTTTCAAGAAAGAAAATGTTGTGAAATTCTGGAAATTGAAATTTTTAGTATTTTAAACGTAAAACAATTTGCAAGAGAAATATTCGAGAAATGTAACAAAAAAAAATGCTTGAAAATTCTAGATGCCTTGAAATCCTTACAATTTTGAAGTAGATGAGCTATAAAATTCTGCAGGTCATAAAGGGAAATTACTGTAACCTTCTTTAAAACTGAAAAAATTGCTGCAAATCAAATACCTTTGAAAAAATATCTTAACTTGTAACAGAAATTTTTTGAAACGTTCTAAGAATGTTGCAAAAATATGTTTGAATGTTGAAAACATGCTAGAAATTTTTAGAAATCTGAAAACATCACTAAAAATCCACATTCTGGAATGGAAAAAACTGTATGTATGAAAAAATTAAATTAAAAATTAAAATAAGATAATGTGGATGTAACTTTTTAGAAATTTAATAGAAACTGAACTATAAAACTCAAAAGCCTTGAAAAGAAAATTAGAAAAAATAACTGTTCGATTATTTTGATAGGATACAGAAAAAAACGTTCAAACAATTTTTAGCAAAATAATTATAAAAATTTGCTGAAACATTTCTGAACTTTTGATGAAAATTATTGCAACTCAGAAGTAAAATTATTTGAAAAATCTAGAAAGATATTATAAAAATATAGGAGAAATATTGCTACAAAAAATCCAGAACTCTTAAATCCAGCAATTTCGAAGTGAATGCTGTAAATAAGTTTTAAGAATTCTAAAAGAGAAACAAATTTTAATAGAAAACGTATGTTAACCTAGCGTACTCTTGACCTAACCCAATAAATATTAATTATGACTTGTATGTATTAATAAATAATAGATTGACACAGCGTACCTATATAGCATCATCCTGACATAACTCAATAAATTGCAAAACAACCATGATGGAAAGAAATTATAAAAATTGTAGAAAAAATATTGCTAATAATCTAGAACTTCTAAATAAAATCTTACAAATTTCAGGTGAACGGTGTAATGTTCTAGGAATCCTAAAAGTAAAACAAATTTTAATAGAAAAATTCACAAAAGCTGGCTGAACGTGACTTGAATATTTTATAAATTTGGCAAATTTTATTAGAAAACTTCTAAAAAATCGGGCTGAAAGTTACTTGAAAATTCTATAAATTTGAAAGACAATATGGTATCAAATTGTATATAGTATAGTATATTTTATAAACTTGTTTATTTAAAATACTCTCAAAAAAGAAATTATTATTACTCTTAAAGAAGATAAGAGAAAGTTTTAGAAATGCTACAAGAAAATGTTTAAAAACTTCAGAAAGTGTATTATTTTTTAAAAGATTCAGATGAAAATGACTGAAAGATTATAGAAACCTGAATCTTTTGAAACTTATTCTAAAATTTAATTTTATATTTTATATTTTAACTTTTTTTATAACTTTTTAACGTGTTCTTATTTATTATTATGGTAATTTTATCATGTAGACTAGATTATTTAATTTCATAATTGACGTTCACATCCACTTCAAAATGAATTGAATTGAAAAAAATGATGAAAAATGCTAAAAAATCAGTAATAATATTCCCGGAGAAAGTTATCACAAATTGAAAGTTTTACTAAGATAAAATTTCCAAATAAGGTATTGTTGAAAAATGTAAGGAAACTCCTTTAAAAAATCTAGAACCTTTAAAATTAAAAATTCTAAATATTAGAAGACTTTCTGAAAAATTCAATGAGAAATTTCTCGCAAATTGCAGAAGAAATTTTTGGAATGTACTATTTATCTGCCGAATAATTGCTTGTAAACTTTAGATGCATATAAGAAAATTTTCACAATTTTCAATAGAACATTCTAGAAATTGTAGAAGTTTGAAAGAGAAATTGCTGAAAAAAAACGAAAAAAAGTAAACATCCCTCAAAAAACTGTTTGTAATTTCAAATAAAGGTATAATAATTCTAATTAATGGTTGAAGCATTCATTTCATGATACATTTTGAATATATACATGTTTGTTGATATTATCAAGGAAAGTGTTTTATTTAAATATAATAATTTTAATAAAATAAAGAATATACTAAAGTATTCTAATTGATCACTTTGAATGGTTTATTCTGCATGCTTTTAATTTATTTTATAAGTTTATCTATATTATTCGCCTCCTTTATTAATTCGTCTTCTAAATCATGTTCTTCAATTAAACAGGGGGAGATTTTCATTTTTTCGTTGCAGTTTAAGCTGTTTTACTTCTTTAAGCCATAGTTAAAAAATGCTTCGTTTTTATCAAGTTTTGTAACATTATTTTAAGCTAACAAGGCATTATTTTCTTTCAACTGCAACAGCTACTGCTTTTAGGGTAAAAACATGTTTATCTTTTTCAATTTGCATCTCTGATGTATCTAAATTTGTGGTTGATGATTTATTATGTATTCGTCTTGTGATTCGTTGCTTGCGGCCTAAATTTTTAAATAGCAATTTTAGATTTTAATATATAGAGTATATCCTCAGATGATTTTGAATATAAAATTATCTAATGATTTTTTATATTCCCTGGTGTAGTGACTACTGCAGGATTCTGAATTTTCAAGTTTTTGATTACTTTCTTACTCGAAGCGTTGAACTTTAATATTAATCTTGCAGTAAAAGTTTTTCTTCTGTTAAGCTTTTCTATTTCTTTATAAATTTTGTAGTAAATTGCGATATTCTTTTGCTAATTCCTAATTCCTCAGTTTGTGTAGGGATAGTGTATTAATATATTCAATTTCTCCTAATTTTAATAAAAGATTGTATCATATCTGCTATCAAAATTAGTAAAACATGAATATATATATATTAACTTATTTATTGGTACTTCATCAGACCTGCTTTATAAAAAGTTCAGTATCCATAAAACAGTAAAAAAAACCGTACAAAGGATTTAAAAACAATGATTATTTTATTTCAAATTTTCACTTACTTGGTAATTAACCCACAACAGAATTAATACTGAGAAAAAGGTTTACAAGCATTTGTTCTAATTTAGTTAAGCATAAACCTATTCATTTTCCAAAATTCAAAAATTTAATTCGAGTAGATGCGAATCGCGTTATTCAATTTCACGCTTAATTACATTCCAATCGGAATCTTTGCCTCAATAATTCACATGGATATTGCTGCTATTACACTAATTAGTCCCGGATGCCGGAGCCGGTACAGTGGGGTAATTTCTGCGGTTGTTGAATTATTTGCGGGGAAACGTATTTTCCCTCCCCGAAATTAATTAGGAAGAAAACAGTGATACGCCTGTGGAATGGAATGATTATGCTTGCGAGAAAATTTAAGGGCGCGAAAGTAATTTTAATACAAAATAAATGTTATTTCAATTAACATAAAATTCTGATTGAAATTCAATTTATTGTAAGAAATATTTGTATGGTCTGCTCATTAAATGCAGCTACAGTCTTGCAGTAAAAAGAAGTATGTGGAGTTATTTGATTTCCAAACACCAACACACATATTTACAAAAATAAACAAAATAAGTATTTCCAATTTATAAAGCTTCTTTTATTCTATTTTATTAACATTTTTAGATAATTAAAAATAATTAATTCATTATAATCATAACACAATGGCGGAATAATTATAGGAATTTTTATACAATGCAGTCTATAATTAATTAACTTAGTAAAATAATGTCGCAGTGCAGCGTTCTTAGAAAATTCTTTGAAACTTCGTGCATAAAGAATGAGAAATATGACAATAAGGGCAGCGCTTGCAGGCGGTATATAATAAAATATGATGATATATAGGAGATATTCCAGACTCTAGGATGGCAATAAACTAGCCTTAAATAGATAAGGACGTCAAGGGACTAGTATTTATTGCAAAACTATAATCGCTGTGAATATAAAATTTCATGAATTTGGCATACATTCATCGTAATTTTAAACATATGAATTTTTATTATGCTTAATTTTTATAAACGCAAATAAAAATAAACGAATTTAAAAGGTTTACCCGGCGCATCCACCATTAGTTGTTACTACATAAACCCAAATTTATGTTGCATTTTTTAACAAAAAGAGTAATGCTAAATAAAAACTGCTGTTTTCCTGTATTTTTATCATTTAATTTATTATTATAAAATGTGACATTAATATTGTTTTCTATTGTGAAATAAATTTTTAAACTTCAAGTAAGATTATATTTAAGGTTATATAACGTCGACATTACTTTAAGTTCTGAATGCAACGATTGCACCATAACTGCCACCCTTTTCTAGAAATACGTCGTCTGTTTGTCATAAAGGCGGCGTTTATTTTCCACATCCGGAAAAGGATGGGTCCGGTTATCTCCTGGTATGTTTAAAGCGACAATAAAAAAAACCGAAACGTTACGGAATAGAGTTTTACAGTTATATTTATGTGCGTGTCAAGACTGAAAAATAATATCGATAAAAATATACGACCGGCAATAAGTTAAAATCTCTATAAATAAAGATTTATTTTGACATGTGTACGTTGTTCTTTTATTAAGATTTATAGGCGGTTGCGTACATATTTTTATGTAAATTGACTTATTTTACACTTGCAATAATGTCTATAATGCCCAAGTCTTGTTCAAAGTTTGAGCAGACGTTAACCCCACCCTTTCCACCTATAACTTCGCGCGTCATAAATTTTATACCTCGAAAGTCCGGAATGGAACGCAAATCCCGCTAATCCTCAAACTTTTCAGATTTTCAGTGGTGGTCTGAATCGTACGTTCCGTGTAACTACACTCGTAACGTGAGTAGTATCCATTAAACTACTTCAAAGTTTTCAATAGTGTAATCACTGTTATATTAGATATGTATGTGTGTTTGTAGGTGGATTATGTTTAAATAATTGACTGAAAAAGTAACAAGTGAAATTAAGTCTAACGCTCTACCAACTAAGCCATCGAAGCATAGCGCATAGTGGTGTGAATTGTAATACATTCTTTGTTTCAAAGTGTTATCACAAGTATATAGTTGATTCCTAAGACATCTACATTGTTATACATGTTAATATATAATAATAATACTCAATACTTTGTCTGTATACAATTAATATTCAAGCTGAAATTAAGGTAGTACTTAAAAAAAAACATTTACGAAAATTATCTAATCCCAAATTATATGGAGTCTTGTTAAGATAATATAAGAAAAATATGATTTTTAAATATTAAAAATTATATTAACTTTATTCAAGTACCAATAAAAAAATAATACCACACACGTTGATTTATGCAATTTTAAATACAATGTATAAGTAATGATCAGTTATAAAGTTATAAAAGAAGTTTATGTTCCAAGCCGGATTTATTAAAAAATTTATAATATAACTCATAAAAAAATTTTTATTGATACTGTTGTATTTTTTATTATTATTTTAACGCGTGAAACTTCAATTACGGTCTTTTTTAATATAAGAATCCGAGAAAATGATCTGCGTAACGGTAATTTTTGCTCGGCACTTAAAATGGACCCTTTTACGCGCAGTTATCGCGCCTTTTTTTATGACCCTCATTTAAAAGGGAGGGCGAAGTATTGTCGCTTGAGGTTCGCGGAATTTTAAAAGAAAACAAATGTCAGGGAGGAAGAAATTGATTATGATTAATTATGACCTCTTAAATAATAATATTTTATTGTCTATATCAAATTTAACACTGATACTTGAAGAAATAACTAATGAAGTATTATTTAAAAATATAGGATCCTCAATTAAACATCCAAATAATGTCTTTTGCAAAGTTGGCATATTATCCCCTAGTTTAATCTGGCCGATAGATTACAAATTCTAAAATGATTGAGTGCCTATTAACATCACTTTCACCTTTTTGTTAAATTTTAATTCAGAATTCTTCAACAAAGTTATCCAAATAAAAAAGAAAAATTACTTGAAAAACAAGAAATAGTTAGAAAAAGCTATAAAGTCTTATAAAATTCTATCAGCCAAAAATGAAAATGAACCAGCTAGAAAAGCGTTAGAAGGCTAAAAATTTCTAAACCATGGAAGATAAAATTAAAATAAATCTGTTATTTTGATTGTTATAACAAAATTATCCCAATGAAGAAAAAAGATTCTAAAAACTTCAAAACAAAAAAGACAGTACGTTTAAATATTTAAAAAAAAACTGAAATAGAAATTGCTTGAAAAGCAAGAAGAAACTCCGAAACAAAAACTGCAAAATTTTAGAAGTTAATAAGAAAAATTACTTATTCATTTTAGAACCATTGAAAATCAAATTATGAAATAAATGATAAAAGAGATATTCGAACCTTTTAAATAAAAACCTTATAGAGAAATTTTATCAACCTCGAAGAAAATCTTGAATGTCAGAAAGAAATTGTTTTTATATATGAAAAAAATTCTATAAAAAACTAGAAATCTAAAAATCAAATTGCTTTAAAAGAATGAAAATGTAAGAAATAATTACCAAAATCTTCAAAATTTTAAAAAGAAACTGTGAAATAAAAAATATAAATAAACATAGTTTAGAAGAGAAATTTCTGGATTTATTTTACATTTTTAAAATTAAAATAAAACGGGAAAACTCTCGAAGAATATTAGAAATTCTCAAACAAATGAATAAAAATTTGTTCCCAAGTTTTAAACATCTAAATAATCAATTTTAGAACTTCCAAATAAGAAACTGGAAAATATTATACGTTTTAAAGCAAATTTTCTAAAATTAAGTTGAAATTCTTATAGATGGTTAGAAAATTTAAAAAATGGAAAAAAAAAACTGTTCTAAAATTTCGGTAACATCTGAAAGAGAAGTTCTAGAAACCTTGAAGAAAATTAGAATCCTGGATTAAAATTGTCTTGATATTAAAGAGAAATTGTTATGAAAATCTAGAAATCCAAAAAGAAATTATGTGAAAAGCAAGCAAGAGAATTCTTTGACAAATTGAATAATCAAAATTGTTCGAAATTTTAAAAGTATAGAAGAAAAACTATCTTGCTTTAAACTAAAAATTGCGATATAATTTTTTTTTATAACAATACCATAACAGTCATTCGAGGCCTAAATTTTAAATAATAAATGATTGTAAATACCTTTTATATATCACACACTTTTATTTTTATTGTGACTATAGCTTCAACAGATTTTCTGTCATTTTTATACTAAACTATAAGTGTGTGATATATAAAAGGTATTTACAATCATTTATTAATAAGAATGTATCACAAAGTAGAGGCCTCTACAAGTTTCTTGAATATTTTTATTTAAGATTCCCAAAATTTTTTATATTAATTGTCCCGATTTTTTTTCAAATTTCAAATATTTTTTAGATTTATTTTTGTGTTATACTTCTTAAATTTCTCATCTATCTTTTTCATTTAATCTATGGTGAAACAAAGAAAAGTAAGTGATTTAAGAAGTATAAAACAAAAGTGAATCTAAAGAAGATTTCAAGTTTAAAAAAAAAATCTGAATAATTATATAGAAAACTTTGCGAATCTTAAACAAAAATATTCAAGAAACTTAGATTTAGGCCTCGAATGACTGTTAAGGTAAAGTTATCAAAGAAAATTCTCGCAATTTGAAAAGAAAATGTAGAAAATTTTCAACAAATAAAAGTTGTCCATGAAATTTTTATAGAGATATAACTCGTTTAACACCTATTTATATATTCTCGATTAAAAATCTAAAAAAAAGTTGCTAGAAATGCAAAAAACAGCTTTAAACTCGCAAAATATTTCGGCATTTTGAAAAACTGGAAGAGAGATTTTAGAACAATCAAATTAAAAAAAATATATATATAGAAGTTTTAAAAGATAAATTGCTAGGTTATTTTAGAAAAGTTGTACAAAGAAAAACATAGACTAAGAATAACAAAGCAACTAAAAAAATTGAACCCTAGAACAACTTTTTCGAAATTTGGAAAAAAATGAAACTTTCGGTTTGAAAATGATACGTGAATGTATTGAAACCATTGGTCACCGTTTAAATAAATAACTGTTATACAAAACAAAGTAATTATTGTGTTTAATTTGTGATTAAAATGTATAACGAAGTAGAAGCCTCCATAGTCAATGAAAAAATGAAAACTCTTGAAAACTGTAAATGTTATAACAGTAACAGCTGATACTAAGTTCTTAAATAAGTAAAACAAAACGTGGGAATTAAAGAGGAATCCATATCAGAAATTGAACTTTTAGAACTCTGAAATAAAAATAGAACTATAAAAATTATAGAATTTTCGAACAG
Source organism: Ontholestes murinus (assembly GCA_963969525.1). Classification (NCBI taxonomy): domain Eukaryota; kingdom Metazoa; phylum Arthropoda; class Insecta; order Coleoptera; family Staphylinidae; genus Ontholestes; species Ontholestes murinus. The sequence continues at coordinate 68,344,120 of OZ018390.1, read as the reverse complement.
AAATTTCTCAAAATTATACTTGCTATTTAAAAAATAAATACATGATTTTTTTTTACAAAGATGTTACAATTAAAATAACACTACAATTAAAAAAGAAAAACTGAAAAATTGTAGAAGTCATGGAAAAGAAATTGCTAAATACTAATTTTAGAACTCTTGAAGTTAAAAAGTCTTAAGAAATGGAAGAAAAAATATTGAAGAATACTGGAAGAGAAATTCTAGTAACTTTGAAAAAAAACTCTGAGAATAAAGTGACTATGAATGTCATTTTTTTATACAAGATATCTAAAATAGAAGTTTTTGAAAAGCAAGATATTTTTGAAACTTCTTAAAATGTAAGAAAATATTGTAAAAATTTTGAACTGTGAAATAAAAATTAAATTTAGAAGTTTGAAAGAGAAATTTCTTGATAATTTAAGAGCCTTCGAAGGTGCTTATAAATTCGGTAAAAAATTGACGAAAACATATTCGATTCTCTTTTTAATCAAAAATAGAAAGTCGCAGACGATACTGCTTTAATAGTACATGCCCCCACCCTACAAAAAGCACTTACCACATTACAAGGGCTGATTGATACCATTCAGCTCTGGTTTGCAAAATGGAGAGTAACCATTAATCCTAATAAATCTCAACTCCTAATCCCTTTTCACCGTCCACAGAATTCTCCATTCCATATAATCATTAATAACCATCTTATTTTACCATCTCCCTCTTGCAAATACCTTGGAATAACCTTTGACCCCAAATTAACTTTTAAAACACACGCCCAAATCCTCAAAGCGAGTGTCAAGAAGAGAGCTCGGCATTTCAGAAGCCTCACTTATAAAAATCAAGGAATATCGACAAAAACTGCTGTACATATTTATAAGATGATCTGCCGACCTCTCCTTGACTACGCCGCTATCCTGTTCTATAAACCCCATCCTTCCGCTCTTAAAAGTATTCAGGTATCTGAACGATCAGCCCTTCGTACACTCACCAAAATTAGACATCCCCTTAACCCCTTACATAACCCATCCAACACCCTCCTGTACCAATTAACCAACCTAACTCCCATTGAACAACGCCTTACATTCCTTGCTCAAAAATTCGCCACTAACCCTAATACCATTGACATCCTTAACCACATGTGTATCCCTCGCAATCCTTTAATAACACCCCGATATAAATATCCAGAAATCACCATTCATCAGTACATTTCCGCATTTCATAATGACATTAGTGATCACGACGTTTGAAGAACAACCGACAGTTAATTCCGTTAGACATTAGCAATCATGACGTTTGTAAGACAGATAACTCCAGGCTGAAAGACCGCGGGTCGATAGCCGTTTGACAGGAAAAATAAATTATTATATAATTCCATTGTCATTTTGTTAATTATATGTAAATTATTTTCTTTTTTTCTGTAAATAAAGATGTTTATTATTATTAGAAAGTCTAGAATCTTTAAAGTAAATTTAGAATTATAGACAAAATTGTTTTAATCCAAAAAAGAAATCTTTATAAAAAAACTGAATATTTAAAAAAAATCTATAAATCAAGAAGAAATTATTAAAAAGGAAGAACAAAATAGAAGAAAAAAATCAGAACTGTAAAAATTAAAATAAGACTCAAACATTTTGTTTGGAAGAGAAATATCTAGATAATAGTAGAATTCTCAAAAACAATTCCAAAAACTCAGAAATCTTAAAGGAAAAAATTGCAAATGTAGAAGTCTACAAGAAAAATACCTTAACAAAATAAAATATAGAAATTCTCGTAATTTTTAAAAGAATTTTTCTACAAATAAATAAAAGTTGTTATAGACCAAATAACGATAACCAATTCTTCTTTATTTTAGAAGAATTTTAGAAGGTACTTTAAAAAATTGAATCAGCTACATAAATATTGAAAAGATGTAACTCTTGCAGCTTAAATTAAGCTAACTAAAAAACCTAAAACAAAATTATCTTAAGATGGATAAGAAATTCCATGAAAATAATTTTTTTAAAAAGAAATAGAACTTCTTTAAAAGTAAAACAAAATAATGTTTGAAATACCTGGAGAAGAAATTTTATAGCACTGTAATAGGAACAAAAAACTGGAACATTTTAGAAGCTTAGAAGACACCCATTTATTTGTCTTCTAAGCTTCTAAAATGGTTCAGAAACCAAGAAGATAATTTGAAGGGGAAATTCTAGAAACCAAGAGAATATTTATAACAAAATAAAATTGTCTCAATCTATAAAAGAAACTAAATAAAAATAAATCTGTATTGAATTGAAATTCATGAAAAATCAAAGATAAAAGCAAGAGCAAAAAATGTCTAAAAAGAAGATGAAGAATAATAATAATTATTATAATTATATACTGTAATACTACTATCAATAAAGATGTTTGTCTCTCTCTCTCTCTCTCTCTCTCTCTTTCTAGATGAAAAAATTTGTAAAATTTTGTAGAAAAATTTTAAATAAAAATAAAACTGTAAATATTAGAACCCACAAATGATTAAAGTTTCTTAAAAAATGAGAATAAATGGTTCCAAAATTTTTAGGAAATCTGAAAGAGAAATTCTAGAAACCTCGTGAGTAAATTCAAAATTCTAGAAAAATAAGTAAACTAGCGCTAAAAAACCACCAGTCGATAGCCAATGAAGAAAACAAGAAGAGAAGAAACATATGATACTATTTGTCTTATTATCAGATATAATACCATCTTCAAATTAAGATGTTTTATATATAAATATATCTTTAAAAAATTCTGTAATAAAAGACATACATCTAAAAAAAATTCTCAAAATATTGAAATTTTAAAGGCCTGGAAGAAATTTTAGAATTGTGAAATGAAAAGAAGACTCGAAAAGTTTAATTGATCGAAAGAGAAATTTTTGGATAATTTTAGAATCCTCGAAGATGGTTAAAAATTTATAAGGAAAGAGAGAAATACTATATATAAACAATAAAAAATCTTTGGAAAAAGATTTTTGCAATCTGGAAAATACATTTTTGGAAAAATCTAGAAGTACGAAAAAACCTGCTAAAAAGCAGAATAAGGCTAGAAATTCTTAATAAGGAAGATTAAATGTTTGAAAAATTTTAAAAAATCTGCAAGAGGTGATTTTTTTATTGCTATAACAAAAATTTTCCCAATGCATAAAAGAAATTTTTTAGAAAGACTAGAAATCTAAAAATTAAATTTCTTGAAAAGCCAGAAATAGAAATTCTTTAGAAACGTAAAATTTAACTTGCTCGAAATTTAACAAAAGTGGAGAAATATGTCTGAAAAATAAAAATTAAGCTGTAAAATTTTAAAACGTTGCAAGAGAAATCGTTGGATACATTTAGAACTCCTCGAGAATTTAGGAATCATAAAGAAAAATTTCGAGGAAATATAGTCGGTAAGAAAATTTGCTAAGCTGTTCTAAAAACGGTAAAAACATTAAATCAGGAAATGAGATTTCTGAAAAAATTTTAAAATTAAAAAAATTGCTAGAAAAGCAACTGGTTAAAAATGTAAAAAAAAGTGAAAAAAAATAAAAATTTGTAGGAAAATACTAGAAAATTTTGAATTCTAGACTAAAATGTAGCAGATATTTTCAGAGAATCTATAAACGTGAAAACAAAATGTCTCTAAAAGTTAAAATATAACTATAGATATTTGACACAGGCGTTTTATAACTCTTAAATTAAGATAAAAATAAATTCTAAAAATTACATCGCTTAACCTTTTCGTAAAGTTATGTTTAAAGATTTTTGTTTCAGAATTTCTTGCTGTACTTTTTCAGATTTCCTAAATATATAGGATGTTCTGAAAGTAAGGACGAATATTTAAGTTCTATAGAAGATTCAAAATTTATTGAAACTGTAATTTTTCTTTTATAAACATATTAAGTAACATCTCCCATTAATGTATGAAAAATTATATCCTCCATATGACCACGGAAGGCCGTTGATGACGCATAAGATAATTTTTTGGGGAGACTGTTCAGTCAACAGAGCAATTGTTTCATGGGATGTGTGGCATGTCACACCATCTTGTTGAAACCAGAAATCGTCATTTTCATCCACAACTGCAAAAAAACCAACCAGAAAGCTATTTCTGTAACTGTCGTCGTTCACAGTGACTTTTTATAACTTTGATTCGTTGCTTTCTTGTTATCTGTTCCATGGCGAAAATAAATATCAAACTACAATCCTCACCAAACAAAAGATATCAGGCTGCTAATGGAAAGAATAGCAAATATCAAATATAAAATAAGCACGACTGTCAAATGTCATATGACAAAATGGCGCCAAATTCAAATTAGTCTCTAATCTCATAGTACATCAATATCTCTTCCAGATTTTTAGTATTATATAGCTATATCTTTTTGAAATTGTAAGTTTTTGAGTCTGAATTATTTTGTATTTCTATTATTTACAGATTTATAGAATCTTTTAGCATTTATCAAAAGTTTATAGCTTTGTTTCATCAGTTTTTCAAGAAGTGTTGGATTTATTTTCTTTTAGATTTTTGATTAATCATAAATCTATAGAAATTGAAATTCATGTAAACTGCAAACATAGTAAAAATCAAAAATTTTAGTAAATGGTTAAAAAAGTCTTTTAGATCCTTTCCCCGAATAAAATTATTTCAGAAATTTATTTATTTATCCTTTACTTTGTTATACGCATTTTTTAAAGAATTTCGGATTTATTCAGGTTTCTATAGTTTAGCTGAAATATCCTTGCCAAATTGAGTTAATTATTTTCGTGGGTCCTATGATTATTCAGTAAAATTCATTAGTCACTTTTAGATTTTTTCAGATTTCTTGAATTATTTGAAAATTTTCTTCCAGGCATTTAGAATTTTCGAACAATGTTTTTCCAAATTGAAAAAATAAATTTTTCGATAGTTATTAAAGATTTTTGGTTTAATCTTTTAAGGATTATTTACAATTTCTAGCAATTGTACTTTCTTTGTAATTTTCTATTACTCTTGCCTCATTATATCTAAGTTTTTTCTTGTAATTTGCAAAATTTTTGAAAATTGTTCTTCCAGCTTTAAGAATCTTATATTTTATAGTACATAAATATTTCTGTAGATTTCCAGTCTTTTCTGACAATTCTTCAGAAGTACTTGATGTACTTTTTTCTACGTTTTGCATAATTGTTACAGTGTCAATGCCGATATCAAATAAAAATCTATATGTATGAATGATGAGGAAGGTCTGGTTTGCTTCTAATTAAGATATATCAGCTACTCCTGCCAAATGACTACGTGTTTTTGGTTAAATCGTAGAGTTTCTCAGCACCAGATAGACAACGCAGTCAGATTGTCGTGTGAAGTTTACAAAGTCAAGGTCATCAAACGTGCAGTATGAACGTTAAATTACCCTTTCATCGAATGTCACGATCTGCCTTACATAACAAAGCATCTAGTCAGACTCACTGTATCGTCAATATTGACTATACTGCCGATATCTCTGGGGATTTAAACGGACCCACTCTTACCTATAAGTTTAGGCACCATGGACGAAGATGAATAGAATCCACCCTCCAGTTACCTGATATGGAGAGAGGACCAAAGCTGTTAAAAGTTGCTCACCTTTAAGCTTTATTGTGGTTTTTTATAAACGTGATTTCTTAAGGATTTGTAATACGTAACAACATTTGGTTATAGGTTATACATTTTAAGATTACTAGGAAAATTTAGTAGTTTCATTATGTAAGTGAGAAAGAGTTAAAAATATATATTTACAAAGTGAACGGGTGGGTTAATTACTATGCTGACATTAAATCCACACAATTGTCCTTCGTGAATCATCGGAATTTATATTAAGTAAATTCCATATACGCTCCATTCAACCGCAAGAATTTTGTAATTAGCACTAACGCCGAGTGACAAGGCACCTAAACTCAATTGAATGAAAGCGTAACGTCACGAAAGTCCTAATATAGCCGGAGAGTACGTCTTATCTCTTTCGGGTTAAAAGCATCGTGAGTACGTACGAGAAGGGGGCAATAAACGAATTTGCTCGATTGAACGTCTCGCGCGCGCTGGAGGTTGAAGGCCCCCCGCTTTTATTCCACGCCGAAAGGGGGCGCGAGCGGCGGGGAATTATGCGGTGGAATGCTGGATGTCTTGGAGCGGAAAAGCTCCGGTGAGACCCGCGGGGCCGGTTTATTGGCCCTCCGTTCCTCAAAGACGTTTGTTTTTATGTGGGAAATTTTATATAAAAATTTACTAGCTGTACGAACAAACATTTGCGTCTATTGCCGACCGGCATGGAAACTGCCGCGTTTCTAGGAGAATCTCGAATAAAATAGAACTATGTTTTTAAATCCCAGTAGTAAAAATTTAAGGTATGGTGAAGGATTTATTCAGAAAATAATAGTATTATTGCAACCATTAACTAAATGAACTAGTTTTTATAAAAAAAAATTCTTAAAGTACAAGCTTAACTATGAAGTATCAGGTATTTAAAAAAAATAATTATTGTAATCATTGTTGTTCAACATTTCAAATATAATAAAATCAAAAGCTCAAAAGGGTAGTGCCACGCTAACTTCAAGCAACGCACACACATGTGCTATAACTGAAACTACTAATAGAAAATTAAATCCCAATGATGTACACTATTAAAATAACGCCAAAATTGTGGATCTATCGGATCAACTATCATCATATTATAATAGCTCATGAAAAACAATTAAGTGGTATACGAAAGTTTTTATTAATTTAATATGTGGAACGTGGGTAGCTAATGCTTGGTACATTCATCAGAAATGAGGAAATAAACAAATTGATTTATTAAAATTTAGATAACTTAAAAATGCACAAAGCATTTAGACCAAAAAATACCAACAAGTCAAAAACACTTTATTGAAGAATATGAAGGAATTGCAAAAAAAGCAATAAAAAGATGCACAGAGTGTTACAAAATAATATCTACACAGCAAGGTAGCACAATTGCTAATAAAGAAAAACCAAGAGAGTTATGACATTTTGCCCACAATGTAAAGGTCAACCTGCGATGTTTATTACATGTTTTAGTGGAATCTAAAAAGCTATTATTTGGAATTAATCTCGGATGTATTTTCACAAATGTAATGATAATTGTTAAATTTACAAAAGTAGTTTGCAAAATCTTCAGTTTGCTTTGAGAAAAGTGCAAATTTAATCGACGCCATTTGATGTTGGGTATAGCTACAAAAATTTACTAAAAATTCTCGCATTTTTAAAAACAAAATCCTAAAAAATAAAAAGAAATTACTAAAAATAAGGTTAAAATACCTTTAAAACGCCAGAAAAGTTTTTTTAATTAAAAAGAACAGTAAAAAATGGCAAAGAGCACAAGAAAACATCAGTAAACATCACATAAGAGCAGAATAGCAGAGAACATCACAGAACAGCAGAATAGCAGAGACGAGCGGAGAACAGCACAGTACAGCAGATAACATCAGAAAATAATAAAGAACATCAGAAAACAATAGAGAACATCAGAGAACATCAGAAAACAATAGAGAACATCAGAGAACATCAAAAGACAAAAGAGAACAAAAGAAAACCGAGGTGATCAGAAGAACAGAGAAGAGAACAGAAGGGAATATGACATCAGAGACTAGAGGAGAAGAGAAAAAACATCAGAGAAAAGAAGATATAACAGAAAACGTCGTCAGAAAACTTTGGAGAACAAAAAAAACTACAGGTCATAATAGCGCGATTCTTTTGTTTTACCAGTACAGAACAGCAGAGAACATCATTAGCAAAGAATAACATCAGAGAAGAGAAAATAACAGCAGAGAAAAGCAGAGAAGAGAAGATAATAGCAGAGAACCGCAGAGAATAGCATAGAACGTTAGGGAAGATCATAGAACAGGAGATAACATGAGAAAAATGAGAAAACAGAACATCAGAGTTCCTAAAAAATATCAGAGAACAGCATATAATACCAGAGAAGAGAAGAGATAAGCAGAGAACATTGAGAACAGCAAAAAATAGACAGAATAACAGAGAAGAGGACAGAAGAGAATATGACATCGGAGGCTAAAAACTACAGGTCATAATAGCACGAATCTTTTGTTTTACCAGTACAGAACAGCAGAGAACATCATATAGCAAAGAATAACTTCAGAGAAGAAAACAGAACAGAAGAGAAGAGCAGAGAAGAGAAGATAATTGCAGAGAAAGCTGAAAATATCAGAGAACGTTAGAGAAGAGCATAGAACAGCAGATAACATGAGAAAAATGAGAAAACAGAACATCAGAGTACCTAAGAAAATATCAGAGAACAGCATATTCCACCTACAACGGGGCAAGAAGATAAGTACTCCAAGCAATTAAGTTTACTCCATTTAAATGTTCAGTGTTTGAGAAATAAAACTGCATTGATGGAAGCACTTCTAATGGAACATAATAATAAATATGACTTTATTTGCCTGTGTGAGCACTGGCTTAGTGAGCAAGAATCCGCACAAATTAGCTTAAATAATTTTATTGTAAATTCACATTTCTCACGGAAAAACCATGTTCATGGTGGGGTAATTATCCTATCTAATAGCAAATATTTATGCACTGACCTTGATTTAGCCAAATATTGTATTGAACGTGATTGCGAAATTGCTGGTATATGTGTACGAAATATTAACTGCATAATTTTAACTGTGTACCGTTCACCTTTAGGTAATTTTAATGTGTTTTTAGATGTCCTGTCCAGAGTGTTTGAAAACCTTAACCTTTTAAAGCATGACGTTATATTAACAGGGGATTTTAATGTTCGGTTCAATGGCGAAGATCCACACAGGTATGAGTTATTTGATTTGCTAAATAGCTATGGATTGGATAGTAATTTTAGTCAACCAACGCGAAAACTCAATTGTCTCGATAACATCTTTACCAATGTGGACTTAAATGGAGTGTTCTCTGAGACAATCGAAACTGGATTTTCAGATCACTTGGCAGTCGTAACAACTTGGCGATGCAATAATTATAAACAGGTCAAATCAAAAACATTGTGTAAACCAATAACTTTGGAAGGAAAAATCAATTTTCATAATATCCTTCTAGATGAAAATTGGCAATTTTTATATAATAGTAGTTTAAGCTCTAGTCAAAAAACAACAAAATTTTATAATATACTAGAAAACGCATCTAATACTGCATTTCCTGTAAAATTAAAACAAATACCAACGAATAATAAATCAGAAATATACTGGTTTAATAATAATTTAAAATTCATGAGAGAAAATCTTAGGTTTATGAGTAGTGTCTGCCAACAAACCAAGAATCAAGAACATATTCAAATTAAAAACAAATATAAAACAAAGTATTTACATGCAATTAAAATGGCAAAAATTGAAGCAACTAGTAAATATATAAAAAATCATAAAAACCATCAAATGGCAATGTGGAAAATTATTAATAAAAATAAAGTAAAGTCCAATACTAATGAGTGCAATATAACAGCAAATGAGTTTAATACCTTTTTCATAAACGCACCAAAATCACTAACGCCATCACCGCAAGAATCGAATATTGATCCCATTGTTTTAATGTGTAGCGTAGAAAATCCTACATCAGTCCCGTCATATTTTAATTTTCGCGAGGTCACGATCAATGAAGTAAGGGAGGCCATCAATGGTCTAAAATCAAGTAAAAGCTTTGACATCTATGGATTAACAGCCAGCATGTTAAAAGACGAAAAAAATTCTATTATTATACCGTTAACTAAACTTTTTAACTATTGCATTAAAGATAAAATTTTTCCAGAAAATTTAAAAGTTGCAAAAATAATACCCATTTTTAAGAAAGGCAACCCAAATTGTCCATCAAATTATAGACCAATTAGTTTATTACCAATAATTTCGAAAATTTTTGAAAAATTACTGAAAAATCAGTTAATTCAATATCTAGAACTAAACAACATACTAAACAGACAACAATTTGGATTTAGAGAAGGCTTATCAACAACAGATGCCATCATACATTTCACTGACTGGGCCATTGAGTGCTTTGAAAGAGGCCAATATATAACCACTTCCTTTATTGATCTAACCAAAGCGTTTGACTGTGTATCACATGAAATACTCATTAGAAAACTGTATGCCCACAACATACATCCTGACAGCTGTAGGTTGCTCTCATCGTACCTTCGAGATAGAAAACAAGCTGTATTTTTTAAAAATTCTTACTCAAAAGTATTACTTAATAACATAGGTGTTCCTCAAGGGTCAATATTGGGACCAATATTATTTTTATTATATATTAATGACCTACCCAAACATGTAATAGATCGTAATATAGTATTATACGCGGATGACACCACTATAAGCACAAACGATTATAACCTGACATTATTAGAAGGGCGTCATGATTCCCTCATGTCAGAGGTATCAAAATGGTTTCGTAGTAACGAATTAACAATGAACACAGCCAAAACTCAGAAACTTTATTTTTCTGCGCAAACCAAGGCTAAAGCTATTCCAAATACCTCGGCAACAACATTTTTGGGAATAACGCTGGATAGCCACCTTAAATGGACACACCATGGCAATATACTAGCCAAAAAATTAACTTCCACCATTTTCTTATTACGCAATATGGCCAATACTTTAACTTGTGACGTGCTGAGGGTAGCGTATTATGCACTCTGCCAGTCACACATGGCGTATGGGTTACTGGTATGGGGTCATTCTCCAATTCTAAAGAGAATTTTTTCACTACAACGACTTTTATCTATTTGTATAGATTTATTTTATTCTCTATTAACTTTTATCTATAACTTTTAATCATATGTGTAAATATGTTTTGTTTAGTTACTTTTATATTTTATATTTTGGGTTTTACTTTTACTTTTATATTTATATTTTATATATGATTTAATCTATTATTTTATATTACTTAATTTCTTTTAAAATGTTTTACCAGTTGTTTTCGAGCATATACAACATCAGGCAATATCAATAAACACATTTAATTTGGCATTGATGTTTAAGAATATTTGCTATTAGAAGCATGCCTATGTAGACATATGATAAAGTATATTTGAAGATAACATATATTGTAAAATTATCTCTAGTTTACTAGCAATTAAGTATATTCGACGTTTGTAAAACTGTAGTTATGACAATAAAGATTACTATTACTATTACTATTACTATTACTATTACATAGAACACCAGAGAAGAAAAGAGAAAAGCAGAGAACATTAAGAACAGCAAAAAATAGCAGAGAACATCAGAGAATAGCAGAGAACAGCCCAAAATATTTAAGAACAGGAGAGAACAGCAGAGAACAGAAAAAAACATCAGAGAAAAGAAGAGATCATCAGAGGAGAATAGAGAACAGAAGGAACCAGAAGATAACAGAAGAGAACAGCACATAGGAGAAGAGCAGAAAACATCAGAGCAGAGAAGAGACAAACAGAGAACGTCCGAAAACCGCAGAGAAAAAAAAAACTACAGGCCATAGCGCGATTCTTTTGTTTTACCAACACAAAGCAGCAGAGAAGAGAAAAAAAACTACAGGTTATATTAGCGCGTTTGTTTGGTTTTGACAGCATAAAACACCAGAAAACATCAGATGCCAGAGAAAACATCAGAGAAGAGAAGAGAACAGCAGAAAAAAGCAGAGAACTACAGAGAACATAAGACAACAGCAGAAAACGTCAGAGCAACGAATAGAACAGCGTGGGATGGCAGAAAATAACCCAGAACAGCACAGAACAATACATAACAGCAGATAACACGAGAAAACAGAATATCAGAGAATAAAAGAAAACATCAGAAATGAGGAGGAGGAAAATAGTGAACAGCAGAGAGCAACAGAAAATAGACGCCATTTGATTTTGGCTTTAGCTACAAAAATTTACTAAAAATTCACCCATTTTTAAAAACAAAATCCTAGAAAATAAAAATAAAAATAACTAAAAATAAGGTTAAAATTCTTTTAAAACGTCATAAAAGTTTTTTTAAATTAAAAAATAGCAAAGAGCACAAGAGAACTGCAGAGAACATCAGTAAACATCACATAACAGGAGAATAGCAGAGAACATCACAGAACAGCAGAATAGCAGACACGAGCGGAGAACAGCACAGTACCGCAGATAACATCAGAAAACAACAAAAAACATAAGAGAACATCAGAAAATAATAGAGAACATCATAAAACCATAGAGAACGTCGGAGAACATCAAAGGACAAAAGAGAACAGAAGGAAACATAAAAGGACAATAGAAAACAAAAGAAAAAAGAAGTGAACAGAAGAAGAGAGAAGAGAACAGAAGATAATATAACATCAGAGACTAGAGGAGAAGAGAGAGAACACCAGAGAAAAGAAGATATAACAGAAAACGTCAGAAAACTTTGGATAACAGGAAAAACTACAAATCATAATAGCGCGATTCTTTTGTTTCACCAGTACAGAACAGTAGAGAACATCGTATAGCAGATAATAACATCAGAGAAGAGAAAAGAATAGCAGAGAAAAGCAGAGAAGAGAAGATAATAGCAGAGAACAGCAGAAAATAGCAGAGAACGTTAGAAAATAGCATAGAACAACAGATAACATGAGAAAAATGAGAAAACAGAACATCAGGGTACCTAAGAAAATACCAGAGAACAGCATAGAACATCAGAGAAGATAAGAGAAAAGCAGAGAACATTAAGAACAGAAAAAAATAGCAGAGAACATCAGAGAATAGCAGAGAACAGCACAGGACATTTAAGAACAGGAGAGAAAATTGAAAACAGCAAAGAACAGAAAAAAAAACATTAGAGAAAAGAAGAGATCATCAGAGGAAAACAGATAACAGAAGGAAACAGAAGATATCAGAAGAGAACAGAACATAGAAGAAAAGCAGAAAACATCAGAGAAGAGAAGAGACAAACAGAGAACATCCGAAAACCGCAAAGAGCACAAGCAAACTTCAGAGAACCTCAGTAAACATCACATAACAGCAGAATAGCAGAGAACATCACAGAACCGCAGAATAGCAGACACAGCACAGTACGGCAGATAACATCAGAAAATAACAAAGAAAATCAGAGAACATCAGAAAACAATAGAGAACATCAGAGAACATCAAAGGACAAAAGAGAACAGAAAAAAACATAAAAGGGCAAAAGAAAACAAAAGAAAACAGAAGTGAACAGAAGAACAGAGAAGAGAACAGAAGAGAATATGACATCAGAGACAAGAGGAGAAGAGAGAGAACATCAGAGAAAAGAAGATATAACAGAAAACGTCAGAAAACTTTGGAGAACAGAAAAAACTAGAGGTCATAATAGCGCGATTCTTTTGTTTTGCCAGTACAGAACAGCAAAGAACATCATAGAGCAGAGAATAACATCAGAGAAGAGAAAAGAACAGCAGATAAAAGCAGAGAAGAGAAGATAATAGCAGAGAACAGCAGAAAATAACAGAGATCGTTAGAGCAGAGCATAGAACAGCAGATAACATGAGAAAAATGAGAAAACAGAACATCAGAGTACCTAAGAAAATATCAGAGAACAGCATAGAACACCAGAGAAGAGAAGAGAAAAGCAGAGAACATTAAGAACAACAAAAATAGCAGAGAATAGCAGAGAACAGCACAGATTATTTAAGAACAGGAGAGAACATTGAGAACAAAAAAAAAACATTAGAGAATAGAAAAGATCATCACAAGGAAACAAAAGAGAAGAGAACATAGGAGAAGAGCAGAAAACATCAGAGAAGAAAAGAGACAAACAGAGAACGTCCGAAAACCGCAGAGAACAGAAAAAAAACTACAGGCCATAGCGCGATTCTTTTGTTTTACCAACACAAAACAGCAGAGAAGAGAAAAAAAACTACAGGTTATATTAGCGCGTTTGTTTGGTTTTGCCAGCATAAAACACCAGAAAACATCAGATGCCAGAGAAAACATCAGAGAAGAGAAGAGAACAGCAGAAAAAAGCAGAGAACTACAGAGAACACATGACAACAGCAGAAAACGTCAGAGCAACGAATAGAATAGCGTGGGATTGCAGAAAATAACAGAGAACAGCACAGAACAACACAGCACAGCAGATAACACGAGAAAACAGAATATCAGACAATAAAAAAAAACATCAGAAATGAGAAGAGGAAAATAGAGAACAGCAGAGAGCAGCAGAAAATAGACGCCATTTGATTTTGGGTATAGCTACAAAAATTTACTAAAAATTCACCCATTTTTAAAAACAAAATCCTAGAAAATAAAAAAAAATACTAAAAATAAGGTTAAAATTCCTCTAAAACGTCAGAAAAGTTTTTTTAATTAAAAATAACAGTAAAAAATAGCAAAGAGAACTGCAGAGAACATCAGTAAACATCACATAACAGCAGAATAGCAGAGAACATCAGAAAACAACAAAGAACATCAGAGATTATCAGAAAACAATAGAGAACATCAGAGAACATCAGAAAACAATAGAGAACATCAGAGAACATCAAAGGACAAAAGAGAACAAAAGAAAAAAGAAGTGAACAGAAGAACAGAGACGAGAACAGTAGAGAATATGACGTCAGAGACTAGAGGAGAAGAGAGAGAACGTCAGAAAACATTGGAGAATAGAAAAAACTACAGATCATAATAACGCGATTCTTTTGTTTTACCAGTACAGAACAGTAGAGAACATCATATAGCAGAGAATAACATCAGAGAAGAGAAAAGAACAGTAGAGAAAAGCAGAGAAGAGAAGAAAAAGCAGAGAACGTTAGAGAAGAGCATATAACAGCAGATAACATGAGAAAAATGAGAAAACAGAACATCAGAGTACCTAAGAAAATATCAGAGAACAGCTTAGAACACCAGAGAAGAGAAGAGAAAAGCAGAGAATATTAAGAACAGCAAAAAATAGCAGAGAACATCAGAGAATAGCAGAGAACAGCACAAAACATTTAAGAACAGGAGAGAACAGCAGAGAACAGAAAAAAAACATCAGAGAAAAGAAGAGATCATCAGAGGAAAACAGAGAACAGAAGGAAACAGAAGATAACAGAAGAGAAGAGAACATAGGAGAAGAGCAAAAAACATCAGAAAAGATAAGAGACAAACAGAGAACGTCTGATAATCACAGAGAACAGAAAAAAACTACAGGCGATAGCGCGATTCTTTTGTTTTACCAACACAAAACGGCAAAGAAGAGAGAAAAAAATCTACAGGTTATATTAGCGCGTTTGTTTGGTTTTGCCAGCATAAAACACCAGAAAACATCAGATGCCAGAGAAAACATCAGAGAAGAGAAGAGAACAGCAGAAAAAAACAGAGAACTACAGAGAACAGAAGACAACAGCAGAAAACGTCAGAACAGCGAATAGAACAGCGTGGGATGGCAGAAAATAAGAGAGAACAGCACAGAACAACACATAACAGAAGATAACACGAGAAAACAGAATATCAGACAATAAAAGAAAACATCAGAAATGAGAAGAGGAAAATAGAGAACAGCAGAGAGCAACAGAAAATAGATGCCATTTAAATTTGGGTATAGCTACAAACATATACTAAACATTCTATCATTTTTAAAAACAAAATCCTAGAAAATAAAAATAAATAACTAAAAATAAGGTTAAAATTCCTTTAAAACGTCAGAAAAGTTTTTTTAAATGTAAAAGAACAGTAAAAAAATAGCAAAGATCACAAGAGAACTGCATAGAACATCAGTAAACATCACATAACAGCAGAATAGCAGAGACGAGCGGAGAACAGCACAGTAGAGCAGATAACATCAGAAAATAACACAGAACATCAGAGAACATCAGAAAACAAAAGAGAACATCAGATAACCTCAGAAAACAATAGAGAACGTCAGAGAACATCAAAGGACAAAAGAGAACAGAAAAAACATAAAAGGACAAAAGAAAACAAAAGAAAACAGAAGTGAACAGAAGGACAGAGAAGAGGACAGAAGAGAATATGACATCAGAGACTAGAGAAGAAGAGAAAAAGAAGATATAACAGAAAACGTCAGAAAACTTTGGAGAACAGAAAAACTACAGGTCATAATAGCGCGACTCTTTTGTTTTACCAGTACAGAACAGCAGAGAACATTATATAGCAGAGAATAACATCAGAGAAGAGAAAAGAACAGCAGAGAAAAGCAGAGAAGAGAAAATAATAGCAGAGAACAGTAGAAAATAGCGGAGAACGTTAGAGAAGAGCATAGAACAGGAGATAACATGAGAAAAATGAGAAAACAGAACATCAGAGTACCTAAGAAAATATCAGAGAACAGCGTAGAACACTAGAGAAGAGAAGAGAAAAGCAGAGAAGATTAAGAACAGCAAAAAAATAGCAGAGAACATCAGAGAAGAGAAGAGACAAACAGAGAACATCCGAAAACCGCAAAGAGCACAAGCAAACTTCAGAGAACTACAGAGAACAGAAGACAACAGCAGAAAACGTCAGAGCAACGAATAGAACAGCGTGGGATGACAGAAAATAACAGAGAACAGAAGAGAACAACACGTAACAGCAGATAACACGAGAAAACAGAAAATAGCATAGAACAACAGATAACATGAGAAAAATGAGAAAACATAACATCAGAGTACCTAAGAAAATACCAGAGAACAGTATAGAACATCAGAGAAGAGAAGAGAAAAGCAGAGAACATTAAGAACAGCAAAAAATAGCAGAGAACATCAGAGAATAGCAGAGACCAGCACAGGACATTTAAGAACAGGAGAGAAAATTGAAAACAGCAAAGAACAGAAAAAAAAACAATAGAGAAAAGAAGAGATCATCAGAGGAAAACAGAGAACAGAAGGAAACAGAAGATATCAGAAGAGAACAGAACATAGAAGAAAAGCAGAAAACATCAGAGAAGAGAAGAGACAAACAGAGAACATCCGAAAACCGCAAAGAGCACAAGCAAACTTCAGAGAACCTCAGTAAACATCACATAACAGCAGAATAGCAGAGAACATCACAGAACAGCAGAATAGCAGACACAGCACAGTACAGCAGATAACATCAGAAAATAACAAAGAAAATCAGAAAACAATAGAGAACATCAGAGAACATCAAAGGACAAAAGGGAACAGAAAAAAACATAAAAGGGCAAAAGAAAACAAAAGAAAACAGAAGTGAACAAAATAACAGAGAAGAGAACAGAAGAGAATATGACATCAGAGACTAGAGGAGAAGGGAGAGAACATCAGAGAAAAGAAGATATAACAGAAAACGTCAGAAAACTTTGCAGAACAGAAAAAACTACAGGTCATAATAGCGCGATTCTTTTGTTTTACCAGTACAGAACAGCAGAGAACATCATATAGCAAAGATTAACATCAGAGAAGAGAAAATAACAGCAGAAAATAAAATATAATAGTAGAGAACAGCAGAAAATAGCAGAGAACATTAGAGAAGAGCATATAACAGCAGATAACCTGAGAAAAATGAGAAAACAGAACATCAGAGTACCTAAGAAAATATCAGAGAACAGCATAGAACACCAGAGAAGAGAAGAGAAAAGCAGAGAACATTAAGAACGGCAAAAAATAGCAGAGAAAAAATAGAATAGCAGAGAACAGCACAGAACATTTAAGAACAGGAGAGAACATTGAGAACAGAAAAAAACATAGGAGAAAAAAAGAGATCATCAGAGGAAAACAGAGAACAGAAGAAAAGAGAACAGAACATAGGAGAACAGCAGAAAAAAGTAGAAAGCTCCAGAAAACAGAAGAAAACAGCAGAAAACGTCACAGCAACGAATACAACAGTGTAGGATGGCAGAAAATAACAGAGAATAGCACAGAACAACACAGAACAGCAGATAATACGAGAAAACAGAATATCAGATAGTAAAAGAAAACACCAGAAATGAAAAGAGGAAAATAGACAACTGCAGAGAGCAGCAGAAAATAGCAGATAAGATCAAAGAAGAGCAGAGAACAGCAGAGAATAGGAGAAAGTAGCACAGAACAACACAGAACAACAAAGAACAGCAATTAACATCAGAGAACATTGCTAACAGCGGGGAACAGAAATCAGAGAACAGAATAAAACAGAAAAGAACAGAAGAGAACAGAAGAAAATAGTATTTAAGTTATTCATTTAAGTTTTAATGCTAATTTTACTCTGAAATTGGTCTTTTGGTTGTTGGGTAAAATTAAATAAATAAATAAATATAACATCAGAAAACAGAGGAGAAGAGCAAAGAACATCAGAGAAGAAAGTAGAAAAATAAAAAACAGAGAACGTCCAAAAATGCGGAAAACAGAAAAACTAGAGGCCATAACGCGTTTCTTTCGTTTTATCAGCACAGAATATCAGAACATCAGGTGACAGAGAAGAGAAGAGGACATTAGAGAACATCAGAAAAGCTTATTGGATTCTAAAGATAAATTATTTGAAATTAATGTCATATTTTTCTCACATTTAACAACCAGTTTTCTTTTTCAAAATTTTTAATCAACGCCATTTTGATTTAAGTATATCCCCAAAGATTTCTGTCAGTGGATTCTAAAGATCCATTATTTGGTATTATTCTCTCAAATATTTTCTCACATTTAATAATAATTGTTGAATTTTTTGAGTTATTTTGAGGTTTGTAAATTATATTCACAACGCTTCGATGGCCTTTCTGCCAACTATTTCAAGTGTTTACTCTTGTGTGTTCAGTATTCAGTAATACCTTTAACACAAAAGAAAAAGATAGCAGAGAGACCATTGAAACATTGTGAATATAATTTACATTCCGAAAACCATAGAAATAATCAGTGGCGTACCAAAAGCGTAACAATTCGTGTACCACCGGTGTTAAAGGACTAATTCGTTACTCTAAATCACCATTCATTGTATCCCAATGGTGAATGGTACCGGTCACCCATCCAACTACTGACCCGAACCACTTCAATTCGGTGCCGTAACCGAATGCGCCACCAACAGCGTGTTTTATTTTCATATTTATCGGTAAATAACGTATTTTTTTCTAATTGCACAACAGTATTCGTATGAATATGTTTAATTACAATTGAATCAATACGATTCCTAGAATCCACAAGTTCATGTTTAATAAACCGCCAAGTTAATTAAATCACTGACACTAATAATTAATCTGCCATTATTTAGGATTCCAATATAAATAAACACGGTATGTGTGTTGAAATTAACTGTCACGTCATGGCGTATATTGAAAATTTCAGGGCTTTCCTCCCTGGATACTGTTTAATTATTCATTATCCGTTCCTAATTAAATTATTAATGCATTATTGAGCGTATATGAAAATTATTATTTTGCACAACTTACGTTCTTTCCTCTCCTGCCATTTCTTCTCCTTACGTTCACGCTTCTTCCATTTGTGCTCGCTGGTCTTCCTCTTCTCTTAGGAATTCTCCATCCACTCCTTTAGGACTTCAGACTCCGGCTTGAAATTTGTGCTCGCTGGTCTTCCTCTTCTCTTAGGCCTTCTCCATCCACTCCTTTAGTACTTCAGACTTAAGCTTGAAATTTGTGTTTGCTGGTCTTCCCCTTCTCTTAGACCTTCTCCATCCATTCCTTTAGGTCTTCAGACTCCAGCTTGAAATTTGTGCTCGCTGGTCATCATCTTCTCTTAGGCCATCTCCATTCACTCCTTGAGGACTTCAGACTACGGCTTGAACTTTGGAGTGAACTTTGGAGTGACGGTGTGGAGCGATGTATTTTCCTTCAAGGTGGACTTTCTCACCTCGAAGGGTTTTTTCTTGCACTGCTTGTTCGGTAAGACGAAGGCGGAAGCTGTTGCGTTGAAAGCACATTTTTTCACGTATCTGGGTCATCGCTTTGTACATTTTGCGATTTCTAGTAGGCTCTACCAGTTTTTGATTTTTACCCCGTTCTCCTCGCTAGGCTAAGTCGGATGGGCCATCTTCTTGATCCGTTTTGAAACCACGTACTTCTTCGTCTTGTTGCTTATCATCATAATAAATTACCAATTCTGCGATGGATTAAAATGCGGGTCCAGGTATTTGTTCCTCGACCACGATTACTTTCTTCCTCATCTTGTACCTCAAAGTTTTTGACTTGATAGTCAAACCTTTACGATTACCTATTCCGATATCTTCTCTTGTTTGTGCAATAATTTCTATTCTCGGAAAGAGTTTGGTCGGCCTTATATTCCTGCCTATATTTATTTTGTGTTCTTTTGGGAAAGATCTAGGTACAAATCTCCTCACTGTTTTTCTCAATTTTGTTATATATTTTAAAATCTTCAGACAATAGTAAAAAATCAATGTTAGGAAAGGCAAAAAATAATTATTCTAGAAACAGATATAAAGTAAAACAAATTGATGAACTTGGTGGAGGAATTAAGGTTAAAAGTCAACAAAAAACAATTATTCAAATAATAAATATATATTTGAATAACGCCGAATTCATTTAAATGTATATGTAGAGCGATTATAAAACTATAAAAGTACCTAAACGGGCATTTCGAACTCGTATAAGCTGCGCAGTTTGTTTTCATCCCCATGCATGTATGTATTTAGGGGAGAGTATAAAACTTTATAATTCGCATTATCATTATTCCGCAGTCGGCTGCTGTTGCTGCTGCTGCTGCTGAAGTTCCGCCGAGTGTCGCTTTATGTTATTGTATTTTACAAAACGCCACGCGAGATTATTATTGCTTCATATTATCGAGTGGAAACGCGTTCAAAGGCGAAATTCCGATTGTTAGTTTGCACATGGGACTAATTAATTCCCGAAGTGTAAAGTTAGTTCCGCCGCTACCCAGTTTTGACTAATTGAACGTACATGACGCGAATTCGGATGTGAAATTGATTTTACATCTACTGCAATTGGTATAATCGCCGAGCTAAGAAAAAGATAATATTTAATACATCTAAATATTACTAGGTCAACGTAAATAAACCATTAATTTACGTCCTTATCCTTATCCTTTTTTACGCACGTGTAGGAAACCCATTTGTGTCTTGTAGTAATCAATCATCCGTTGAAAAGATGACTCCTTTCGGGGTCCAACGTCCGTGCCTTTTTAACCCTTTAACGTTCGAATATCACACAGAGTTCCAAAGGGTGGTAATACTAAACGACATTGAGACTTTTTCCATTTTATAAATTCTATCGCACCTTTGCTGTCTTTCTAAGAAAGTTCAATTTTGCTTTTAAATATTCAAAATATTTCTGGAGAAAGCCTCATCCATTCGATAACATTTTCTGTATGTTTTAAAATCTTAGTAAGAATATTTACTTATCATTTATTGTTTAATTTACAAAAGCCTCGTAAATGATTTGATACACGACAAAAACCATTGGCAAAATAATAAAATCTGAGCTTCAATTAAATGGACAGTATTTTTGAGAAGATATTAGTATTCTAGTATCTTAATAATTGCAAATCTAAAAGCTCTTATATATCAGTAACATATTTTAAGTCATAAACATTGTTGTTATAAATATCTGCTGCAATATCTCTTGCAACTCTTGGTAAACCAGTTAGGTTTTTGTATGGGGAAACACCTTCAGGACTTTTAGGAAGGATAATTGGTGTTAAAAGGCACTCTTTTTAAACATTGTTTTGAAGATGAATTTTTAAACTCACCCTTTTTCCATTTGTTATATTCGGATTTCGCAGCATTATTAAAATCTCTTGTTATTTTCCACAGCTGTAGATTTCGTGTCTTGTCATGAGTGATCAAATCAACTCATCTGATTTAATATTTTTAATTTGACGAAGAAGGAATGTTGAGCAGCAGAGTTTTAAAACTTTTGATCTTGTTATCGTTGTTTTATTTGTTGAAAATTTTCTAGAAACTTAATTTTTATTCTAGAATTGCATAAGTATATTTGTTTTAAAGATTCCTAGAATTTTCCATGAGATTTCTAAAATTATCTTTTAAACTTCTAAAATTAAATAAAACAAAAGTGTTTTATTTAATTTTAATCAAAATGTACCAAGAAGTAAACGCCGAAAGCATTCGAGAATAAACTTCTAAAATTTTTAGTTTCCCTATATAGTATATATAGGGGGACTATTGTTTTCGTGATTTTTTTTTTTCAAAATTTTTTTTTGCGGAAATATCCGTTTTGGGGTCCCCTGAACCCAAAACACTAATTTCTAGAAAAAAAATTTTTGTGTCTGTGTGTGTGTCTGTCTGTGTGTCTGTCGGTGGGCGCTGTATCTCAAAAACGAATAATCTGTTTAAGATGAAACTTTAAACTTAAGGTTTTATCGTTAAAAACTGGAACTGAAAAGCTTTTGGTAAACATTCATAAACCGGAAGTGGGTGTTTACTCGAGGCGTTTTTTGGTTTTTTAGTCATATTTTTCTAAATATGAAATATTTTTAAAAACGGTTCAAACAAAAGTTAAAGGGAATAATAAACTGAACAAGTTTTATTTGAACATATTTTTCATATAATTCTTAACTTTCGAGAAAAAAAATAAAAATTGAATATTTTGACATTTTTTGAAAATTAGTAATAAACTATTGGAGTTACGTAAAAGTTACATAAAAAGAAATTGTAGAGAATTTAAAATTGAATAAATTATTAAGAATAACTTTTTTGCGTAAACCTCATAGTTTTCGAGAAAAATATAGGGAAACTACTATGATGGCCACATCACCATTTTTACTTTCCCTATACACGTAGTATATAGGGGGAGTATTGTTTTCGTGATTTTTTTTTGAAAAATTTTTTTTGCGGAAATATCCGTTTTGGGACCCCCTGAGCCCAAAACACTAATTTCTGGAAAAAAAAATTCTGTGTCTGTGTGTGTGTGTGTCTGTCTGTGTGTCTGTCGGTGGGCGCTGTATCTCAAAAACGAATAATCTGTCTGAGATGAAACTTCAAACATAAGGTTTTATCGTTAAAAACTGGAACTGAAAAGCTTTTGGTAAGTAAACATTCATAGACCAGAAGTGGATGTTTACTCGAGGCGTTTTTTTGTTTTTTCGTTTTATTTTTCTAAATATGAATAATTTTAAAAAACGGTTCAAGCAAAAGTTAAAGGTAATAAAAAACTGAACAAGTTTTATTCGAACATATTTTTCATAAAATTCGTAACTTTTGAGAAAATAAATGAAAATTGAAAATTTTGACATTTATTGCCAATTGCTAATAAACTGTCAGAGTTACATGAAACATGCATTACAAATAATTATAGAGAATTCAATGGTGAACAAATCATTAAGAATAGCTTTTTTGCGTAAAAATTATAGTTTTTGAGTAAAATATAGGGAAAGTACTATGATGGCCACATCACCATTTTTTTGTTTTTTGGTGATATTTTTCTAAATATGAAAAATTTTAAAAAACGATTCAAACAAAAGTTAAAGAGAATAAAAAACTGAACAAGTTTTATTTAAACATATTTTTCATAAAATTATTAACTTTTGAGAAAAAAAAATAAAAAATGAAAATTTAGACATTTTTTGCCAATTGCTAATTATCTATTGGAGTTACATGAATTTTATATAACAAATAATTGTAGAGAATTAAAAAGTGAATAAATTATTAAGAATAGCCTTTGTGCGTAAATCTCATAGTTTTCGAGAAAAATATAGGGAAAGTACTATGATGGCCACATCACCATTTTTCAGTTTATTTTAGTGTTCAAAGATTTTCCTTCCAAATTTTCAAAACTTCCAATTAATTCTTTCTGTTTGTTAATTTTTTCAAATTTTTAGAGATTTCTTCTAAATATCGAGACATTATTGTTGTAGGACTTTTAAATTTTCTAAAATATTTCTAAATAACTCTTTGAGATATTTTAAATTTAACTTTTTTCTTTATTTGAGAAGCTCTTCAAACAATTTTTTTAATTGTTTTTTTTTCTAAATTCCAATAATGATAATCGAGGTTTATACGACTTAGCTTAAAGAAGAATTCAAGATGTTCCGTACCCTAAAGTTAATGCCTCCATAATTAAAATTTAAAGAAGAATTTGTGATCGTTAATGTATCTATTACAAATTTTCTCTGTCCAAAATTTTCTAAGAATTTCCTCGAAAACCATGAAATTAATACTAAAACGTGGAATTGATAGTATATTTCAGAAACTTCGAAAAACTGGAAGAAAATTAATACCTTAGATGATTTTAAATAAAAGCTTAAACACTTCTAGAGGAATTAATGAAATTAGAAAAAATCTGAAATTTTCTAAAACGTTAAATAAAAATTTCTGATAAATCTTAACACACTTGACAAAAATTATATAAATTTGAAAAACCCATCATTGGAAAAAATTCTAAATGCTTTTAACATAAAATCGAAAAAAAGTTTGCAGAAAATATAGAGTGAAAGATAAATAGATAAATTTCAGGAAAATGTGGATAAAATAAAGCAACAAATTATGACAATTTCAAGAAATGTAAAAGAAAAAATTTGTAGCATAGTAAATAGTTCTAAAAATGGATGAAATGTTTGGAAAATCAAATAACAAATTGCTAAAATATTCTACGATCTGCAACAAAATTTGCTAAATAATTTACACCCTCGAAGAAAATTTTTGCAATTTCGAAAACACATGAAATCTGTAAAAAAAATTGCTGTTCCTTCCTGTTTCATTTTACTTTTTATTCCTATTTTATTTTTTATGGCATTATTTTTCTATTTTCCTCTATATTTTTCGAATCTAAAATGTTTCTGGTATTTTTCAAAATATCTTGTTTTACTTAACTTTCTTATTATTCATATTCAATAAGAGATTTAATTACTACATCAACATTGTTTTCCAGATTTCTAAAATTGTTCAATAATGCCTTTTTCAACTTTGGCAAATGTTTTCTGACGGTGTGAATTATTTATTACTGATAAATTACTGATAGTTTATCTAATTGGTTAAGTATTTTGTAACATTGTTTAAAATTTAATGAACTATTTAGAACATTCGAAAAAATATTAAGCAGAAAATGAAAGACCTTAACCTAAAATAGCAAAGTTATACAATATTTATTTATATATTTTTATTTTTGATCTTTCTTAATGAATATATATGAAGTTAATTTCAAAAAACATACGTAAAATGTTGTACTGAAGAAGCACAGACGAAATTCACAATAACAAATTATGTCCTTCCACTCAAACCTTTCTTGCACTAAGATGTTGGGACAATGGAAATAAAAAGCAACAATCTAAATAGATACGTTTGAATACGACCAACCTGAACCAATTTTTTTGGACAATTTGAGGCTTGTACATCAGCAAATAGAAAACATAAGGACAAGGCTATAGCACTGAAAATATGAGGATGCATTATATGTTTTTCAGAACATTTTGCAAAGTGGAATGAACGATGCTCATTTAGTTTGTTGGCCAGATGTCCTTCGTCGCATTTTAAACAAATTGATTGTATTTGATATTGGTGCTGACAGATTAATGATCATGTAAACATATTTCAAACATATGGAAACACATAAAATAAATCCCTGGAAAAAAGGAATTGATATCTTTTTTTATTTATTCTTTATTAACGGTGGGCCATTACAAGGAGACACAAAGTCAAGTATATAGAATATAAATTCCAAATTAAAACGACAATATGACAAAACTATTACGATGAAATATTTTACTTTAAATAAGTAAATAACTTTAATAAGAATTATTAAAAGAAAAGTTTCTGAAAAAATTATATAAACTGATAAAGAAATTCTCGAAATCTGAAATTCTAGATAATCTTAGGTCACCTCCGAA
Organism: Ontholestes murinus; assembly: GCA_963969525.1. Lineage (NCBI taxonomy): Eukaryota > Metazoa > Arthropoda > Insecta > Coleoptera > Staphylinidae > Ontholestes > Ontholestes murinus. The sequence continues at coordinate 68,318,518 of OZ018390.1, read as the reverse complement.
AAATGTATGTCAATTTAAATAAATGTTTTGGAAAGTTATAGAAATCTGAAAAAAAAAGTTCTTGATTAATTCAAATTTATAAAAAAAATTCGAGAGAATTCGAAGTGAGGAAAAACAAGGATAAAGCAACAAATTATGACAAACTCTATCTAAATCTATAAGAAAAATTGCTTAAAATAGTATTGACGAATGTTACTGTAAACTCTGATGAAATAAGGAAAGAAATGCGGGAATAGTTCTAATCAAGTGTTTAGACTATTCCAAATAATACGAATCTGGTAATAAAGATGTTTATTAAACAAAAAAAAGGCAAACATTTAAAAAAAGTTAGAAAAAATAGACGTAAGACAAGGCTAAAGAATTTACCTAAGGATGCATGTTTTAAGGAAAGAATTACAAAATGGATTGGACTTAGACACTTAAAAATGGAATTTCACCAAGTTACAGCCCTTTCAATCCAATTTTTAGAAATAACTACTGCCGTCTACGATAACTTATTTAGAATATTTAGATAACAAAAATGTTAGATTTTCAAATTGGTTTTATTGTAAACACTACATATGTGTTTCGCCACACTGTGGCTTCTTCAGGTGAAGAATATATTTTCTTAAGTGTGGCGAAACATATGTAGTGTTTACAATAAAACCAATTTGAAAATTTAACAGTTTTGTTATCTAAATAGTGAATATGGATTTTCAACATTTAAGTGCCTCAATAATCAATCAACTTATTTAGATCTACTTTGTTGCGTTCCAGATAGAAAAGGAAAATTTTAAATGTAAAACATATGAAATAAATACTGAAAAAGAGAAAGTAATGTAAATTTTAAAAATATTGTATTCCGAAAGAGAAAATTCTAGAAATATAAAAGAAAAATTTTTGAAAAATTTTAGAAAACTTTTACAATTTAATACATTATAGAAAAATTTCGATATGATAGAGCAATAATGATCAAAATTTCCAGTTAGGAGTAGTAAACAATTTTCGAAGAATTAATGAAAATATCTCAAAATCCAAACTAAAAACCTACGGTCGATAGCCAAAAAATGAAGAACGAATTGTAATTATAATTGTTTTGTCTATTATTGTAATACTATCTTCAATAAAAACAATTCAAAATATTTGTAAAGCTTCGTAAAGATTTTAATAAAAATAATATTTAAAATTTATATGAAATCAAATTTTCATATATTAATTAATTAAATATCTTTAAAAAAAATCTTCAAAAGTGCGACAAACTATGATGGAAACTTCAGATAAATAGAAAGTAATGCGGAAAATTTTATAGATCTGCAAGAAAGTATGGTGTCTATTTTATACTTTCATAGAACATTCTCACAATTAAATAAAAAGACATTTTAGAAATCAAAAATCTCTAAGGAAATAAAATAAATGGGTTGAACGACCACCGATCGATAGCCATGGAGAAGAAGAACAACTATATCAGAATTTATTTTATTTTATCCATTACATGTATTAGATTTTATTTTTTATGTAAATAAAGATGTTTAGTGGTAGTAGTAAAATAAATGCTTGAAAAGGGAAATTGATAAAAAATTCAAGAAACATCTTAAGGTAAACAGGTTACTCTAGGCCGAATAGTAGCGCAATGCTGGCCTATTTCAAAACTTCGAAAATCGGACAATGCAATGCTGATGCTTATTTATTATCTTTATCGATGGCGATTAATATTTTCTTAATTTTCTAACATGAAAAACTTTGGAAATTTCAAAGGGTAATTCTTAACATTCTTAGAAATCTCTTGCAGTTTGATAGATTCCAGAAATGACGGTGAAAATTTCCAGCTAGAATTAGTTAATAATTTAAGTTTAAACTAAAAATAATAACAATTATCTGTAAAACAAACCAAGTGATTTTCAGTTTAAACGAAAAAATGTTTTACCACAGGTTAAATGCGCAATTAATTAAATATGTAGTTTTCAATTTCTCAAATTCTCAAAAAATTTAATTTTTTTAATAAATAAAGTATATTTTTAAGTAAAAAGTTACGTTTTTGAAGAACATTTTCGCTAAAGAGGCATAACTGAACAATTAAAAATTCTAGAAACGAATTAAATTGTTCGTAATCGGAAAAGGGAAATTCTAAAAATCTGGAAAAAATATTGAAAAATTTGACTGATTAATTTAATAAATTCCGGAAAACTTCGATTCTATTATAATAATAATAATAATAATAATAATAATAATAATATTTATTGCCCAACAGACCAGTGTCCAATTACAGAGCAATATCTTACATACAAAGAATCTTAAAGTTATACTTAATACTAAAATTAAAAATTAAAACAAAATATAAAATTAAGAAAAACGTAAAAATTGTTTACACGATAATTGAGAGAAAAAAAATCAAAGAAAAAACTATAGCTAATTCGATGCCAAAAAATTACATATTGATTGTTTAAAGTGAATAAAACTTTGCCCGAATATATCGCAAGTACTGCTTGATTCATTACACAATTTAAGCATTTTTGCAAGGGGAGAATTGGTAAAATAATGGTGAAAAATAAAGTAAACCTAGTAAGTAATTCACAAATATTAAATGGAGATTTAAATAAATATATAAGATAAAAATTTTATATAAATTTCAATATGATAAAGCAATAAAAGGTGACTTTAACAAAAAAATGCTATAAATAGTGAATAATTCTTGAAAATTTGATAAAATATGTTGATAAAAATGGTTACATTGTGAGAAATTCTAGAAACTGCTGGATAATTTCATCTTCAAACATAATGCCGAGAAATTATAAAAATTTGAAATAACGATTGTTGGATAAATAAAGGAATTACGAAAAAAACTTTCAATGCATTAAACCCATCTTCAAATTGAGATAAAATGAAACAAGAAATTCTAAAAATTATTAGAATTAAAGATAAGTTTATGGAAAACTCAGATGAAAAATATAAAATGGCAAAAATTTAAAAGTTTTTAATTTAAATTGGTACATTTTCACATAAAAACTTCATGGATTGAATTTCAAAAAAAAATTAGGCTTTTTGCATCAGCAAATGAAAGATATGGAATATAAGGGCACAGAATTAACCCCTTAAGTACTGAATTATTTGTAGATTTTTATGCATATAACGGATTAAATTTTTGCCTGTATTAACTAAATCAATTTTATAACGTTTTGTGCCAAGCATGTATACATCTTTCTTATCTTTCCATGTTTGTGCTAAAAAACCCTGGGATGATAACATTTTGGCCTCATTTTTTTAGTTTGAGGGAAGCAAGCTCTTTTGGCATGTGTTTTCTGTTCTTTCGCGCAGTTACAACTACATTTGTATCTTATTCTATTAATTTTAAATATTGTGGAGACGAATACCAATTGTTCACATATTATGGGTAGCTTTCTCCTTTTCTTCTAGGACAATACTTAGACGCCGGTATATCAATCCCTGGTAATTTATCTGCGCCAACCTAGATTTTAAAAGACATGCAATAACCTGATGAAGACTCGCAAAGTCTTTAGATTTTTATTCCAAATCGCGCTCGTTTCAATGGATTAAACTGAATATAACTCAAACGTCATTTGATTTTATATGTCTCAAGTAAAGAAATCTAAATTTTGTTTATAAGAGAGATTCATCTAGTGATACTACACTCTCTAAAATTAGATTATATTTTCAAATTTATTATTCAGATAATCAACTAGATTTCCGATCTTCCTAATTCTATAATTTTTATCAAACTTTTCGTTGTCTGTAAAGTGAAGGAATCTTAAGACATGAAAAAACCTATTCTTTGGCATAGTGTCTGCAAAAATTGGTTTATATTACTCCAATGTGACCAATATAAACAAAATTTAGATTTCTTTACTTGAGACATAATAATACATATTGCAACATATTCTTTCATTTCATCCTGAGTTACCGAAAATGACAAAAACAGGGGTAATAATAAAGATAATTTATTTGCAACTACTGGGTGTCGTATAAAAACGTCAGGCAATTGTTTGCGGTCAATGCCTGCCTCTTAAATTCAGATGACGAGTCAGACTCGTCCACCGTAACTTCGCCCAAGTAAGCAGATGACTAGTCTCACTCGTCAAATGTACCCAAAGGGTTAAAGGAGTAATCATGAACCAAAAGTTTTGAAGAAAGTATTCGAAAATGATATGAAGCATAATTACTTAGTCAGAAATCTACAAATATGATAAAATTTATTTAATTTTGATATGTATTGCCCAGGTTTAAATTTACAACAAAGTTGGCACGTTTAAACATTCTTAAGGATTTTATATAATAATACCTAGTCTCAGTTTTTGCTTTCGATAAGCGGAATGCATTTACACGTATGAGTTCCTTTGCACGTACGTTATAAGGATGGTAGGATTTACTGCTGCTGAATGTATTTAACTTATTTTCGATATAAAAAAGACATTCCATAATGTATATATTTGGAACTGTCATAACTTTAAGGTTTTTAAAATATTGCCGGCAATCATCTCTATAGCCAATTTGAGCTACAACCCGAAGGGCTCGCCTTTGTATTCTAAATATATCAGACATTATTGCAGAGTGACCCCATAGGATGATTCCGTATGATATGTGTAAATTAATATAAGCACAATATACATTTATTAGCATATCTGTTGTAACTGATCTTGATAGATTTTCCAGAATATATACATGTTTAGATAATTTTTTTTCAAGTTCTGTGCCATGTCAATTGTGTATCAATATACATTTCTAAAAACATAGTTGAAGTGTTTACAGCAACCTGACTTCTTTTAAGTGAGAAAAGCATTTCTACTGTTTTTTTCGGTATTTAATTTAAGTCGATTACTATCAAACCAACAGTTAGCTATATCCATATGAGATTGTAACTGAGCTATTACTTTTCTAATGTTATTGCCTTTACACAAGATATTGGGGTCATCTGCATAAATAATTACTGATGCATGAAAAAATTGCATTGGAAGATCATTTATGTATATTAAGAAAAATAACGGCGCAAGCATTGAACCCTGAGGTACACCGTATGCTATTTCTTGTCCTTGAGAAATAATATTATTAATAAATACCTTCTGTTTTTTATTTTTTGAATATGACATTATAAGATTACAACTCAATTGACTAAAGTTATATCAATATAGTTTCCTAAGAAGGATGGAATAAGTGACACAATCAAAAGCTTTGCTTAGGTCGAGCAAGCTACTCCCAACTATTTTCCCATTTTCAAAGGCGTCAATAGTAAAATTGATTTAAGGCGAATTATATCTTCCCATTGAAATTGATCCAAATTATTATAGAAGTTAAACTTTCCATGTTGAGTAAAAGGCCTAATAATTCGTTTTACTATTCTTTGTGTATGATCGATTTCAGTGCACAATCCCAGATGGTCGGAAACCCTATATTTACTACTTCGACATTGTCGGTGGCAGTATTATATGCTTCATTTGTGAAAATGTTATCAATACATGCCTCTAATCTTGTAGCATGTGAAGTTATCTTATGTAACCCATAGCATGAAAAAGGTTAATAGGAATAGCTTTGCTATCCGCTCTATTGAAATGAACATTAAAATCACCACACGCGTAAACCTTATTTGAAGATACATTAATACGTTCTAACATGTTTTCTATAATTTCAAGAAAGTCTGAGTAAAAGATATTAAGTGATCAATATAACGATATAATTAGAATATTTGACCGGTTTAATATTATTCTCGACAATTGACATGTTAACTCAATGGACATTTCATTCAGATAATTTAAATCGGTATACTCGAGACCTTTTTTACCATTACTAAAGAACCACCATGTTTTGAAAACTGTCTGCTATAACATGCGGCCACTTGAAAATTATTTATTGTATATGCAAATGATTCGTTTGTTGAGAGCCAATGTTCACTTAATGCTATAACTTTGATGTCCTTACCAATTACATATGCTTCAAGTTCTTCAAGTTTATTTCTCAGGCATTGAATATTAATATAGAATAACAAATTCTTCTTTTTATTTACTTGCTCGTTGTGTTCTCCTTCGATGTGGGAGGAGTTCGCTTGAATAAAAAACGTCTTACTGTTACTCCTTTTGGCCACATAACAGGATCTTCCGTTGACTGAAGATTTTCAAATGGAACCGTGAGCTTGAAGGACGAATATTCCTCCGGGCGTCTGGAATTCAGTTTTTCGCAGTGGATGACGGGTATGTCGTGATTTTCCAAGTGTGAAGTAATATCTTCGGTCTTTGTAGTAGGATTTACACATTTACATGTAAATGGGCTCTTTTTCCCACACCTTTAAACTTGGAAAGAGAATCCTGTCCTACAATCTTCTTTCTGGGCTGCCTTGTTCTATAATTAACGGTTTTCCATTTATTAGCATCATTTTCATTACTTTTTGGGTAGATATCGTCTGCCGAAACAGAAATAATATTTCCTTTTTGGGGATTTGCATTATTTACATTTTCGACATCCTGGGTAATATTTTTCATATCAGTTGAGTACTCTGGCTTGCATATAACGACTTTCGAATTTGGAATCAGGACGTGATTCTTCGGACTGTTTAACGGGAGATGAATTTAAATTTTCCCCATGTAATTCTTTTAGTTTATATTGTAATAGTTCAACTTCTTTTACCAGCTTGTTGTTTGTTGCTATAAGATGGTTTACTAACTTCTTCAGGTAAATATATGCATTTTTCTGAAGTCGTTGTCTGATGTAAACACTTCATCGTGATCCGAAGTATTCGTACTGCAATGTCGGTCCACTTTTTTTGAGGTTAGTCCCCTACAGCAGTCGATTTTCCCGTCAGTGGTTACACACATCTCACTAATTTTAATTACACAATTAGCGTGATAGTTACTGTCACACACACTACATGTTACGAATTTTTTAACTGCTAGTGAGCACAGTTTACACGTTATATTATCTTCTCCTGACGTAGATTTCGGAGCCATTTTTATTAATAATCTTATCGAAAGTTTCAGAAACTTCTCTTATACGTGTTGCAATAATTTTCCTAAAGGGTTCTAAAATTGTTTTTTCAGAAGGAAAGATCCTTTTATTTTTTTGTTTCCTTCTAGAGTTTTCCACCAAATTTGTAGGTTTTCAAATCGTTTATAAATTTTTACTTAACACCAAAATTGCAAAACTTAACCAGCGAGTTATTTTCAGCGTTTTTTTTCTATGTTTTTCTCTTTCTAGAGTTTTTATGAAATTGTTATTTTATCGAAATTTTTCAGAAGTATTTCTGACGAAACCTTCCTTCACAGATTCTAAAAACGTTTATAGAATTTTGATCGATTTTCCTTACAAATTTAAAATATTTTTTCTTTTTTATTGCAAGAATTTTCATTGAAGGTTTCACAATTTTTATTAAAGTTATCTCCCAGATTTCTAAAATTTTACAACAATGTTCCTTCTGATTCAATCTTTTTGAAAGTTACAGAAACTTCTTTTCTAAGTTGCAATAATTTGCTTCGAGGGTTCTAACATTTTTCAGTGGTAAGTTTCCCATTGTTTTTCAAACATTTTATCTTCTAGTTTCTTAATTTATCTTCAATTCTAGAATTTTTCAGCAATTCCAATTTTAGATTTCTGGAATTACTAGGTTCCCAAACTTTAAAGCAATTTTTAACCAAGGTTTAAATTGCAAAAGTTTAAAAACTTTTTAGTTTTGGTCTTCTCTCTGTTTTTGTTCAGCATTTTCTGTTCTATGTTTCTCTCTATCTAAATGCAACATTTTTCAATAAAGGTTGTAGTGTTTTTAATAAAAAAAATATTATCGGAAGTTCTTTTGCGAAATTCCACGGATTCTAAAAATTCCTCATGGTGGTTGTGTCTTTCTCTTCCAGAAAATTTCTTCTCTATATTTTACTAAAAATAAAAATTACATGATTATAATTTAGCAATTTTTCTTACAGATTTCTAGAACTTCCTTTCTTTAATTTCTTAAATTGTCATTAAAGGTTTTACAATTTTTATGAAATATTTCTCCAAGATTTCTGTAATTTATTAACAATGCTTCTCTTTCTTTTACCCTATCGAAATATTCCAGGAATTTAATTTGCTAGTTACAACAATTTTTTCAAAGGTTTTAAAATATTCTAGTGCTAGTGTATTCGCCGCTATTTAGCATTTTCTTTTCTAGTTTTATCATTTTCTTCCATTCTAGAATTTTCAGCAAATTCTATTAAACATTTCAGATTTGTAGGATTTCAAATTTTTAAGCAATGTTTAGCCAAAGATTTAAATTGGAAAAAATCCAGCAATTTCTCTTCTAAATTATACAAAGAATTAGATGATTATATTAGCACAGATTTCTAGATTTTTTTTCTGGTTTCTAAAATATTTCAATGCTTCTTATCGTAATTTAGAAGAAATTTCTCTTTCCAGTTGAAATACCTTTTTCCAAGGATTCTAAAATTTTCCGGTGGTAATTTTCTCGCTATTTTTCCAGCATTTTCGTTTCAAGCTTCTAAATGTTCTTCATTTCTAGAATTTTTCAAATTTTGAAGTCATTTTTATCAATAATGCAATAATTTTCGGCAAGGATTCTGAAATTTCTCATAATTTTCTTGCTGTTTTCTAGCCTTTCATACCTTTCTAGAATATTTATCAATTTCTATTGCAATTTCTATTGCAGATTTTCTAGAATTTCTATACTTTCGATATTTTAGTAATTATTAGTAAAACATAAAAATTATTTGAATAAATTTTTATAAATAAATCTCTAAAAATTGTAATTATTTTTTGTTTATTTATACTTTACAACTTTTAATTAAAACCCTGGTTTATTATTTACTGATTGGAGGATGGGACAGAGGCCACCCACCCACCCTACATATACATGATAACTTTAATTGCTAATCGTTGATGATTTTGCTGCTAAAAATAGTCACACCCTTTATGTAATAAAATCTAAATAAAGCAAAATTTAAGTTTAAATGTAAATGAATTTCTATACTTAATACTATCTAATTTAGATTTAAAGTCTGTCCACCCATCGCTCAATCAAAAATAATAATTCCTTTTTTATTCAAAGAATTTTGTAATTAATTTCATTGGATACAGCGAGACGAAAAGGAGTTAAAGTTTATATGTATATGTAGGGTGGGTGGGTGGCCTCTATCCCACCCTCCAATCAGTAAAACATCATCAAAAATAATAGGGAAAGTATTATGATGGCCACATCACCATTTTTTTGTATTGATTTACAATTTAAAAGCAGATTTTGTTTAACAAATATTGCTTGCTAACACAAAATATCTCTGGTGAATGATTATGCAAGAATAATTCAATCTGGTTTAATTTGTTAGTCAACCATTGCACATTCAAGTGGACTATTTTTAATGTGTGAGAGTCTCACATATTTTTACTTATTTAATATCCTTGTTGATTTCTTTTTTGACTTTGTTGCTGTTGGGATGGGGTTGAGGTCGTTGTTGAAAATTTTCTTTTCTTGGAAATCGAAACCGTCTAACTGCAGCTCCCTGAGACCAAATCGTTGGATCATATAATCATATAGCGTATTGACATCACCGATTAGAAACGATACCTTGAACGATGCTCTTCTATCATCCTTTATGTTAGGTGCAGTATGGAGTAGATGTTCTGTTAGATTATCCACCGTGGTGTTTGTGGTAGCCATATTTTGGAACAGTCTGTACTGTATAATATAATAAAGCAATGAAAGCTTATAAATTCTAAAAGTCTAAAAGAAAAATGCTAGAAGTGGTAAATTCTGTTTGTAAAAATGGAAAATTGTGAGAAATTCTAGAAATTTGTGAATAATTTCATCTTCAAAATAATACCGAGAAATTATAAAAAATTGATATAATGTTTGTTGAATAAATAAAGAAATTACGAAGAAAACTGTAATTTCATTAAATTCAACTTCAAGCTGAGATAAAATGATACAAGAAATTGTAAAAACTATTGGAATTAAAGATAAGTTTATGGAAAACTCCGATGAAAAATATAAAATTGCAAAAATTTAAAATTTAATTGAAATTGGTACTTACCCTATTATGCAATTAAAATGTATACACATTTCTACATTTAAACTTCATGAAAAGAATTTGTCAAAAATGTTTAGGCTTTCGCGTGAGCAAATGAAAGACATGTAATATAAGGTTACAAAATTTAAAAAGTAAGCATGTTTTAATAGTTTTGAAGAAAGTATTCAAAAATGATATAAAGAAAAATTACTTGGTCAAAAATCTACAAATATGATATGATCAAATACGTATTATTCAGGTTTATCAGTCACAGCTTAAAAATCACTGGCAAAAAATGAAAAGAAACGTCTGGAAAAATTTACAACAAATTTTCTACAAATGAAAAACCAGCTGCACGGGCATTCCTAAATAATATTTGTTTTATTATATAAAAGTCGAAAAGATAAATTGAAGAAGAACTAAAAAAAGCAAAAATTCTTACATTTTTGGAAAACTAAAAATACTACAGAAAACACTAAAGTTTTACTTAAATATCCATCATCCATATTTTCATAATGCTATTAAGCCAAACAAGTCGAAATACTAAACAAATATTTGCAAGCCAATCATCTTAGAAATTTTATTTGTGTAGTATTATTCAATTCTACCTCTTAATTTTAGAAATTAGTCCTGAATTTATAAATGAAATATAAGTTTCCAAACATGGAAAGATGTATGCTGATAAAGAGATAGCTTGCGGTCGTTACTACCTGGTAATCTCTACTGTATGAATACATTTTCCAATTCAGTGTATGTAAGGATGTATTTACACGATTCCTTTGTTATATAGTAATTATTATAATTTAGGCCTTAATAATATATTAAATTAGATTTGATGTATCACAATAAATTTACTTGAAGCATCTATTCAACCTATCCGCATTAATAATTCATAAAGAATTATTATCTAGACGATTTTCCATATATAATTCGCCATAACAATTACCCCAGACGATAAATCCACCCAGAAAGGCACCTCATTTATCAGTGAAAGAGTTCAGTAATATCCAATATAATAACGTGACAACCCCACGGACGTATTCCCGTGCATGAGGCAATTTTTGTGAGGTCCTGACAGCGCCGGCGAAATTATTACCCGCATAATGCGTGTATAACACCTTTCCTATTTCCCACGGGGCCGAAGACGCTGCACATCATCCCGGATGGGAAAATTTTCCGGGACCTCATCAGCGGCAATCGCAAGAAAACTTGATAACGTCACCGCTGGGGGAAAATTAAATTTCACAGAGTTCTTCCTTATCTTAGACGCTGAGGTACGCAGGGGGTGATATTTGAATATCTGATTGTTAAATTTTTCATGAGATATTATTATTAGATGGTCGATATTAAATGGATTCGATGATAAGGGCGTGTTATTTGTCCTCGTTACTGGTATTTGTAAGCCGGAAGATGTGTGTATTGAGAACTCGCTCGGGGGAATATCACGATCTAGTTTATTTCCCCGCCGTTCGTTTTCCTGTGGGGTTTTATTCCCATAATAATATATTAGGTGAATATATTGATGACAACCGGAGAGAAATACGGTTGCCGATAGTTATTTTACACGCTATGGTCCGGTAAATGGGATATAGGGCTTTAAATCTTGGGTCAACTTGTGAGCGAGACTGATAATTTCATATGGTATTAAAGTGGTGATTTTTTTATAAGTTATTATTATTGATAGCTAGTTTTTTTATTACAAGCTAAGGTAACAAATAATTTATAATGATAGATCAATGGTACGCTAGGAAAATGTATTGATTATAATTGATCTATTTATTATAGAATATTAACATCGTTAGAACTCAAACATTCGGTAGTAAATTAGTCCAGGTCCCTTTTGTAAGTAGCAGACGTTAAATAACATCGATAACAACTTCCAGACGTTGATTCGCGACCTGATTTGCATTATTCCGACAGTTACTGCAGTTGAATTACACGAGGGCCGTCGCATTCCCCCTTTATCCAATTACGCGTCGAATCGATACCGATCCGGATGCACTTGTTATATAATAGTGTTTGTCTTGGCGGCCTTCTTCCCAAACACAAAGGCAAGTGCACTGCATTATAGATGCCAAAAGGGAGATACAGAACGCCGAAGTTCGGAACTCGTCTCATGGCACGACACAAACTGTTGGAAATTAACACCACCGACACAATTTATCCTCGTAAATTATGTAATATACTAACTTCTTTTAATAAAATACAATATACACAATATTTAAACCAAAAAAAAATAGGTGTGCGACTTCGTGTGATTGGACTGGATGGATTAAAATGTGGGGTGCGGGTGATAAGATATGCTTGTTGCATAAAATGTATTAACAAGTGGGGAGAAATCGTTGGGCGTCGTCGCGTTTATTGAGATTATCGGTATATTTTTCTATTTCTAGCATCGCAGGTATAAATAGCACTATCGCAGTTTTCCAACGAACGCCGCCAGAAGAAGAGCAATGCGATTTGGTCGAAACGTTGCAAATCGGTTCGTTTCAGAACCATTAAAACTTGCAAATTCGAAGATTAAAGCCGAACATTGACAATGTACAAAGATAGTCTTCGCAAAAATATCCTCACCAACACATATATATATATATATATATATATATATATATATATATATATATATATATATATATATATATAATCCATTTTAATGTTATTTATGTATGGTGAATTATAAATGTTAAGAAAATGCGAATCACGCTCGCCATTCTCATTTCTTAACCGAATGAACATTTAGTAGAGTACACCTACACATTGAATCGATGTGAACGCACAATCAATCAAGACGGGAGAATTTCCGCTGCTTGAAATAAATTCTGACGGCGACTGTTAAGATTTATCGTAAGTTGGATTAAATTATATTCGCTGATTTATCGTCCCTCCGTGGAAGGTCGACGTAACATGATCAAGTCTATTATTCCGACCTGATCGATTGAATATTAACATATTGCTGGAAAAGCGATCATTTATTTCCTGAAAAGGGATATTTTTAAAATTTACAGCTCAGTAAAATAATTTATCACTCATCTAAATTATATTATTAAACACAATGCCTTTAATTATTCACACTAATTCAAGTGTGAATAATATTTATTTTATCAAATATTTTATGATGGTCATGTATCTTAGATTAATTAATGAAGAAAATATATTAAGAATCAAAATACTGCTTTCTTATATTTCTTGAATTAGTTTCTCATGTAGCACGTGGTGAAACATTTTGTAATATAGAAATAAGACAAATTTACACTTGGTTTGTTTCACTGTTTATTTATTTAATCTGACCTATTTCGACTATTATGTCATTATCAAAGAATGATTTCTTTTATTTATTTAATCTGACTAGTTTCGACTATTATGTCATTATCAAAGAATGATTTCTTTGATAATGACATAATAGTCGAAACTAGTCAGATTAAATAAATAAACAGTGAAACAAACCAAGTGTAAATTGTATTATTTCTATACTGCTTTCTTATCACCCCTACCCAAAACTGTTATGTAATTTGTATATCCATATAATTAAATTGATTATTTTTCCACCCAAGAGCAACTTCTATTACCATTCACATTTCATTTTTGGCGAAATAAATGTATGCTTTAATTATAATTTTTACCTAAAACTAGTGTTTAAAACCTACCTTATAAATCCCAATCAGTAGCACAGCACTAAGTACGATCATGAAGAGTTGGGTTCCAATAATAGCAAAATAAGCAATTTGCACACCTGAAATTAAAAAATAATAAACATAATAAGTCTCATCATAATTAGAAGTGATAAATCGAACGAAGTAATTAAATAACCATTATATTTAAATACGAACAATACTAATACTTTGTTATAAACAACAAGATACTACTATTACATTATATCATTACACTAATAATACAATATATAATCATTAGGGTTATTAAATTTCGTAAATAAAAAGCTGTATGGCATATATTGGCCCCGGGAATACGAAATTAAGACCGTAAATTATCATTAAGTTTCAGGGGCAATTTAAATAAATTATTCCCCGGCGTTATTAACTGGATTATGTGCAGGTGCTGGGGTAAAAATGGACTTTATAGCGCACGGCAGAATTTTAATTTATATTAAGCAGGAAGGGCGCGTCATCGTGGCGGTCCAAATTAAAATGCAAATTAACGGCATCATCGAAGATTTAAGTTAAACAGTAAATAAATAATAACAACAGGTTGATTTTTCATATTTATCTCATATATATGTAAAATTGTATTATATTTCTCCGCACTATTACAATGGGTGTTGATGTTTTCTTCTTAGTTTATTATACTTTTACTCTTAATGTTGCGTTTCCTTCCTTTGGTTTCCCTAATTTGGATCAGTTTTTTTGCGAGATGTTTAATACAATTTCTTACTGTTTCATGGTAATTACCATCTTCAACAGTTCCTAAAATGTATTTCTCAAACTAACCGAAAGAACAATACAAGTGTGTGTGCCTTCTTGACAGATCCAGAACAACCCGTCTCTCTGCTTCTAACTTTCATACATGCAACGTCACCCTGTTATTCCGCCCAAAGCATACCCATTCACCAAACTTGCAAATTGTCGATGCCTATGTGCGTAACTTTCACTCTGGGGCCTTGGCTATCCATACCTTTATTCGCCAGTCGTTTTAGATTCTCGATACCTGTCCTCGGATAGCACTCGATATATTCATGTCCGATCAAAAATCCTCCCTAGCATCACTAGATATAGTTATCATTGACTGGAAGAGGGCATAGGTTTGCAAGCGGGCGACTGTACACCCCAGTGGTGGTAGTGGTTTCAGCGACAAGAACTAAGAACTATCATGTCTTAATCCTGATATGTTCGGGAGGTTTGACCTAGAGGCCAGGCGAGCGGCGGTGCATTGTCGTCCTTAATCGGGTAAAGAGTACTCTCGGTGATAATAGATTCCAAAGACAGCCACTTCGAGCATTATTGAAGCACATGAAGGTATTCCGTTTGCCGGCGCTTCTAGAAATCATTCCTGAAGTTCTGAACCAGTTGCCATAGAGCGAAACGGTTCCCATATATGTGCGGAATTGAAGGAGAAAGTGGCCAGGCGTGAAAGCTTCGAGATCAGATAGGTCAGACGATAGAGGGCAAAAACTGAGTTAGACTTCAATTTGGGCGAGCACAGTGGCGAACTTTATGTAGGTTAGCAATTGCGTGCTAGCGTCATGGCGAAGATGGTACGTCGTCCCAAAGTCCTGCAAAGTATGGAGCCAATAATGGTATAAAACGCCATTCAGTTTCAACAGAGGCAGCGCTGACAGTGATGGCAACTTGATGTTCCAAGGATGCGAAGAACCGTGACAAGGTGATGATTTCTCCCAAGAAGTTTGTGTCATTGGCGTTATTATTGTTGGTTAGTTTTTTTATTGGATGCTAAGGTAACAAATAATTTATAATGATAGATCAAGGGTACGCTAGGAAAATGTATTGTAATGTATTGATTATTTTATTATTATAGGAAGAGTATGCATTCTCTATTTATTATAGAATATTAACACTGATAATGCAGGTACTGTTACCACAGTGAAAAGCAAAGGCCTAGGAGACTATAGGAAGCATGCCGTCATCTAATGCGGCTTTCAAATGAACATAAAGAATTCGGCATAATCAAGAAAACACGAAGAAGTGTAGCGGGGGCAGTGATAATAATAATAATATACATTTATTTCCAATGTAAGTACAGTGTCCATTAAACATAAGATGTCAATTGTTACAGCACAGACAGGGAAACACGTCAAAAACAAGTTACAATTAATTGTTACATAATAATTGTTTGATTCAGATATTCATTTATATTATATGGTTCCAATGTGCATAATAGATTGAACAAACCTTGCTTCAATTTACTATAAGTTTCAGCACTTTTTATACTTTTTGGAAGGTGATTATGAAGTTTAATGCAGCTATATATTGGTCCCCGTTCAAAGAAGCTTAATTTATGACAGGGGTAATTATACATAATGCCATGTCTAGTATTATGGGTGTTACTGAGGGCGTATGGAGAAAATAGATGTTTATTTTTGTATAGGAACTTGATGCATTCATAAATATATACTACAGGAACAGTCAAAATTCCTAATCTTTTAAACACTCCCTTACAGCTGTCTTGTTGTTTCATTTTACATATTTTTCTAATAGCACGCTTCTGTACAACTAGTATTGAATGACAATTAGTACTGCTACCCAAAAATAATATTCCATATTAAGATGTGAATAAAAATTAGCGTAGTAGAATATTTTTACTATATCATCATTCGTATTATATCTTAAACATTTGAGGCCATATGAGCCTTTGCTAAGGCTGGATTCAACAGAGTTAATATGTTGTTTGTAGCTCAATGTTTCATCTAGTGTAATACCTAGAAATTTGGCACTATATGTAAATTTAAATGATACGTTAGCCAGGGTTATATTTTCAGGAGTGATTAAAGATTGGTTGCTTTTGAAGAGGATGGTTTTATTTTTCTCTTTATTAAGAAATAATTTATTATTTATAAACCAATCATTAATGTTTTTTATATTTATATTTCCGCTATTAATAACATCCTTGAATGTTTCGCCGATTAACAATAAATTAGTGTCATCAGCGTAACAAGTGATTCCGCCATCACTAGATATAACATCTGATATATCGTTTAAAAATATATTGAAGAGAAGTGGGCCGAGTATGCTACCCTGAGGTATGCCAATATTTGTGTTTAATGTACCGGATAACGTTTCAAGAATGCAATATCGTTGCAAAATTCATGTATCGCTTGCTCCGAGTATATCCTCACTTTTTTTTAGGCTTTGCAATATTAATATCCAAACAATGCGATATAACTTGTGCTTTGTGGTCACAGATAAATGTATCAATGACGTTAGTGCAGTAATTATTGACGTTACTATTAATTATAATGTTGTCGATACATGTTGCAGTGCCATTAAAGTGAATTCGTGTGGCATCATTTACTGTAAGAATCGCATTATGTGCCATCAACAAATTTTTAAACTGTTTAGTTGCATTAGAGTTATAAAATATGTTTATGTTGAAATCACCAGCTATAAAATACTGTGAATTTGTTGATGTCACATAGTCTAGGACAAGTTCAAGTTTATTTATAAAAGTCGATATATCACTTTGAGGGGGCCTATAGGTACACACTATATAAATTCGTTTAGACGCAAGTTGTAGCTCCACACCCGCGCATTCAAACACTTTGCTCTGAGATGGAACTAATCACTTTCACTTTAGAGGCGGTTGTTTCATTCTTGCAGTAGATGGCGACACCACCATGCTCTTTGTCTGGCCTACAGAAGTTTGCTATTAGGCTATAGTTGGGAATGTTACAATATTTTAACTGTTCACTTAATTGCCAATGCTCGGTTATACATAGAACGTCTATGCCATTTTGATCATCAATCAGTTCTATGATCTCGTTAATACAGTTATTCAAGCATTGAACATTTTGATGGAGTAATTTGAAATTGCTATTAACTTGAAGTGATTTTTGTGACTGATTATGTGTTATGTTGTTGGAATCCTCCTTCGCTCCACGAAAAAATTATAACGAGAGACCGTGATTCCCTGTTCCCACAGGTTGTAATTTCTCTAAATATGACATTGGTGCTCCTATCTTGAGCTACTGTAAGTAGGATTTGAGTATTTAGTAATCATTTTTTCACAAATTATATCTTTTTTTTTAAGCGCTTCACTAAGATTGATTTTAAATCATCCGCTAATGTGTCCACAGGGTAACGTGCAGCATGCAACCATGCCCGTTTTTCAACAGCTTTAAATGATGCATCCTTACTGTCCATTTTACCTACAAGAGTGACCCGCTTTTTATTTGCAGTTTTGCGTTCGCGCTTAGATTTTAACATCGTAAATCCATCGGTGGTAGATATTTTCTCCTGAACGATTGTATGCGTTTTTCCATTTGGCGCATTGTTGTCAATTATTGCTGATTTCGTGTTTTCTTGCTTAGAGCATTCTGGCAATGACGCGTTTGCAGGGATCTTCATTGACACTTTTTCTCCAGGGTCCTTTTTAAAGTTATTATTTGCTGATTTGGCTACCATACTATAGGTGGAGCTATCAGAAGATTGGTTTGTGCCCGTACTGCCTTTGTTTACATTTATTTCTTGGCGAATTTGCTTTAACTCAATTTGATTACTTTTAATAATTGAGGAATGTTCCTCCAATTTTGTATTCATATTACGTAAAATATTGTAAAGTGACTGACCTTCCTGAAGAAATGTATAGCAAGTTGGACATAACCACACAACACTATTCTTCCCGTTTAGTAGCCTCAGCTCGTTGTCCTTTAGCCCTGTGCAAGCACCATGCACAACACCATTACACAATCCATGACATCTTGTAACAATATCACTGGGTAGTATACATAATTTACAGGTTTTACACTTAACTTTATTAATATCAGCATAGTCGTCTGACGCCATATTAACTCACTGGGAGCCGCCGCATTGCCTAGATTACAGGGATTGACTTGCAGCTGAAGAACCTATTAAAGCGGATAACGTTCCTTCCATCGAGCATCCAAACCAACTAGCAAAAATTATTTCATGTTTTGGAGATATTTTGTGGTTTAAATAATGATTTAATCTCATATTGTATAGGAACCGATCACCTCTGGGTTTTTAGAGATTTTTAAAAGTATAACATAATACGAAGACGGTCTTGAGAAATATATATTATTGGTATACACTTATTCGCAATGAAGATTTGAAACAAATTCATGTTTTCTACGACTTTAAATCTAGAAACTAAATGCTTCAATAATAATGACTTCTAACGCAACAAGAGGCAAAAGTTTTGAGTCGAATTGATATTGGCAAACCAGTGTTTATCAATTTTATACTTAATCCTAGAAACCTCGCAATGTGAAAGATTTAGTATAATATATCTTAACACCATCATGTTTATAATATGATGACAGAATTGCGTAGCTACCATTTTATCACAAATCTTAATATTAGATGTTTTTTATTTTACGAGCCAGTGGCTCAGATTTTTTTAGTTTTTCTAGTTGTATTCTTATTGTTTTTTTTTAAATCTAACTGTAGTACTAGTGTAGTACTGTAGCAAGATGTGGCTGCATACCCGCACTTAAACTATCAATAAGGCACTGACTTGTGATTCTTCTTTTATACTGCGACTGAGAGAGTCGGACCATCAACCAAACCAAATAAATTTGATGCTCGGGTAGATTTATTTTCAGACCTTGTTATTGATAATGTACCACATAGGAACAGCAAGTGGGCGGCCTCGAAGAAATTCCTGGCGGAGGTAAACAACGATCATTAGGGCAGGACGTACACGATTGTAGCATGAAAGCTGGGACAACCCTATCCGAATCCTAGAATTGTACAAGGCGGTACGCGCCCTCCTCCTCCCACCCGATGGAGCGCCACCATGGACTACCTGACGGAGGGTACGATTCTTACGGCGGACCCAGACCCGGCGGCTTTCCGAACGAGACGCTCAGGAAGTTCGCTCTTGGAAATTCCGCAATCTTCAATTAAGCCATGAACACGAACACCTGGCTAGGGAAATAAACATTCCTAAAGTGGTATAAGAGATCTCGACTGATTCTGCTACCGAAGGATGGTAAATTCCCAACGACTGCTGGAGGCTGCAGGCCACTATGCCTATTGGGCGTCGAAGGCAAGCTGTTTGAGGGTCATCAGGGAAAGAGCCGGGAGGATTATACAGTTATCAATTTGGCTTCAAAAAGAATAAGTCCTGTTGACGCCCTGAAGGAGGTCCGCAGAGTCGTCAACGAGGCCAACATGGGCCTGCTAAGAAAGAGCCGGAAATGCCAACCTTGGACGTCAGGAACGCTTTTAACTCGATTCCCTGGTCCACCATCATGGAGTATATAAATGTTATAAAAGAGCTCGACTGGTTCTTCTACAAAAGGGTGCTAAATTCCCAACGACTGCTGGAGGCTGCAGGCCACTGTGCCTATTGGTCGTCGAAGGCAAGCTGCTTGAAATGTTCATCAGGGTCATTAGGGAAAGAGCCGGGAGGATTATCCAGTTCCCAATTCGGCTTCCAAAACAAGAAGTCGACCGTTGACTCCCTGAACGCAGGGTCGTCAACGAGGCCAACATGGGCCTGCTAAGAGAGAGTCGGCACTGCCTACCTTGGACGTCAGGAACTTTTTCAACTCGATCCCCTGATGTACTATCACGAAGGCACTGGCGAGGAGAAGGGTCCCGGAGTACCTAGTAGCCATCATCGCCGACAACCTGTGTTACCGGCACTAGTTAACAAGTCCCGCTAACACCTTTTTTTCTAAATTATTTATCAAATGTGTTAACTTTGCGCCAATAACAAATATGCGTATTTAGGGTTGCAAGCAAAATCTTGCACGCTTATATCCGACACTAAGAGCATCTAGGATCAAAAAGCGGTACTTTATCATAATCCATCCAAGCAAAGGGAGAAACAGCTACCTGTTTTACAAAGGTTACGCATCGACTATGGGAAACGGAAAAATTCCTCCCAAACGGAGCCTCTCGGTTCCTGGAAAAACGCCGTTTACATGTACACCGTTTTTTCTCTTCCTATGACGTCACGGTTTTACCCCTACCAACAGAAAGAATGGGTGATTGACCAGATGTGAAAATCATTACAAGAAAACCGCGAGTTAAAGAACAAAGCCAAACAGTCATCGAGCGAAGAGAAAGACAGAAAGACCATCACACCGATACCAAACACGCCCTAGAAGACGTGATTCAACACAAAGAAGATAGTACTATGAGAAGGAAATTTATTTTTTTTTTCTTATTTTCTTAAGAAAATTTTCGTCTGCAACACAGAACCAAAGTAACAAGTATACAAAAGGATGCAAAATTTAATTCCGCATCTTTTGATATGCATCACGCTATCAGGAATCTTACTCGATCCTAATCAATATTTTTTTTTGTAATTATACCCACATTTAGTTGGCGCTCAACGCGTGCCATATGAGTCGTTTATTTTGAAAGTGGCCCAAGTCCATTTTTACCTTTTTTCAAGTTAACTGTGGTGACACTTATAATTTATGCTGAACTTTTAAAAAAATAAATCGGCTTTGAAATATATTTAATACATTTGAAAATTTTGTAACACCTACATTTTCATAATAATATAAATACTGAAAATCATAATTTTGAAAGTGACCTAAGTCCACTTTTTATTGATAATATCAAAACGTGCGGTCCAAAATCTTGAAAGCAGTGATGAAGGTAATTTAAATTACATTATAGTATTGAATTAAATTTTAGAGAATAATATTTCATTAAAGAAATTATTAAACCCATGGGAAAGGATAAAATCACAAGATTCCTTGATTCTGAACGTGAAGAAGAATTAAAATCATACAACAAATATAGAAAAAGAAAGGGAATTTTAGAACTTCATTATCCGACAGAGGAAGAGGAACTTATTAAGAATGAGAATTTACAAAACAATAGCTTCAGAGAAAGATTCAGAGAAACCAGAAGTGATACTTATATTCAGAAACTTCGTTACGAAATTCTGGGAAATGATACGATACACAAACGGGAAAAATTAAACCTGCTAAAGGTTTTCAAAATAAAGATTGCCAATGTCGAAAATACTGCTTAAAAAATTTAAATGAAGCAGAAAGAAAACGTATTTTTGAAATGTTTTGCAACTTAGAAGACTTTAATAAGCAAAATATATACGAAGCGATCGAACGCTGTACTTTAAAAAGAAGACGTCTGAGAAACGGAAAAGGTTCATATAGAAATAAGAGTTTTACATACTGGTAAATTCTAAAACAGGCAAAGTTTCTATTTGTAAAAAATTCTTTTTACGCACTTTTCAAATAAGCGACGGATGATTAACGTGTGTTAAAATCTAAAAATGTAGGCAACGATTTACATGGGAGTTTGCCTGGATCGTCGAGAAATATATACGATGAAGCAAATATGGTTGTTCAAAACCATATTAAGTTTCCCGAAATTCGAATCCCATTATACGAGAATCATAATCCCAATAGAAAATATTTACATCCTGAACTGACTATAAAAAATGTTTGAAGCTTCACTGCAAAGAAAATAATTTTAAAGCAGTTAATGAATGAATGGACTTATAGAAAAATATTCAAAAAATATCTACAATTCCACCCACCACGCAAAGACATATACCAAAAATGTGATCTATAAAACATTATGGCATCGGAAAACCACGAAGAAGAGAAAAAACTTATGGAAGAACATGATATTCATTTAAAACTAGCAGAATCAGCTAGAAATTCGTTAAAACAAGATCGAGAACTAATACCAAGTACTCCATATCATTATTTTGGCTTTACTTTCGATTTGCTGAAAGCGCTACCATTCCCAAAGCTAGCTACTTCAGTAGCTTATTATAAATGAAACATGTATATTTTAAATTTAGGCATAAAAATATAAAGTAAGTAAAATGTTTTTTTTTTAAGCATAAGCTTTTTTACATTTTATAAAAAAACAAATGTTTATTTTGAAAGTGACCTAACTCCTTTCAAGGTAAGCAAGGACATATTAGACACTTAATAATAGCTATTTTTGAATATAAATTATAAAATTAACTTCCTTAGATACGATTTAGCATTTCGAGTCAACCATATACCTTACGTATATTTTTAATTTTGTAAAAACGCAAAACCTTAAATATTTCAAATTAAAGATAAATGGACTTAGGCAACTTTCAAAATTAACGGCTCATATATGTACAGATGCGTATTTTCAATCTACATACGTTCAACCACAGCAAAATTAAATTAGATTACATTTAGTTGAGTTTTTTCTATGATTTGTCTAAATTGTAAAACAGTGGGTACCAAGAAGGTCAGAGGGGTCGAGGGTAGGCCTTTCCGGTATATAAGGCATGGCCCTCCTACACCCATCCTCTTTCGTCTTCTGCTGACCAACGCGTAAGTTAACCTTCTGTTGTTATTATTACTGTAATTTATTTTGTATATTATGATCTCTGTGTATATTTGTATATTTTTTGTTTTGTTTATTTCATTTTGTCATTAAAAAATTATTTGCAACATAACGCCGTAGATTCTAAACGTGTGCTTCACTTTTCTTCGTGAATAAATTCAACATCTGTATAAATTGTTCTAAATTAACCTCCACTTAATTTCCTTTCGTGATTGTGCATCTCCGACGAGCTAGTTATTTCTAATCTACGGTAATTTAACGGGGAACCGAACAAACCCCTCTGCTAATACCTGCAAGAGCGTTTGATCCACTTCGCAGATCTGAGAGATGAATATAGGGGTCCCGCAGGGCTCCGTCCACTGTAGAACCTGGCCTACGACGATGTTTTGGAACTAGACATGCCACGCGGGGTAGATGTCATAGGCTTCGCAGATGACATCATGATAGTCATCAGGAGCATAGAGATCGAGGCGATTGAGAGGCTGGCGAGAGAGGCAACCACGATGGTCTCACAGTAGATGACGGAGCAAGGCTGAACGTAGGTTAAACGGCAAGATCAAGATCTTGGGCGACGACGTGATAGTGGGCAAAACGACCAAGTACCTGGGGCCACTAGGTGCAGCAGTGGAGCCGGCGGCTGGAGCGGCCCGAGCCATCAGGGCCATCACGGGTTACTGGTGAATATCGGCGGCACGTCCGAGGGCAAGAGAAGTCTACTGCTAGGTACCGCGCAAGACAAGCGGCTGTACTCCGTGAAAATGCTTAGAGGCGTAATAGACCAGTGGCAGAAGCGTTGGGACGCCAACCGGCAGAAAGGCGTCTGGAAGAATTAGCTCATTTTAGCTGTCGTACCACCTAACCCAGATCTTGTCAGTGCACAGGTGCTCGGCAAGTACCTTTACAAGATTGGAAAAGCTCTCAGCTTAAAAGTGAACTCGATAGGAGGAATAGTGAAGGATAGACTAATTTGCGGATGGCGTATCGTAATGGAGCACCGTATATAACTAAAATTAATAATTCTAATCATCTACAAAAAAACTAAGCATTTATTTTTAAAACTGTGGCGGAGTTAGGACGAAATTAAAAGAATTTGTAATTAATATCAATAGTTCAGACTACGATTTAATTATTATTGTAGAAACATGGCTGTACGAAAATATTCTATAAGCGGCGATAAAAGAGGTGGGGGGATCTTGATTGCAATAAAAATGCTTCAGTTCAAGCCTTATTTCATCTGATAATACTGTTGAAAATCTGTTTGTTTTGTTAAAACTTAATAATATTTCTTACATTGTGGGTGGCCCAAATTCGTCAAATGAAAAATATCAACTTCATTGCAATCCATTAGAAGAACTATGTGAGCAATATTATTGTATCAATCTCCTCATTTGCTGTGATTATAATTTACCTCACATAAATTGGGATAATATGACAAATATTGACCCCTGTGCTACCACTAATATTTTACTAAACTGTTAAAAATTTTTAAATGCACATAAGATTAACACCATCCCTAATCCCCGCGGCGGTTTTCTTAGATTTATGTTTTACGACATAACTAATGTATGTATTTCCACCAACGATGACCCACGGTTACCATCTAATATGCATCACTGTTCTTATACTTTTATCTTTTCGCTTACTTACTTAGAAACTATTTCTTCTTTTGAGAAAATATATATGTTTAATTTGGCCAATTATGATATTATAAACTCATACTTGAACACTATTAATTGGGATTCTGTCTTATCAAATGATGATATTAATCACGATGTAGATGCATTTTATTCGATTATCCATAAAGTTATTGATGAGTTTATACCTTTCAAATTTATACGTACCAATAATAATAATAACACGTATCCCCGTTGGATGACGAATGAATTGAAATCTTTGATAAAAGAAAAGAAATTAGCGCATGCGAAATTTAAATCTAAGGGCCTTCATAGTGATTATTATTATTTTTCTAATATTCGCAAACAATGCAAGCACTTGTCTAGTTTAAATTATAGTAATTATGTCTCGCAAGTTAATTGTTCCCTTAAATCGAATCCGAAGTTTTTCTGGAGATATATAAAGGATCTGAAAAAAGAAGATGGTTTCCCCTGTGAAATGTTTTATAATGATATTAGTGCGAATACCGGTTCTGATATAGTTAATTTATTTTCTGATTATTATTCATCTGTTTATACTAACTTGGATTACAATCCTAACCTAAATGAAGCGTGCACCTTTAAAAATTCAGTTGAAGACGACAAGTTGACTGTTAGCATCGAAGAAGTTTTCAACAGTATTTTAAAACTCAAACCATCACACAACCATGGCCCTGACGGTATATCTAGCTATTTTCTCCAAAATTGCATATACTCATTATGTCGCCCTATTCACGCATTATTCGCTAAATCACTTAAATCTGGAGTTGTACCACTAAATTGGAAATCTAGCTATATCACACATATATACAAAAAAGATCCAAAGAATGTTATAGATAACTAGAGAGGGGTGGCCATCCAATCCGTAATACCTAAACTTTTTGACGAATTTGTGGCCCGTCAATTACAATGGTACTCACGTCATATTATAATTAAAAACCAACATGGGTTTATGGCTAACCGCTCCATTATTACAAATCTGCTTGAATATAAACAGTATTTATCGAATGCCTTGGAATCACAATCTCAAGTAGATACAATTTACAGTGACTTTTTCAAGGCATTCGATAGAGTCGACTGTAGTCTTCTGCTGGAAAAATTGAGGGCTATTGGCTTTAACTGTAGCACTGTTAAATGGCTATCATCATTTTTATCAGACAGGGTGCAATATGTTCGAATAAATAGTTTCAAATCAAAAGCAATAAACGTTACTTCTGGTGTTCCACAAGGGTCACATTGTGCCCCCTTACTATTTATTCTATCTATTAATAGCATACATTGTAGACTCAAGCACTATAACTTTTTAATGCACGCTGATGACTTGAAATTATTTAAAATTGTCAATAACGTTAGTGATTGCCAGTTGATTCAGGAAGATTTAAACAGTCTCAACGAATGGTGTTTCAAGAACAATTTATACTTAAATGTTATGCTATGTCAACCACTACATGCCGATCTAAAATTGAATATGACTACAAGATTGGTGATTGTTCAATTGTACGTGTTGACACAATCAAAGATCTTGGGATCACTTTCGATTCCAGACTCACCTTCACCCCTCATATTACAACAGTTACTAATAAAGCATTACAAATCTGGGGTTTTAAATGGCGTAGTGGCAAGGATTTTGACATTGACTGCTTGAAAACACGGTATTATTCCTTAATGCGTTGTCATCTTGAATTTGGTTCATGTATTTGGCCACTAACAACAGCAACTAATATAAATTCAATTGAATTAGTGCAAAAAAATTTCTTTGATGTATTGAATTTAAACAAGGTGTACGACATGTAATAGGAAAATATAATACAATTATGCAAGATCTTAATATCATATCTTTAGAGAATCGTCGGAAAATAGCTGATTTATGCATTCTTCATAAAATTGTTAATGGGTTCTTAAATTCACCCTCATTATTGGAAATGCATCATTTTCCGTCCCCAAAAGAAGAAACCGCCATAATCAGTTATTTTACCTTGAGACACATAAAACATCTCTTGGTTTCCAGAACTCGATGTCACGTATATTGTCCCTCGGAAACGAATATTGTTCTAGTAGCCGACTCGATATTTTTAATATAGACCCTAACCATCTAAAGCGCTATTTGACTGATATATTGTGTATAATTTAACTTAAATTTTTCATTCATTCGTTATTAGTTCTATTTATAAATCGTTGTGGACGTCGACACATATTGTATTTAATTATATTATTAAGACATTGCTATTAACAAAATGTTAACATATATATTTATTACTTATTTTGTAAAAAGGTGTTGTACCGTTAATTTAAAATAAATAAATAAACACAGTGGGAACGGAAATGGGAAGAGAAATGGGTTGCGGCAGACAGAATGGCCAGGAAAATCCTGGAGGGGAAGGAAGCTTTTCTTTTTTTTAGATAGCTGGTGCAGTTGGGGCAACCGGGCCAGCTGAAGGATGTGGCAGGGTAGCTGGGGCAGGACTCGTAAGCGAGGATGAGGAGCAAGACATCGAGGACGAAGACGGGTGAAGGGGCGCGGGCGAAGAAGAATTAGTAGGGGGCACCAGGTGAAGTGTGTAATGATGCCACTGATGTCCCTGTCTTGTCGATCTGACCATCGGTGGACCAGCATGGATGAGTCCCATGACGATGGCGACAGAACATCATAAACATCAGAGCCCTCCGTAAGCGGGGACGGTGAATAGACCACAGTGGCAACACTAGAAGTGTGCCCTTAAGTAGGATTAAAAAGCATAGTATGACGATGAAGAAAGCTCTGTGAACTTCTAAAAGATCTTTGACCTCATTGCATTTCTTGGCTCCAATCGATTGTGTGGGTAGCCCTTCGCAATTCTCTGAATGTATTTTTCAACGTATCCAGGCTCCAGTTTACCTAGGATGAATTATCTGTTTGCCGTACTGAAGGCGTTTCGCACGTCCAGAGTAAATAAGGCACCCTCTCGCCTTGGTTTTCAAATAGATTATTTTCAGGACCTTGTTATACTTAATGTATAATGGTGCGGCCAAGACCAAAGCTCTGTCAACTCTTCAAAGATCTTTGACCTCTCTACCCCATTATATGTGTTTACTCTTATGAACCAGCACCGGTTGTGTGATTCTTTAAATGAATGGTTTAACGTCTCAGTCCAGCTTGTTTAGTATAGATTATCACTTTTTCGCATTCAAGACGTTACACACCTCTATAGTATAGATAGCACATTCTTACCTAGGCCTCCAAATAACTTCTCTTTTAAGAATCGGCGTACTTTGAAGTCGAACTGGTTTATTGAAAGTTCCCCAGTTCTCCGCACTTAATATATTTATTTATTTATTGCTTAGTATCTCTTCTTAAATTTTAATTGGAGAGACTCAGGAGAAGTTCATTTCTTCGAGATTCTTCCACTCTGACCAATTAAGCCTATATAAGGTAAATATGTCTTAGAATCACAGTCGCTTCTATTTCTGTTCCTTTCCATTGAGAAGTGAGCACATCTTCTTTAATGCTTTTGTGGACACTACATAAAAAGCCAATGTTTTTCTCGTGCTTAATAATAGCTTCAGCTGAGATAAAAATAAGATCCTAATACTTAAAGGATTAATAGGTAAAGAACACTTGGTTTGTTTCACTGATTTTTGTATTTACTTGACTAGTTTCACTTATTACAGCATTATTCAGAGTGATTATAAAAGAAACCGGCAGGTTTTTATATTTAGGTGAGAAAATTATTCAAGAAATATTAAACAATTAGTTTCTCTGACAGCTGCCTCTATTTCTTAAAAACTTAAGAACAACATCTGGTTCTTTAGAAGGAGTTCAACATCTTATCTTCGAGGCCAAAATTTACAGACTGCTGCTTTATTGTTCTAGAAATAACAAGAAGTACTATCTCTAAATGTTTAGAAAGCTCTGAGTATCTTGTAGCTCTCTTTATTCTGCAGTAGCTTTAAAGCTCCTCATAGTGTCGCCTTTAGGTCTCGGTCCCACTCCTCACAACTGCGATTCTAAGGAATTTCCTGACAACCATAAGATCCACCTTAGCTTTTAACTTATAATTTTAGGGTTCCTCTTACTTAAAACCTCTATGCAATACGCCTGTGTGTCTTCCTATTACGACTAAATTGACTAATTGATATCTCTCATGGCGAGTTTAACGCCATTAAAATGATAGTTTATCATTGCAACAAATGAAGTTTGCAACAAGTTTTCAGTATGAGTGACTCACAGTTTTTTGCCTCAGATATAATATTTATTGCTATCCCGAAATGAATCTATTTATGATAAACTGGTCGTCGCACCATTATGACGCAAATCTTCTAACTGGCTTATACCCAACTTAACTTACCCTAACCTGACTTAGCCTAATTTAACCTATATAACCTTTTTACAATCTAATCACTTGATTGATCTGCAAAGGTCAAAACTATAAAATTTTTCGGATAAAAACTTGCCTCAGTTTGAATATGGATGGACTGGTTCTTTTTGGTGTCCGTTTTCTTCATTTTTTCTTGTAGTAGTGGGCGGAGTTTTTTCCTCTGAACTAGAAATTTTTTGTGGCAAATACGGCTCACTTTTCCTCTAACGTAATCATCCAGGAGATCAAATTCCACTGGGTGTAAATGGAATGTAAGTTCGCAATGCAAAATTTTGATATATGAGAACAGGATATCTCGTTTGTAAAACAAAGACTTAACTTCATCTTTTATCCACGTTTTTTCGCCTGATATTATAGCGTTTTTTTCAGGTCTTGTTTGGAGGTTGGTTTTCACTTGCACAAATTTTGGAGTAACTTTCATTTTTAAGCATTGTTTGTATAAAATTTTTGTTTATGACATATTGTAAAGTGTTTATATTTGATTACACAATTAATTATGGTATAAAACAACTAATATGGGTTTAAAATAATAATTCAATTAAGCAAATTAGATCAATTAAAACAAATACCCCACCAATATGTAGGCATTAAACACCGCACCAATTACAATCCCCGATAAAATCGCACTACACGTTACGATAAAACCTCACGCGTATCAACAATGCATCTGCCGTTTAATCCCAATTCGGGCCTCAAAGCTCATCGCGGTCATTAATCTCTGGCAGCACTATGCAAATCAGCAGGCCGGTTATGCCGTTAATTAATTGCCCGTGATTCGAATTAAATATTCACATAATTGAATGGAGGAAACGTTCGAGTTCGCTATCGATCCGACCGATTCCTATCTGAAGACATTATAAAGGCCGCGAAGGGATTAATGAATTTCGGGCCGTCGAGTCGCGCTCGTTAATGGAATTATGAAATTGCGCGGAAAATCAAATCGGCTTACCGTAATACACATCCTCCAGGCTGGCGTACTTCTTCACGTTCACTCCTATCCGCCAGCTGTAGAGCAGCACTACTAGGATCGAGATGTTCTGTAACATACGAAAGCGGTTTTATTAATTCAAATAGTAAATCTTATAGTCTTAGACTGTATATAGAAGGTAAAGCATAAGAAATTTAAAAACTTATTATAATTACGAATTTTTAGACCTTAATAACAAGTAGTTGATTGCCTAAATGGACGAACTAACCCATATTATAACTTATTTATCTAAATGTTAAGGTTCTACTATGTTATACATCATAAATCACAAATGAAACATATTTTTACTTTATCTGTATAAATGGAAATTTATTTCGTTGACACTATAGTCACTAAATATAGTTGCAGTTATAATAACAAAATAAAATATTTATCTATATTATATAATTATAATTTGAATATGATACAACGTTGAGACAATAGATAATGTTATCTCTTTTATTTGTCTGAATAAAGATGCTTAAATTTTTTTATCAATCAACAAACTTAAATAATCCTAGAACATGAACTTACCACTTTCGATTAAATAAAATTTATAATTTAGAAGATTTTTTTTTAAATTCAAAGCTATTTTTAATGAAAAATATATCGCATATCTAAATTTCCAAAAACCACTTTGATATAAGTAATGTTTGAAATTGTTTGCATACTGTGCTCGTTACACCATTAAAATTTTGTTGAACCCAAGAGCATAAAACTAAGCGGCAGTACAGAGTGTCACGACGTCGGATAACAATCCGTATAAATTTGAAACCGTGGCCGTATCTCACGAATCAACCCCCGCCGCAGAGGGAAACACTTTAACGTGATATATTTGAACGTTAACTTTTTACCGGCGCTCCTTTTGCCGTGATACTATTAAGCGTTCCCGCCCACGTCATCCGCCCCGCGTCGGGGACATCAAAGCCGGGCCACTTTTAAAATAAAACAAACAGCCAGGGTTTATTCTGTGCGCGGTCGCACAATACGTCCCGGTGCAAACGCAAACATGGATCAAACTGGGTCGGTGTAATGGAATTCCCGAACGGTCCCGACGAGGACTCCAATGAGGGTTAGTTTCTTGCGGACGTTAATATTTACACGGGCGCCGCCGTCCACTTACTGACGTTCTCCCACTGGCCACTCTAGGTAATGTAAATTTCATCTAAAATTACGCTTTATATAACAGAATTATTTTATATATCATATGACAAGAGAATTTCAGAAGACAAAAATTGAGAATGACCAAATACAGTTTTCAGTTGTATTGTGGATATTATTTAGATTATTTAGAGGATATCGAATATTATTGAGGATTTCTTCAAGAGGACGGGATGAAGATGGGAGCAGTGCAATTAAGAACAGATCATGAACAGTTGATTTTGATAGTTAGTATTCTAAATGTCGTTCCCTTCTCCTGATCTTTGTTTTAAAGTTTATAAATATTAGTTTTGTATCAAATGTTTGCAGGATTGGAAAGGTAAAATTGTTTAACTATTTTCAGAAAATTTATGATGGGAATTCTGAGGATAGTTAATGGGATCAGGAGCTAGGATTTAGTGGGATTTATGAATATTCTCTATTTTGCAATGTATATAGAATCTATAAGATCATCCAGCATGGTAAGGGATTTGCTTATGGTTGGTGCATGGGCTTCTAGCCCCTTATCATCTGCACATACAATATGACAGGCACATGGATTACGATGAAGAGTATTAGAATTATATAAATCTTGAACAAAAATATTATAGAGGATCGTGGATAAAAGGGATTTTTGGGAAACACCTTGTTTCAAATTTTAACGTGGATGAGTCTGGATAGAAAAAAATTATCAATTAGGTTGAGAAGATGTAGTGGGATTTTTAAATAGTTATACTTAAACAGCAAAACTCGATGTTATCCTGAATCGAAGGCTTTGAGAGAGAGAGAGAATATCTTTATTCGACAACTTACAATTTTGAGAAATATTTACAAATGATTAACAATAATGGTTAGTCTGTCCGTTTGGGCTATCGACTATCGGTCTTTCTGCCCTGTCTTGACTCTAAGTTGAATGTAAAAAAAAATTTCTAACGCTTTGAGAATATCTACGATTTCTGATTTAAAATTAAACTAAATCTTGACCAAATTTTGTGATAATATCCTGTTTCCATTCCTTTGGTATAATTTGGTAATGATACATATGATTCATTATTTGGATAATGTATTGTTGATTGTTTTCGGGGAGAGAATTCAGTATATTTTAAGATACATTGTCATAAAGGGGAGAAGTTTTTTTTACCTTGTGTAGAATTTCGAGATGAATTGAAATATGGAACAATATACGGGGTGTTCCATTAAATAAAAAGCAAGTTTGTTTTGTCCTGACTTTTTAACTGATCCTGAATACCTAATTTATCTTTATTCTGATAGTTTTAAAAAAATCCTAATACTTTTGTATCTTAACAATTTTTGCTAGCTCTCTTACTTTAGGAGATATTTGACCGTTTCCATACATATCATCGACCCTGTATATTATCTAATTATAGATTGTTCAAAATTTAACAAATTATCAATATAGCCTTTTTTCGAAAACGTCATATAGTTTCCGAGTAAAATATAGGGAAACTACTGTGATGGACACATCACCATTTTTTTTTAACTCAATTGTTTATTGCGTTTTAATAAAGAAAATTTTTCGTTGACAAATACTATATTATTTTTAATGTTTTTAATTGTTTTCTATAGAGACATACAATTATTTTAGCACTATTTTTCAATATAATCGTTTTTTTAATAAAAAATTTCAATTGTTTTCTTTTATCTATTGTTTCATTTTCAATTCAATTTTTTTAAACAAATTAAATGCAACTGTGATAAAATATTTTTTTAATTTTAATAATTATCAATTTTTATTTTTTTTTTCTGGAAAGTGTTTACTTTTGAAAAGCTCTGCAATAATTTAAACTACTTTTTCTAATTTTCAATTGGTTCCGTTCGTCAAGATTTAATTGATAGTCCATTGTTTTTAGAGATATTCAATTGTTTCTTTTTTTAGAAAATTCTAATATATCTTTTTAGTACACTAAACTATTTTTATCATTTTTCAATTATTTTCGTTCGTGAAGCTTTAATTAATTGTAAATTACTTCTAGAGATTGTCAAATGTTTTTTTTACATAAGCTTTATTTTGAATAAGCTTTAGTTGATCGTCAATTGTTTTTAAGGACTGTCACTTGTTTTTTTTAAAGGTTCAATAGTTTTCATTTGTCAGGATTTCATTGATCATCAATTGTTCTTAGGGATTGCCATTTTTTTTTAAGTTTCTAATATATTTTTAAGTAATTTAAAAAATTTCAACGATTTTCGTTCGTCAATATTTAATTAATCGTTAATTGTTTTTAGGAATACAAGTTTCTAATTTTTTTTTTTTTAATTTTAACTATTTTTAATAATCATCAACTGTTTTCGTTTGGCACACTTTAATTGATCATTCATTGTTTTTAGGAACTGCCAACTGGGTCTTTTACAAGCTTCTAATATATTTTTTTGGAAATTTTAAGTATTGTTATCAATTTTCAACTGTTTTCATTCATCACGATTTAATTGATCGTCAATTGCTCTTAGGGTCTGCCAATTGTTTTTTAAGTACCAATGTTTTTCTTCCTATCGTTCTTTTATTGACAACATTTTGTTTATGTTAATTTCCAATTATTTCAAACAAATTTAAACTGTTTTCAGCAAAATTATTATTTTTTGTAGTTTCTAAATTTTTATTTTCTTACTAAATCCATTTTTTTATTAAGTACATATTTATTACTGTTTTATTTTTTGAATAATCTGTTTTCTTTACTGATTTATTTATTTTGTGTTTTTTTTGGCACTTTCAAATGATTTTGAAAGTTTTCGTTTATCAAAACTTTCAATTTATTCTTGACGTAATGTTCAAGTGTTCAATTGTAATTGATTCGTGTTTCAATTACAACTCATTCAAGATGTACCAAATATTTAAGTGTTAAATTGTTTAATATAGAGACATTTAATTGTTTATTATTATTTCAATATAAATGGCTTCTGTAAAATGTTTCGATAATATTTAACCAATTTTATCGACCAAATTAAAACTGTTTTTTTTTTGTTGCAATTTATAATTTTTATTATTGTCTAAAATATCTGGGTAATCTTTTTTTTTGGTTCTAAATTTAATTCTTTTTTAGATTTTTAACACCTTTTAAGTTACAGTTTTAATTTATTTTTTGGCAATCAATGATTTTAAATTTATTTTTAATTTGACTTTTGTTCCCTTTCATCAACAGACGATTGTTTTCTTTTTAACAGTTGTAATTGACATCTGAAACGGCATTAAATTGTTTTAATGCTTTCAGCTGTTTTTTATAACTTTCACTTGTTTTTGTTCGTATTTTTTTAACAATGATCTGCTTTTTTTAGTTGTTGATTATTTTTGCCTTGCAAATTTCCAACAATTTGTTTTAATCACAAATAATTATTTGTGATTTTATAATGATTCTGTAACATTCAAATTTTCTAGAGTTTTTAAAGTTTTCAATTATTTTCAAAAGTTTCAATTATTCTATCACATTTTTTCAATATAAAGGTTTTTTTATAGTTTTTAATTGTTTCATTTCGTTACATTTGCTGTTGTTTCATTAGTGTCAATTTAATTTTTAGATCATCTACAAGTGTGAACTCCGCCCTTCGGCATGCTGTTAAAATTATATGTATGTTTTTCCTTCAATTTTGTATATTTCAGTTTTTGTATTTTACATAATCATGACCGATAAAGTTTAAATAAATAAATAAATAAATAAAAAATTAACAATTTTTTTAAATAATTTTTGATTTTATTGTTAATATTCAAGTGCTATAATTAATTTTCAATTGTTATTATTTCTGGAAAATTTCAACTATTTTTACTAATTATCATTGTTTTTGTCCATCAAGCTTTAAGTGATTATTTTTAGGCATTGTCAACTGTTTCTAATAATTTCAAGCTTTTATTGTAACTATTTATAATCATTCCTCATATTTTTTTCTATCAATTATTTTTTATATCTAATAACTCCAATTGTTTTTTTAGAATTTCACCCAATTAAAACACTTTTTGGGCTTTTCTTAATAATTTGTTTAAACATTTTTCTCCTTCGATTATCATTTTTTTCATTTCAGTAGTTGCAATTGTTTATGTATTTTATAAAAATTCAATTATTTTAGCGCTTTGATATTTCATTAATTTTTCCTGTTCCTTTCTTACTTTATTAAAAACTAACTGAATAATTGAATACAATTAACCTAAAATATTCTTGATCATAAGATGTTCTAGCGTACTCTTGACCTACCACAATAAACAGTGCAATGACCTCTCGTACTCCAAACCCGCGCAAATAAATTACACGTTGAGGTAGGTCAAGAGTACACTGGAGTTTAACGCATAGTTTATTAGGGTAGGTCAAGAGTACGCTAGATAAAAGGGATTTATTGAGGCTGGATATAAGTGCTTATGTTTTTTGTTTTAATTTTTACTATTTTGAATAAATTTAAATATATTTGAAAATCTACAATTATTTTTACGATTTCTTTTGAATGTATTGTAATTTTTTTATAAAAATCACTTTGAAGTGTTGTTCTTAGAATATTTTGAAAACCGCCAGATAAGTTCGGATGGAACTAGCAGGATATATTCCTAAAATGCAAGGCTTTGAAGTATTGAAAAAACCAAAAATGTTCACTAGCTTTTTTTAAATTCTCACTTGTTTGTTCTTTTTTCAACATTTTAAAGTTCTTTTTTTTTAATTTTTTTGAAAATCACTATATGAATTTTAATGAAAGTTGCAAGATATATTCCTTGTAAGTGTGGCTTGAAAATATTGAAGAAACTAAAAATGAAGTTAATTAACTTACCATTTGCCAAATATAATAGAGAATAAGAAATCAATCTAATTTTACAAATAGCAGAAACTAAAAATTAATGATTAGTAACTTTTTTAAAGAATTTCTACTATAATTTGTTGTATTTTTATAAATATCACTTTGAAGTATTTTTCTTTGAATTTTTTGAAAACCACCTACAGAATTATGATGGCACTTACTGGATATAATCCTGAGATTTGTAGTTTCAAAATATTGAAGAATATAAAAATTAATGTTCAAAAACATTATAAATATGTATTAAAGTTTTATGTTTTCTATCAAAATTACTATAATGTGTTTTCTTATAAAATTTTGAAAATCTTAGAATAAATTGTGACGAAATTGACAGGATATATTCTTGAAATATGTGACTTAAAAGTATAAAAAAATCAACAATTCGTGATCACTAGTTTTTCAAGAATTTCTACTAAAATTTATTGTTTTTTTCCATAAAAATGGTCTTTAGTTCTTCTAAAATCTTCACTAAAATGTATTGTTTTTTTTATAAAAATCACTTTGAAGAGATTCTGAATATTTTGAAAATCACAATTTTGATGAAATTTTCATGATGTATTCCTGAAATGGCTTTGAAACATTTAGGAAACCAAAAAATAAATATTACAGTTTTTTTTTCAGAATTTATACTAAAATGTGTTGTTTATTTTCTTATAAAAATTACTTATTGTTCATTTGAATTTTTTTGAAAACCACTTTATGAATTTCGATGGAATTTTCAGGATATATTTCTGAAACAGATAGCTTTGGAATATTTAAGAAACCACAAATGAATCATCACTAGTTTTTCAAGAATTTCCACTTAAAATTGTTGATATTTTTGATAAAAATCACTTTGAAGTGTTTTTAATTTAAAAACCACTTGACAAATTTTGATGTAATATACAGAATATACTTCGGAAATGTGTGGTTTTAAAATGTTGAAGAAACCAAAAAGTAGTGATCACCTGATTTCCTAAGAATTTCCTATGAAATGGTGCATTGTCTAGCACACTCTTGACCTATCTTAATAAATTATATAATAATCTAGCATATCATCGACCTAACTCAATAAAAATATGTTAGTTTCGACTACCCTTAACATGCTTATTAAAATGTATGATCACTTAGCTTACTATTAA
Organism: Ontholestes murinus; assembly: GCA_963969525.1. NCBI lineage: Eukaryota > Metazoa > Arthropoda > Insecta > Coleoptera > Staphylinidae > Ontholestes > Ontholestes murinus. Next base: position 68,281,562 of record OZ018390.1, on the reverse strand, counting down.
TATATTTATATTAATATTTATATTTTATTTGTATAGGTTAAAATGGCGTCATAATCATATATAATTTATTGAGGTAGGTCCACGGTATGCTAATTTAATATATAATTTATTGTAATAGTAATAAATAGTAATAAATAGGTCAAAAATATTTTGAAATCATATATTTTATTGCAGACGAAATAGGTAAACTAGATTGAAGGCAAAAGTCTTTACAAATGCTGTGTCAAATCTTTTGGCAATTGGGTAGACATAAAATATTTCTGATTTAATACTCTAAAAAATACATACATTGGAAAATTAATGTATTTCTCTCTGTAATGTCCCTGAAAATTGATATAATAATCAAAGAATCGAAAACAGTTGGCTATGGCTTTTAGATGTTATCTCATCAACAACAAGCTGTTGCTGATTATAAATATATATATATATATATATATATATATATATATATATATATATATTCGTAAGATCAAAATACATTATTTATCAAGCCCTTTAATCTATATATTTTTAAAAATGTCATAACAATTTATAAGCATCACAAAAAAGTTATAAGCAAATTTGCCCTCATAAATCAAAATTTTTCAAAACCTGGTACAGTTAAACTTAATGTAGACTATAATCTGACAAAACGAACTACTGTTAAATGAACTAAAATGAAGTTAAATGTACTTGTTTTATACATAAAACAGACTTAATCATTATAACATCATTAAACTGCTACAAACATTTTATCTGCAAGCATTAAAAAGACTTTAAATTACTCTCGACTTTAATAAGAAACTTAATACCGGCAAAATACTAACGTATGATGTAAAACGAGAATGCATAAGCGGCGTCTTATTACTCCACTAGAAAATAAAATAAAAATGCAAATTGCTTTACAATCTACTTTAGCGATCAAAGCTGTACTACATAACTTATAGCGCATGGTATTTACTCTAATGCATGCACGTTCTATGGGACAATATAAGTCGAAGGGCGGAATAATCTAATTAAGCGGTTATTGTGACGCGGGCTAAATTGCAATATAAATCAGGAGCGAGCCGCTATCGTAAACATGCGCGAGCGGTGGCAATTAACCGTGCGAAAGCGGCCCCCGCAATAAAATTGAGGCCGCGTTGCGGCGGCGGTGGCGGCGGCGGGGATTCAGGGTGCGCGCGTAATAATTAGAATCGCACTCACCAAGGTGTAAACAGCGGCTGTTATGGCGGCATGTCTCGAATTTAATATCCTACATCCTCGCCCGGAGATGTGATGGTCGTAGGGGTACAGAATTGCCGACTTCATGGCTACAACATTTTGATTATCTGAAAAGAAACAAGAAAAATTATCATAAATAAAATAAATAATGAATATTGTATACTATACTATTAACAATTTTCATCAAGATCCATCGTGATTTGATAATTATATGATTTTTTTATATATTTTGTTTGTTTGTTTCCTTTTAGTTCGTAATTATATGTAGTTTGTATTAATTGAATTATGTCTTTTTATAAATAAAGTTATATAAATATAATACATAGAAAAAAGTCATTTCTAATGTTTAATGTTTCTAAATATTATAAAAACCCTGTTTTTTTAAATTTATTATTATTATATATAAGTACTTGCCTTGCCCAAGTTTTCATAATTTAAATTTAAGACGTCGACATTATCGGATTTTCTCCTTCCAAGTGACTGGAGTATCTTTCAACTTCAAGAAGAGCTTAACTTTTTCTTTCACCGATAATTAAAGCAACTCTTTCAGACTAAACAGTTTAATACTCAGCTTTTTACCACACTCTACATTTAATATTATTATCAACAAAAAATATGACTCCGTAATTTTTATTTTTTTTAAGGTCAGTTTTCTTTTTTTACATTTAAGAAAAAATATATTAAAGCTTTAGCATAGTAGCAATTATATACTTAAACACTGCCTGACTAGTAATGAAGTAGCTAGTTTTAATAAATTACCATAATTGAATTTCTGCAAGCAATATTTGGTTTTCTCTCTAACTCTCTCGCCCTTCTCTTTTTTTTCTCTCGCTTGATTAATTAAACGGACCAGAAATCGGACATGCAAATTAGGTGAGCTTGTAATTATTCATGTGACGTGCCCCGGCGGCAAGTTTCGGTCCTTGGGAAGTTTTTGCCGCGACCCTTTTTGCCGGCCCGAGGATCCTAACGAGGGAATAATTTATGGACCAAAAAGGAGGGGTTATTCTACATCAAAACATGTGTTCGCAAATTAATGAATAACAACGCGCCGCCATGTTGTTTATTCGCGTCGCGTTAATCGTATTATGAGACGAAATTATAGTCCTACGGCTTTTGTTGTTGATTAAAATACACGCGTTATTTGTCACAATAAATAAATAAAGAATTAAAGAAGTTGTTTGTTTTTAATTTTTCATTATAAGTTCAAAACAATTAAGTTGACAGTTTTTCATAGTTAGTTAGTTCATTAGATGGTTGTTCACGTAACTAAGGAATATTAGTGTAAAGCTTTACACAATAGATGTTACCTTAATGGTATATCTTAGGTTATGTATTGATAGCAAAATTATTTCTGGCTATAGCTGATGATCCTGAGTAAAAAGATCCTTTGGTATTGGACCAGTCCTTTAAAGAAAGACCTTGGGAAAGAGGTTTTAGTCGGTAGGTGTCCAACACCTATTGAAAAGGTGTTCATGATATATTTCCTCTCCTTCTATAAAAAAAAAAACATGTTTAGGCATCTGCAATCCATTTGGTGATGGTGATGCTTCTCTGTTTGGAGTACCTTGGCAATTATTTCGCGTGAGTAGTTTTTGTCGTCAATAGTACTACACTACCCTACTGCAAGAGTGCCCGTGATCCTACCCTCTCATAATAAAAACATTTCCTTATCTTCAATTGCGTTATGCTAAGTAGATGCAATAAGAATTGTTTTATTATCTGAAGATACAAGAATTATTTATGTATAAGTTTCTAGATTGTTTTTTACCGTGTTAGAGTTTCTTTTCAGTTGTGGAGATATTAATTAAGATTTTTGTAAAGGTGGTTATTTATTGTTATTAAGATTCAAGTGATTATAGTTATTCTCCATTTATAAGCATTTTTCATTGTCATTTCGTGAAATATTTCAAACTATTAATCACCAAGTAATAAATAAGAAAGTCATTCAAGAAATATTATATGCCAGTGAAACAACTCTCCTTTTCACTTGTTTTTTCTAATTTTGCCTTCCGCCTAGACTATTCTTAAAGTTTTTATTTCTGGCTTCGTCTTTCGTAATTGTGTTAATCTATATATTCTCTAGTATTTTCTATCTTGGGTACATTATGAACCTTCCTTATATTCTGTTGATCATTGCATGACTAACTCACTTCGTTGTTTTGAACAAAAATAAAGTTTTCCACTATTTTCTTCAAAAAATGTTTCTGTTTTTTCAAGTTATTTCAAGATATTTTTTTTTAATGATTCCTTATGTCTTTGTTTATCTTTATGCTTTACATCATTTGTTCGAACATTTATCTAAAAAGATATATAAAGTTCCTCATCATCTCTGTATTTTTCTGCAATTAATTAATCCTGGCTTTATTTATCTTCTTGATATATCTTAAAAATTATATACCTTTTTTTTCTTGCCTTCAATTTTTTTTTTCAAACTGGTTTCAAGCCTCGTCTTCCGGAATTTTCTTAGGGTATACTATACTGTCATCATTTCTAGAAAAATGAGTTATAAAACTTGTCTGTTGCTTTGTTGTTAATTCACTCTTCAATTTTTATCATTTATTCGTTTCAACTTGAATATGAAATAAAATATATTCTTTTTGACTAATAATTTAATTGTCACATATGCCTAAAATTAAAATTATTGCAATTAATTTTACAGAAATTAATACAATCAAACTAGTGTTGCTCTGACTGCTTTGATATTTGTAACATACAAATTACTTTCATATAATACAATATCTGGCATTAGCCAGACAACTAATTTTTTCAATAAGTGATTTGTTTTGTAGTCTTAACAATACTAATACCAAATATATTTAAAAAAATATGGGCAATAAGCAAAATACTAGATTTTGGCAGTCGTGATAAATATAAATATATAATTTTATTTTCTAGTTTGCCCAAAGACGAAACAACTTAGTTATTATATAACACGGGGTCATAACATATGTAAGAAGAAATGTGCAAATGAAAAAGAAAAGCACTTTACACGTAGCTTAAAAGTGACGAAATTATCGGAGGGTTATTATTAGTAACATTTCTACCTTACGTACATTCCAAGATAATTTATAATTAAGCAATATGCTACAGACTTAATAAATTGATGCTTAATTTACGTTAAATTTAATGGTTTTAGAGAAAAAGCAATATTATTTCAACAGCAGAGGCCCGAAAATCGATGCTTGCGGTACATCATGCTCTAAGTAAGCTTCGCTTGATGGTAGCCGTTCTAATACAACTTACTGTTGTCGATTATATAAATATTAATAATTACATCTTCCGCTTTTTTGATATGAATTACAAAAAATTGAATTTTCGTACTTATAAGTAAACTATGATTACCGTTTTTCAGAGATTCAAGAAAGAAGCAGATATTTTCAAGCTTCATATCCTTGAAATATTTCTGGAACAAGAGCATTATTCTCGTCAGTTGACCTTCCTATACGAAATCCAAACTTGAAACAGGTGCCACACGATGCACTACAGACTAAAGATGACAGATTGTAGATTACTACAAGAACAATATCAGATTATAGATAAAAGATGAAAGATTTCAAACTGTAAAGAGATATGTCATAATACAAAAGGTAGTTACTAGACGTTTTAAAAATTGATTGCGCTTCTAAGGCGTTTTAAAGATGTTATAGTTAGATAAAATGTTTGAAAACCTCGTAGTCAGATAGAATGTAGCATAAGGCAAATAGTAGATCACAGATGATACATGATGACGACGTATTAGAGATGGCAAACTATAAATGACGTACTACAAACAAAAGAAAGCAGATGACAGACCATAAAGATATATGCTAGGTTACAGATGATAGATACCAAATTAATTATGACAGATGATTTTTTTTATGTTCAGAAATTATTTACTTTGTGTTTTTTTAAGGCGCCTTCAAAATATTGGTGTGAATGTAACATTGGATCATAGATGACAGGTAATAGAATACAAATAAAAGATGATAGATAATTGATCGCAGTATTGGTGACATATTAAAACGCCAGATGGCAGATAACGAATAATAGATGATAGATGACAACGATATCAAATAACAAATAAAAGATGATTACAGATGCCAAATAACTAAGGATAAATTGCAGATAACAAATTACAGTTGAAAACAAATGCAGATGACATATTACAGAAAACAATAAACAAATAAAAAGATACGTGCCAAATGTTTGATGCTATATGATTTACTTTTATTTTTAAAAATAGCTTACATTTCGTTATTTCAAGCACTTCCAAAATATTGGAATAAGATTGAATTCTTTTAAATACGTCATAATGACAGCTGCCAGAAAACTGTATACAAATAACAGATTGTTGATCACAGAGGACAGGTAATAGATAATAAAAGATAAAATAGATGGCAAATAACAAGCGACAGGCCGATGAATATAGGTGATATATTACAGATGACTGATGCCAGATAATGTTTTTTTTACGAATTGTTAATTTCACTCTGAATTCTTTTAAAAAGCTTTGAATATTGCTATTTGATGTAACAGAAGATCAACAGCAGATGGCAGATAGCAGAGGTCGACAATAGGCGATAAATGATTTATTACAGATAACATACAATAGACAACAAATAAAAGATGATAGTTGATGATAGCATAGAAAAATGACAGGGTACAGATGAAAGAAGACTGATGACAAATGTAGATGACATTACAGATAATAGATGGTAGACTACAAATATAGATGGCAGATTATAAGTGGTAGATTACGGGCAAAAGATTTGTATTTTTTTATTTTTAGGAATTGCTTATTTAGCGTCTTTTAAAGATTTTTCAAATAATAAAGTTGGATTACATTATTTCGAAACATCGGAATAACAAATAAGCATATGATTTGCTATAGCAGAAAGCAGAAATTTTAATATTTCATGGCCACATTTATACGATGAGGAACTTTAACAGACGATACATAAAACTGTACTTTGCTAATATCACACACCGTATATGATATTCAAGATGTATCACAAAGTTATAACTTCAATCATGATGAGTTGATGAGTTGAGTTTTGTACATTGCATAATAAGGATCAATTTCTTTGGTGCGGGGCTCGTCATAATCTGAGAAGCTTATTCATGTTTTAACACAGACATTTAGGTATCATGGAACTTTTTAAATAGAAATTACATATTTCAACCAGCCTGTTGTGCAGGGGTGCACAACAGGCCTAGTGAGGCCTAGGTGCGCTGGTCAATGATTTGATCACCCTTGGCACACTCGATTCATATCCAGATATATATTTCAATTAAATTTTTACACTTTAATTTTACTCATGATTAACTATTTTCAATTGTACAAGAGATGTTCATATGAAAGAGTGGAAAATACACAGTCATTATATATGAAGTCTTTATTCAAAGTATACATCACAGACCGAGTACAACAATCCCATTGATTAACGAGCCGAAGGATTTAATGTTACCAAAACTCCTGTGGCCATGACGAGACCCAGTCCTTTAAGCATCCTTGAGTGTCTAAGAGTAAACATTGCAATTAATGCTCGAGGAATTCAACATGTAGTTGCCAGCGCTTCAACTCGAACGACGAACTTATGGACGCTTTGATGGACTGGGTTTCGTCATGGCTGCATGAGTTCAGAAAACATGGAATCCTTTGGTTCGTTATTCAACAGAATTGCTATGCTTAGGAGTATACTTTGAACAAAGACTTCATTTATTCCCAAAGTATCGTTTCGTACCTTTTCATTTGTACAACCCTTATAGCTTAATTTTTATTAAAGAGAAATTCGGCACCAATCATTTTCATCCTTTACCAAAAGCAATTTTTATAACAGGTTGAGTAGAAAAAATCCAAAAATTAGGCTTATAACACTTTCGTTATAAGAAGGTTTTTATTAACAAAAAGATATGTACAATGTGAAACTTATGAGTTTAGTATGGTAAACCGATTAGACGAGGGTTATTAAGATGAGAGCTATTAGGCTAAAAAGACGAGCGCTAATAGACTGCTGTCTCTAGAGGGTGAAGACTGGTTATATAGTGTAGCTGTTTGGTGTTTAATCGCTAAGGGTGGCATGGTTGTTGTCATCCGTGGTAGGAGATGTGGGCACTCGGCTCCCTGCTCTCAGTCACGTGCTTTTGTAGGTACGCGAGACTGTTACATTCTCCTACTCTGTTGCTGAGATCGTGCCAATGAGGCAGACAGGATTTTAGGTTTCTTCCTTTTACGTCCTCTCTTCTGGATAGGGTCCATCGGCTGCAGGTGCCTCCAGTAAATGGTGTGCGTGTTGAGGAGTGGAAAGTTCCTGTCAGGGTGTCTGGATCCTCTAGGCTGTCGACATTGAACGTGACGGCTTTCTTTCTTTGTAGAATAACGTAGAGTTTGTCCCATCTAGGTGTTCATTTTGATGATAATTATTCCTTGGATCGACTTAGTAGATGGTGTCGATTCAGACGTAATACAGATAAATAGGTGGCCATAGGGTGACGAGAGGTATCAGCGTGAATCTTTTGCCTGTTTTGGATTTTATCAGCGACGCAATGAGCGGTTTCAAAAGGCTTAGTAGCTGCAGCTTCACCTGGGAGAGAAAGTTTTCGCTAGCTATGATTGAAGGTTGCAGTTTACTTCTTCAGCTGTTCTTAATTCCACATGGGTGTTCATGGCAGACCAAATCGCGGCTAGTGCTGTAGTCTAGGTATTATACTGTTTTCTCACGAGAATGGCAAACTGTGTCTTTATATCGTTGTTCTTCCGCTCCACCGGGTTGGCCTGGGGATGATAAGATGCAGTGAAGTTGAGTTATATCCTATGTCGTTTCGCGTCTTCTTCGAAAAGTAAAGGCGGAAAGGACGTAGATGTTTGCCTTGGGATCCGTAACGACCGGTAGTGGGGCTGTTATGAAACTCCTTCAGCAGATCCGGTTGTGCTTCCAAGGCGTTGATTGTTTTTCTCAAATCTTCACATTGCCTATGACGAATATCCGCGGCTGTTCGTCGATTCTATTTCCGTAGCTTCGTCTGTAGCATAATCCGGGATAAGACATCCACGACATAATTTGACTTTCTAGGGATGTATTTTATGGTTAATTCGAACTGCTGTAGTTACAAAGCCCATCTCGCCAGTTAGCTGGTGGGTTCTTTTAATATCATTAGGTTCGCGATCCCTCCACGTAACTCGTGAACTTGTTGAGGTCCCAGAAAATAACGTGGGCTTCTCTCTCTCTGTTGTGGTGTAATTTCTTTACGCCAAAGTCAGCAGGAGGCTGACCTACTCTACGGAATATTCTTCAGGTCCCTCCCCTTAGACAAGAAATTTCCCTAAAGCATAGTCTCTTGCGTTTGTCCTGAGGAGAAATGGCTCGTTTAGTATAGCGGTTTTTTAGAATTGGAGCCGAAATTATCGCTTTCTTGAGGATGTCCTGTGTATCTTGCTACTGCTGATCCCATCTCCAAATAGCAGTTTTATAAATAGTTTTGTTATAGGTTGACTTTTCTTTAGACCGTCGCGACGGTAGCAGGAGCACGTCTGTATAAAGTCCTTGGGGCTCGTCCATCAGACAATTGTTTGTACTCGCTTGGACCTCCACAATGTGGAGGATGTGCGTAGCCTTCTCAACCATGCGTCCCTCTACCATTTTGCACAGGAAGGTAGAAGGTCCTCCACATCGTGCAGGTGTTACCTGAAATTGTCGAATAGCATGATGATGTCGTCTAGGTATGCAAGCCTTCAAACATGTGAAATCCTTGCTTGCGGGAGGTCTATCGTTCTATCCTGCCTATAATATATGTATCTGAAGCTGGTGTTGTATGAACAGTGGATGAGAGGATAAGGATTTGAGTGGAAGATCACCTTCAAGCGAGAACTCCGCCCGTCAGCATGGTTTTAAAATTATATGTATGTTTTTTTATTCCTTTCATATTGTGAATGCCTGGTTATTTATTTATTTATATTTGACCATGTTTGATAAAGTTTAAATAAAAATAAAGATAAAGATATGAGCAAAAAGCACGTAGACAGCAAACTTCGTGGATTATATATTTTAAAATTTAATACGCCCTAACGGGGATGATCTACGGCGCTGATTGGTAAATACGACGAGATAAAAGAGAAATGAGAAAACTGTAACTCTTCGTTAGTCTACAGATGCACTACAACACGTGGGCTCCCGAGAGTGATGCACAAAACAAAGGCCGGCGGCAATGCGAGACAATTACTGTTAATTTTGATCACTATGATCACTATGCTCGTGGCGCTTCTTCTCCATCTTGTGAGTTTTCGGCATAAGGGTAAAAAAAATGCCTCTTTTCGGAAGGTGTTGCCCTTGCATTTCAGTACATCATACATGCACAGTGAAGCAGCAATGATCTGGAAGCATGTGTCAAAGAGTGCGTACTCTGGATTCCCGTTTGTTGTTATTACATGTGGTCTTTTCGTGTTCTTGGTTGTGTCAACGGTAGAATTTGCGTGGATCGTGATTGGACGTTGCAGTTCGAATAGCAGCATCTGATAGTTTTCCGCAACTGTAATATTGGAAATGGTTGGTGGTTGCAGAGGAGGTTTCTCGCTGCTTCCTGCGGCATTCATCTACTCGCTGGGCGCTGTTATTGCAGTAGGCGCACTCTTTTCCATGCCGTTGGATATTATTATTATTATTATTTTCTTCTGCATTACAGTCATAAGAGTTCACTGAATTCCTTACTATTCTTTTCCTGATCTCTAGGTGAAGAAGTTTGTATATAAGGTCTATATTCAATTCAGCCGCTCAGTTTGTTGAAAAGTGCTCGCTTTTGAGGTTGTAAATGTGTCTATTTTTACAGGCCTATACTGTTTCTCTTCATAGATTAGAGAAAATATTTTATTATATCGCATAATCGGGGCGAATGTGTTCTTTACGGCGTCCACTAATTGGTCCCAGGAGTTGATTTGATCCTTGAAACTGTCGTTCCATCATCACGAAATTGTCGTTTGCCATGTGCCTCATTATTCTTCGGGGTGTTTCTTCTCCAGCCCCACGTTGGGCGCCAGTTTATAACATCCCGTACGTTATAAAAAGGTTTATATTAACAAAAAGATATGTACAGTATTTATACGACAATTGATTTTATTAGTTCTTGAAATTGTGAAATAAATAACACTCACATTACCTACATAAAACATAATAACGTTAATTAAAAGTAATTTAAGGTTGAATAAAAAAAATAATAGCGGATACCAAACTGTAGTAATAAGCAATTAAGAAATATCTTACGTAGAGTGGACACTTTCCTGGGAAACTTCTTAATTATTTAATTGCCTCCTAATTATAGCGATGGAATAATTAAAAAAAAGTCCGCTTAGTCAGAAAGAAAAAAGGCGAAACTTTATGGACAGAGTTGGAACGCAGTGCGCAACAAATTTATTATTTAATTATCCGTTTCAACGGCTGTGCTTCCTGATGCCATTATCACTAACTCATGCTCGCAATTTGAAAAGAATACATTTTCCCGGCCTAAAAAAGTAATTCAACTTTATATATTATATAAAATATTTTTGGGATAAACTATTTAAAAGCCTTTAAAATATAGTCCATTGCCCTTAAGTGTGTGCTAAATATATCCCCTTGAATGTATCTGAAAGCGGAACAAGTCGAGCTTGCACTCGCCGCGCCCTTTCCACCCTTCCATGCGAACTCGCAGCGACGGACAAGAAGATGAAGAGCGTCTTACCCGCAATCCGATTAATCGCTTCCATAAACACGGCGACCTCCCCGAGAACAAACTCTAGGGCCCACCCGGACGTAAAAATAATAAATCCCATCCGAAAAATAATCGAAATACGCCCTGATCCACCTGAATAAGGGTAATATTTGCCGACGTCGGGGTAAATACTTGACGTAATTGGCACGGCAATTGCGAATTTAATAGTCCACAAACCGTTCGGCATAGTGGAAATGCGAACACGTGTTTTCGAGTATTCACTAACGCGATTGAATTATTCACGGTTTCGGTTTACACGGTATGTTTTATGCGTACATGTAAAATAGTCTGATTTTAGGCAAAGATGGAGATCATTTCAACTTTCCGCATATAAATGTGAAATTACGGGGATGCTCGCGTTCGTATGTATACCTAATGCTATAAATATTGAATTAATTCTGCCGGCTGTGATTGTACTAATTATATACATTTCAAGTTCAGAACTATAATTAATTCTTTATTAAGCAGCATATTTATTTTAATAAATTTGTATAAGTATGATACTTCAAACAAAAGTTTTGTGCTACTCAGTCGAAAATTAGACCTTAGACATTAATTATCTTAATTTTCTCAGATATTGTAAAACCCTTACAGTTGTGAAGGCTTACACGCATACAAGGTTGTAGAATACATACTAAAAAAAGGTAGGAAAGGATAAATATTGATTCGAGTTAGAGCGTTACTCGCCAGGCTAATTACTTGTTACTTTAATTCAAATTTGTGATTGCACTCTTATTATAGTTATTATTTATTTTTTTCTGAAATAAATCATTCACACATTTAATTAGATCGTTATAATAGTGAGTAATATAATTAACACCTGTACTATGGTTATGTACTTATGTAATCATTAACCAGTTTGTTATTTGCCATTTTTTTTTCTAATAAAGGAATCAGGTGAAGAGTTTGACTCACTTTTTACTCGGTAGTAAATAATGTTCAATTAGAAATCTCGCGTTCTCGAATCGTATCCACGTCTAATTCAATCATAGCGGCGTGGAAAACTTCCTAATTAGTGCTGAAAAAGTTCGCGCTACTTGTCACGAGTAATTTACCTTATGGGGGCGCGCTCCGGCCGCAAACTATCGCCCGAATGCGCGGCGGAGAAAAATGAGCTCGCCCCAGTCGGCAACGGTAATAAAATTAGTTTTTACCCCTGGCGGCCGAGCAATCCCATCCGGGTCCAGGATTAAATAAACGACCGGGGAAGTGTTTGACGGCGGCAGTAGTACTTTTAAATGTAATTACCCAAATGGACGCCGGATTCATATGATTATGTATTTATAAGTTACATTAATCAGTTTTCGTGGAAGTATTTTTCAATATCTTGGAAATCTTCTAATGGTATTAAATTATCGACACAGTCCTTCAATTTTTTAATGCTTAAAGGCTACAATATTTAAGTAAATCTGAGAGCAACATAAATGGTGGAGGCGCCTGGTGTTACCCAAAAATTATTTCTCACTAATTTAAACTGATTTCTATTAAAATGAATTTATTAAATTAATAAATATCTATTAAATATCTATTAAATATAGATAATCAGTAGTCCACTTTCCTATTATTCATTGTCTCTTGTCGCCAGTGACCTAAAATAACAAATGTTTGCCAAAATGAGTTGTGTTAAATTAAAATACATAATCAATTGACAAATACCTAATTGTAGCTATTTTTTGTCTCTCTACTCAAACAATTAATAAGTTTTTTAAGCTTTAATTTACACTTAAAATTATTAAATTAATAAACACCACCTGCCGTAAACATGTTTATTACACGAACTTCCAGCAAAGCTGTACATCAAGAAACAACCAAATATTAATTGGTTACAGTGATGTAACTGTGATGTTACTCAATGTTTCAGAGCGAAATGTGCTTGCCGGCAAACATGTATTAATCAGGGCGGGCATTGTCGTCAACCACTTACAGATGCCACCTTCGCAAATCAGCCACTTGTCAGGCTGGCATTGACGTTCGTTTCCGAGCTCCCAGCTCTGATGAGAGCCAATTAATCGCATTTCCAAACGCGATGCGACAGGACGGGCGGATGTTTAATATCTATCTACATCGACAGCCCTCAGGTAATTTCGATTTACATCGTTTCGACGGCGAAATTTTTCATTAACAATGTGTTTGTAAATACGCAAACAGTTATAAACATATTATGGAGTTGTTAATGGATTTACCAAACATAGTTTTCTTTAATTGACATACGTACGTAAATTAAACTATTCAACTTGAGATGTCAAAATCCTCAACTGGCAAATAAAAAAATTATCAAGCAGGTAATAATATTAAAATAAATTATGGTGGTAAAATATTAACATTGTGTTATCTTATGATTTTACTACTGAATCGGTTTTTAAACACTTTCAGCTGGATGGCTTCCCGGCGCATTCACCAAAAATGTTTATTTCAAATCACTTGAAAAATGAATTATTCTGAATGATTTACTTATAAAGTAAAAAACTTATTTTGGTTCAAATATATATAATATTACAGCTTATAATTTCATATCAGAGTAATTATGATATTTATGATTTATATTCTTATTTCTTAATCTTGTTATTATGCCAAAAAATATTATCTATCAATTAAATAGATTATTAGGCTTATATTATTCTTATTTTTAATTGTTTTGATTCTTTGAATATACTTCGTTACTTGTAAAATGGAGATATCCGTAAGTTAAATAAATAATATGTGAATTATTAGAGATATGTTCTAAGCTAAATATCCAAATGTTTACTTGTTAATTTCTGCCTGTTTTATAAATAGATCGATGTGGGTGCCTTAAACGTAGGTTAATGTAAAGTTCTGACGCGGGGCTGATTTTGAACATAACTTTAATTCAATAAATTTCCCTCGTCACTGGACTTCGCCCGAGTTATGATGTCAGAAAATTCACTAGGCGGCCGTGACGGGCGGCGAAAATTCGCCGGAGTTTAATTTATACATTTACAATGAAACTTGCCTGCTTAAGGAAGTTCGCAGCGTCGGCTTAGAATGTAAAATTAGATTTGTGCTACGTTCAGATTATAGAGTGCTTATTTTGTACATACCTAAATAGTTAGTTTTGTAGATTTTAAGATGAAAATTTAAATAAGAAAGCATTTAAACACAATATATGTTTTAGCTTTATCTAAAACTAAAATATAAAGTCATACTAAATATACTATATTATAATGGTATGTGTTCATATTTACTAAATATATAAAGTCTTGTAAGAATGATTATAAACCATTCATAATGAATTAAATTTTTAACTCTGGATACATCAACAGTGGTAGTAATTTTTTGACGACCACTTGGTTTTCTCCCGTATTATTAGTGTATAAGCTTGTTGGTTTAAACGACCACCATTAACTATTCCAATAACGAAAATTATCAGTTTCCAATCAGACCGAAAACTAACGACGATTCATTTTCACATCAGATAATTCTGCTGCAAATATATACACCAACCAGCCCAATTTCATTTGATTTATTATTTTAGCACATCCACATTCAGAATAAATTATTATGAACAACTGGTCAGTAACGCAGGTTTTTAATTAAAATTATATAGTACACATCGACTTCGATATTTGTTTAATAAATCTAGCTTTTCATCGGTTACAATATAAATTATTATTTATTTAATACACTGCAGTTGGTTTCCTTTTAATGTATCCCATTTTTATGTTAAGCATTAAAGTACACTCGCTGCCTCCAGAAATAAACTTTGACAGCCTTCAGTTAATCTATTTCTGATGCCTTTTCTCAAACAATTTTTCTACTATTTCTTCAGTTCGGTTGTTGATCATTTCCATTACATTCCATCTATAACTTACACGGCGATGTACTTGTCTGCGTCAATTTATACATTTGTTCTTATTGTATGATACTAAATTAATATTACGTGTATAAATACTACCGACTGCCCTAATTTATACATTTTTTTGTTATTTTACCATCTTCAATTAGTTTAAAAAAAAATAAGTATACATTTTTCATCAAAGCAAATGAACTTCGTCCAAATTCTTAAAATCTTAATTACAAACTCATTGGAATGTTATGTATATAGGAATATAAAAGTATTAATTAATAAATAAATATTGAAGCTAAAATTTAATATATATACAGGGTGACTGACGAAAAACCTTTGGTGCTGTATCTCGCTTATTTTTGATCCGATTTAAATAAATAAAACATCAAATTAAATGATTTTTAAAAGACTTTAATATGAACTGTACTGATATTTTTTCTTGCATCCAGTTTTTGACAAAAGACAATCAACTTTTTTTTTCAAAAAAACTGTATATATATTTTGTACTGATCCGCAAGGAGATTTTTTTCTGAATCTAAATTTGTAAACGATTTTATCCATTCATCAAACCAAAGTCGAGAAATTGACGATTAAAAAAAAAATTAAAAATCAAATACCCATAGTAAACAATATACAGAGCCTATTCCAAATGTCAAAAGTGACAGTGTCAGTCATTGGTAGAATACTGCAATGATTTTTAATAATTTCATAATAAAAATGTTGCAAGATTTCAAAAACTGAAAAACGATTTCTGTAGAAGCACAAAATTCTAGTACAGTGTTTGAAATATTGCAACATTTTAATTATGAAATAATTAAAAATCGTTGCAGTATTGTATCAATGGCTGTCAATGTCACTTTTGACATTTAAAATAGGGTCTGTATATTGTTAACAATGGATACTTGACTTTTTATTTATTTTTTTAATCCTCAATTTCTCGACTTAAGTTTGATGTATGGATAAATTTGTCTACAATTTTATATTCAGAAAAAAAATATCCTTGCGAATCAATAAAAATATATATACAGTGCAATTAAAAAAAAAATGTTGATCGTATTTTGTCAAAAACTGGGTGCGAGAAAAAATAACAGTTCAAATCCTATTAAAGTCTTTTGAAAATGGTTTAATTTGATGTTTTATTTATTAAAATCGGATAAAAAATAAGCGAGATACAGCACCAAAGGTTTTTCGTCAGTCACCCTGTATACTACCGACTGCGCCGATTTATACATTTTTTTGTTATTGTACCATATTCAATTAGTTTTTAAAAATATAATTTTCATAAAAGCAGATGACTAAAATTTTCTAATATATAGAATTGAAATGTTTACATTTCACTTACCATAGTTTTCTATACTGTTCTATGCAATTTCTATCCATTCTCAACTTCAAAAATAATTAGTCATTCCACCTTCAAATATATTGTTTGTTTCTTTCATTCGTCCACATTATTTCCTCAAAATTTTTCATACATTACGAAAAACTTTCGCATTCTTTAGAGTGTACGGATGAATCTAGAGCGGATGATTTCGCTGTCAAGTTAGACTAAGTTTTATTTTAGTTAAATTTTGCTTATCATTTATTGCAACGTGGTAGGAAAAGTCCTGAGATAAAATGGAATTCTCTTATAACAATAGATTCTAATGGCGCTTTTATATTAATCATGGGGTTTTAAAAATTGATTATTTTCTCTTATTTTCTTCAATGATCTTATAAAACTCTCAACTTTCTAAATATGTAAAAAAAATCTACAAATCTACAAAAAAATTTGAAATAAATTCTAATCCATTGCTATTTAAAGATAAACTGTTAGAAAGAGAGCAAAAAATTATAAAAAAATTTATGAAAATAAAAGGATTTCAAGATAATTGTTGCAAATTGCTAAAAACACTTAACCCCGAAAGAAAAAATTAAAAATCTGAAAAAAAATTGCTGGAAATGTATATAAATATATAACAAAAACACAACTAGAGTTTCAATTTTTAAAGGTCATTAGTAATAATTTGACAATGTAGTTCAAATTCAAACAATTAGGTCAAACAGCTTGAAGTTTTGATGAAATTGTGGTAAAACGAAGACTTTGATCTAAATACAATTCGATTTTTTGTACACTGTACCATGTATAAAGGAAATTTACAAACACATCTTAGAGAAAAATCAGAACAACTATGAGAAACTGATGGAAATTTCTAGAAATTTAGAAGAAAAACATCTGAACATTTCATGAATCTGAAATAAAATCTGGTAATTAAAAAAAAAGGTAATCTCTATAAATATACGATAAGGCAAGATATGAACGAGAACTTATAAAAATATAGAAATTGTTGAAAATTCTATAAACTTAGACGAAAAATTGTTGAATTCTTAAAGCATATTTTAGAAAATTAGAAAGAAATTCCCAATAAAATTCATTCAAATGGAAGAGAAGTTGTTGAAAATTTTAGTAATTTAGTTAAAATAAATCAAGAAACGATGAAATACTTCTAAATGATGGAAGAGACTTTGTTGAGGGAATTTTAAACCTCTTAATATGAAATATTAGAAATGTAACACAGAAAAAACTTGGGTTTAGACTTCTGAAGGTTATTTTCAATAATTTGATAATGGCCTTCAAATTAAAACAACTTAAAATTTATTTGAATTGTATTAGAACACATACTCAAGGCTGCACATTTTTTAAAATAAAAATAATTCTGAAAATTTACAAAATTAATTTAAAAATAGATATGTTAATTCCAAAAATTGTAAGTCGAACTATTATAAATTTATGAATATTTAAATTTTCAACATTAAAAAAATTAAAGATGGATTTGTTTTTAATTTTTTTAAGACAACGAAAATTACATTTTTTCTGGATATATAAGTAACTTATAAAAGCGAATTCCTAATACGTAAAAATTTGAATACAAACTAGTCTTCAAAATGTTTGCAGCATAAATTAATAATATTTGAAAATTTAAGCTTAGAAACATCAAAATATGTTTTTATTTATTTTGTTAATATTATTTATTTTAATCATTTTCAAAACTTAATATTAAAAAAAAACAGGGAATTTAAGTTTTTTAACTAAAAAACACCCAATTAAAACTACAATACTTTTAAAACATAAAATCTAATTATAGTATCTCAAATTGTGTTACAAATACAAAGATTTTTATCTAGAACATTAAGCTTTCTAAATTCCCTAAAAAAAAATTGTAAATTACATTACTAGCATTGGCGATTTTTAAAATTAAAAATTTAGAAATATACAAATTTCTAAAGCAATTTTAAGAACAACAAATAATTATTGTTATAATTATCTCTGCTGACAATTCACTTGATTTGTCGGTGATTATCCTCTCAAACCGAGATCTAGTGCAACGCTTAGACAATAGATAACCCCCTTATTGTAATATCCTAATAAGAAAATTATTTTGAGATTTTTTTATTAACTCTCTATAAAAAAATAGAAATCATAGTTTCTAAAAGATTTTTAAAATATATATATATATATATATATATATATATATATATATATAAATTTTGAATTCGTAGAAAATCTTGGCAACATAAGAACTAAATTCTTATAACAAATAATTTGAAAAATGAGTTAGAAATCTATAAAATATTGCCAAAACTATTATATTTCATCAAAATTGTTATCTGAAACTGGCATACTAGAAAGTATTAGGGTCAATACAATCATTAGGGTAAAAACAACGTTTAAGTAGAAGATTACAATGAAAAGAAGTGAACGTCGTCCAAACTCTTATAATCTTTTAGCACTGAATTATGATATTAAAGTCGATTTAAAATTACTAGTTTAGTTGATTGTTATACTATTTAATAAGATATGTCCGATTTATCCGATAGGTGTATTAAAAATGAGCTTAAGAGCTACTATTAACAAGTACAAAATTCTATCATCACACGGAAAACTTAATGTTGTAGAGATTTAGACTCAACGTGTGAACCTGTTTATAAATTTCAATTTCTTAAATTACTTATAGATAATGGGACCTTTTAATGATTATTTCTAAAATGTTTAATTTCTACGAAAGAAGAATTTCAAGATTTATATTACGTGATACCAAAATGTTTGTGCATCTTGAATCACTAAATGCATTTAATAATTTTTATAATATCCTACCATGTATTAATCAAGAATTATTGCTGAGAATTAAAAAATAAATTTAATGTGTCATTGCATTTGGAAATATTTATATGTTGCTTCGTGATATATTTTTGATTGTTTCTACTTACTTTGGACAAATCATAATTATAAACGAGTTTACATTTCTGAAAATCAACTACCGAACGTCACTTATTTTAACACTTACATTTACCGTTTACAGTTTCTGCGGAATGTTGAAAGTGCGCGAGTATGAATTTACCATAACGCTATTATCATTGGCAAATTTTAACATTAAGTCAGCTAACGAATGCAAAAAAAAATAGATGCCTTGTTGTAGTCCTTTGTCCAGGATAAAGGCTTTAGAACGATAATAATAATAATAATAAATTATTTATTTTCATGTACAATCATATAATACAATGTGCATGCAAAACGTCAAGTATACAAAAAATAATGGAATTAAGATAATTCGAATTTAAAATTAAAGAATTCTTGCATGCTATATGGTTCAATATTTAATAGTATATCATTTAATTACGTTTTAATTCTTTATAGTTGGTGATGCTTTTTATTTCTATAGATAGATTATTATAGATTTTTAAGGAGGTATAAAAGCAACCTCTCTCATATTTATTTAATCTGTGCTTTGGCAAATTGAATATATGTAGTATTAAATCATACAGATCTTATTCTATCAATGATAATTATGCCCAGAAAATCAGGAGAAGAGACATTATATTATTTCTTATTATACATTTTAGTAGAGAATAAACTCCGAGCTAATAAACTTATATTATACATTTATTATACATTTGTTTCCATTCATTAACTTTATTATAAATGAAATATGATAGAAGAATCTTGCGGAACACCTGACTTTAAATTAGTACACCAGATTTATTTTCCTTTAGAGTAACAATGTATTGCTCTAATTTTAAAATGAACTACGTTAAATTTAGACTTAGGTCATCAAAACCATACGTTTTTAATTTAGACAGTAATATTTCCTGTTGCTTACAGTCGTAAACTTTTGAAAGGTCACAAAATTCTTTATTCGTATAACTACTATTGTTTCTGTTATTGATAGTAATGCTTAAAAAGTACGAATGCCCAATTAAAATGCGAATTAATTGGTGTAAAATAGCTAGAATTTGTTAAAATTTTCAATTATTTTATCTTTTAATATAAACTTGTCTTATGGTTATCTAAAATTGATAAATTTAATACTATTATTCCAAATTTGTGGGCGTTTGAGCTCTTGAGGTTTACTTATTAAAGCTCTAAATTTTGATATTGAGTAGTAGTAGTAATATTTGGCTATCGACTATGTGGTCCTTCCGCCGTGTTATTTGTGTATTCATATTGAATTTCCCTTTTTGAGATAAGTACTCTAATCCAACGATTAATTAACTTCTCACTTAACGCGTGGTGAAACATTTTTATGGAGAAATACTCTAATCCAAATAATACGCATACGTAAAACTATATCAGTCTGCTGCTTTTACGGAAACAATAGCATCTTCCCGATCCTTCAACTAGATTCTGTATTTGGGAGTTGCACCTATTTCCATTATCATTAGAACTCCAGGTTTTTTATTGGAATAATTTTAAAGCAATATCTTGATTAGAAATTAAAAACAATTGGTTTGTTTCCCAGAAAATGTATTATTTCTTCTCCGACTAGTTTCGACAATATGTCATTATCAACGACTCATTACTCATTGTGTACTGTGTTATCATTCTTTTGCACGGTGAAGGCTATATTTCCCTGTATACTATCGTAATAAATTATTGTGTTACGATATTTCAGTGCTATTCATTGTTCACACATGTAGTTAAGACCTTGTCCTTTCGTCTGTATATGTCACATTTTCCAACCGGACTGGTATCTTCAAGTAAAAAAATAGTTACCATGACTTTTGCCCCAATCCTCGTATATTGGTGTTTTTTCATTTGAATTGATTCCAATATATTATAGTTATTCGAACTTTTTAATAATTTAGCGTTGTTTGTCGAAAATTTGTGACCAGTGGTTATTGCATGAGTGAGGCTATTAATAATGGTTAAATTGTAACCAAAATGTACAACTGGCATTTAATAAAACAAGTGAAAAAAGTGCCAAACTGGGTTTTACTCATATCAACATTTTCGCGTACTCAAACAACCAAATTAATATCTACAATATTGCTCTATTGTGTTTTTTTTTGCTAAAATGACCTGCAGCTCTTTTTTATGAATCTGCATAAAAATATCTAAAACTTTGTCTTTTGCAATTTATTTCTATCTGTTATAATAAATGAGATATATTGATTTGAAAAAATGACTACTTTTACTTTTTTTAATATCTAGTTACTCTTAACTTTTTTGAAAATGACCTGGGGAGAAAGTAATAGCACATTTATAAAAATACATTGAATTTTTGTTCGAATAAAGATGTTATTATCTCTCTAAAACAGTTGAAATATTGAAAATCTAATAAAACAGATCTAAATTTTCTAAAAAGGATTGAAACAATTAAAATTTTACAGAAAAAAAACTGAAAATCGTTAATTTAATTCTATAAGATTTTTTATTTATAAAATACATTCAAAAATTGACTAAAAATAATTTCAAAAAGGTTGAATCAACATGAAAACAATTGAAAATTATAAAACAGATGTAAATTTTCTAAAAATAATTGTCATGTGTCAAACTGTAATAAAACAATTTTAAATTTCAAAAATACTTAAAACAAGAAAATTTTACACAAAAAAATTAAAAACCAGTTTGATTTAAAACAATTAAAATTTTACAAAAACCAACTGAATTTTTGTACATTTCTTAAAACAATATTTCAAAATTCTCTTGGAACAATTAAAATTAAATGAAAGAATTAAAAAAGCAAAAACAAAAAAAGCAATTAAAATCTGTTATATAATTTCATAAAAAATATATGCAATTAAAACGATTGAAATTTCACAAATTTAAAATGAAAAATGGTGTAATAGTAATTTCCCTATATTTTTCGCAAACAATTGAAAAATGTATAAATCAGATGTGAGTTTTTTTCGATGTTCTTTTTCTATAGGGATCTCGGAAACTATACGAGATAGAAAAAAACGGTTAAATGGGGAAAGAAGTGTAGATTTACGAGACGAATAAAATTCTATTTTTAAATTTTTCAAAAAAAATAACTAGATATTTTAAAAAAAGTAAACTTTTTCAAATAAATATATCTCGGTTATTATAATAGATAGAAATAAAGTATTCAGAAAATTTTTATTGCCATATTTTTTTGAGGTATGACGCAAACTTATATTTTTTAAATGGAAACCATAGTTGACCATGGCCTCAGCCGATAGATTATTTTTTTCTCTTTAATCCAATATCACATATGACATATTGATTTCTAATAATAATAATAATAATAAGTTGTTATAGTCATTTTAAGTTTTATTATAAATAAAAAATAGTTAGCCATTATAGAGATAAAAGTAAAACAATTGCAGCTGTTTTTTTATGAATCTGCATATCTAAAACTTTGTCTTTTGCATTTTTTTCTATCTGTTATAATAAATGAGATATATTGATTTGAAAAAAATGACTATTTTTACTTCTTTTAAATATCTAGTTACCCTTAACTTTATTAAAAACTTTGAAAGTGGAGTTTTATTCGTCTCGTAAATCACACTTCTTTTCCGATTTAACCGTTTTTGAATCTCTTATAGTTTCCGAGATCTACATAGCGAACATCTAAAAAAACTCACCCTGTATAAAATAAATATTTCAATCAATTGAAATTTTAGGAAAAAGGAAACGTGACAAAACTATTAAAATCTATAGTAAAACGGTTACAAATTTTCCAAAACAAAGTATTTCAAAATTTACTTAAAATAATTGAAATTGACACAAAAATATATATAATTTATACAAAAAGCTTAGAAAGAAAAAGTTAAAAGGTCTTTTTTAGGAAATTAATGTGCCTAGAAAAAATTAATTGAAATTTTAGGAGAAAGAAAACGTGACAAAACTATTAAAATCTATAGTAAAACGGTTAAAAATTTTCCAAAACAAAGTATTTCAAAATTTACTTAAAATAATTGAAATTGACACAAAAAATATATAATTTATACAAAAAGTTTAGAAAGAAAAAGTTAAAAGGTCTTTTTTAGGAAATTAATGTGCCTAGAAAAAATTAATTGAAATTTTAGGAGAAAGAAAACGTGACAAAACTATTAAAATCTATAGTAAAACAGTTACAAATTTTCCAAAACAAAGTATTTCAAAATATACTTAAAGTAATTGAAATTGACACAAAAATATATATAATTTATACAAAAAGTTTAAAAAGAAAAAGTTAAAAAGTATTTTTTAGAAAATTAATGTGCCTAGAAAAAATTACCATTTTACAAACAAAAAAGTAAAATACTGTAAGCAACATTTTCTTTGAAAAAAATCAAAAAAATTAAAATAATACAATTTTTTTCTGGTCATTACAATAAAACCGAAAGGCAGAAAGCATGTTAGACTGGTGCTTAATCTTAAATTAAAGTTTCCCGAATAAAAAATTTCTTAATCCTTAGCAGGACTAAGATTATAAAACAAAATTTATGATTTTTTATTGTCTATGCCTTCAAAGTACAGAGGTGCTCAGTGTTTTATTTAATTCATCATTTTTGACTTAAAAGGAAGTCCCTATATTAATTAAATTAAAGTCCATTATAGTTATTCAGAAATAGTTAAACATCAAGAGATTTTTGCCAAAGACACGATAATTTTAAGTAGATTAATTTTAAAGATTTTTTATTTGATGAATAAAACACTAATAACCTTTCTTCACAATTTTATTTGATATACCAAATGTAACTTTTGGTCCCATTGCTAATCCATTGATAATGGTCACTTTTTGTCCGAAATGTACATTTGGTAAATCGAATAAAATTGTGAGAAAAGGTGCTTTATTCGTCAAATTAATTTGATCTTCATGTAACTCAATCAACCAATTTAAGATTTTTGATCTTTATTTAAAGAGTTGCTCAAATTATACATTTCGACTAATAATGTACAACCATCTATACTTTTATAATCGATACTTGTTCTGCTACTCTCTTGATGGAACCAAATTTTCAAATTAGGAGAAGTAAAACTCTTGTTATGTTCCATTTGTTTATTTTCAGATAACTGACACGTGTTTTGGTCCTTGCGGATCATTATCAAAGTTAAAAATAAACAAATGGAACATAACAAGAGTTTTACTTCTTCAAATCTATACTTTTACTCAAAATGTTTATTTTGATCAACTTTTTAATTAAAGATCCAAAATCTTTAAAATTAATCTACTTAAAGGTATCATATCCTTGGAATTATACTAAGTCTTCAATGAATTCTTCGATAATTTTAGATTTTATAACTTTCATATCAAAGTAAGACGTTTTTGCCGCCTTTATTCTTTTTTATTTCCTGATAGCTGACCTTCATAAAACATATTTGAATGGCATATGAAAACAATTTTGATATGAAAATTAAATAAGATTTGAACGCAGAATATGAAAGAATACATTTTTCCAGGACGTCAGCTTTAACAACAACCAATCCGTACGAAAGCGATGAAATAATTTTCTCTTTGCTCTAACGTAGTTAGCGCTCAACTCAAATAATCGTTCTATTTATAACGGCGTTCGCTGCAAATCAACTATAATTTATTTATGCGTGCGTCTGTCTCGCTCTGGCGGAATTAAATTATACTTCAGGCGGCAATTACGGTAAACTTGATTTGCTCAGGGAAAGTCGCAGGATCATCTGTCTCCGGGAGCACAATTTCCGCAAATAGAAATCGTGCCACGCACAACTTCCAATCGAGTTTCCCATTCTAGCACAGAAGAGATTTACCGTAATAAATAAAAACAGAAAATAAATGAAAGGTTTTTTTTAAATTTAATATCCTCTAACAGGATCTAGAAATGCAGAAAATTAATTATTTTCAAAAGGATGGCTCAATAATATATTATAGCAAATTTTTAAATTACAAAATCATAAAGAAATATTGACAGTTTTGAAGCCAATTTCTTGGTGAATTGTTTTTTATCTTGCTTTCCTTTGTACAATGTGGACGTCCATTTCAGAGTTCTTTATACAACGTGTTTGAAGCAATAATATATTTATATTATTAGAAATTCCACCAAACCAACTAACTGCTTTTGGCTATGGCTTTAGCCTCCTATTTGTAGACGAAATTCAAAATTGCAAACAAGGGTCCACAAACCATCAACCTCAAAACAAATAGCAAAACCCGATAATGTTGAACCACAAATATTTGACATAAATACAAATACAAGAAACCAATTTAAACACGCCTTCCATCCATTACACCTCTTTTATAATATTTTCTGCCACGATTTATGTAATACTACTCTCTTCTCTTTGCCGGTGATATTGCTCTTATCACCCATGCACAAACATTCTATGTTACCCAACGATTCCTTCAACAACCAAACCAGGTGCTTCAAATTGCCTAAATCAACCCTTTCAAAATAAAACTATTTATTTCCTATCACAATGTACCCCACCAACTCCTGTAAATAACTAGATATCCTATTTGACTCCCAAATCATCTTCAAAGCCAATCCACAATCTATAAAGGTCAAGGTTAAAACTGGACTTTTCGAAATACAAAAATCAAGGTTTTTCAACTGAAATGGCCGTTAAAATTTATTAATCGATATGTCGACCTCTTTTAAAATTGGAAGTGAATATTAAAATAGAGCATTCGTAATGATTATAAATTTGTTTATTTTGATAAGGCCATATATTAAAATTTCCTTTCCTTCCTAAGTAAATTATAAGGAACATGTTATGTAGTCAACAATAAAACCGACCGATGTAAAATTTAATATTCCATTTGGAAATAACGTAAAAATGTTCTAAATCAAATATGTAAAGCGGGTTATAAATTTTAAATTAAATTAGAAAAAAACAAACCGGTGTACGTAAAAAGTTAAAAATGACTGCGAGGAAAGGAAAGTTTTACTCAAGCAATTTGAGATCTCTTCCAGCTTTACAGGATTACTCTCCACCCGCCGCTTTCACCTTCTTTCACCTCCTTTCACCTCCTAGAAAAATTACTATTTACCGTCGTCCTGCATGTCGGTCGGGTGGAATGTAGATAAAACCGCCCCCGGAAACGGTCGTCCGGATGAAAATGGTGTCGGCGCGAAAAACACTTTCGCGTGATGAAGATCTGTGTAAAAAAAGAGTGTAGGGATGTTTGCGGGGGGGGCGCTAGCGGGGTAGGGGAGGAGGTCTCTATTTTCCAGTCCTATCCCGGACTAACGAGGGCGTTTGTTATTTTTCCAAGTGCCCGCGGTTTAATTTTATGTGGGACTTCTAAACCGTTTTCCTTTGTTATTTTTATACGGGGTCTCTCGCACAATAAGGCCTCAATGAATTGCCGCAGGGTTTATTCTGTGGCGAACATTTACATTTTTACGTTTTTAAGTATTTTACACGATATTCAACGTTTATTTTGGTAAATGAAGGTGCGAATGGGTGTTTACTTTATTTCTAAAACGAAATGTGCTTAAGATCGATGATTTAGATAAAAATAAATTAATGTTAATAGTACTGTACAGTTGCAGCACGGCGTTTACTTAATGTGAAAAATACGTGAGTAATAAATATTACTCTTGTAGACTTAAACAAATTTTGATAATGGTTTAACCTTGCTGGAAATGATATAGTGCTAAGAATTTTTAAGAGAAAGAGAAAAAATGTATAAAAATTGATTTATCTTAACTAAAAAATATTAAAGTTGGAATTTTTAGAAGTAAGGACAAAAGATCAAAAAAATATATTATTGGTGAATGTAATTAAGGTGATAAGTAAATGAGCTGATAAATTTTAATAATGAACAAATCTTTGAAGAGAATGAGAACTAACTTAATGTCAAATTTATTACAAACCCATCGATAATAATTACTCACCTCAATAATCAGAAAAATTAATTGCAGGAAGAGTTTGAATTATTAGAAAATGCAAAAGTAATAAGAAAACATAATATTTAAAAATAGTCAGTTCAGTTCGGTCGAAAATGACAACTTGCAATGCATCTCGAAACATCGTTGATTAATTTCTTTCTCGAGAAAGGTGTTGTATCGCAAGATGCTTGTTTATTTTGGTTTAGGCGATTTAAAAGTGGTGATTTCAGTCTGAATGATAAACAATGCCCCGGAGGCCTTAGAAAGTGCAACAACGATGAGTTTGAGAAGATGCTCGCTGAAAATTTGACACAAACGCAGAAAGAGTTTGCAGAACAACCCAGTTATTAATTTCCAAATGCCTACATGACATAGAAAAGATCCAGAAAAATGTAAAATGGGTTCCAGATAAACTTCACGAACTATTGAAAGTGTGTTTCACTGCTTAATAAATAACATCGAAAATCTCTCTTGTAGAAAAATGTTACCGGCGATGAGAACTGGATACTTAATAACAATCCAAAACACATAACGAAATCGGAAAACATCACCATGGGTTGCAACACACAATCGTTAAAGTAAGTGTTAAATAGAATAAATATAGTGTACACAGAAATCTGATGCAGCGTCAGAGTTAAGGATTATTTGTGGGAGCAAGAAATTATGAATTGTATAGCAAACTTTTATCAAGAAATGATGAAGTCATAAAATTTAATTGTAGGAAGTGTTTGGTATATTAAAACAGGGAACTTGGGAAAGAATATTGAGGTAAAAGGCAAAAATGATCAATTCTGAAACAAGCGTTCCGGCCTTCTAGCATATGGATGAGTATGCTGGGCAAAACAGTAAGTATGAAAATTAAATGGTAGTGGCAAATACGAGGATCGTGATATTATTTCCTCTAGCGGAAGTTGTCGGTGTAAAGAAAAGGGATAATGTAGAAAATGTACAAATAGACTTTATGAAAAAGATGTTAGGTTTGAAGAGGCATATGCCATATTATAAAGACATGTTAAATCTAATTGAAGTCATCTTTAAATGAAATTTCTTAATAATTCTATATTAATGCTCGAGCTCTAGAAAAATTTATAAAGGTCAAGGTCAAAACCTTTATAGATTCTACAAAGGCTTTGAAGGAGAGTTGGGATTCAAACAAGTCGCTCTGCATGTGCTCCAGCTTTAAGTGTGTTTCTATCGTAGTTTGAGTGAGATTTCGTATAACAGATAAGTACTAATTTACTCGTTAAGTTACGGTGCATCCAGTGAAGTAAAAATTAGCGCAATAACAGCCGTAGAACTTAATAAATTGATTAAATTTAATAATTAATATTGCCGTTTTTTTTCTGCTATTAATTTTTGTCGAATGCCGATAGTATTACTTCGCTGCCGCGAATAGTCGTGAATTATTATTGAATGATAATTAAATCCTCTGTATTACTTTGTTACCTTTCCGTAGCCTACCTGTATTGTGAAGTTAGTCACCCTAATCGGCCCCTGGGTGCTCTGTAACCCCTTCTAAAATAGTACTTTGTTGCGAAGATTGCAATAAAAATATTAGTCGTCGTCCTCTATCTCTTAAATGTAAAATATGTAAAAAAGTGGAAGCATACAATACGTACCAATCTACCAGAGGATAAGTTAGACTTCTATTTAGATGAAGCTAAGAAAGAAAACGGTCATACATGGTCTTGCGAATGCTGTACGAACTCCAATAATTTAATTAAAGCGGACAATATCTCCTCTTTATTAGCATCTTTGTACTCATTTTTAACAAAATAGCATAAAATTTATGGTATAATATATCAAAATAAAGTACTTAAAATTTTAGTCAAAAGGAGGAGTTTTCTTCATCGAAGGATCTTCCATGATGATATACCATCTATACTGCTTCAGAAAACCACCTGTAGTATCGTTTTATATTTTTAATGCTTGAACAAGCATATTTTAGTCTTATATTGGACCATTTTAATGACTTGTGTTGTCACTGTCAAAATTATATTAGAGAATACTATTGCATCAATAAATTCAAAAACCAATTTATGTCATCAATTAATGATGAAATTGTTAAATTCAAAGAGAAAGTAGCATGTTTAGAAAACGAAAATAAGTCGTTAAAAACAAATAACGCTTTGAATACATCGGAAAAAATTTCTGAAATTGAAGATCGTAAAAGGCGTTCAAAAAATGTTATTATTTACAACCTAAATGAATCCACTAAAGTTTCTATTAGTGATAAAATTGATGATGATAATGTTGCACTGCAGGCTTTATGTAAAGACATTGTTGATGTTAATCCGATAAAATTATTCCGCATTGGTAAATTAACTAACAAACCGCGCCCCATTAAACTTGTATTTTCTAACTAAAAAGATTCGAAAAATTGCTAAACAAGAGTAAATTACTGAAAGATGGTATTAATATAAAATCTTATTTGACACGCTCTCAACAGAACTATTTAAAGTTTGTGGCATTAGATCTAAAACGCCGCTTAGAATCTGGAGAAACAAATCTCATTATTAAATACGTTAGAGGTGTTCCTACAGCTGTATTCAAGAAAACTAGAAAATTCTCAGCAAACTGTTAATTTTAATTTTAGTATGTATTGCCAAAACGTAAATGGTTTAAACACAAGTGTCTTTCATTGCCAATACCTTTTAATATTGAAAATATTGATATTGTTGTAAGTCAAGCTAATATTTGTAAAAATAAAACAGTTATTGTTATATGTGTTTATATACCTCCGCACACTGCTCTTGATAGTTACAATTTGTTATTTGACTGCGGGAATATCATTGTTTTGGGTGTACTATGTTGCCACTCTATAATTTTATTTCTTTAAATAATCTAAAATAGCACAATTTTATAAGAAACGTTAACAATAGAATTTTAGATTTGGTCTTATCATCTTGTGAATCT
Source organism: Ontholestes murinus (assembly GCA_963969525.1). Taxonomy (NCBI): domain Eukaryota; kingdom Metazoa; phylum Arthropoda; class Insecta; order Coleoptera; family Staphylinidae; genus Ontholestes; species Ontholestes murinus. Next base: position 68,251,846 of record OZ018390.1, on the reverse strand, counting down.
TGTGTTGTAGAAAAATCCCAATGTAGTTTAGTTGATGAGGATAAGCATCATCCGGCGTTACTATTAGACATTATATTACCTCAAAAATGTAATTCAAATTTTTGCCCTCTGAGCGTAACTATGACTTTTATAACTGAGGAAGGCTAATATTCCTCTTCTGTATGAAGCCATTTCTTGTAAAGATTGGTCCGAAATAAAACTGCAATGTGATGCTCAAGAATGTTGCAACTTATTTTATTTAAAAAAACTGTATAATATCTTGGACAAACATGTTCCCAAACGGAATCACAAAGTTGGTAGGAAGCGATAAAAAATAAATTATTTAAACGCATTAAACTTTGACGGAATATAGAACGGTTCGTCGAAAACAAAAAATTAAATTAATTTATTCCACATACATTTCAACTGCTGAGGAAAACATACATAATGACCCTACTACATTTTGGAGCTACATTAATAATAATAAACATCAGTCACGAATACTTGGATGCATGAAACACCATAACGACGTTCTAGAGACACCTACTGATATAGTTGAAGGCTTTGCCGCACAAATTTAAGACCTCCTATCTGACCCATGATGATGCCGACAATGTCCATCTACAATTGAATCAACATGTCTTGGGAAACTTCTTAATGTGTGAGGAACAAGTGTTGTGCAGTTTACTCCGATTGCGACCGAAATTAACTATGGATCTATACCTGCATTTCTATTAAAAAACTGTGCTGTCTATTTTGTTCAACCTCTAACTTATTTATTCAATTTATTTTTATCGAGTGGCGTTTTTCCGGATTGTTGGAAAAGTACACGCATAAATCCAGTTTCTAAAAAAAGGTGATAAGTGTGATATAGAGTATTACCGACCTATTGCATTAATATCTAACTTTAGTAAAGTATTTGAGTCTATATTATCTGATCATATTTATTACAAAGTAAACAACTTGCTTCATATAAGACAACATGGTTTCATGAAAAAAAGATCAACACAAACCAATTTAATATATATCACTCAATGAGCAAGGCGTTCGATCATATATCTCACAGCTTATTAATTAAATATGATATGACTAGCAATATAGTGTCGGTAATTTCCTCATATTTACTAAGTAGGGTTCAATTTGTCTCATACATGGGGATAAAGTCTAATACGAATATCGTTACTAGTGGTGTTCCCCAAGGGTCCAACCTTGGTCCATTGATGTTTCTAATATTTATTAACAACGTATGTGATGTGCGTGATGTGCTCAACTGCGAATTTCTAATGTATGCAGATGACCTAAAGCTCTATGCAGTAATAAATAACCTGGAAGAAGCTGTCAAATTACAAAGTAATCTAACCAAATTTAATGAGTGGTGTTCTGTAAATCACGTTAATATTAATATTTCTAAGTGTAATGTTATGTTTTGCACCAGATCAAATGTTCCCATACTTTATAATTACGTCTTGGATAACACCATTATCTCACGTGTAAATTCTATAAAAGACCTCGGTATCTATTTCGATAGTAAACTGACTTTTAACATGCATGTTGAGAAACTGTCATTAACTTGCTATAAAACTCTAGGTTTCATAATAAGGAATTGCCGTGACTTTCAGTCGTTAAATACTTTGATTAAATTATATTTATCATTGATCCTTACTAAAAGTACATATTGTGCAACGGTCTGGTCTCCAGGATACATAAAATACATTAACGTTTTGGAAAAAGTTCAGAAACGGTTTCCGAAATATCTGCATTTCTTTAAACATGGTGTTTATCCCGATTACAGTTTGTCATATCAGGCTCTACTCAATGAGTTTTAAATAGAAACAGTACACTGCAAACACAATTTTGTATCCATCACTGATCTGTATAAATGTATACATAACATAACTGATAACTCTAATTTCTTGGATTTAATCAACATTGATATACCTATATGTTCTTCACGACACAAGCGCACATTTTCTCATAGAATACCTCGTACAAATCACAATCCATTCTCACCTCTGTGCAATATGATTCGTAATTATCATAACGTGCAATACTTTGTTGACATATTTTGTCCTCATCTAAATAAATGTGTTGTTGATTTGAAATCTTGTATGATATAAAAACATTAAAAATGTGTTTAACGTTATATATTAGCTTTATAATCAACTATTTAGTTTCTCATTTACCTAATTTGTAGTGTATTTTAAATTATAGATTAAGTTATTTTTGTATTATCTCTGTAATTAGGCCTTTACCTGTTGAGAATAAATAAATATATATATATATATATATATATATATATATATATATATATATATATATATATATATTATATTATATTATATTATTATGAAGGAAGAGTATGATTTAATTTTACGCTAGATAGTTTGAATTTGTAAGAGTTAACTTTCGTACGCCATTTTGAGCACTAGGATTGGATCGCATCGAACAATGTTTGAAGGGAACGCTGGGCAAAGAGAAAGGATTAGTTGAAGGAATCAAAGTGCGAGGGGTTAAAATCATATATATCGTAGCAGAAAATGTTTTAGAGGGGAGCTTTGGGACACCCTTAAAACGGGTCGCAAAGTGTTGTTTTATTTAAAGATGACTGGTTCAGTTGAACAGGAAATTGTAGATGAGAATTAATAAGTGACATAAGATATGTAAGAGGAAACATTCATAAAGGAGGCCAACATGCCAATCCGAATCCAAACCTTTTAGTATATCTAAGAATAAAATTATTGGTTTATATATTGTAGGTGAGGGTGGATAGAAGAGGAAAGGTTGGATGCGAGTTTTAGATGATTGAAGGAGTTTTTGTTTAAGGAGGGATTTGAAACGTTTTCCTATCACTGAAAGAAGTGTAGTGGTGAATATTAGTGTAGGGTCATGTGTCATTGTGATTCATTGTTTCCATTCAATGGGAACGTGTTGTTGGAAATAGCAGTAGCTGTAAATTTTGAATATAAACATGTCGATATTAAGCTCCAGTTATTTTAAGGTAGATACATTTTATCAAAGCAAGAGAAGGAAATTGTAGCAGTGCAGTTGTATGTAATAATCTGTCTCGTCAATTGAATCGGGTTTTATCGAAAGAATTGAACCAGTCAGTTACTATGCTATGAAAGTAATTGTCGTATTCCTTGCTGTTTGAATTTTGAAAGTTGTTCTGCAAATACATTCGCAATAGATTTATTATTTAGATATATTTTTAATTTTGCGCCAATAAGTTTTCAGCTATGTTATGTCTTTAATAACCTTATTAATATTGCAGCTCTGGTAATGCAAAATATATTCCTGAGGAGCTGGGGTAGCATGGAATTGATCGTTAAAATAAAATTGATGAATGGTCCTAACAAAGATCTGGGAATTCACTCATGATAAAGGTTTGAGAAGTAAAATAAGAACTGAAGAGGAAAGATACTATTGCATGACCATATAAAGATGCTTTTGTGAATATTATGTCGTCAATAGAAGAATGTAGATGTATATAAACTAAGAACTCATGAAAAGTGAAATTCGTCAATGGAAGAGAAAAATGCGACATTCATTCAAAAGGTTATTGGTACAGGATGCGTTGGTTTTTCCATATAATAAGGATGGCTGAAATGAGGCTAACTGTTTAATTAGATGTTACTTTATTTTTGCAGTTTTTTTTTTCGGGAAATTTCAATTTTTACAAGTAAAATTTAAAATATTTTTTTATATTAATAACTGTTAAATTTTAATTATTTTCCTATGTTTTTTAATTTTAATTCTTGAAACTGAAATATAATATGTGTTTTTTTTATTTCCTTCATGTAAAATTTAATTGTTATATATAAATTTTATTCTCAATTTTTTTTAGGAATTGTTTTGGTTTTATCTTTTTTTTATAAAATTTCGATTGTGTTAAATGAATTTAAATGAAAGGCTGTTACTTGTAAATTTTCATTTTAAAGTAGTCAACTGTTCCTAATTCTAAATAAATATATATTTTAGAAAATTTTTTTTTGTTTCAACGTTTTCTAATAAATGTATTTTTATAAATTTTCAATGGTTCTTTGTTTTTAATTTTCTATGCTTTCTTCGACTCACATTTATTCTATGAGAAAATTTTTACTTTTCGATTTATGTGATTTTTGTTTTGAATAATTTCAACTATTATCAACAATTTTTAAATTAATTGCAATTTAAGTTTGATTTTTTTTTAAGTTATATTTGCTTTTTTGTTAAATTTCAACAATTTTAAGGAAACTTTCAAACACCTATTAATCAAATTTTATTGATTAATACAACTAGTTTGCAAAATTTCAAATGTTATAAAACAAAATTATTTATTCTTCTTCTTTTCTTTTTCGTGATTTTGTGTATAATTTTAACTATTTTAAACTTATTTCAAATGATTTTGTTCATTTTTTTAATAAAATTTCAACTTTCCAAAGTTTCATTATTTATTAACCATTTTACCAAATTTAATTTATTAATAAAAAAGTTGACATATTTTTAAACAAAATAACTAATTATAGCTTTTAAAAGTAAAAAAAAACATGTTAAAACATGGTCCTACTTTAAAATTAAAATATATATAGTGGCCAACCACCCACCCTCCAATCAGTAAATCATATGCGAGTATTTAATTAAATTAGTAATTATTTAATTCAACTCGTTTAATGTACTAATTGAAAGCTTAGCTTAGGACAGTATTTTAAAACCCTCGCTTATGTTTAATTAATTGGAGGGTGGGATAGAGGCCACCCACCCACCCTACATATATATTTAAATTTTAAACCAAGACTATGTAAATGGTCATTTATATACTCATCAGCCATTCTAATTTCCTCTTCTTGGAAACTAAAACAGTATTATTGACTAAAATTAAATTTTAAATGCAGGGTGGGTGGGTGGCCTCTATCCCACCCTCCAATCAAAACACAAACGAAGCTATAAATAAAACTATCAAAAGCAAAGAATTCAATTGATTAAAATTATTATTAATTCAGTTAAAATGCTAACGTTTATTTTACTGATTGGAGAGTAGGATAGTGGCCTCCCACCCACCCTACATATATATTCAAATCAAAGTCCGTGTTACCTTAAAATTTTGTATATATGTAGGCCACTATCACACCTTCCAACCAGTAAAACATACGCTATTGTTTATTTTATCAATTGAGGGTACGCCTTTAAAAATATTTTCAGTCTTCACCACGTATTTGAAACGTTGCCATTTTGGAATCTTGCAATTGTTTTTGTATAATTTTCAATCCAAACTAATTTTGTGTATATTCTGGTATTTTGAAGCTAATCCCTTTAAAGTTTGATTATTTGCAATTTTTTAAATCTTTAATGCAATTTTTCATTCCCAACCTCAAGTTTGTAACGTTACCATGTTGTTTCTTTGTGGAATATATTAATTATTTTTGTGAGATGTTTAACCTACATTAGTTTAGTATGTATTTTGTAATTTTGAAACGACTCCCTTTGATGAATATTTTTTTACAATTTTTTCAAATGACCGAATGCAATTTTTCACTCCATACCCTGAATTCGAAAGCCGCCATTTTGTTACCTAATTAAATTTATCAATTGTTTTTGTAAAATTTTAAAGCTGCACTAATTTAGTATATATTCTGTAATTTTGAAAATAATTCCTTTGAAGATTAATTATTTATAATTTTTTAAATCACCGAATTTAATTTTCCATTCCCAACCTCAAGTTTGTAACGTTACCATTTTGTTTCTTTATGGAATATATCAATTATTTTTGTGGAATATTCAAGCTACACTAGTTTAGTGTGTATTTTTAAATTTTGAAGCCACTCCCTTAGATGAATATTTTTTTACAATTTTTTCAAATCACCTATTGCAATTTTTCATTCCTTACCTTGAATTCCAAAAGTCGCCATTTTGTTTCCTAATTAAATGCATCAATTGTTTTTGTAAAATTTTAAAGCTGCCCTAGTTTAGTATATATTCTGTAATTTTGAAAATAATTCCTTTGAAGATTGATTATTTATAATTTTTTAAATCAACGAATGTAATTTTTTTATTTCCAACCTCAAATTTGAAACGTTGCCATTTTGTTTCCTCGTGTAATTAATTAATTATTTTTTTAATTTTAAAGCTGCATTAATTGTTTATAAATTTTGTAATTTTGAACAAGGTTTACTGACTGAAGGGTGGGTTAGAGTCCACCCACCTTATATATAATATTTATATTATTTATGTCACCGATATACCTTAAGTTTTCAAAAACACTAACATTAAATTTTAGTGTAGATGTTAAGAAATTTATACACACAGTTTTAGTTTTAGTTTTTACGCATGTGTAGGGTGGGTGGGTGGCCACTACCCCACCCTCAAGCCTTTCAAAGTCACACAAGGCGTTTTTTCAAAGAGAAGTTGTAAACAAGAAACTTTTTATAATTAAGCATTATTTTAGAATATTTTAGAATTCGACACCCATCCACCCTACATATTTCTAAAAACTTTAACCACAAGTACAATTTATATATTAATAATTATATTCAAATTTATGATGATTATTTTTGTTGTCACGAACCAGTATTTGTAATGTATGTAAAATAAATATATGTAGGGTGGGTGGGTGGCCTCTATCCCACCCTCCAACCTGTTAAACATACATCAAGATTTTATTAAATTTTTAACGAATAGAAAATAATGATGAATGGATTTTTTTGATTAAACTATGCTTACTCTTAAAAAACAATCTAATAATTACCTTAAAACTAGTTGAAGCGTTTACTATACGTAACACGATAAACTTTATATTGACCTTTCACCTAACTAACCTATGACTACCCCAATAAATAACAAATTGGTATCTTCCAGGTCGAAATGTATTAGAAATCTACCAAGCGTACTCTTGACCTACCTCAACAGATTGTCCATTAACGCAGGTCAGGAGTACGCTCGGTCAAGATATAGTTTATTGTGGTAGGTCAAGAGTACGCTAGCGAAAATAATAGTTTAATTTTTTAAGGGAAATACTTGTAAAATGGGGGTGATTGTAATTGAAAATCGTTAGACATTTAGTTTTAGTCATTTAGACAGAAACGAAAATTAGTTCTAATTTCTAATTTTCTAATTCAATGTACTTAATAAAATATTATTAACTGCCGTGAATTGCTTTAAAAACTAATGAAAAGTAAGCATTCCAATTAAAATAATTGAAGTAGTTAAAAACTAACATAAAATTTTAAAATAAAACTCCATAACAAACTAACACTGCAACAATGTTTCGTCACACATGTTGCACTGTTCAACAATAAATGTGAAATCCTTCCAACTGTGTTGATTTATTTCAATTTTAAAATTATACATTAATTAAAATCTTGAATAAAATCTGTAACGAAGTAAGAGTAATAAATACCTTAATTAAAACGATAAGAACGAAAAGATATTATTATACTAATGGTCACCTAGGTACAATAAGTAAACATAAATATATTATTTAATATTATTAAAAGCTAGGCTGTTTTGTTTCGTACATATTTTCAAGAAAACTAACATTTACTTTAACATAAAACTTGTCATCAGCGACAAAACAAGAAGCACTAAGGTAAGTATATTTCAGGAATACAAACACACATACATGTAAGATCGTTGTCATCCCCTGACATTTTGATATTCCACCTTAACATTTCTTGCAGCGTTATTTAATAATATAAATTGTGAATAGAGAGAGCACTCTACATAGAAGCCTCGCGGAAAATTGGTTCAGCATCGCAAATATTTTCTTAACCAGAGTACCTGAGATGTGAAATTTATTAAATCTTAATAATGCTCTTCGCCCCCCTTTAGATTATAATTCCGCGGAAAATAATGACATTCTTGCGGTTTAATTAATAATGTATTTTACAAGGAATAACTTTGTTAATATTTTGATCTATATAAAAAGTTGTAATATATAAGAAAACATAAATTTCATTAGGGATTATATAATAGTAGGTATTGATAAACATTTGTTTTGTTTCACTAATTTTTATAATTATTATATAATAATAGATATTTTCGTGATCTTAAATGAAAAATACAATGTATATTTATAATTATTTCTCTACATCGTAAATAATTTTATATGGAATGACTTTTTTATAAAACAATTTATGATAGGGCAGTGTACTCTTTATTTTAAAGATTAATCGTGTGATAAATTATAAATACGATCTACCCCGCAGTCAGTCACAAACAGGTGGTTGTCCTAATCCCCAGAAGTAATTATTTCCATCCAAGTTCATTAATACCCTCAGGTCAGGTAACTTCAAAATTCAATTAGCGTTGCGGAAAGTGCTAAAATAAATATGGTCTCGGTGTAACTGAAAGGTAATTAATTTCGGCGAAGCTCCTCTAGATATTTTAAATTAACTGCTCATTCATCTTGCATGGAAATATATTCCAATACGTAAACGTCTGTATTTTTTTTTGCACCGTTCCTGAAAAGAGGGTAAATCTTGTTTGTTTGTTTCTGTAATATGTGTATAAATAATTTAGGTTCCATTTACGTTTCTTATTCCTCTTATTTGTATAAACTTTTCAAGTATATACAACTGGGAATATAATAAATCAGCGATGTTGCTTATTATTGGTAGACTTTACGTTTGTTTTTTTTTTTAACCGTACAGTTTTTATAAACTTCATAAATATATTGCTTACATATTTGAAGAGTGGATTATAAATCATATATGTTAAAGAGGACCTTAAATTCATACAGATATTTTATTTAATATATATTTTTTTATTCACAGGTTCATTGAAAACAATTTATATATTTATTAATATAATATTTTTCATTGAAAAATTTTTACGATCACAATACTTTTCCGTAGTTCGTAGAGGGAAGAGCGAAAAATTTATTCTATCGCCTACATTTCGCTTATGAATTTTCCTGTCGGATTGCCGGACGACCAAAACCCGAATTCATCGAGCCGGATTATTTCCATATGCAAAAGCCATGAATGCAAATGCACATTGATCGTACACGAAAATAGAGTTCGCTCACTTTTGCATTTTAAATTGGGATTATTTTAAAACGAGACTGCACCATATTTCCACGTCGCAGCAATTAATCCAAGTGCGAAGGTCGGATATAATTCATTGTTTAAAATTGCCCGATTATATCCATTAAAAAAAATTACAAAAGAGATATTAGTGTTTTGTCATATTAATTAACATAATGATTTACTGTATTAAATTTCGTAGTTAATTGTTAAATGGTGTAGGATTATATGTACATTAAATAAGTGTAAATTAAGCCTTTTGATCATTTGGAGCAAAGCATTATGTTAATTAATGGAAGAGATTCACGTACATAAATAATGTAAAATCAATGGGTTTGTAATTAAATTGGATTAAATTTATTCGGTAATGAAAGCATTAAATTTAAATTAGCAGGAAATAAAGCAATAGTTAGTTAAATAAATCGTTTTTAATATAAACCTATTAAAATGTGTAAATATTTAAGTTACACAATTGAATTTGTTCATGATTTATTTTACGGTTCTGCAATTAAACCATTACAAACACAGAGTGTTGATTAATTGAGTTATTTTATCTATTTTGCTGATTCAATGTCGAATAATTTTCATCACAACGACTTTTCATGCTAAAAAATCTCATAATTATTGTCATGGCCGGTGATTTTCATGCGTGGAGTCTGTGTTTTAAAAATCAAATATTTCAGATATCAAAGAGGATCCTTGCTGCCTTACATCATGATGTTAAATGCTTCTTTCGGTCAAAATTACATCTATAGTTTTTTAATCATTTGTTTGGCGGTGTATTATTTAAGAAAGAAGACCAAAGGTAAGTAAATAAATTAATTAAATAAATAAATATATTTGCTATGACAAATTTATTATTTTGAGTCGACCTTTTCTTTCATCACTAGCTCCCAACCTATAACCTCCTTTCAACTTTTTCGTTCCCGACCTTTGCGTTAATGTCTCGCATTATAATTGTCACATCTTGCATTTTGGTTGATTTAAAACATTGTCTAATGTCTAAATCTTCGTAGAAAATTTCTATATCATTATCTGATTTGTCAGCGGTTTGGGCGTATAATTGTGTGACCTTTGCCTTATTTGTGTTTAGTTGTATCATTACGATTCTATTCGAGTAAGGAATAGAGTTTACAGAAAATTACATGGTTTTATTGTCTAACATTATCATCAGGTAAGACGTTCCTCAATTCAATACCATTATCTTTGCATAATATCGAGTATCTCTATATTTAGTAAGTCCATTTCTTTAAGAGCATTATGTATTTTTCCGGCTTGATGTAAGCTCCTAACATTTCACATAGCCATTTTATAAGCTTTTCAAAACTGACAATCTAGGAGGCCTTGCAATCTTGGGATTTTCCTCTCCTACCGAATCTTGATATCCGAAATCATGAGTGTATGTTTGTTTGTGATGTCTATGATGATTGAGCTAAGGTTGCTCTTGTCGAGCCTTTAATGCATTAGTTTGCAGTTTCCTTTTACATCTCCAGGCCGTTGACCAAGTTTGGTTCATCTGGCTTGAGAAACAAATTCTTGTTTCAAAGGCAATAAGATGCCCTACCTCTTTCCAGTTTTTCTACTCGAAGCTGTTGACCAGAAATTAGACTCATAGTGGTCACTAAAAACTTAAACAATGTAAGGATCTTGAGCATAAATATTTCCTTGATACTTCATTATTTATGGTATCTTCGCTTAATTGCACCTATCATTAAAAAAACTCAAGAATTTAGCTATAGTCCATCCGTTGGATCTTCCGTTCTACGTCACAAACTATCGCTTCAAAAAACGACGAAAGTTTTACAGTGCGTTCTTTTTCTAACGCATTTGGTTTACTTTATCAGACTGAATGTTTTTGTTTCGTTTCTCGAAGCGATATTTTGTGACGTAGGACGGAAAATCCAGCGGATGGACTATAAGTCATGTGATAATTTAATTTTTTTCTGTGTCAGAATTCGCGTGCTAGCTTCAAGTAGAGTTGTTTCTCAAACAAAAATAAGACAACAATTTTATTACAAAAAAACCTATAGAGAGGAACTCGACTTACCCAGCAATATTCTGTATACGGATGAATAAATATTCTCAAGCGTTGGAGTCTTTAATTTACACTAATTGGCTCATAAATATACTCATAATAAACAATAGTGGAGTGGGTTAAAACTTGTGATGGCATAATACCTGGTACCGGTTTGTGTAGTAGATAGACGAAAATAATTTGATACTAGATTGCTGCTACCTCTAGTCAGGAAATTATGACTGTTAGCATGTGTTTGATACAAATGCTCATATTCCATGACATTAGACATTTGAAGATTTAAAAAGCAGGTAACGTTAATATCTTAAATTCCTTGAATGCATTGCAACAGTCGCTCAGGAATTAGTTACTGAAATTTTAGACTACAGCGCCAGGCAATTCGAGTTCTTGGTGACATTGACTCTAGTTTAAAAATCCAGTGACTAATTCCTGAGTGGCTCCATGTAATAAGAGCATATTGTATATGACTTTGAATATGGGAGAAGCAGTACTGTCGCAACACATCATTTGGCACTTGAAAGGGAAGGTTCGCGAGGATCTCCGTGATATGACCAGTTCATATGTATATCCAGGTGAATACCAAAAAATTTTGTTGTGTTTGTTTCATTCGATTTGAGTATAAATATGACTTATATATGTTTTATCAAAATTTAGTTTAATAGAGTTACTCGCAAACCATTCAGCTAATTGTAACCGGGATCTTTCCTATGAAGATGTTGGTCCTGAAATAGTCATTGTGGTATTATCAGCAAAAAAATAATATGTATTAAAACCAGAATTCGCCCGAGGACTGATCCCTGAGAAACACCGTTCATAACTGTTGCTACAGATGACACCTGAGAGTTGTATGTTGTGTACTGAGTGGCAGAAGAAATTATTCTAATGCTTTCAGGGAGTAAGTTATAGTAGTATAGTTTCCTGATAAGTACAGAATGAGAGACGCAGTCAAATGCCTTTGATGGATCTAAAAATTTTGTGTGAGATCCAATGCCGTTTTCAAAACAGTCTAAGGTATTATCGACATCGTTAAGAACAGTATTGACTATTGATTGCCCCTACCTGAAACCATAACGGCTATTACTATAAATATATGATTTTTCAAAATAGTCCGAAAGCTGATTTAATAGAATTGTTTCCAGTATTTTTGAGAATATTTGTAGCAGGAAAACTGGGCGATAATTTGATGAATTGTGTGTCATCTTTTTTTAGATAGGGATCACTAAGTCTACTTTGAGTGCATCAGAAAAAATTTTGGTCTGATACATAGATTTATGAGTTTTGTAAGTATGTTTAGAAAACTATTTAATGCCGATTTGACTACGTCTACTCTTATGCCATTAATATCATAGCTTTTGCTAGGTATTAATCATTAAACCATATTACATATAACACTCAAAGAGACTTTACAAAATTTAAAATGACAATTTACATTTATACATTTGTTACACATTCAAAATATCAGATCATATTTAGATTTATGAATTCCCTTTATTACATTGTTATATACATTGACAAAATAATTGTTGAAATCATTGACAGTGAGAATGCAAGAGATTTTTTTCACATTATGGTTACTTTTCGAATTTCCACATAACTTTTGTTTTATTATTAGCATTGGAAATGTAATTACTATTTGCTTAATACATTGAGATTTGAGTGCACAGATGTACATGGCTTTACAGTTAACTTTGATTCTAAGAATATCAGGGCACTTCAGACGGTTATAACTGTCTATCGTTAGGAGAAGTGTTGATCTCATACGCTTAAGGTTCTATATATATATATATTAGGTCCTTTACTATTTCGCTTAATTATATGCGTTTTGAGAATACACCATTGAATTTGTTTTTAAATAATTTTATAAAGTAACTGAGCCACATATCAGCATTTAGATTTGCGGTATTTAAAAAATTTCATGGTTCTAATTAATTGTCTAAATAAATTATTATTATAAATATTGAGAATATTTAAGAAATTTGTTATAATAGATTCCTCAAGTGCAAAGAGAGAGAGATAAGCAGCAAATATAGTTGAAGTCCAGGAATCAAAGAAAAAAAACTCCCACCTGTTCATAATAGAAAGAACATTTGGCAAATTATGATGAAACTGGTTACGTGAGGATATTCTGGTTTGAATTGTCTCTTTTATCCAAAACTAAGATTGAAAACTAGGTTCTAAACAAACAAAAAAATATTGAAAAAAACAGCAGATTATTCAGAAACTTATTAACTACTGCAGTTTTCGTCTGCTGATTACAAAATTTGTTTAATTTGACCCACGGTATTTTTGAATGGACAGTCAACATGGACACACAAGAAGGTGCTAGCGTAGGTGATGATATAATGTTAGCATACAAAAAGTATTTGATTTTAATAAAGCATCAAAATTTTGGAAATAAGTTTAATTAGTTGATGCTAGAATAAATATTTCAACGTGAAAATACAGTAACGTAAAATCGATATAAGTTTTGTTTTTACATCAATGTTAAACTTGAAATTTTCTTAAATATGTTGCTTAAAGTCTTTATAGATAACCTGGGAACTCTATTTGTAAATTTAAAAATTTTATCGGATAAAATCAATAAAGACGAAACGAAAACACAAATATTTTTCTATATCTTAAAACAGTGGTATCATTGATGTGTTGACCCGATAGAATAAAAATTAGACACTAATCTAATGCACTTACTAGTGGTAAAAACCACTAAAAATTATGTAATAGATATACATATATTACAAAAGCACACGGCTTAAGTTTCGACGTTTTAATACTATTATCAAGTGAAACAAATTAATGAAAGAGTTCTATTTATACTAATGTGTAGAAGATGGGGGCGTAATTATTGTCGGGTAGGTAAAAGGAAGGGGATTACGCATCGTTAACGGAATATAGATTTTTAAAAGTGGCGTGTACATTAAATCTGTTTGTACCTTCTACACATTAGTATAAATAGAACTCATGAATATGTTTCCCTTGATAATGACACTAAAATATCGAAACTTAAGTCGTGTGTTAGTTAAGTGTTTATCATGAATTTACACCTAGGTAACGGTCACCACAATTCTTATGATTTAATAAAAATTAGTTTACTTTCTTCGAACTCACGACTCGTATCTCTAGAAGCCGATTAATTACGTTTTGGAATGCAGAATGTTTGATGGGGTCGTTTTGCATATGAGCAGTACTTCTGTATTGCGTGGAGGTTTGGTCGGTAAAAGGGCAAGAGAGGGCGAAGAAGATATAGCTGTAGGAAAAAGTGGCCGGAAACGAGAACCCCTTTGATCTGAAAGTTATAAAGCGCGGTGCAGGTACCAAGTCCCAGCCCAAAAAAATTTCATCCGCCTTTGATGCTCGTCTCGTCGGTTGTATCTGTGAGGAAGACGCTACCAGCGTAAACTGGTTGTGGTTGCATAAAGGACAGCCCAAGAGATGTGAATGTGTCCATTGGTTCAACTTAGTACACAAAGCACCATTATAAAAATATTCGTCAAATAGAATAATATAGCTGTTTAAAGAGAATTATTGAGTTGAAAAAAAAACAGCACAGTTTGTCTTTGTTTTCTTTCTATTTAAATACCCTGTGCATAAAACCTATATTGTTTTAATGACATCAAAACAAGTAATTAATGTTAATGAGATGAAAGACGAGGGAAATAGGTGAAAAGAAATTATTGAATTATTGTTTGTGTTACAGAGTGTAAAATATTAAGAATAATAGTATGAAGTGGAATCTTGTTTTCAGGCCGGACTTGCGCAGTGGTTTAGAAAAGGGTATGGGTAAAGAGGCTACAAATAATAGTTGCAGAAAAGCTGCGGAACGTAGAACTGCAGTTTAGGCAAGAAACTATCATAAACATTAAATGCTATCCATCTCAATACTTTTTTTCTTGAATGCGAGGGCACCTGAATTTATTACCTTCTTTATTACAGTCTAATAGGTTACATTAATAGCTAAAACTAACTAAAATTACTCTTTAACTCCTTCGTACTTCTCATGGCCAGAATAATCAAGGCAGACTTTTTAAAAAATAGTATTTTTTGAGCTGCCACTACAACCATGATCCATATCGCCTTTTCCTCAAGCATCCGTGGTACCACGGAGTCTACGGTCACATCCCCTGTGTCTCTTAATAGCTCTTACCATTAGATTTGGATTTTGATTTGGCAGAGAGGTCCGCTCCACGCAGGCCCTAGTGGACTCTTTGTACGTCCTCCCATCTGAGTCCTTATACAGGGTGCGGCAAAACAGACAGTGAAGTTTGGAACGCCCAGTACATCCCGTGTGGTAGGGGTACCTACCTGGGAGGGATCTCATTGTGTCGGGGGGTCGTGCCGTTTTAAGTCGTTACCATGGTTTGGTCTGGAGAACGCTCCCAAGAAATGTTGAACCGGATCCATGCGAGGTCAACTTTTTTCAGTAGCGACGAGGCCCACTTCCATCTCTGTGGAGGGGTGAATAAACAAAATTTTCGATACTGGGCTGTAAATAACCCAAGGCAACTTTACGAGAGACCTCTTCACTCCCCAAAAGTCACCGTGTGGTGTGCGATTTCCAAATTTGGCGTGATTGGGCCTAATTTTTTTGAAGAGGACGAACCGTAACTGTCACTGCTCAACGTTATGCTTTTAAGTTGGAAAACTTTTTCAACCTCGTTTAATGGAACTGATGGAGGACGCAGATTTGAGAGACATCTGGTTTCAGCAGGATGAGGCTACGGCCCACGCTACTCGAGTTTTAATGACGAAACTGCGACAGGTGTTCCCTGGGCGCCTTGTTTCTCTGAGAGGTGATGTGGAGTGGCCCGCACTCCCCCCTGATCTGAGCATTTGCGACTTCTTCCTGTGGGGCTACCTGAAGGAAAAGGTTTTTAGGCATCGACCTCGCACCTTGGAAGAACTCAGGAATCGAATTCGGGAGGAAATCGAGACTACACCCATCGAGATGTGCCAAAATGCGGCCGAAAATTTCAGAAATCGCCTTCATCAATGTATGGCTGTTGGGGGTCATCTTCAGGACTTAATGCATAAAATGGCATGATATACCCATTAAGATAAAATAAACCCCATTTCTTTAAATTGCGCCGTTTTTTTAATAGCCTTTCAAAACTGCACTATCTGTTTTGCCGCACCCTGTATTTTGCTACGGTCGAGCCAATCTAAGGAATTGGCAAACGCCAGGACTGTAGCAAAAGAGACTCTTAGAATATCTGTTAACGATAGACATCTCTCTCCCATTATGGATTCGCGTAGATTGGATAAAACCGGGTAGTCCAGAAATACATGCTCGCCGGTTTCTTCTTCCTCTTTACACCAGTCTGTTCAGGTGTGATCTTAAAGTGCAGTATCCTATTAGGATCCCCACAACCTTCTATAGGTTTTCTCTGGACCTTAAGCCCATCGCTTCTTGGGGCATCTGGTTGGTGCATTTTTCAGTGGAGTAATCAAGTCAAGGAACGGTGGCAGGTAGAAGCCCGGTCCGCATATATTTCGTCCGGATGCCTTCCTTGTCAAACCATCTGCTATTCTGTTACCTCTGCTGTTGTTGTGTCCTTTCGCCCAGCATAGCGTTACCTTATTATCACGAGTGACTTCTTCCAAGGATTCGCAACATTCCAGCATTAATGCTGATGTAATTTTACAGCTAGCAATGGACGAGGTCCACCTTTGTTTTTATGCTAATGTCTTATCTAGTCCAGTAATTTTTTTCAGGAACAAGTTTTTGCAATAAATTCCCACACCTGCGCCTGTTTTCGTCGGTGTATATATGAATGTCATTGTGTTTGCTTTCTACTTCTGAGTCTTCGTAACTCAGGTCTTTTTGAAGCTTTCTAGTGACTATTCCACTCCTTATGGATATAGCAAGTGACAAGGAAGCGTCTGTTAGTTTTAGCCAATCACATCAGATATTAAGTGAATAAACCGAAATTTTTTCAACTGAGAAAACCGAAATTAACTTTTTCTCGACAAACAAATTGAATTAGCTTTGATAAAACAGCGAAAAAACGTTGTTTATACTTATGTTAGTTGTAAGTAAATTATAATATGGAGAAGTTTGGTAGCGTGGCAAGATCCCTACCAAAAAATATAAAAAAACGAAATCATGTGGTTGGAAGCAATTTGAAGAATGAAGAATGTGCACCGCTAGAAACTACTAATTGTTAGGAACTACTTCAACGGAAACACTTTCCACAATTCTGGATGACTGGGCGAATAATATGAAAAAGGTAAATGAAAATTATTATAGGGAAGGTGTCATTAAATCAATGTAAAATATTTCGACCAAAATATTGCAGGAGATGTATCATAAAAATGTTGACTTAAATATTGAACCGTTTACCGACATTCGTTTCAAGTCGTGGAATAGACTTTCCAAATACCATTCGTAATGGCAATTAACTCAAAACTTAAGTAGATTCAAGTTTGTTGCGTAATTTAATGACAGAAAAAAATCACTCACACTTATGGTATTATATGTGAATATATATTTTCGTAGAATGTTGCCCACTGGCATCATATTCTCGGGATTTTTTTTCCTGAAATCCTCTAAGATTTTGTAACTACCATATTACTGATGCATATACCAAAATTGCCACACGATGACCTTGTAGATCCATAGAGCTAGCTTTGGAGATAGTCCCCATGTTTTATCCACAGCTCGTCTGATTTCCTCACCCCGAAAGCTTTATGGCTTGAAATACTTTATCTTTCTCCTTCTTGTGAATAGTACAAGTTTACCAATAATTCTTGGTCTATGCACTATTTGTTTACAATGTCAAGAGCCTGTTTAAGCAGGCCGCACTCTAACGCGGAACGGAATGTAATGGAAGGGAATGGAGAGGAATGGAAATTTTGAATCTACGCACATTATCGCGGAATTCCAGGGAAAAAATGTATATGAATTATTGTAGACTTGCATGATCAAGTTTTTAGTGTGTATTGGTCTTTCACAATGGACAGTTCAGACGAAGAATTTGTGGCGTTGTGTGTAGTTTTGGAAGAAGAAGAAATTTAAATTGAAAAAAAGAAAAATTGCAAATGGGTCCATGAAATTAACCTTAAAAGACAAGAATTTGGGGAATTTCATCATCTATTCCCAGATCTTTTAGAAGACGAGCAAAATTTGTTTAAGTACTTCCGAATGCCTATTACAAAATTTTATGATTTATTGAAAATTCTTGACATTCAGAAGCAAGATACAACATTTCGAAAAGCTATAGGTGTAGAAGAAAAATTGGCATTGACTTTGAAGAAAGAACATATTTTTATTTTATTTTATTTTACAAAATTGTATAAATATTATTCTAGTTCTCTGCTGTTACCAAGTTAACATGGTTAGTAGCAGCATTTAAGTTTTTCATTACTTTTAACTCGAATTCATAGAGCAACATGGAAATTCGATGCTTTACTTCAACTTGTAGTTCAGGAGGCAAAGATCGTGTTGTTTCTTCGGCGGATTCAAAAAATGTTGTTAAATGATCCACTCTTTTACGTTTCTCTTTGTTTTCTAAGAACTTCGGCCGCTTTTAATTCGGGTTGTGAAAAGCGCTTTGGTTTCAAAACGGTTGATGTGCTTGAAGAAGATGTTCCCAGGTCTGAGCGGGGTGATAGAGCAGGCGGGTCATCAAATGTATCTTGAGTAGCGACATAAGTCTCACCACCTACATTATCATCATTTTCAATTTCTTCATTATTTGCATCAGAATCAGCAGTCGTTACGTATAAGTTTGATTTTTGAGGCCTTTCCTTTAGATTTGGAAGAAGAAAATCCATTTCATCTTCGTATTTCCTTTTTTTTGGAATGAAATCTGCAGAATCGCCACTTTTACGGCGCTTTTTAGCTTTTGCCTTTCTGTAGCAATTTTTTAAATTCTTCCAATGTTTCTTGCACTCTTCAACTAAAAAAAATATACAATAATTATTTTTTTCCAGGTATTTGTGACATGGTGGTTCGTTTGTTAGTTTGGCGTTTAGCTACCGATTAGGGGAGTTAACCGTTCGAAGCATTGTTTATGAAGTTTATGCTGAAATTTGGTCAAAACTACAACCCATTGTGATGCTATCACCAACAACCGAACAGTGGCAAAATACCGAAAAAGAGTTTTGTTCAAAATGGAATTACCCAAACTGTCTTGGTGCTTTGGATGGGAAGCATGTTGTGATGGAAAAACCACCCAAAAAGTAGGTCAACTTATTTTAATTACAAAAAAGAATTTAGTGTTGTCCTGATGGCGTTAGTCGATGCAGACTTAAGATTTATTACCATCGATGTTGGCGCTTACAGAAAAAATAGCGATGGAGGAATTTTCAAAAAATCGGCACTAGGAAGAGCTTTGAATAGTGGGACGTTAAAAATACCTGGACCAAAAGAATTGCCTGGAAGTGATTTTTTGATGCCTCATGTAATAATAGGGGATGAAGCTTTTCCTCTAAGCACAAATCTAATGATGATGAATTTACTTTTGTCCACGATGGTAATTCAATTACAACTATCAGTAAATTAATTTAGTAATAAAAAATGTAATCGAAAGGAACGATATAACATAGTTGATGGTACAAAACAGTTTAGATTTGCAGCGTAACAAGATAACAACGCCATAGAATATCCGTCAATTGCCTACTGTCTTCAGGCAGTACACTTGAGCATCTACTCCTACTTTCTGCCCTTAAGAGGAACATTTAGAAGCTTATAAATAGAACTGCGTAAATAAAGACCATCAGATATGAAGAAATCTTTTCTCGATGTTTATTTTTTTAGGTTTCGCGAAGAAAGGATACAAATCTTTTCTACTGAAAGATATAAGCATTAAAATTAGCCTGTGCTTAAAGGTAATATTTTAGGAGACCATATATCATGTAATGAGACCGTATTAATTATTCATTTTAACTTTAACAGACTCTTCTTGGCTACAGTAAACAAAAATTATTACAAAATTGTTCATTTCGACGCACTGAATTTTCCCTTTTCTTTACATTAAATTACCTTTTCGGAATGTATTTTGTTGTGGAAGCTACCTAAATAAATGTAGATAAATGTATGAATGGGACAATCTAATGTTGGACAGATGGCATTTAATTTATCGGAAAGGTCCGTTTGCCGAACGTATCGCAACCCTTGGGGGAGTTTATAAGATTTACGTTTTTGTGCGCGTGTACATGTATGTGTGTGCGCTTCGGGTAGGGTCAAACGGGGGCAGATGTTGTATATTAAATTTGTGACCGGCATAATTTTCTTTTTTTTGGCGTTTCCCGAGGAAATGGTAATTTATACGATTTTTGTATCGGAAAATTCAAGGATCCTCGGTGATGGTTTTATCCGATGGAATTTCAAAGGTGGTAAAACTTTCAAAGGATAATATATACAATAATAAAGCTTCTGGGTATTATTTTAACATATAAAAAGTTTTTTAGTATAACATTTTTATAAGTTATACTTTCTTTATAAAAAGAACAGCAGGACGTCAGTATATTTCATGATTACATAAAATTTTAATCATCAATAATTAATTTTAAACGACTTTAGTTAATTCATTTCGTAATAAGTTAAATATTTAAGTATCCTTGGAGGAAGTAAATTTATTGGGCACAAACACGTTTTATTGAATATCCGCCGATTTCAAACCCACCAATTTCAATATCACAAGTGTAATTCCAGCTCCGCCCTCCAACAACGTCCTTAGGAAAAAATCGACCTCACGACCCTCGCACACGGTAAATAAAGACAGCATTTCACGCCCCGAGGAGTGCAAATAAGAAGCGCGATTCCTTCGCGCCCCGCTCACGGCACCCCTTGCACCCCTAGCCCGCAGTGGATCTAAATTGCGGCCCTGATATGTTTACAATAAAAATGGCGGAATCGATATCTCTTGAGGGCGGTGAGGCGACAGGCGAACCCCACCTCGTTAACCAAACATTTCCTGGGAATGCGGTATTAATTAAATCCCGACGTAAGGATCATTATTAATTTCTCTATAAAAACAAGCAGTAGTTATATCTAGAAAAAATCAAATAGTTAAAAAATTTCTGTGAGAATGTTCTCGTATTGCACATTTATTTAAAAAAAATTAAATTTTGTATAATTTTTAATTGTAATATTTATTAATTATATTAATATTAATTGGGTCGGATATATTTCTAAAAATGTATGAAGTGTTAAATCTTATGAATTTCGATCATTAGTTTAGGGTAGAAAGGAATGTGACAAGTGAGGGTTGAATGTTCCAAACTGCCTCCTCAACTATTCGCAATTTTGCCAAGTCAAAACTGTCGCCTATTGACTGGTGACGGTCACACTAATTACAGCCCATTATATAATATTACGGATGGAAACTAATTTATCAAGCATCCTTGAAAACTCATTTAAGGAATTTCAGAGGAGATTAGAAGACGGAATTCACCAATTACCGTTAAAATTGCTAGAAGTCTTAAAATAATATATTTTAGAATTAATCCCTCTAAATTGCAACAAAAATTAAATATTTAAGAATTAAGATTTTTTTTTATTTCTTAAATAATTGAAATATAATACTTACTTAAGATATTAGATTAAACGAGAAATTATATAATTAGGTAATATGTAAACACTACTACTCGAAAATTTTTAACAATGCATGGTTAACAGAACAAATAACAAAATAGTGGGAAACAGAACTGATTTTACCCTTACAAAAACAAAATACAAAAAGTGTAACTACTATTAAATTTTGAAATAATTATTGAACCGAGACTGAGAAAACACTGAGACAATCCTAAAATAGTTTTCGGAACGAAAGGAGCAGGCAAGGTCGCATTTTCACCCACAAACAGATTATTTAGTTTCTAATAGAGCAAAAAAACAATCACATGTCATGTTTTGATCCAGAGAAGGCATCTAAGGCTGTATCGACGATAAAACTATATAAAGTTTAGAGAACCAAATTGGTAACAAAAACTGACAAGCCTCTATAGACCCATATTGACATACAGTTGTAAAACGTGGTTACTAACAGAAATAGAACAGAGCAAAATTAAGGCAATGAAGTCTTTCTTAAAAATTAGAGGAATTAGAAGAACAGTTTAATTAGAAATAACTACGTAACTCTTGAAAGCTATATAGAATGCCGCCAATTTAATTTATTAGGAGAGTTACAAGAAATTAAAAATACAATACATCTCAACAAAATTCAGACAAACAGTAAAACGTGAAATACAAAGAGGTGAATGAAAGGTTTACATAGTAAATTTACTATAATTGGTGTGAAAAATGTCCAGAAATCCAGAACAGATAGAAACTGCGATTTGGCAATAAATAAGTTTGTTATTTAATGTAAAAATACTTTAATAAATCATTACAATGAGTAAGAATACAGAATTCAACTTCTTATTTAATCAGAATATATTACATTATTGCTGTCTAATATCTGAACTAATATCCTTGGTAGATTATTTTCTATCTCTTCTTATTCTTCCTTAATTACCACAGTTTTAATAGTTATTAGATGCAATTTTAATTGTATGGGTTTACAAACGATTTCCTTTTAGTAAATCTTACATTACTTCTTTACTTGCCTCATCCTTTAGTTTTTCAATATAAAAGTAGTATATTTTAAAAAAACGTTGCCTTTTTTCATTTATATTTTCCTACAGAATTCATTCATTATAAAGCATTCTAAAAATTTAATTTTCACTTGATGTGTTCATTCTTTGTTGTCTTTTCTTTTGTTTATAATTTCTGAATTCTCATTATAATCCCTTTTGTTTTTCATTTGATTCTCTATCCTACAAATTGAAATTTTAACAGCAATAAATCCAACGACTGAGTTTAGCAATATTTGTTTCGCTTCACTTTCACGTTAAATTTATTTATCTATAATAATGTTTTTTCTTTTGTAAAAATGCCAATACACTACTTTTTTCATTTATGATTATCCATTTTTCTGTACCCTGCCTACCTTTTTTTATCAATCGCTTCAAACAACAAACACAAAAAAAGACTTTAAAAACACGAATAAACGGCGCAATTTATCCTTTCGTTATGTCGAATCTACATAAAGAATAAAGTTTGTCATATAAACAAAGTTTACTTGTGTTTTGAGAGCTATAGAAATGTGTCCCAAAATTGTCTCCATAATTACGTATTTGTTAGAAACCAAAACCTTTATTGGCACAGTAACTTATCTGATTTACCTCAGCTACATCATATCTCGACCATTAATTTACTAATATGGTTTTCCCACCCATTCTTCATCAGTCTCTCAATTCCACCAAATGACTTCACGAATACTTTTTACTTTTTATATTTTTCTTTCACCCAGCTTTATTTCTTCCTCTTTCTCTGGACCCACATCTTATATTTACATACTTTAATAACCACTGCCTTTTAAATATATAATTTCATCCACTCAATCAACTGCAATGAGCAAAACAACTGAAACCACAATGGTCAATTGTAAGGAGGCAAAAGCTTCTCCAGGCAAAAAGTGATGGCTTACAAAAAACCCAAGACCAATCAAAAATAAATCTAATGTAATTTTGGAAGAAACTAAAAATGTTGATACAGAAAAGGAAAAAAATTGAAAAGTCAATTGATGATCTGAGTAAAACCTTCACCAATAGGCAAAGAAGAACAGGAAGTTCCAATTGATAGCGTGGATTAAGAAAAACAATTGATTGCGGCAGAGACGGTTGCTACAGAAGGAGCAGAAAAGAGAGGAAAAGTAGAGAAAGTAAAAAGAGGAATTATTTTGAAAACTAAACCTAGGAAGAAAAGCCTTCAAGAAGAATGGCAAAATAAGGTAGGTGAAATAAATCTTCAATTAAAAAAACCAACGGAATCATCAGTTTATAAAGATGTTACATCCATTGTTTCACCAACAGAAACTTTGTAGGTTGTGACCAAAAAAAAAGGGGAAATTGAGGAATAATCGGGGTAAAGTATCAGTTTCTCCTGCAGCGGAAACAGAGAGTGTTATGGAAACAGCACTAATAGTTAAACCAAATAAACATGTGGATGCTGCAGCTGGAACCAAGCGAAAGAGAAATCTCCGGAATCAAATAGAAGCTGAAGTTACAGATTCTCCTACCGAACCTTCAACAAAAAATATTAAATTATCAGAATCACATGCAATATATTATTATATATTATATTATTTACTTTACAGGATCTATTACAAAACATATAAAAATACATACAAAGAAACACTGAATCACTTTAAAATTTGGAACATAGATCCTGAAGGCGGAGTTCACGATTTCTTGTGTTCTTCCACTCGACCCAATACATTTCGCAGCTGGTGATTATATTTAACAGGCGATTGTGGCCATTGAGGCAATATTCTTGCCATTTCTGGCAACATACTCAGCGAGACCCAAGTTAAAGACGCAAAACGAAACGAAGATGGAATTTGCAGAATCAAAAACCTTCAGAGTCACTACCTAAAAGAAGGAGGAAAAATCAACCTGTTCAAGCTAACACCAGCATCAGCTTAAAAACTGAATAAGTAACGGTAGGGACAATTGAGAAATCCGCAGAGCCCTTTAAATGGAGGAGGAGGAACCAGCACTAAAGCAGATTCCGTTGAAGGAGGGTTAGCAGATGGGGGCGAAAAAATGTAATAGAGACGCAACCCGCTGATAAAAAGAAGACAAAATTAGAAAAGCCAAAATGAAAAACCAGTTTTAGATGCTTCAAAACAGGAACCTGAATCAGAGACAGAAAAAAAGTTGTTCAAACCATGACCAACCAAGCTTAAGAGCCTGTGAGCGTTATACAAGAAACAATTGATAAACTTTCCTAGCTTGTTGCTGTGAAAAAAAGGCGAGGTTGGAAAAAGGAAACCAGAAGTACAGCAGAGTATAGTCCAGGTACAGGTAAAGAAACATCTGATAAACCAATGGAGCCATCTGTTGGAAAGAAAAGACGTGGTTGGAGAAGGAAACTTAAAGCTAATAATGAAGCAAAATCAATTCTTAAAGCAGAAAAGAACTCACACAGTTATCCAATTATCCAGGAAGCAACCGATAAACCAGCGAAGCCATTTGTGAAGAAAAGGCTTGTATGGAAGAAGATCTTAATGTACGTAGTGATACAGAAACTGCTATCGAAAAAAAGACATTAGGTAAAGTTAAGCATGTAATGGTTTTAGTTAGCTGTCTCAATAACATCGACAGGTAATTCAAGCAACAATTGACAAACCAATGGAACCTCTTGTTGGAAATAAAAAGCGAGGATAGAAGAAGGAACTCGAAGTAAGTAATATAGAGAATCGGTTTCAAAAATAGAAATAGAGATAGAGAAAGGAGTCTACAAGTTAAAATAAAACTTGATAATGACCGTCAAAAGTCAAAACTTGAGTCGTACACAGTGTAATATATTTATATATTATAATAAATTATAGTGGTTAAAAACATAGTAAGTGCTTTATTCAGTGTTCGTGAGAAAAAAGGTTTATTCGTCAAAAATAAAACCAATTCTTGAAATTTATAATAAAGCATGGATAATATAATATAACAAGTACCAAAAGAGTGGAAGTCTATCCTTAAAGAAATGAAATACAAAAACGTATAAGGGAACAAGACTAGTAAATACTGGCTTGAAGTTTTTCGAACAAATTTTTGAAAAGAGACTGAGATAAAAACTCGATGCAGTACCAACATAATCCCAAATTTATTTTCGGAGCAATGAGATCAAACAAGGTCATATTTTACTCCCAAATAAAAATAAAAATATAAAAAGAGAACAGCAAATGAAAAAAAAAATAAAGCAACTCTGATGGCCTTTTTAATATAAAGAAGGCTTTCAACAGCGTACCTAGGACCAAACTATGATAATGTTTAAAGAAGAAATTAAATAAAACACTAGTTTAACACTTTTTCACTTGGTTTAGTTAGTGTTTTATTTAATTATAAACATTTTCACGTACTCTTAAAATCCAACAAGTCTAAAAAAGAAAAATTGATACACTCTATAGACCGATAGTTACATCCGGCTGCAAAACGGGGATGCTAACCGAAAGAAAAAAAACCTAAAATTAAGGCAGTTGAAGTTATTACGAAAAATTTTAAAGAATTGAAAGAACAGACTTGATTATGGATGAGAACTAAACTTCAAGTTGTAAAATAGAATCTTTTGAAAACTACATAGAATGTCGACAACTTGGTTGGTAGGGAAAAATAATGTAAAATGCAACACAGATTAAGAAAATAAAGAAAAGCTGAACAGCATTCAAGAAGCAAAGATGTAGAGTGAAGGAAATGTGGGATAAAATAATAACAAAACTACTCTAATTGGAATATAGAAATAATCCCTGTTGTTAGATACGCTATAATAATAAGAATCAATCTATATATATATATATATATATATATATATATATATATATATATATATATATATAATCTTATCATTAGTTGTTGTTTACATAGAACTAATAATTATCATATTATTATTTAATTTTATATAGTTAAAATTAAAACACAATCTGTAGATACCATAATTTTCATAAGCAATTACTATTTGTTTTAGTAAGAATATAGAAATAACCTCTTAATAAATATGCATTTTTTAAATATTATATTATTGCTGCCTTATTTCTTTACTGATATCAAGGTCACCATTATAAAGTCATTCCATATTCTCCGACGTACCTTGACCGCCAATCAATGTTTTTTTTAAGATTGTGGAATGATTATTTAACATCATTTAGCTTAGTCATCTAAGGTCATCCTAGTACTTTAGAGACATTAAAAATTATCCGATGTTTCTTCAAGATCGTCTAATCATCATTCAAGGTTATATATAGTTTACAGAGTGATCATTATAGATCCTAGAACCTAGAACTTTAAAATTATTACAGATTATTATCACCATATGGTTATTTTATTTATTATTTAAGCTTATTTCAGGTCTTTCAATGATAACTGAGATTATCTAGTATCTACTCAAGGTCGTTCATCGTTTTAGTCATTAGGACATTATCCTACAGCCCATCAAAGTTATCCAATTATCATTCAAGGTTATTTAAAGTCATACAATGTTCAATAAAGGTTATTTAGTAGTCACTTAAGGTCACTCAAGGCCAACAAATCAATTTAAAGTCATTAGATAATATCTGACGTTCCTTTAAGATCACCTAATGGTAATTTAGTTTGGTTTAAGTTAATACAATTATTATTGTAGCAGCTCACTTTAGGTCATCACAGTCATTCGATATTGCGCTGCGTTCTTTCAAGGTCATCTAACACTCTTTTAGGATTATACAGAGGTCACTAAAGATTATCTAGTAGACATTTAAGATCTTCTAAGAAATTCTATGATCATTAATTCAATTTTATACTAAGATCATTCAAGGTTAGTCATACAATGCATACCGATTACATGTAGGGTCATTCAAGGTTACCATTATAAAGTCATTACATATTAACCGACGTTCCTTGAAGGTCAATCAATGTTTTTAAGATTGTGGAATGATTATTCAACATCATTTAGCAGTCATCTGTGATCATTAAAAATTAACCGATGCTTCTTCAAGGTTATCTAATCGTCATTCAAGATTATATAAGTTTACACATGCATCATTATAGATTGATTATTTAAGAAGACCATCCTAGAACTTTAAAATGATTAGAGATTATTATCATCCTATGGTTATTTAAGCTTACTTCATATCTTTCAATGATAATTGTGATTATCTAGTACCTACTAAAGGTCGTTCAACCTTTTAGTCATTAGGCATTATCCTGCGATCCTTAAAATTTATCCAATTATCATTCAAGATTATATATAATGTTCAATAAAGGTTGTTTAGTAGTCATTTAAGGTCACTCAAGACCAGCAAATCACTATAAAGTCATTAAATATTATCCAAAATTTCTTCAAGGTCATCTAATGGTCATTTAGTGTTGTTTAAGATCATATAGTTAATATTATAAATCATTTAACAGTCATTAAAGGCCACTTAACATCATCAAAGAACTTTAAAGTTATTAAACATTGTTTAATAACGTTTTTCAAGGTCATCTAACACTCATTCAAGGTTATTTCAGGTTAGACATTTAAGATCATCTAAGCCATTCTATGACTTTACAATCATTCATCCAATGCCATACTATGATCATTCAAGGTTAGTCATACAATGTTCCATGTGGTAGTCATTTAAGATTACTTAAGACCACCAAACCACCACTAAGTCATTAGATAATATCTGACGTTCCTTCAAGTTCACCTAATGGTGATTTAGTGTTGTTTAAGTTTATACAATTATTATTAAAAATCATGTAGCAGCTATTAAAGGTCACTTAAGTTCGTCAAAGTTATTCGATATTGCCCTGCGTTCTTTCAAGATCATCTAACACTCATTTAGGATTATACAGAGATCACTAAAGATTGTCTAGTAGATATTTAAGGTCTTCTAAGAAATTATCTGATCATTAATTCAATTTCATACTATGATCATTCAAGGTTAGTCTTACAATAATAACCGAGATCATTTAGGGTCATTCAAGGTTACCATTATAAAGTCATTAGATATTATCCGACGTTCCTTGAAGGTCAATCAATGTTTTTTAAGATTGTGGAATGATTATTCAACTTCATTCAGCAGTCATCTATGGTCATTAAAAATTATCCGTCAATGCTTCTTCAAGTTCATCTAATCGTCATTAAAGTTTATATAAGTTTACAAAATGATCATTATACATTGATTATTTAGGAACACCATCCTAGAACTTTAAAATGATTAGAGATTATTATCATCCTATGGTTATTTAAGCTTATTTCATGTCTATTAATGATAATTGTGATTATCTAGTACCTACTAAAGGTCGTTCAACGTTTTAGTCATTAGACATTATCCTGCGATCCTTCAAAGTTATCCAATTATCATTCAAGGTTATTTAAGGTCATAGAATGTTCAATAAAGGTTATTTAGTAGTCATTTAAGGGCATTAAAAACCGTCAAACCACTATAAAGTCATTAGATTTAAGCGACGTTCGTTCAAGGTCATTAAAGAACTTTAATGTCCTTAGATGTTATTTGATGTTCTTTCAAGGTCATTTAACCGTCATTCAAGGCCATTAAAGATTATATATAATATCATAAAGATAGTAGTCTAGTAGTTCAAGGTCATCTAATGGTCATTAAGTATCTAATAATGTCATACAAGAACTTTCACGTCCTTGGATGTCATTCGAAGTTCTTTTAAGGTCATCTAACCGTCATTCAAGATTATTAAATGTTATACATTATATTATAAAGATAGTACTCTGGTCGTTCAAGGGCATCTAATAGTAATTAAGTATCTACTAAGGTCATCAAAGAACTTTAAAGTCAGATGTTATCCGAAATTCTTTAAAGGTCATCTTACCGTCATTCAAGGTTATTAAAGGTTATACATTATATTATTAAAGATTGTGTAGTAGTCACCTAAAGTTATTTCTGACCATCCTATGACTTTTAAATCATAGAGATTATTTGAGGTAATCCTGTCATAATGTAAAGTTAATTAAAGTATTAGTTAATTTTCTACAATGACGTAAATAAGTTTAATACATCTTATTGTTAATAAAAGTCATACAGTGTTCACTGAGATCATCTAGTAATCATTTAAGGTCACTCCTCTCCCTAACGTCTCATTATTTCTCTATCGTTGTTATTCTATTAATAATCAAGGGTGTTAATTAGGTTTATTAGGTTAACATCTCAGACTTAATTCAGTCCAATCTATTAAAAGAATTGAATTTATCCGTTCATTTTTTGTAATGGGCTGGTCTATTCTTGTTTTGTAATGTTTGCAAAAAAAAAACCTTGCTATTTCCATTGCTTGTTATTTTTTCTTTTGTCTCAATTTCTGAATTCTTGTTATGGTATCTTGATCGTTCTAATATTTATCCATTTTTTCGACATTTTAACCGAAATTAATCAAACTGCATTATATTTCATTCAGAAAAACACTTCTTTTTGATTTAATAAGCTTATCAACCTGTGTTTTTTTTGACCACAATCACTTCAAATAAGAAAGCAAAAACATTTATTGGTATAATAACCATGATACATTTTAGTTTTATTCTTTTTGCCATTCTGATTGAATTTGCCTCTGCAAATTCAATAATAATCTATTCTACTTTTATAGATTACACTTATATCTCATCTAAAGCATCACACTATTTTGTAATTATTTATTATTTCTCTAAATCACTATCTCTACTATATTAATTAGTTACAAGACTTGAAAGATTTTCATGCAAACACTAAAACATTATTAATTTCTATAGAAGGAACTTTTTAAAGCTGTTATACAAAATATTCGATTAACCATATTTCCTCATTTATTAATAAACAAAAAAATAATAATAAAGCTGTTTTGCTCCTACATCAAATACACATCCCGCGCGTTCACATCCCCGTCATTCCGATATTAATATCTGAAAGAATTTCGAGGGCGGAATTCATTAAATACTGTACGGCGGCAAAAATGCGTGTAGAAAGTTGTCTGAATTTCTTTTTAATTCCCCGGCAACTTTTTTTCTTCCCTCCGCGAAGGAACTTCTCCGTAAATGAACGTAACAGGCGCTGGGCAACAGATGCTGCCCTGTGTAGCATTCCATGGAGAGATTATAAGAAGGGCAATTATGTTAATGTGCTTAATCGGTCGTGACTGATATACGAAATAAATTCATGAATCTGTTGGATGATTCAATATAAACTCCCTGAATGTTCAGATAATAAATTATTTGTATTCCCATTATATAATCACATAATTCCTACTTATTCGCATAACAGATTTAATTTTCGATGATTAGGAACACGAGGATCAATTTCTTATGACAGTGGATGATTGCTGAGAGCAGGACTGCGCTATCAGAATTAACATTCAACTACAAACTTAACGAGGATCTCCTCGAATATCGAATCGGATTATATGCGAAATCCGGCGACTCAATACCGCAGATCCTAATCCCCAATTTGGGATGGATTCTACGCGTCCTGAATTTGCAACCGGTAATTGAACGACGAGTTTGCAATATCTATTTTTTTATCTATTCATCCACCATTATGTAAAGGGTCGATATGGAACGTATCTAATATTTAGATACGCGGTTGGGCGTTTATTGCAAAATCAATACGTCGATTGGCTATTAAACATCAGCGCATTTTTCAGTGCAACTCCGACCTCAGGAGTGAAGTTTCTCCTAATGGCGCCATAAAATTTCACGTGAATATTTCACAATGTGAATATTTTTCCCTATTGTAGGTATTTTCCAATCCGGTCCATCGTAAACATCGTACAGCCATTGAATCTATTTATAATCCCCGACAAAAGCCTATTGTAATGTATCCGTGCCCTAAGTGATTCGTATTGCCCTTACAAATCCCTACGAATGTTCCCGTGGGGTGACAAATTAGGCGGCTGTTTGTTTGCTCCTTTAAAGGTCAATTCCATCATTACTAATTTACTCTTTGTTGTTTGTTATTTATCAATGATTTACAATTAGAAATAACATTTACAAAATACCTATCATGTATTTAAATATATTAAATTAAATGTTTATTAATGTAAAGTAAAAACATAAAATATTTTTCTAAATAAAAATATCAAACAACAAACGTTATATTTGGCTGTAACCTAAACAATTATTAGGATATAATTAAAATTTCAGAAAAAGTATCTTACACTGAATTATATCTTCACAATAATTAGAATTTATTTATATTCCGCATTTTCTGTGAAAAAATATATTTATTGATAGTCCCGATACAAATGCTTAAAATTGCCTGTAAATCACCTTGAAACTCCAGGTAGACAGGAATGTCTCTTAGGAACATTGTAACGTGCTTTTCGATGTTTTCCACGGACTTCCAATGCTTTCTTTCAGATCTCTCTTCAGTGGGGGGATACCAAAAAAAGTCGTACAGAGCCAAATCAGGACTGTAAGGGAGCTGGGGAACCACCGGAGTGTTAGGCTCGGGGCCAGGAAATTGGTAATGATGAAGGTCGTGTGGCTGGGATTGTTATGGTGGATGCCGGCTTAAAAAATAATTTCGAGAAAAACTCTAATAACATAAAGAATGAAATTTCTTGCAAAAATGAAAGAGAAATCGTTGAAAAAATGTTCTAAAAATACTCGAAAATCCCAACAATTTTAAAAACGGCGTCTAGAAAATTCTAATGAAATTAAGAAAATATAGAAAATACGGAAGAAAAAGAAAAACGCTGAAAACACCTGGAAATCTGGAAAAAGAATTTGAGTTAGAAAATCTTCGAAAGAATCCTTGAAATTTGAAACAGAAATTGTTAAAAAATTAGTAATTCTTAAACGACTTAGACGTATGCATCAGCATATAGATGAGATTTAGCAAGAACATCTATAACATAGACTGTGAAACTGTATAAAGATTCACCAATTTTTTTTAAGGTGATATCTAAATCAAGCAACTAAAAATGTTGTTTAGCAAAACATATCTGATATTTAAGTGAAATTGATCACATTTGGAAAAATATCCGTTCTTCCATGCTCACCGTCTAAGCATGAAAGAACGGATATTTTTCCAAATGTGATCAATTTTTTTTTAGAAATGTATTATTTTTGTTAGCATATTTTATAAAATAAATAAATAAATATTGTTATCTTATTTTTTTCTTTATTTAATTACTATATTTATTATTTACTAAATACGGCTATTTTGTCATAAAACTTGAAGCATTTTGAAATAGTCTATAAATACAAAGGATAAAATTCTGAAGTAGTCTAATGAGGCAAATCTAAAAATAGTAGATCAAAAACCTAATAGAAACACTACTGGAAATTATTTTAAAAAATCAGAAAAATACTACTGACAAGTTATAGCTCTTAATAGAAAATAATCCAAAAACTTAGAAAATAAAGCAGAAGATAATAGGAAATTTTCGAGAAATTCGTAAAAAAATTGTTGAAAATCCGTAAAATAAAACATAAAGCTAAAAAATTACAAAAATCTGGATCCAGTAGGAAATTCCAATAAAATTGTGAGAAAATTTTTGAAATCTGGAAGAAATTGTAAAAATACTAGAATTCTTAACAAAATAAGATAAGCATTGCTAGGTAATTTTAAAAATCTTGAATGGTGAAAATTTCTTGGAAAAAATTGACGTCTCTATATAAAAATAGAATCTAAATTCTGTAAAATATAGCAGAAAAGCTGACAATTTTTAAAATTCTAGAAATTACAAGATAAGAAAATACTCGAAAAATGATTAAAGAAATGTATAATTCCCAGTACAAAATCCGATATAGCGAAAAATATTGCTGAAATTTCGGTAGAATATAACAAAAAGGCTAGAAAATCAAAAAGAAAAATTCTATAAAATTATCAAAATTTTTTAACAAACATTCGGAAGTGCTGAAATTAATATAGATTGCTGAACAGTAAAAATAAAGTATTAAAAAACTGGAAAAGAAACTGCTCAAAAGGTTTTAAAGTTTTATAAAGAGAAGAATTAAAATTCTTGTAACTTACAATAAAAAAAATTGGAAAAAAATATATAAATTTAACAGAATTTATTCTCAATTTAAAAAGTCAATTCTAAAAAACTCTGATAAAATAAGAGAACAGAAATAGTAAACATTCTAGAAATCTAGGCAAAAATTGCAGAAAATATCTAAAAAAATATTTCTTGAAAATTAAAATTAAAATTGTTAGGAAATAGTCAAAAGAGAAATAACATAAACGCTGAGGAAAAATCATAAAAATTGTAAATAGTTTTCTAGGAAATTTAAAAAAATATATCATTGCAATCGGAATGAGAAATTATTAAGAATATACGATATTTTTATTTAGAAAAGTCCGACAACACAAATTAAGAAATAAAAAACCAAGTGTTTTAATCATATTGGTTGATGCAAAAAAAGGTTTCAACCATAAGTTAAGAAATGTTGGAAAATCTAAAAATCTTAGAAGTATTTATAAAATTACGAGAGAGTAATTGTTGATCATCAAAAAAAATAAATAAATAATAGACGCAAACAAAGAAACGTTAGATGAATTAAAATGTTATAAAATATGTACTTATTTTGTTTAATTTGATAATTACAATAAAGTGCTTACTTTACGTAGACCTCAAATAACTAAACACATTATATGATGATCAAATTTCTTGGTCCA
This sequence comes from Ontholestes murinus, assembly GCA_963969525.1. NCBI lineage: Eukaryota > Metazoa > Arthropoda > Insecta > Coleoptera > Staphylinidae > Ontholestes > Ontholestes murinus. The sequence goes on along the minus strand of OZ018390.1, from coordinate 68,217,719 downwards.
ATTTATGACAATTTAGAACTACTGCATCAGCAAATGGTTGAAATAACGAAAGCTATAGTAATAACACTGATGCTATATATTATCTATGATTTGTTAGCGAAGGCTTTGCAATAATATACATATGATATAAATATTTAAAAATAAAAACAATACATCTAACCGAATAATGATAGCAATGGTGAAGATTTTCGAAAAACTAGAAGAAATAAATATAATATTATATAACTACATTCTAAAAATCTGAAGAAATAATTACTCTAATAATCCAATAATATGAAATTATAAACAATAGATTTTTTTACTGGAAAATAAAAAAACAAGAAATCAAAGATTAATAAAAATTTACATTCAACAGAAAATCTTCCAATTCTTCTGATAAAATTGAAAAAATGGATCATGGAAAATTGTAAAAAATGAAAAATAAATTGTGGAAAATTCTGCAATATAAAACAGAAATACAAGAACACTAAAAATTTTGAAAAAAACATTTGAAAATTTAAATAATAAAATTTTTTTTGGAAAACTCCAATCATGTTATGCAAACATGATTAGAAAAAATTTGCTAAGACTTCTCTAACAAATTTAAAAACTGTTGAAGTCAATTCTCAAACTCTAAATAAGAGTTGTTAAAAATGAGACACAAAATGCTGACAGATTCTATATGTATTTATAAAATTCCGAAAGATAAAGTAGAAAATAGACTTGTCCATCAAACAAAAATTACAGAAAAACCAAGAAAAGAGAGAACATAACCAGTGAGCTGAGTTTGATAAGTATACTCGTCAACAATCGATTTTCGTAACACAAGGAAATTTAAAACGAAGCGAAACAGTTCACTGGTTAATATAATATTTTTTAAAGAGCGTATGATTGTAGGGTTGTGGTTTTGTGCAGTTAACTGTGTTGCTTCGTTTTAAAAGTGTGAATTTCTGTGTGTCACGAAAATTGTACGATAACAAGTGTACTCGTTAATCAGTTAACTAGTTAAGGATGAGTCATTATTACTTGTCAAAACTAGTCAAAGAGAAAATAATAATAAATCTTTGGAACGAAGTGATTTTTAGTTAAAACCTAAATAAAAAACTAACAATAAATTTAAAAATACGAAAACATTTCGTGAATCTACAGAGATTCACGAAATGTTTTCGTATTTTTAAATTTATTATTTAATTTTCTACAACGAACTAAAGGATTTTAATACATTTTAAAAAACTAACTATTGTTTTACATCGTTTATACAATTAAGAATCCAGAAAAACAAATTAAAATAGCTAGTAAAAGCTTTGGGAGTTTAGCTTTGTTACCGGCGTTTTACCGAAAACACCGACAAAATGATTACATCGGCGAAACAATAATTAAAACAGTTCGCGACAACAACAAAGCCCTTTTTAAATTATTTTTTTTACCTCATAATCATTCAAATTAAAATGAACCAAGTTCGTGCAAATATATTGACAGCCTTAATTGTAAATAATTGTAAATATAGGATTAGTTTATTAGGGTAGTTCATTGTAAATATTATCTGCGGGGGTTCTGTAATTTTATTGAAGGGTTGTAAACCGAAAAATTTCTTTAAGCCGGAAAGTTTTGTTATTAGCCAGGTGTTCGCCTAAACAATAGCCTTGTACCGAAGCGCGTACCTTTCGGCACGCCCCCCCGGCTTATGGCAAATTTTGCACAACCCAGGTAAAAAAATACAAACTAAATTAAATACGTCTAAAATAATATTACATATAATATTATTACTGATATGCATTGTAATTACGTTTCGTATCTGAATGTATTTTTGGATATAACATATGTGAACCCCTCCGCACATATCTTTCATATCTTTAGACAAACACTCGTCCACTCAAAATCTAATTCCGCAATTCTTTTTCTTAACGTATATATCTATTGCTCTAGCTACTTCACGCACTATTTTGTTATTTTTTTTAAAAATGATTAATAATGCAACGTCGAAGAAGTAAAGCGCACAACCCCAGCATAGTAACGGAAATTTGTTGTAGATGCCTAAACCATTTAACAGAATGATGTAATCTGTAAATTACATATGTACTTATTTTAAATTAAGGAATGGTTAAGTCATTTCATGTTTAGGCATCGAACACTGACAAACAAATGTCATAGTACAATAGAGGGGGTTGATTCAAAGCGCTTGCGCACACAGCAACGTCGCCGATGCTCCAATCAGGAATTAGGCGCTTAACCACCACTAACCCCAATGATGACTGATTGGAAGGGGGTTGGGGTAGTTAACAAAAACTAGCGCGAGTAGGAAGAGTAGTTAGTTGCGAAATTCTGCAAGTGAAGAAAAATAGTGCGTGCGTAAGTTAGTCGCGAAATCAATTTTCTTTGTAAGTTTAAACTTTAATTTTTGAGTGTTCGACGTGTAAGTCTTGTACATGTATATATATATATATTTCTTTTTTTTTTGCTTATTGTTATTGTTTTTTTATATTTTTTTTGTAATAAAATTCTGTTGTGATTTTTGAACATTTGAATTTTCCTATTTTAATTGGTTAAGCTAAATTCCAATCTAAAATCCTCTAAAGAAATATATATATAATAAATAAGTGTGTCAGTCCGAAGACGTCGATACCAGGAGGAATCCAGGTAAGTCCTTTCCATTTTTTTTAAAGTGATTGTGGTGCTCTACCTAAGAACTAGTGGGTAATCAGCGGGATCCGTTTTGAATATAGCGTAGGCCAATTTATTTAACTTTTCTTTTTATTCAAACCGGGGTTGTCAATTTTGTTTGAAATCGACACCTTAATGTTCACCGTTGATAGCTTTAACCCTTAACTAGGTGCACGAGCTAAAAAATGACCCCAAGAGGTATAATAGGCTGAACTCTTATAAATCATATCTCATATCTCACATGCAATCCTCAAAAAGGTCAAGTTTTACATAAATACCAATTCATCACTCTAATATGAAAATAATTTTTCCATTTACAAGCGTTTTTATATGTAAAAATACATTATTTACCCCATCCGCCTACTGTCAGTCGATTTTTCCGATGACCCAATGCGCCCACTGTGGGGACATCAACGCAACCACTGCTGAAGAAATTTAGAGGTTTTTCTTCAACGATAGTGTAATACAAATTCTTGTTAATTGCACCAACATCTTTATCCAGAAGATTCAACCAAAATTTGGAATGCAAGCATTCCTAGGACTCCTGGCGTTTTTCGATCTTCTCATCTGAACTAATTTATCACCAACAAAAGATGATCACGGTTTTCTACGTTCCACGGAAGAAACTTTAAACAATGCATCTGGAAAGCGAAGAGAACATTAACGACGAAGAAAAACCGAAAATCATCAAATATTATAAGACAACGAAAGGTGGATTGCACACCATTGATCAGATATGCGCATCCTACAATGTTGGTCGCCGAACGAGAAGTTTTTTTTTCCCTTGATGAATGTTACGACAATCACATATCATTTTCCAGAAAAAAGAAACTGAAAAAAATCACACGCGATTTCTTGAAATAACTTATGCTACCGTTGCACGCAAGTAGGCTGAATTCTGTCGCCACTCCAAGAGATGTCAAAGACCGGATCAAGTTAAAATTTTTAATGACATGTCAGGCAATATCGAAGAATCGAAATAATGCAAAACGTAAGCGCCGCGATTACTGTCCCCGAAATAATAATAAGAAATATCAAGAATCGTGTTGTTTGTGTGCGAATCATAGGAAGAACGTATTTGAAAATTGTCTAAATCTTTTAAATATGAATTAACAATTTGTAAAACAAACAACAATATTCAGTGAAAATGTTTTTCTAATTTTTTTCCCTTCAAATTTGTATTTTGAGCTTGTAAGAGACTTCATGCGCCCACTGACGTAAGTATATAGGCGCGCCTAGTTTAGAGGATGATTCATAAAAACGTAGATGCTTTTTTTAGAAGCAAGATTTTACTACATATTGTAAGAACTTTAAATCCGTATAATGTCAAGCGCTGTGATAGACTGCAGAAAGAAATGGAAATATAATGGATATCCAGATAATAATTATCTCTAAGAGCTCCTTAGGAAATTTAAAAAATCAGAATTGTTGATCAACATGGGAAAAATCTTCAAATTAATTACACTCTTTGAAGCTGGAGAAAATATATAAAAGGATTGTTCAAAATATAGTTAATACCGAAAATGTACAGACTAAACAGACAGTTAAAAGATTGCGAAGGGAGTAAGTTATCCAGGTAACAAAAATTGTCTTAATTTCCGGTGTAAATAACGTAGGAACTGAAACTGTGTAATCACAAAGCTAAAAGAGAAAATATGAGGTATTCAGATATTTTAGTAAGAGTTAAGAGCTTAATAAAATTATAGCAGAATTACTACAATTAAAAATGATTATATCTTAAGAATTATTAATTTGGTTTCTATAATTAAAAATCCAGAGGGACTACGAGCAAAATTTCTAGAAAGGTTTATATTTAATAGTAAATAGATAGTAGATAATTCACAGTAAGACATATGCTTTGTATTAGAGGCAATGACAAGATTTCTTAAAATACTGTAATAGAGTAGAAAAGTGTTGCAAATATTAAAGGTCTAGAATGATAAAGAGAATCATGAAGAAAAGAGAAAAAAAATCTAGGCTAAAATAAAAATAAAAAACTGTTTTTTTTTTCTGAATTTACCTGTTTCAGATTAAGAACTGCTGAAAACATTGTCGAATAACAATTAGGAGGAAAAGGGAAAACATGGATTCTTATAGGGAAAGAATAGCCGAAATGACGAAAAAGATTAAAAATATGGATATCCCTGTTGACATTTTGCTATATCAAAAATCTCGAACTAACTAACCATTTAATGAAATTTTGGTGACGGCCGCCACGAAAAACTTGCTATAAAATATCACGTGACGTGCTAAATCATCCTCATTTAAATTCTTGAAATTGTTCAAAGTAGATCATAAAAGTGATCCAGAACATTTATTTAAAAAAATGTATTATATTTCTTTACCTGATTGTAGTGAGTTAAAATAAAAATTTGAAAATCATAAATATTTTACTATTATTATTATATTAATTACTAAAAGAACTTTATTTCTAATAATTTATATTTCTAAATTGTTACGTCAAGTAATCCATCAGCTTATACTTGTAAAGTAAGTAAGTAAGAAATAACATTTTAAATTTTTCGCGTAGGATATTTTTACGAAGGTAATAAATTGACGGAGTGGGTATAAAATTTTAATTCGCATTTTATTATCGGCTGGTCAACACTGTTCCTACGAAAAATCCTCTTAGCTCGGATTGGAGTCAGCAAGGATTTAGGAAATCGAATAAGGATAATATTTCTGTATGGGGGATTGTTATTTTATTGAAAAATCCTTAGGGATTTTTATACGCGCGATATATACTCTGCAAATATGACGAAGGGAGAAATTCAGGAATTAACATCGCAGCAGTTTAAAGCCGGATAATATTGTTCTGGAAATTTTCAGATTATTATTTTATCAGATTGAAAACAGTAAATAATTATCTATCCTCAATTATAATAAATAATTAAATAAACTTAAAAACGTAATAAGGATTTTTAAAGTAAAGTTAAATGGTACGATTAAATTACGTTATAGACTATTTTTATTATTATTTCTGAATTGTTATTATTTATTTTATAATAAGAATTGAAAGTTTGTGCTTGAATGTGATTTATTGTAAAAACTATAATTTCTTGTTTGTTCTTCGATGCATTATAAATAATATCTATACATTATTATCTATTTGTCCTAAATATTAAAATACATTTCCTCCCAAAAATAATAAATATGTTAATATTGCTGTTGTATTAATTCGATTGTTGATTAAAACAATTTTTATTTAAAGACCCCTAATTAATATAAAAATAAAACTACCAATTAATTCTACGTATTACTATAGAATTTTAAAATTGACATTGTATTTCCTAGTAGATTCAATTGCTCCATTTGTCAGCAATAATAAATGTCGCATAATTTTTCATACGCATCCCTTACCATGCCGCTGTATGACAGATACTTCTGTCGGTCCATTTCTGCGAAATATACTTCGAAAAACTTATGTGCACGGAAGATTGAAAAGCCTAAGGGAGAGAGTGGGTCGAATGATTAAAGTTTCCCGATATGAATCGCATTCAAATTGTTTACTTACGTGAGCAGACTTTCGGAGACCAGTGCGTCCTTTCGCCATTTCTCTTTCAAACTTTCAGAATTATTCCCATTCATCGCGAATATGTAGTTACCGAAAATTGCGAGATTTTGAAACTGTTTTTTACCTTCATAGTCCGTTCAACATATAATGATAATAATTTTAACTAAAGAAAAAAATAGTTAAAGAAAATATTAATGTTAATCCCTGTAGGTTACTTCAAAAATACCTTATAATAATTTAAAAAAATATATTTCCTGAATGACTTTCTAATTTATATCTTGGTGAAATTACACTTGTTTTTTTTACATTTTTTCAGGTCTTATTAAAGCAAAATATTACTGGGATATTATTAAATTCATCATTTTACTTCAAGCAACTATCATCTACAATTTTTAATCTTTACATTGATAAGATTCCAATTTTTAAAATACCTATTTTTCCCTATAAATATTAAGTTTGAAATAAACTACTAATATAACTATAGTAGGAATGAGTTTTAAGGTTATACATTTTAATCCTTATCATGTTAATGTAATAGATGGTAGTGTTACTGATTTTTTCTCATCAAAATATGATTTAGTTTGTGTGATAAATTAGTAAAAAAACAAATCTCGAAGTTAATTAAAATCCAATATTATTCATCATATTATTATCTCTATTATGATCGTATAATGAAAGAGCGCGTGGAAGTCATCGCCCTAATAAGAGGCAGAGCGCAATTTTCAGAGAGAATAAAAGGGAATAATGGCTTTAAAGCTGAGCAAATAATCCTCTGGCAATCCAGCTCGGAGATACGCTCCCCCGTCCGGATAACAATACCAGAACTAAATTTAACTAAGAACAGAATGGAAAACTGCCGTGTTTATCCTTGGCGTCTTGGAAGTTTTCATCGTTATAAACGGTAATTACACGCTAGGTCCGCCGACGAAAGGGATACGTCTGTTAGTGGAATGTTTCGACTTTAAAGCGTTTATGCACAAGTTAAATGTTTGCTAAGAATAAAAAAATTAACTAAAACCGATTGTTTTAAATATTTCTATCAATAAAAATTATTAACAAAATTTTCTTACATTTTATAAGCAAGTTAAATAATACATATACTCTTTATTGACATAAAACTCCAATTACTACATAATCGATTTATTTAATGCTCGTTATTATATTTCAATGTATGCAAATTCTTCACCCCAGCTTTATTTTTCTCATCCATCTATTTACTTTGATTATTCCAGTTCTTCCTCCTTATACCTAACATACCCTCATACTATTCTCTTCTTCTCTTACTCAAATTTTATTTTCTTCTATCCTACTCCCCATCTCCATTCGTTGTAACATATTGTTCTTCTTAAGGTCATCCTTTTACTGTTCATCTACAGTGCAGCTAAATATTTATTGTTATGGCCACCTTTAATTACACATTTCTGTCATTACTGATTTTTCTTCCCCTTCTCTTTTATCCACACTCATTCCACGCTCTAACCATCCCCATTAAATAAATATATAAGCGCTGGAAAATTCAAAAAATGTAAAATAAAACTTGTCGGATAATCATAGAACCTTGAAAAATTAGCTTAATTGGATCTAAAATAATATTCCTGGAAAATTCAAGAAATCCTTAAGAAAGATTTCTAAAAAAATCGAATTAAATAGATAATAGGATGAATGGATCAATTACTATAAAATTTCGATATGATTTTAAAAAATCTTTCTTTTAGGATAGATGGTTGAAAGTTGGTCCATAACAACGCTCGCCATCGTGGATGTTCTCTCCTCTTAAGTTGAAACTACGACACTACACTAGCGCCATACTGACAACTCACCCATAACATTTACTCCATATACTTCCTTCATTCAACGATAAATATCGCAAGGTTACACATTCCTTGCATTGAGAAATCTAATCATATATACACTCAATACCAGCGAAACGTAACTTTCCACACAGATATCTAAAATACAACTGAACATGGTAGCACACTTTCGGCGACTACTCTATTCGTCAACGCTCCGCACTGTGCAAACGGGTACTACTTTCCGGAAATCCCTGGTGTATACTGACAACCACATAATTTTGTATATTTCATCTACTTATTTCTCAACTTAAAGTCCCTTTATTCGCGCTGAAGAAATGTACGTCAATCATTCATTCATCATTGTTACTCTCTTAAATTTACACAATTTTATCTCATAACTTACCAAGTTCTTAATTTATTCTGCAAAATCAGTCTGTATTTACCCGCAGGGATTAATTATATCATCAGCATGTTTACTTTTACCCTATACATTAAAATCGGCTTCTTATACACATCTTATAATTTTCATGCCTTTTGGAAATTGCTCCAAAATTATTTTCCTCGCTTCTTCGGCTTTTTTGAACCTTCTTTACATTTCCCACCCTTGAATTCGAATTTTCAAGAATAAATATCAAATTCTTAAATACGTGAATTATACCTTAAATTCTAAACAATTCACACGTCTATCTTTTCCCTTATTATTCAAGCTTTTCTATTTTAGTCTATTAATTGATAATGCTGTTATTTGTTGAAAATTCACCTTCACTTATTAAACATCCAAGTAATAATACTAAGAAAATACTTATTTCGCCACACTGTAACTTCATCAGGCACTCACATGATTGACGAGTTAAAACCTCCAAAGTAAAACTCCGTTTTCCTGATTACTGTCCTAAGCTGATAAGATCCAACATCCGTGGCTTTTGTTGACAGGGAACAATAAATAATACTTACTGATATAATTTCTTCGCCCGTAGAGGCCACAATTCATCAATATATCTATAACTGATGCAATCACTAAAGGTTGAATTTAAATAGAATCAATCAAACTACAAACCTGCTCACAGATATCACTATTTGCAGACCTTCGTAACGTTAAACCACCTTTCTGAAGTTTTCGCATGAATTATCTCTCCAATTTTTAACTCCAATTTTTCCAACTGTTTGGAGACTGATCAACATTAATTCGTCAATTTAAAAAATGCTGAGTACAACAATACGATCATCATCACAATTTATTGACTTTTTATAAATAATTCTACTTTTTATCTATATTAATTGAAGGGTATGTTTTTGTTGTAAATTTATCTTCAGTTTCTAAACAGTAATGTAAAAACTCTTTCGTTTTGTTAACTTAATAAGTTAAAGACACCAGTTTTCTCCTTAAAGTGTGAGGGTAGAGTGTCTGCTCACGGACGTCAGGTTTGTGGGTTCAAATTTGAGCCGGGCGGCCAATTTTTTCGAGAGGAATATCAGAATCGTGTCATATATAACATGAAATATTATATTATTAACCTGATGAATGATAAATAGCCGAGTAACTCAAGTAAAAAAATAAATAATAATACCCTCATCCACTTTTCACCACCATAAATACTCTTTAAATCACTTATATACTTGTATTGATACCGTTTCTTTGCCTGAATAAACTACAGTAGACCGAAATAACTGTTACGAACCTTAGCATAAAGAATTTCCTGAAAACTATAAAAGCATGTTTCCTTTATCCATTGCATTTTCTCATCATTCACACCCAGCCAACTCTTCACCATATGCTTCTTCCCTTTCTTCAAAATTTCTTTTATCCATTCCCAAACTCTAGCCAACATCCATAACTTGCTTTGTCTAATCACAAATTAATCTTTTCCCTGGCATTTCTTCTAACCCCTGAGTACAGGGATTAAAGAACAAACGGTTAAATGGACAATCCAAGCTTTCTCTTATATCAATGTACTAATACTTTCTAATACTTTCATTTTAACGTTTCTTGATGTACACTTTTCATCCATTTTACTATTCCCTAGTTTCTTTTCTTCTCAAATATTTTACCAAACTCTCCTTCGACAAGGTACTTTGCTATAGGATCTTAGAAGATTGCATATACACTTAATCGTATTTATAAATTAAATTATTAAGTTTTAATAGTTATCTAATAGTTATCTTACAAGGGGTGGATTTGTATATGAAAGTCTTGTTCAATAATTACTATATCAGTTTCTTGACACATGCATCGACAATTAGTTGTCATTTTCAAAGGTGTAGATAGTAGCCAATTTCGTGTCACTAACGTTTAGAATAAAATTAATACTTTCGCTGCTACATTCTTGATGTAGGAGTGGATTGGTAATTATGTTCCACCAAGAATGTAGCAGCGAAAGTATTAATTTTACAATCTTACAATATACATACCTAATGAAAATCTAATGTATAAATATAGGTACTTTTAAGTCTGATATAAGTAAACTTTATTATTATGATCCCCTTTAAATGAATTTTGAATTTTCAGATCTTATAAAGCTTTGATTCGATGTCTACGAACCAAATCAAGTCCTTTTTTCTTAGGCTTAATTTTGCTTTATAAAAAACGACCTTTATTGGCATATAATAATATAATAATAATACCCATAATAATTTCCTTCTCCTTACCTTTTTACATCACAATTTTTTTAGAGTCTTTAATGCGGCACCATCTTTGCTCATCCATTCAGTCACCTTTTTGTTTCTTCCCACCCATCCCTCATCCACTCCTTCGTACTCCTCTGCCAAATGCTTCCAAGTATCTCTTCCATTCACACATAATACACATTTTCAATAACTTCTTTCACACTGCTCTTCCTGTTTCCCTCTCCTGATCAGCATCTAGTTCATGTCAAATTGACATTTTCATCTATAGAGAATATAGATATACCTTGGAACCCTCCCGTGCACTTACTACCTTACCAACATGTTATTGTATCCCCTACTTTCAATAAAACCATGCCTTTCATGAATTTCTACTTATTTTCCTATCTTTTCCACCCAGCCCGCAACTTATACACCATGCTCAATCCATTTATTGACTACATTCTCCGATAACCCTATATTTTCAAACATTCTCTTTCTCTAGATTCTCCACTTAGATTCCCCTACACCCAGTCTCTCCTTCTCTAATCGATACAACTTCATTTTATAACACGCCATCCTCTTCGTTACTTCACACTGCACACTCATTCTATTTGTTTCCTGAAGCACTATTTATCCTAGAGTTGACTGTTTAACCCCCAGCATATGCTTCAGAAACCATAGTTGCTCTCTCTTTCTATGCAATCATACACTCTTGTTTACCATACTTCTCTCTCACAATATCCACGCTGTCTTTGCTTGCCTTTTCTTGCGCCCATTTTAGATATTTCCTGTACTTTTAAAAATAAATCTTAAATACTTGAATTCTTTAACCGTTTCAAATATAATGTTAGGTAATTCAACACTTTTAATGCTACTTTCTTAATGGAACCAAATTTTCAGATTGGGTATAGTAAGACACTTGTTTTGTTCCATATTTTTATTTTCAGTTCCCTGACACGTGTTTCGATCCGTTACGATTATTTTCAAAGGTAAAACTATTTTGATTTTGAAGAGTGTTCGAATATATATACAAATAAGGCTAATTAGCGGAGATTACAGCGTTAATGATGTTGGAATTGTTTATCTCGTGCTAATGGTTCAGTAGATAATCCCCCCTGCTGATGGCTCGTTTAATCTCTAATCCCTCTAATAAGTACAGCTTCCGATCCTTTCGGCTAATGTGGATTGGTTTTATCTCCCCCATATGGTGTTTCGTGGTTGTACAATGGTCCGCTAATCCTGTGTTTGTTGTCCTGTTTATAATTGATTTTCTGTATTCCCGTTGCCTTGTTTCAAAATGTCTCGCCGTTTGACCTATGTATATGCCATCACAATTTCCGCAATTGATTTTGTACACCCCTGATTTCTTTAATATTTCGTTTGTTTCAATTTCATTATTTACAATTTTGTGTCCTAAATTTGTTCTATTGACTACTATTGCCTTTATATTATGGTTTCTTAGCTGTTTTCTAATTTTTGTGCTGGTATTGTAAACGAATGGTATTACTGCAAATATATTATTTTCTGTATCTTTTTTGGCATTTGAGCTGTACAGGAGATGTTTCTTTATTGTCCTCCTCTTCGTTTTTAAAATCTTGTATTTTGATTGTAACCATTGTTGTTGGCAATTTTGATTATGATGTCCAGTCCTTCTTTGTAATCCTTCTCGGTCATTGGAATTGATAACAGGCGGTGGATATATGTATTCAACGCTGCTCGCTTGATTGATTCGGACTGGAATGAGTCGTTAGGTATAATGGTGTCTGTTGTGGTTGGCTTCCTATAGATTGCGTATTGTAGTTTGTTATTCGTGTTGATGCTAACCGTGAGGTCCAGGAAATTAATTTTGCTATTCTCTTCTTTCTGTTATTAATGTTATAATTAATTGTAGGAATGTATCTAGTTGTCGATCTGATCCTCCCCATAAAATTATTTCCGTAGAATTCAGTAATCCACCTCAGGTATAAATTCAGACCTTCAGTCGATTATATTTCATTATTGTGTCAGTTGCCGTACATATCTGAGTAAGTTGTTTATATTTCATTATATTTATTTTAGTAAACGTTTTTATATAAATTTCAAATCAATTTTATAATAAAGCTGTACTGAAGAGATAGAGAGATCGAAACACGTGTCTGCAGATGGTTATAAATTGAGTATTGAATTATTTAATAGCTTTTGTTAATTTATTTTTAATTACATCAACCTAAATTAATTTCTTGTTCCTAATTTATCGTAATATAGTCACTCACAAATTATTTAACGTACAGTCATTTTACAGAAAGAAATACGTTCAAACTAGTGTTGCTTTGATAGCCTTGCTATTTTGTAACACGCAAATTACTTTTGTATTATTCAATGTCTGTCGAAGTATTAGCTAGAGAAGTAGTTGTTTCAAAAGTGGTTTGTTCTTGTAGTCTTAATAAGACTCATTTGTTGTAGATTTTACGAAATATTTTCGTATTTTTTCTAATTATTAGTTAATTTTCTACAACGTAAAGGACTTATATATTTTATTAGTAAATAATGAGTTAATAAAACATTTTATAACTATACCACTATATTTTGTATAACTGTGACTAGTTTCGATCATAAGCTGATCATTATCAAACATAAATAACTTATGATCGAAACTAGTCACAGTTATACAAAATATAGTGGTAGAACAAAGTTATAAAGTGTTTTATTTAAACGTTTTATCAAAATGCACCACCAAGTGAACGCCGCCATCATACAAGAATTAGTAAATAATGAGTTCAGAAGTAGGAGTCACTTGTACACACTTATAACAGGCCTATTCAAATTGAAATGCTTTTAAGGTGTTTGGCATAGTGTTTTCGAAAAGATAAGATACATTTCGCTTTACACGCTTGAGGTACCTTATTGTACACTTTAGAAATTTGAATTAAGAATGATCTTTCTGGATTGTGTTGAAAAGCGTACATTAAGTGAATAACCGTCAGAGCAAAATTTAATTTTATGGTATAGATAATGCGGAGTTTTGTATTGTCATCTCTTTCATCATTCTTTCTTTCCCAAATTTACACACTCTTATTTCATAACTTGCTAAATTCTTTATTCTGCAAAATCAGTCTGTATGTACCCGCAGGGTTTAATTATGTCACCAGTATGTTTACCTTAAACATTAAAATCGGTATTATATACGCATCCAATAATTTTCCTGCCTTTTAGAAATTTCTCCAGAATAATTTTCCTCACTGCTTCTTCAGCTTTTTTAAACCTACTTTACATGTTCCACCTTCAAAGTTGTACTTTCAAAAATAAATATAAAATTCTTAAATACGTGAATTATACCTTAAATTCTAATTATTTTATAATATTTATGTATATTCATATGTATTTTTTTGGGAAAGGAAGCTAAAGACTAATAACGTAAACATAAACGTAAACTTCTATCTTTCCTTTACTATTCTATCTTTCCTACTTCAGTCTATTAATTGATAAGGCTGTTATTTGTTGAAAATTCACATTTATTAAACATTAAAGTAATAATGCTAAAAAGTACATCTATATGTCTTCTTCAGGCACTCACTTGATTGACGAGTTAAAATCTATAAAGTAAAACTACGTTTCCCCCTGCTTTTTTGATAGGGAACAATAATTAATACTCACTGATACCATTTCTTCGCCTGCAGAAGACACAGTTTATACGTACAGGTATTATTAATGCAATCAATAAAGGTTGAATTTAAGTAGAATCAATCAAACTGCAAATTTGCACTCATGTGTCATTATTTAATTTTATTCTTAAACCGGTCTGTTGTGCTGTACAAGCTGATTTAATCAACTTGATAATGACATTAAACCGTCGAAACTTAAGTCTTGTGTTTTTGTAATTTATGTATATATATTACATAATTTTTTAGTGGTTAAAACAAAGTAAGTGCGTTAGTTAAGTGTTTATCATGAATTACCACGTAGTAACGGTCACCAAAATCCTTATGATTTATTCTTAAAATTGAACCACCTTTCTAAAGTTTTAAAAAGAAATATCTTCTACTAACTGCAATTCCTCAAACTATTTGCCAACTGAGCAGCACTTCTTCGATTTTTAAATATGCTGAGCAGAACAAAGCGATCATCATGAGCATTTATTGACTTTTTTGTAAATACTTCCACTACTTATTTATATTAATTGATGGGCCTGCTATTTGTTAAAAAATTCTCTTCTGTTTTTAAACATTTCAGTAAAAACACTTTTATTTTGTTAGGTTAAAGACACCAGTTTTTTGCTGAATGTGTATGAGTTTGTGGATTCGAACACCAGCTGGGCGTCTATTTTTTCTGAGAGGAATATAAACACAGTATCATATATAATATGAATATTAATAACCTGGTCATGAGTGACTAGCAAAGTAGCGTAAGTAAATAAATAAATAATATTAAATTAATAAGCACTAGAAACCTTTCTACACAAATTTTATTTAAATTGGGAGACAAAGTGACCATTATCAATGTTTTAATACTGTATTAAAACATTGATAATGGTCACTTTGTGTCAGAAAAATATATCTGTGAATTTAAATAAAATTTGTGTAGAAAGGTTTTTAGTGCTTATTAATCTAATCAAATTTATCTTCACGTAAGTCACAAAAATCAAACTAAATAAATAATACACTTTTGGCCACCGTAATTACTCTTTTAATCACTAATAAACTTGTACAGATACCGTTTCTTTGCCTGAAAAAGCCACTGTATAATGAAACAATTGTTGAGAATTCAAGAATTGATAGCTTTTTAAAATTACAAAAGCGGTTTTTCTTTATTTATTTCAATTTCCTGATGTTCGTATCTAGTCTTCTCTTATCCATATGCATCTTCCCATTTAAAAATATTTTCATCCGTTCCCAAACTTTCGCTAACATCCATAACTAGCTTTATCTAATCACTAGACCATCTTCATTTTAGTGGCGTAATCCATAATAATTGGTATATGTATATAATTAAGTAATAAAACACTTCCAATTATTATAAAATATTTTATTTCTATAATAGTTTCGACCTTTATTAGTAAAAGTCAAAAAACGATGTTTTCTGCTGATGATGACTTATGCTAATAAAGTCCAGGAATAAAATATTTTATAATAATTGAAAGTGCTTTATTACTTAATTATATAGATCTTCATTTCCCTGATATTTTTTTAAAACACAAGTATATAGATTAAACAAAAAATGGCCCAAGAAGCATTCATGTTCACGCTTGTTTATACACCCTTCTCATCGATTCTATTATTTTCTAGGTCATTTTCTTTTTAAATATTTAATAAAAATCTTCTTCAACAAGGTGCTTTCAAGTCTTGGAGCACTGCATATACACTTATTTGCATTTAATTTTTAATAGTTATGTATATTGCAAGAAAAATAAAATCTTATAACATGACTAATTAATAATAATATTATCCATAAATTTACTTATAATTTTAAGGCAAAAACACTGAGGAGAAGTTCAGTCGATAAGATAGATAGAATTATCTTCGTTATAAGCCTACTAAAAGCCTACTTTAAATCTTTTCAAGTTTTGATCTGCTATATTCGAACCAGATCAAGGTCTACTTTATTTAGTTTAATTTTGCTATATATGAAGTATTATTTGACAATTTAATATTACCTAATACATTTTAAATGCTGTGTTAATCTAACATATATAAAGGGTGTCCCAAAATTAACGCAAGATTTAAATTTGCCACCATTTGCGCAGTAGATTGTTGGCAGCCCTGAAATAAAAACAATTTGCCAGCTAAGAATTTAGGGCTACTAAAAATGGAGCGTTACACGATACAACAACGTGTTTTTATTATTGAACAATATTTTAAAAGTAATTTAAGTTTTGCGGCCATAGTTCGAAAATTTCATACAAAATATGGTCGGAATAGTGTTTTAAATTCGTTAACTGTGAAGAGAATAATTGAAAAATTGAAGGAAACTGGCTCAATTGGAGACGCTAAACATATTGGTCGTCCAAAATCAAGCAATTCAAATGTCAATATCGAAGCAGTGCGCAAGAGTGTTGATGAAAATTCCAGAACATCAATTCAGCGTCATGGTCAAAGCTCTCTACAGCGCATACTCACAAAAGATATTTGTCTCCATGCTTACACAATTCAGTTAATACAATAATTTAAGCCTAATGATAATGCACGGCGAAGAGAGTTCGTTGAATTGATCATTGAACAGCAAAAAATGGATGCTAATTTTTCGAGCAAAATCATCTTAAGCACATTTTCACTGTGATGGTTTTGTTAATCAGCAAAATTTACGTGTTTGGGATTCAGAGAACTCACCTGTGATTGTCGAAAAACAAATGCATCGACAACGCGTCACTGTTTGGTGCAGGTTTTGGGCCGGACGGATAATTGGACCATACTTTTTTGAAAATAAGGCTGGTCAAGCAGTGACTGTGACTGGTGCTCGATATCGCGACATGCTCACACAGTTCTTTCTACCAAAATTGGATCATATTGATGTGGCCAATATGTGGTTTCAACAAGACGGTGCCACTTATCATACAGCCCGTGAAACAATTGAATTACTGCATGAGACATTTCTGGGTCAGGTACTGTCGCGTTTCAGTGATCGGAATTTGGCCTCTAGATCGCGTGATGTAACACCACTAGATTTCCTTTTATGAGGTTATTTGAAGTTAAAGGTCTATATCAACAAACCCACAACTACCCGTGCATTACAGGAGGAAATAAAACGCTGTATCTATGAAATTGTGCCAGATTTATGCAGAATGGTCATGGAGCATAGCAAAACCGTGGAGGCCATTTGGGCGATGTATTATTTCATAAATTACCCTAAAAAAACACAATTTAAAGATTAAAAATTGTGTCTTCTATTTAATTCAACTCTTGCGTTAATTTTGGGACAACCTTTATTTTAGAGTAACGATCTGATCTCTACTTTCGTTTCTAAAACTGCTGAGTCATCTACTACTTCTTTCTCTTCCATTTTTTCACTGATAATGGTAAGATTGTATATATCTTATTTTTGGGGATGATGGGTGGTTTCAATAAGGGTTGAACACTTTACACTAATAATATATTGATTAACTCAAAACTTCGTTACATGCTTTCATCTTGTTGCAGAGGAGAGTGCTGACACAAGCTATGTTGCCACTTCTATTCTTAACATACATATGCAACCTACGTTGCCACTTCTATTCCCAACACTTATTTCCTATATGTAGTTTTTTTTATGTTAATATAATCTTTTTCTTCTTCTGTCATTATAACGTATATATCCCATATTGATTGAGCAGCTATCAAAACCTTTTCTTCCCTTTTTTTATAACATCCTCTATATCTCAGATTTCAGTGCTGCAAATCCTTTCTAATATTCTTCTCTGTATCATTTTTGATCACTCCTCTTAATATTCCATCTCATCCTACAAATCCACACTTCCTATTTCATACTTCTGTGTCCATTATTGTTACAAATACTTCTAATTTTTGCCTTTTTTCATAATATTTCATATATGCTTTATTTCTGCATATCATTATTTTTGGTCACCTGTTTTCTCCATACTATGACATGTTTCAATTCCTACACTGATTTATCTTAATTTCATTCTTCAACTTTTTTATATCTCTAAAACTTTTCTCTAGCATATCTCTATATGAGCCCATCTATATCTTTATATCTAGTAAATATTACAATGCAATTACTAAGATAATTAAATTTATGTTTTACTTTAATGGAAATGACAAAAATATATAAAATTCCTCCTATTCCATTTGTTATTAACTTTATTATAAAATGTAACAAAAATAATTTTAAAATGTACGATAAAAAAATCAATCGAGAAATAAAAATTTGCGTTCATAAAAATAGAATATTTCAAAAGAACAAACATACATATCATCTAAATGAACACAAAATAAACTATGAAGAATTGGGGAGAATATGTAAACAAAACATCCAGATTGCGCATTCAGAATTCATTAAGCAAACTGAATAAAGCAAGACTGTTAACGGTGGAGGCTTCTACTTCGTTATACATTATTCTTCACAAATAAAAAACTTTTTAACTTTGTTTGTATATCTCTGGCTTTATTAAGTAACTATACTTTTGAAAATTTTAGCTTGTCATTATCAAACTAGAAGTAAATAAAGCAAGAGCTCAATCTACTGTTTAATTATGTTAATACAAAAATCAATTCTTCGTGAATTCCTGGTGAAATGATATACGGAGACACACTTCTAAATAGTGCAGAAAAATCTTAGAATCTTTCAATGAGCATTTTAATAGAGCGTTTGAATTAGGAACAATAAGTACGACTTTCTAAAGATAAGTTTACAGCAGGTTTGGACGTGATCCTCGAAATTATAATTCGTGTGTTTGCACAAGTATTACGTGAGCCATTAGCATTTGCATTTAATCTTATTTTGAGTATTTTTGAATTTCCCAGTGTGTAGAAGAAAGTGCGTGTTTGTCCTGTGAAAAAAGTGGTAGCTACAATAATGTTGAAAACACCTACACCTATATCGATCTTATGTTTTTTCTCTAAGATGTTTGAATCCATTTTATGTAAATAAATTTATTCTAGTGATAGTCGAATTTGATATCTGTTCAGCAAGATAGATATCCGGCGTTCAATAGAGTATACTCACAATTTCTATAAAATTATTAATAACATTTTGATTTTCACAATTGTGTCGCAAAATTATTGCTCCTTAAATGAATTATTTCTAAACATTCATTCGTCTGAAGTAGCTAAACAATTGTGAAAATAAACACACTTTATCAGAAATAAAATAATGTAACTACACAAAGTGAGTATAGATTTTTAAAATAAATTTAATTTTAGTTTTAAATTACTTTATAAATATCGTATTTTAGTGCAGAATTTTATAATATTTATTATGTTACCTTATTATATCATTATCAAATAAAAATCTAAAAATAAAATTATTTCACACCCTAACATCTGACACCTGGATAACATAATCACGTACAAAAAAAAAACTCACAAATCGTTATCGATACATCTTCGCGTATAGCATCTTTTTTCATCGCGTAATCAATATTCGGTGGGGAAATCGGGTCGCGATACAATTTGCAGGATGAGACATCAAACGGCATGATTTGATCGGCGCACCACGGGGGAGAACGGGAATTTCGCGTCTAACCACCCGCCGCCGAACCTCATCCCGGATTCCCCTTGAAAGTGTATAAATATATATATTTTTTCCGGCCTTAAATATTTGCGCGTCGGCCCACCGGCAAATATATCGCGAATTTATGCGCGAAAAATTTCCCCACCGTGAATTACGGCCGGCGTTCTTCTTGTTTGTCCGACCGGCAACGTATAGCATGAATAAATTTCGTATAAAAATCGTGTGGAATCTTTGTCTTTGAGTGGAATATCTTTTTCCTGCCATTCAGATGATAATTTTCGAGAAGTTTGTGAATTTATATCAGAAAAATATTATTGCTACCTACGCTATCTACTCCATGAGCAATCAGAAAGAATCTGTTAAAGTTACTCTAAATTATAAAATGGTGAAAGCTGCAAATAAACTAATAACAAAATTATTTATTTTATAAAAATTAAGAATTTATGAGTATTTTATATAATACAACATTATCGTCAACTTTGTTTGAATATGTGAGGAAAATTTGAAATGTTGAATGTAAAGTGATTTAACTACTGCGATAATTTTTATTGTTAAATAATAGAGGTGGGATATATTTAAATAAGCATAAGTTAATAATTTTAACAGATTAATATTAGCTATATGATACAGAATGGTCAATTTCATAAGTTATTGTAAATATATTTGTGTGTGTAAAATGGTGGATGCGCCGGGCATATCAGGTTTTAATACATGTTTTTACATATAATCCTGAAAGTTAACTATATTAAGTAATATATTCATAATTGGAAAGGACTGTCAAAAAAATAAGAGGTTACCAGTCAAAACTGTTTTAAATGGTTTAAACAATTTATTTAATTTAAAAATGCAACTTATAGGTTATCGGTAAGAAATCTTTCAACTTAACTGCTTTAGTTATACATGTAATAAGTATTAGAAAGGTTATCCTTTTAAGAGTTCAAAAGTTTCGTTAATATTAACTTTCTTGGTTAATTTAAAACCATAAGTGAGTAATACGTTCATTGTAAACAGTTTTAATGATTCGAATAGATTTTTACGAAGAATTTTGTTTGTTTTAAATACTTTAATGTTTCTTTATCTAAAAATCTATCGAATTAATGAAGAAGAAGAATTAAACAAAACTAATTATACCTTAAAATATATAAACTACGATATTTTAGATTAATTTAAGTATACTAGTACTAAATTAATTATTGTAATTGGGTTTTGATATAGGAATAAATTTTGCATACAGGGTGACTGACGAAAAACCTTTGGTGCTGTATCTCGCTTATTTTTTATCCAATTTTAATAAATAAAACATCAAATTAAACCATTTTTAAAAGACTTTAATAGAATCTGAACTGTTATTTTTTCTCGCACCTAGTTTTTGACAAAATACGATCAACATTTTTTTTTTAAATTGCACTGTATATATATTTTTATTGATTTGCAAGGAGATTTTTTTTCTGAATATAAAGTTGTAGACAAATTTATCCATACATCAAACTTATGTCGAGAAATTGAGGATTAAAAAAATAAATAAAAAGTCAAGTATCCATTGTAAACAATATACAGACCCTATTTTAAATGTCAAAAGTGACAGTGACAGCCATTGATACAATACTGCAACGATTTTTAATTATTTCATAATTAAAATGTTGCAATATTTCAAACACTGTACTAGAATTTTGTGCTTCTACAGAAATCGTTTTTCAGTTTTTGAAATCTTGCAACATTTTTATTATGAAATTATTAAAAATCATTGCAGTATTGTACCAATGACTGACACTGTCACTTTTGACATTTGAAATAGGCTCTGTATATTGTTTACTATGGGTATTTGATTTTTAATTTTTTTTAATCCTCAATTTCTCGACTTTGGTTTGATGAATGGATAAAATCGTTTAAAAATTTAGATTCAGAAAAATATCTCCTTGCGGATCAGTGCAAAATATATATACAGTGCAATTTGAAAAAAAAAGTTGATCGTCTTTTGTCAAAAACTGGATGCAAAAAAAAATATCAGTACAGTTCATATTAAAGTCTTTTAAAAATCATTTAATTTGATGTTTTATTTATTCAAATCGGATCAAAAATAAGCGAGATACAGCACCAAAGGCTTTTCGTCAGTCACCCTGTATAAAATGTGATGAGTTTAT
Source organism: Ontholestes murinus (assembly GCA_963969525.1). NCBI lineage: Eukaryota > Metazoa > Arthropoda > Insecta > Coleoptera > Staphylinidae > Ontholestes > Ontholestes murinus. Next base: position 68,195,886 of record OZ018390.1, on the reverse strand, counting down.
TAGTTTCAGTCTAAATTATAATATAATTAATTTAACTCAATTTATTTCAATTTAATAAATTTAATTATATTTATTTATATATTGTATACTGTATTTATATTTAATTTATATTTTAGCCACAATCGATCAAATTCAATTTCATTTATATTTATAGATATTATAATATAATTTATTTAATGCAATTTATTTAATTGAATGCTTTTATTTAATCAGGATTAGTTTTAAATTACAGTATAATTTATTTAAATTTTAATATACTCTAATATAAGATAATTTTAGCCTTAGTACATTTAATTTAAATTAATTAATATTAATTTATATTATAATATCTATTCCAATGGTTTATTTTATAAAAATAAATAAAAAAACATTAATTCAGCTTGGAAATAAAATAAATCAATTAGATTAAAATCATTTATATTGGCTTAAAAACCTACGGCCGAGGAAACATAATAATTGTTATGATTATATATTGTAATACTATCTACAATAAAGATGTTTTGTCTTTCATTTACATTATATTAAAAGAAAAAATTGAGTCGTTGAAAATATATATGTGTGTTTAGATAAATTTCCCAGTTCATTACCTTTGACCCTCAAGAAGTTTGTTTGTAATAGTTCGCAAAGAAAACTCTTACAGTAAACACATTGTCTAATAATTTAATTTCACAAAAAGCTTTAGATATTTAGGTTCACTTTTTTTCATTAAGAATATGTTATGAGGTTTTATTAACGCATCCCATTAATTATTAGTAATTTTTCAAGTTAACAAGTTCATACATAATATATAGTACATACAGAAAATATTGCAACCGATATTTTTATTTAATTTATAAATTTGAATATCTTATAATACATTAGATATCATGTTATTAAAAAATAATTCGATGGATAAACAGAAATTTAATATTTACCAAAGTGTTTTATTACCTGCTGATATAAAAATCCGACCTCCAATCTTTGCATCGAACCGAAAAAAATCTAAAATACGTATGGTATTTTATATTAACGTCGTATCATATGGAGAATAATGTTTTATTAAAAAAATCTATCATTGATACTTTTCGCAATATGAATAATATTTAAATTCATTCGTTTGTGAATTTCGAAATTAAACATTACGAACGAATAGTGTATACGTTTATTTTTATATGCATTAGAGTAAATTATTTTAAGGAGGAATCAAGTACTTTTAAATGTAAATGTATTATTATACGTCTAATTGTTTAGTAATGTTGATTGATGAGTTACGTGAAGATAATTCAATATAAAATAACTTGTAATCACTTTATTTTTATTTTTCTAAATGAACATTGTAAAAGATCCTATAATACAAAATACGATTGTGGAGAGCAATTCACTTATACAACATGATTGAAGTGATTTTTAATAGCAGAATTATGTACTTATAAAAAATATAAATTTATCGTTTATTGCAATTCATAAAGTTAATTATTTTACCAGTTTAAATTTATGATAAAAGGAATATTTATGAAAAACTATTCATCACAAACTCCACTTTTAATAAAGCAATTATATTAAAGTACCGTCCCGACAATGCTTTATTGTTTTATTATTTTTATCATGCGAACAATGTACATGAAAGCGCGAGATAAATATTCAAAAAATATGGCATACATTTTTCATCCGCTGAAACACGACAAAAAAGTAGATAAAAGTCCGGCAATAAAATATGCGGCGCTCATTCGAATGAAATATTTTCAATCGACAACCGACGACATTTTTCAGCGGGGATAAAGCCGCCCCTACTAATATTTAATAATTCTTATTTGCCATTAGCTTTATTAAAATAATATAAATAATTATTACTATGCATTAAAACATAAAATCATATTAAATATTATACAAAAGAAATTTTATTATTACGTAATGCAAATAGAAAAGTCTAAAAAAATAAATGGCATAAAGGATGAGTGTGTCTTTACAGTATATCTTAAAACTTTCATGCAAACTTAATGGTATGGGACGTTTTTGTATCACGTCTGGTGTGCATTTTCGTAGAGTTGATAGAAAAAGTAATATATCTTTCAATAGACACCTACAGCCATGCATTTACGACAGAAAAAATTTAAAAGGTTTCAGTCATCACTTCGCTACACATTGAACAAAGTACACACACATATACACAAAGCCACATACAATAAAAATTTATATGTCCCCAAGAACATAATTATAAGTGTATTTTATATATTCAAACCAACTATTACCAACAATAAGAATCCTTAATTTTTAAATTAAAACTCCCTCGGATATCATTTTGTCATATTTAACTCATTAAAAAGTCTCCATTTTAATTAAGTTAAACATTTGATACTCTACTGTTGTCGATTACTTTGTTATGAATCAACAACATAAATTTTGTGATAAGCTAGTTATATAGCTGCTATTTATTTTCGGGTAGTTGGAAGCAAAGAAAATATTTAATTAATTTTATTGGTATTATTTTCTTAGTCAAAGCCTCTTAACTTTTAGCTAAATATTTGCTTTGTCAGATTTTAGGTGTTGAAATTATTTGTAGAAAATATAGTAACTTGTAACAAGCTCATTTACACACACACAAATACACATGGCAAAATGACTGCTTGGTCGATAGCCATAACACTACTACTACTATAGTAGCTTATATTAAAGAGACAAATAAAAATACATTGTGTTACCATTTTCATATTTATGATGATTGCACTGATTATGCATCTAAGGGTCTACTGAACCGTGTTTTTTAAATTATGGTCTCTTGAAAGGCTCATCATCGATGAGTATGTGAGAAAATGGGTAGCTTTATGTACAATCGAGGAAAATACCAGTCAATGAAGGAGTGAGTAAATCATACAAAATTTATCTAATTTGGTTGATGCTAGAAAAATTTAATCTCAAAAAAATTGATTTAGGTATGATGATGCTTCAACAAGAATGAGAGACAAATTTAAATAGTCATTGTTTGATTACAATTTAGCTTATGTTATGCCCAAACATAATCTGATTGACTTAATGGTTGATCGATTCAATGTTGAGAATCTTCATTATTTGGTACGGCAGCAATTTTTGATAGTGTCGGCTTGTCGGAATATGAAACAAAGAATATTCTGATCTTATCAGTTATCATTCACGGGAGATCTACCTCATCACAAATATTCTAGTTTCAAAAGGCATGTAACCTAAATTGATTTTCTTGTTTTTTGGTAGCGTTTCTGATACATACAACTACAGCAGTATACATTTTGTTAGAGAAAATAAGCTAATTACTCAATAATTGTAACATTATGCAATTGGTTTATATGTAAAAGATATTTCAGTCACCTGTTATTACAGAAAACCAAGATACATTTGATGAAAACACAAAGAAATAAAGAAATAAATTACAACTGCGATTTAAAATTACCGACCAAAACATCTGGTTTATTCACGAGTGCAAACGCTATGGAGTGACCACCAACTACATTAACATAAAGGCAAGCAACAACAGCAAAGCAGATGAGGAGGCGGCGGAAATTGCCAAGAAAACAGAATTTCCCTTCAGCAATCATGAATGTAAACATTGTATTGTAATGTATTAGAACAATAAATATTATTATTATTTAAAAAAACGTGGCTGGTTGAAGATTTCAAGAAACTCTTAGCTGAGAGGGACGTCATCTCCTTATACCCGAAGGTAATACACTCAGAACTAACTTATAGACGCCACAACTTAGAATTTGACTTTTTGATAAAATCCAAGAGAGAATCAGACCAATTTACCATGAAAAATATATCAAACAAAATTCAAAATTAAAGAGGCTTATCCGTCGAAAATTTCAATTTACACCTTTACCCTCCCCTAAAGATACCATAAAGTTTTTTTAATAGATTTATTAACTTAAAAAATTAAATAAACATATAATGTAATAATGTGTTTATTTAATTAAATAATAAACTTCACATAACTCGCAAATACATATTCAAACTTAAAAAATATTGAATTCACCACAGAAGAAACTAATTTATTAAGAAAAGGATTTAAACAAAATATTAAACCCCAAATTAAACGTTCAAACTTAGAAATTTTAGCCGTTGAAACTGAACTAGCATTAATATTATTAATTTTTGCGGCTTCTACTTCGTTATACATGTTTGAGTATAAATAAAAACACTTTGTAACTTTGTTTGTAATAACACTATTTATTTTCTGTTTACTATAGTTTCGGCATCTCAACGTGCCATTATCAAAACATACAATGATTTTATGTTTTGATAATGGCACGTTGAGATGCCGACTCTATAGTAAACAGAAAATAAATAGTGTTTTACAAATAAAGTTACAAAGTGTTTTTATTTATGAATTAGCATTAATTAAAATGAATAATAATTCTATTTGCAATAAAGCCATTTTTCAACAAACAATTTTGAACAATAATAAAAAATTGGATCACTTTACATCAACCGAATCTAATATAGCTAAATCCATAAAAAATAAATCCATTGAAAATAAAATTATATTCACTAGATCAGATAAAGAAAATACCGTCATCGCTATGCCAGAAACTGATTATAAAACTAGAGTCTTGAACTTCATCTCTGGAAACAAATCTGAAAAACTCAATTCTGATCCCTCTGAAAAAAATATAAAAGAAATAAAAACCGCTCTTGATAAATGTCAAGATCTAATTTCTGGAAAACAAAAAAGACTACTTATCAAAATGAACCCTAGTGTCCCTAAATTATATGGCCTTATCAAATTACATAAACCTGAACAATCAATTGCATTGTAGTATCATTTATAAACGCCGCTTGCAGAAACCTATCCAAACACCTAATTAATTTAATCAAAGAACACACCGAATTCATACCAAGGTATTCCATCAAAAATTCCTCAGAATTAATCCAAAAAATTCCCAAAATTACAATTCCTAGTAATTGCTTGCTCGCGTCCTTTGACGTCTCCAGCCTATTTACCAGCGTATCACCTAAGGTGGTAATAAGAATTATCAGCGAGCGGCTTATGCCAAATGTAAAAATCTCAGTAATTACTTCCGAAATTTTAAAGCTTCTAGAATTATTTCCAATTTTATAATTCCTTCTTTAATCAGCCTAACGGTTTAGCGATGGATAACCCATTAAGCCCTTTAGTCGCCGAAATATTTATGGATTATTTAGAATCAATAATTAGCAAAAACCCTCTTTTTAATAAATGCATGTTCTGGGTTAGGTATGTGGATGACATCCTTCAAGGTACAAACAGACAATTAGATCTATCTACAAATAAAGCAAAACTCTAAGCAGTCGTGCTTTTATTTAATAATTGCAAAGAAATTGCATTTAGTTAAAACGATTTACGTGTCATAACCTTTACATCATCCTCTGTCAGATTAAGGCGGTATTAAAGTCTAGCCACCTTACTCTTTTAAAGTCTCGATACAAGAGCTTTTGCAGCCACTCAAAAGTAATTATCTGTCTCTTGAGCCGTTAAAGCCTCACTAGATGAAAACCAGGATTTTAAAGGCATTTTGTTCGACTTTTCGTTGATACAACATGTCTTGTGCAGCGCTGTTAAATTTCTTCTAAATATTTGATTAACACGACCAGATATAACAATTAATAATCCATGGCTTCTATGAAGGAAAATACTTAAAAATCAGGACAGGAAACTGCTACGATCCATCGTATCCGTATCAAGTAATGTAAGTTCTTTAGAGAAAGTCTGTTCCAACTTAATCAGTGGAGCAAAGGAGCAGAACTTGCGGGGGAAAGGAACCAGCTTGAATACCGCACAAAACCTTAAGAATTACTACAAGGAAGACACCTGGTGGTAAGACTTGGGATCGTTTCCAAATGACGATTCATAAGAGGGTTATTGATCTTTATTCTCCTTCTGAAATTACCAAGCAAATCATCTCCATCTCGATTAAACCCGGCGTAGAAGTAGAGGTCACCGTCGCCGACCCATGAACACACTTTTAAGATTTAACTGTTTTTGTTAAACATTTAATGTAGGTAATAAAAAAAAGAGTAAAGGTTGAAAATAAATCAAATTTTTAGGTAACAGATCAAACTATGCTACCAATGATATTTTTGGTGGTAAATACTTTTATATGCATCAGCAATGTACGAAGTAGAAAGTCTTTCATTTTGATACTTTAGGAAAAAGTTCATTATCTTTAAATAGTAATTCAAAAGTGCTTTGTGTTCATAGAATAATTATAAGTGGCCTTTTAAAAATTTAACCTTGAAATAAACCAAACATTTCTTATTTCGCATCATTTCAATCGAAACTATTAATTAAGTAAACCTATAAAATATTTAAAACATTAAAACTGTTCACGTCCAAAACTATGTAAATATGTTTTGCGCCGATAATCAAATCTATTAATTAAGTAAACGTATAAAATATTTAAAATTGGTCACGTCTAAAAATAATAATATTTTGTGTCGATCATCAGCTAATTATATTTTATTTAATAATAAAGTTTTAAATGAATTGTACAACCATAACTTAACGTTATTTAGAATTAATATTAATTCGTTTCTATTGGAAGTCATAAGAATGTTCATTCAATTAAGTTTTAAAATTACCATTCTAACAATAGACATTTTTGCATGTTTTTCTACAAGATTTAATAAGTCAAATCAACAAAATTACGTTTAATTTTAACCATCACAAGAAAATCATTTAAAAATGTCTTTCTAGATATTGTTGAAAGTTTGCCTAAACTAATAACTAAAGACGGCCTTAATAAAATTAATTCAGTAGTACTCGTCCCTAAAAGAAGAAATAATTACCAAAGGTACTTCTGTTGTTTCCTACATTATTTGCATTTTGGAATGCCCAAATGTCTACTAACTACTTAGTACAAATTGTAGAAGCAAATTCATACAACCTTTTTGACCTGAAAATAAATGGAGCCAATTTCGTAATATCTTAGACATTTTTTTCATTCTGCAAAAAACTATAGTATATTTAATTGAAACTGGTAGAGCTATACTCTTGGTGAATGATATGTAAATTCAATGGGATAAAACACTTGTTAAATTCCATAATATTTTTTATTTTATCAGGAATGATCGAAACACGTGTCAGGCAATTGAAAATAAAAATATGATGGAACTTAACAACTGTTTTACCCCATTGAATTTATAGTATATTTGATAACGTGATCTTGGCACATGCCCTACATCTTTATATACCTCTATAATCTTGAACAACCTCGTACCATTAATTTTTGGATGAGTGCCTAGTACCATGTATATTAACCCTATTAACACTATTGGTGCTCACTGTTATACTCTCTCCAAAACATTTATATAGAGGTAATTCGATCTCTACTTTCCCGCCAAGGGAAACGCGCTGGTTTGCATCAATCATCAGTGTACCACTTTATCGTGGTGTTGGAGCTCGGGTAAGAAGCACAATGTCAAAAACTATTTAATCAATCAATTTGGTGCTAATAGAATAGATTGCGGTTCTATCTAATTGACGCCCCCTTTGTCCCAAAACCTATCCACTCAGTTATTTAAAAAGTCCAGCATTTGCTTCTTGTCTACTAACAAGGTCACAAGGACCTTTCTTTCATTGCTAGTTTATAGGTTATCAGTTAAATAGGGTACTAGTCAGGTGTATTAGTCTCTCGTGAACTGCGACCTAACAAATATATTATTCTACCCTTTACCAATCACCCAAGCAGTCAGCATGAACCTGACAACTTTCTTGAGGTGATACTGCTCACTTCTTTGTGGGATAATCGGTCCCTACCGAAGTGCGAAAACGCTTGTGATCAATTGCAACACAAGTGCATAGTATGTACATGGTTGTTTCATCTGCCGAATCACATAGTCTGCAGTTTCCACTTTCCTCTTTTCCGATTTTCCACAAATGGTATCCGAGGGTACAGTGTCCTGTGATGAGTCCGGTGAAAGTTCTTAGCTCGTTCCTTGTGAGTTCAAGCACCTTATGGCTGTAATCAAGTTTGATAAGTCATTTTGATTGACGTAGGCTGGTACATTGTTCCAGTGCTTGTGTCTTCTGCCCTCTTCCCATTTTTGCACCACCTCTCTCTCTATGAACTCTTTCATTTCTAATATAGCATCTAGTCCAATTTCCGCACCTTATTTTTTTTCGTGAGGTTTTTATTACTGCTGTATTGGATGCTGTTAATCCAACTAATTAAATATATAAGTACATTGGATCTAGTAAAAGGCCGTCTTTTAAAGATAATTCAAGCATAACTGTCAATGTTGAGCAGTGAGTGAGTCCCTTCGTGTTCATAGCTCTAATTACTGGAGGACTTTCCATTGTATTTGCATCATTGGATAAAGACTTGGTGTACCTCGGTAATATACCTAGCTTCATGTAACTGTACATGTGCGTTCTTCTATGATAAAATAATCGTTCAAACAGGATTTCAGTCCTTCAATCATTACAAAATTAACATCCAGAATTCTCTTGTGTTTGTTGTCTCATTAATCACTTGGTGAAACATTATGTTAATAATAGGTATTTGATTAAAAATTAAAAGTGAAACAAACCAATAGAATTTTTAATAAACTACCTATCCAGAATTCTAATTGATTGACCAAACAGTCAGGCACTGCTCTGGATGAAGATATTATTTCAAACTCTACCGCGACGTCATCAAAAATAACTGGTAGAACAAATTATATATAATTTAAAATTTCTTGTATTTCATGCTAATCTATTGATAATGGTCACTTTGTGTCCGAAATGTTAATTTGGTAAATCAAAAAAAAGTGAGAAGAAAGGTCATTAGTGCTGTATTTGTCAAATTATACAATGATATTAATAGAATAATTAATAAAACACTTTAACTTTGTTTGTATAACACTGTATATTTTATTTTGTTGGCTAGTTTCGGCAACTCCACTTGCCATTATCGCAACATACTTACTTATGTGTCGATAATGGCAAGTGGAGTTGCCGAAACTAGTCAACAAAATAAAATATACAGTGTTATACAAACAAAGTTGAAGTGTTTTATTAATTATTCAAACATGTATAACGAAGTAGAAGCTTCTTACATTAACGATACTAATAGAATAAATACTTTGAGTACTTTGAATCATTGATGATTTTAGGTATTAATAAAGTATACTTGGTTATCACATGCAATTTTTTATTTGTGACGGTTTAATTGTTTACAAGGCTTTTTCAAACTAATTCGTTTTAATATGACCTAGAAAGAGTGAAACTGGTCACGAATATAAAATCATGTGTTATAACAACCAAGTATATTATATTATTATTATTATATATTATTACTTTACCAGATTCAAAATATATCACAAGTTTATGCCTTAAGCATTAATCACATTAAAAAAACATTCAGCAGTTGTGATAACAATACCAACAGATTAGGGCTTAGGGTTTTATGATACCACAGATTATTTAATAACAACATTTCTTAGAGAAGAATCTTTAGCTTGCTGCTAAACTAACTCATTATAAGAGGCTTTAATAAGAAATCGTAGTACTTTTGTATTATAATTAGTAAACCCAAACTAAAATGCGGGAAAATAGAGATTGAGAAACTGAAATCGTTAATTTGAAGAAAGAGGTAAAAATTATAGAAGATGTAGAGGTTATAGCGTGCGTTAAGTGTCAAAAAGAGGAATATTAACTAGGGGTGGTGTACATTAATAAGAATTGGGGTAAAGCAGTGGCGTACCTAGGGGGGGTTGCGGTCTGCACCGAGCGGCAGTTACTTTGGGGCGGCATTTTTTATATTTAGTTTTAGTTTCGACCTTAGGTCAATCTACATGAGAATAGGATGAAACGAATAAAGTAAGAAAGGAAATACAGAATAAAAATACTGGAGCACTACTCAAACACATCTCCCGTGAATCAACTTCTAGTTCTTTTAATTTTGTTGTGTCAACCACAGTTCTCGAAGGCGAAAAATCTTCTTCCACTGGTGTTGAAGGGGAAATACCTGCCTCACATACTGGCGAAGAAGTAGAAAGTTCAATACACTTGGAAAATAAAAAACACTACACTTTCTTCACAATTTACTTCACAAATAATCCCTTTAGATATAAATACGCCGCTCACTTTGTTAAACTAGTTATAAGCTATTGATAATGAGTACATAGTACTCGAAATGTACATCTAGCAAAATAAAATCAAATTGTGAAGAAAGTGTAGTGTTTTTTATTTTCCAAGTGTATTAAATAAATCTTCACGTAACTCAAGAACAAATTTCTATAGAAAGTTCAAGTTCTGATGAAGAGTTTCCTACTCAAATTAGTCCATCTATTTCTATGATAGATGTTGGATTATGGCCTAACAAGATTGACGACAATACAAGAGTATTCCTGGTATGTCAAGATTCGTTTTTAATTTAAAATTTAGAAGCAGATTTCAGTGAAGGATTAAAACGCCCTGGTAATACAATCAAAGCCAAAGGTAAAACAAGAAAGCTTACTCGTTACTGTTTTTTTTTTCAAATTTTGCCTAATGGTGAAAAGCTATTAAGATCGTGGATGGTGTATTCACCATCGAAGAAAAGTATATATTGTTTTTTTGTTGCAAACTGTTTGATTTTCATTGCCAATCAAGTTTTAACACGGAAAATGGTCAACCCATTGCACATTCGATCATTTTCCCAATGGAACGAATTAGAAATAAGACTTGGACATGGCGCAACTTTTGATAAACTACAACAACAGAATACTGATAAGGAAATCAAAAAATTGAAGGATAATCTTACAAGAATACTTGATATAATTAGATTCTTAGCAAGACAAAATTTTGCGTTTCGAGGTCATCGTAAAAAAACCAATTAAATGGAAAATAGAGGAAATCTTTTAGAACTTGTTGACTTGTTGGCTAAGTACGACCCAGTATTATGTAAACATGTAGTAAAAATTAAGATGGGTAATAAATATAGTATCTCCTAATTGTAGCCAAAAATTCAGAATGAATTCATAGATCTATTGAAAAGTGCAGTGAGAAAAAATTACGGATCAAATAAAGCAAGCTAAATGCTTTTGTATGATATTTAATAGCACTCCAGATATTTCTCACAAAGATCAAACCAGTCAAATTATTAGATTGTAGAAAAGTTGTAGAAAATCTGATGAGGAAATCACAAATATGATTTTAACAAAATTAGAAAATGACGGATTAGATATAAATAATTGCAGACGATAGGCTTACGATAAAGCTGCCTTCATGGCAGAAAAGCACAGCGGTGTTAAAATCCCAATGCAGAATGTGTACCATGTACAAATCATTCTTTAAACCTGGCATGTTTGCACGCTGCTTCTACTGCTATTGATTCCATAACATTTTTTGGAACTATCCAGCAGTTGTTTTCACTGTTTTCTTCTTTAACTTTCTGTCACTGGTCAAGGTAAGTAAACGTAGCGTAGTAACTCGCTTGAGCGCTAGAGCAGAAATAGTAACTAGAGTAAAAAGGACATTTTTTTACATTTTAAGCGCCTTGGAAAAATTGACATTTTAAGAAGAAATTAGTAAAATGAGATCAGATGGTGAAATATTGCTCAATTCAATGCAATCTATTAATTTTCTGTTATCTCAATTTGTGGAAATCCGTATTAAATTAATGATGCGCAAAAATACCTGAAAATAAAAGGGTTAAATATCAATGCCATATAAAACTAAATTCTTTGCAAATCCATTTCATGGAAAAAGAGATGCGCTAATACAAAACGCTGTTATAGCAGCCAAAATAATTTGCAAAAAGTTGGAGATAACGACTGAACCTCGAGTTAGAAGGAGAAAAAAAAGAGGGGGAAAATTCACGTGACGTGGGGCTATCATTAGAACAAGAAGTACGAAGAGATATATTTTTATCTATGGATAGGATTTTAAAGGAAATAAAAGAACGCTTTGATCAATTGCATGTCCTTGCAAGAAAATATTAGTGTATAATTCCTTGTAACCTACTAAATGAAGAATTTGAATGTCAAATAAATGAGTTTATTGATATTGATAAATAACAATTCCATATTGAAAGGAAAAGGATCCAGGTTTCTATGGCTGTACCTGCACTACAAGAACAGGCAAAAGGTTGGAAAGACGAAGACGAAGATCTACTTAAATTTATTCAACACTGAGAAAATTCTTTACTCAATATTGTAATTTTACCAAGAATTTTTTAACAATTGCTATTGTCGCTAGTTGTCTCCAAATTAAAGTTGATAAAAAATTATCTTCTTTCCACAATAAGTGATTTGAGACTGCAACATCTTTCAATATTGTTCATAGAACAAGAAATTACAAATAAAATAAATTTTGAGAGGATTATACACGATTTTTCTACTATGAAAGTTAGAAAAGTAAATATATAAATATGTTTACATACGCATATGTGTACAATTTGTTTGTTTATCCTGTTCATTTATAAATATAAAATAAAAAATATTAAATGGTAATTTTTTATCTGCGACCTCCTTAAGTTTCTTGTGGCCTATAAAAGATATCTTTTATTTTTAAAAAAGTTGTATTTATAGGTACTCCCTAATTTAAATATGGCATCCAATCGTAAAAAAGTTCCCCACTTATAGTTTGTTTCAATTACAATTATTTATTTATGAACTATAAACTGAAAATTAAAACTTGGTACTGTTACACTGATTTAAAAAAAAAAACAGTGAAACAATACTAAGTATTTTAATTCATAGTTTATATATCAAAATGTTTCACCACGGGAGAAATTAATTTAATATATTTATTTATGTTTACTTAGAAAGGGCGGTCCAGGCGACAAAAGTTCTAGGTACGCCACTGGGGTAAAGTGTGGAAAGTAGAAAGATAACGAAGGAACGAGATGTGTTATATTAGGAGATTTTAATAAGAAGGTATGAATACTGGCGTATGCGGATGATATGGTGCTTTTAGTGATACACTGACAAGAGATAAAAGAGGTGATGCAGGAAGTGGAGAAGTCTATTGGCAAAAGAGGACTGCAAGTGAATGCAAGAAAAACTAAGTGGATACGAATTAGTAAGAGAAAAATGAAGGAAGACTCCATTAATTAGAATAGAAGGGGGAAGTGCTTGAGACATGAAGGAATTAAAATACTTGGGCTTCATATTTAAGCATACGTGAATATGATGAGCACGCCCAATAGGTACCTATAGAGGAGAGCCAGAAAAGAATGGAGCATGGTGCGGAAAAATTGGGTAAACTGGATTACAACTTAACTTTAAGGTTTGTAAATACTAATTTTATGATTTTAGAAGAAGATTTTTTATTCGATTGGTTTTTGGTCCCTCTAGTAGAGTGGTAAATTGGAAGAATGGCCTGAAAGTAGCAGCGAACAAGACCGGGCTATCTACCAAACGAGCAGGAAGAAACAGGTAGAAAGAAATCGAGCACCTAGACCACCAAAAACCAGTACTTCAATAAAGTACCATGGGGTTGAGTTGGAGGACAAAAGAAACAGCAGCAAACATGTACTGTGAAATAGTTTCAAGGCTTTTAAGCAACTTATATGGCTCAACAGATAAAAAGAGGAGGGTACTTTTGGGAGTTTCTAAGGCCAAGATGTTGTATGCATTTGCATGGACCTGTAGGCTCATACTCTATATCAAAACGTGGCTGCATAGGAGACATTACGTTTTGAACCATTACCTCACACAACTACTTACTAACCATTGATATTTTCGGGCGTACCTGAACTGAATCGGTAAGGAAGGTGGAAGTGAGTGCGTGAGTTAGAAGTGGTCCTGGGTACTCCTCCTAAGGTGGACTTGGGGGAGGGGGCTCTTGCTGGAGGATAACAGTAGCCTCTTTTGTAAGAAAGGTCCTCCAAAGGAACTACAAGGTGAACATGAAATTTCGTGAACTCCGCCTTCAAGGTCTATGCTCAAAATTTTAAAGTGATTTATTGTATTTATGTTTTGTATTTTATGTATATTTTTTAATAGATCTTGTAAAGCAAATAAACTAAACTAAAGAAGCGGAAAGTCTCCGCTGAGGCAGCAATCGGCTACTTACGCACTAAGAGGGTTTGGAATACCAGAAGAAAAATGCCTCTGGCGATACCACTGGTGTCTTGTACCACGAGTGAGAAGAGGTTTAGTGTATAGGGACTATTTAAAAGCAATATGAGTAGTGTCACACACCTCTATGGAAATAGACGTGCGTATAGCAATTCTCCTCTCAAAAAAGGAGAGTGGGATTTGAGTATTTTAGCTATCCAACCATATACATATATTTATTTGTTTCATTTGAGAATTTGTTATAATTTGTAGTAATGTTATAATCGAGTTTGAGTTTCTAAAAGCTGCAAAAGGAAGCTAAAATAAATATAGTTATTAGGTGGAGAATAACACTTGTTTTGTTCCATATTGTTTTTATTTTCAGTTGCCTAAATATAGTCTTATTAACCTTATCTAAACCTACACTTTAATCATTTTAAGATAATTTTGCAATAAATAATGAATTATAACATTCATTCGAGTGTTATACACAAAATATATAAAACTGGTGGGATCTTGTTGCCCAGAATTACTGAGCAGAAATGGTTTTTTGTATTTAAAATCATTACGTATTTTAATGAGGCCAATTGTAAGCCTAACAAACACAATTTGCATTAAAATATTACCGCCGATCCTATTGGATAATTAATGTATTACAACCGTTGACGCAATTTCGGTAATCTTTGCAGCCGCTCCAACTAAACACATTAACTCGCAAATCCAGAAAATCCATCATCACGCACACACACACACACACACACACACACACACACACACACACACACACACAAACACGACAATGCCACAAACTCGAGCGTCGCGTGTGCATTTGGTGAATTTCAATTATCAACGCGACTCTTCGTTGCGGAACATCACCCAATTGTATAATTACGCCATCCGTCGAATTATCGAAAAATTTTCGCAACTCGTGCAACGACTGTGACACGTGAAATTAATCTCGCGCACACGTGCTACACAGCCGAATTGCGCCAACTGGGATGTCCCATAATTACAATTGCATAATGCACATTAGCTGTTTGCTATAAGTATAATGAGACGAATGTTAGTGATTGATAATTATTATTTTGAAGCTGTTTATTAAATACACCTATGTTTGCTATTTTAAATTATTCTCTTAATAAAGGTTTGTCTTTTATTTAAAAACGTAGTGATGTAATTACTACATTCAAATTAGGTAATAAAAAAGATATTACAAACTACAGATCACAGAGGTGTGGCCTTTCAGACTACCATACCTTAAGTGTATAATGTATTTAAAATTAGACTGAATGACTCATCAAATTTCTACTTTGAAAGTTCCATAACTATTTGTTAATTTTTTCATTTTAAAATCATCGATGCTTCTGAAAAAATAACTCAATTGATACAACATTTTTGTACGTTTTGTTTTATATTTGTGTATATTCATATGTATTTGTTTTTTTGGAATGAAAGCTAAAGATTAATAAACATAAACAACATAAACATAAACATATATAGATATTTTCGAAGCCTTCAAGAAGGTATGTCATCATGCTCTAATATCCAAATTAGTATCATATCATTTAAATCAGTCTAATATTGTAAGACTCTAAAATATCATCGTCTAAAATTTGAAAAAATAAATAATCATCTAATCTTATGTTCCTTTGGGTATACCACAAGGGTCACATTATGTCCCTTTGTTATTCTTTTTGTTTTTAAAGTATCAAACACTATATTTTTCAGGTACACAGTTAGTTTGTATACTGGTTCTATTCATCAATAAAGTATTATTATTAAGGCTTATTTATAGAAAAGCACTTGTTTGGTTTCACAATTTTTTTTGCCTTTCTATTAAAAAACCCTTGATATTAAAAATGGTTCCCCACGTGATAAACGATAATCAAATTCAACAAAAGTATTATTATTAAAGATTTATATCTACTTTACTTTACGTAATTATGTTTTAACTCAACTCATTATTAATTAACTGAATTTTAAAGGAGACAAGCTTTCTTACTCAATTTGTAATCAGATAAAAGCTTAAAGGTATATTGACTTATCTAGTATTACTATATATTTTCGAAATCGTTTCAAATACTAAAAGCAATCGATTCGTCACGGTAACTTGATTGCCGATCGATGGAAGGGGAAAATTGACAAACGTAAAGATTGTCACTTTTTCGTCGGCCGTAATTTCGTTAACTCCGGCCGGGAAAATTGTCTGCTAACGATGCCGAAATTGAAATGTCGCCAAGTGCGCCCCTAAAATGAAATTTCCCAGCGACGTAATCGCATGGAAATTACATTTTTCTAAAAAAAACACGCCCTTGTAACAATTCAATCCGATACTTGCAGATTAAGCAAAATCGAAACTTACATTTTGCATTAATATAACTATAATTAAATTCCCTCACCTACTTTTTATAATCAAAGTTACTTTATATTAATTACAGATAAATTAAACCTAAAACAAAAATCTATAAATTTTAGTTTGAAGAATTCTTTTTTATTTTCTGAGTTAATTAAATTTCGAAATAGAATTGGTACAAGCGGATCGAGTGGAGCCGACGTGAATTTATATCCTTTGTGTGCAACTTTTTTTTTTATTATAATGAACATCCCTTTATATGAGAGGAAATTAAACGCACGCCGAACGAATTCGGCAGTAATTTAATTAAAAGTGGTCTTTCATTAAAAAACATTTTTTAATTTCCACTGATTTTTTTTTGCGCCTTCCATTAATATTAATACGTTCGCGTCTAAAGTCGTTAATGAAATATCTCTAAATTACGCCTTCCTAAAACGTAACATTATAGAAATTAATTGTAGCTGGAATAACAATTTAATTACGTAGAAAATGTTCGCTAATATTTCAGCCGTAAATAATTTCATTAGCCTGTATTACAACATACAATAATTTGAGCAGAATTATTACTTGATATAGATATTCGAAACAATTACCGCGATAAATTAATAATTAATTTCCATCCGTCTCTATTTAATGCCCTCCCAGGCTCTCATAATTAAATCGAAATTAGAAGCGTTTTCCCCTTCTGGAATTAACGAATCTTATGAAGCCTCGACTTTTAATTTACGTCCTAATCCACTCCGTAATCGATGATGAAGAGACGAATCCCTCCGCAGGGTGTTTCGTTTCACCAAAATAAAAAATAAAAAACCCTTTCGCAGCTGCTCTGATGGGGATTTAACAGAGCAAAAAAGAAATCTGACGTTGAATATTCATGATGAAATAATTGCATAAAATTAAAACGCTTATAGATAATCTTTGTATAATAGTTTATCCATAAATTAATGTCTGAAGCTATTAAACTACGCTTTATGAAGTATAAATATAATACTAATGAAGTAAACGATCACCATATAGGAATAAAACTTACGTAAGATTACATCTGAACTTCACTAATAGACTACAACAGTAACTGATCACTCACAAATTTATTTAGTATTAAAATAAACTTGTTTTATTTAGACTCCTATGTATTTATTTTATGTGATCATGTTACATGAAACAAGTCATTTTCATGTTATCAACTTCATTATATAGAATTCTATATTATTATAAACTCTTTAAATGCTTTCTGAAAGTTCTACTCGAGCAAAGCAAAACCTTACGTATCATCTTTACTATGATTAAAATGAGCAATGAGCAAAACCTTACGTATCATCTTTACTATGATTAAAATGAGCAATATTTGTTTTATCTTGTTAATCCTTTCTACCATGTCGATGTTATGGTCAATTAAATAGCCTAGCCAAACTATTGCCTAACATTTGTTGCTCGTATCACCGTGATTATTAATAATTTAAAAATAGGTTATTTTCTACAGCGACCTACAGGTTTATTATTAAACGTTATTTTTTTTTTTCTATATTAGTACACGTGAACGTTGAAGGTACTTTGTGCCTTCTTTTATATTATCCATTTAGTGTCTTTTTACATATTTTCTCAATAAAACAGTAAGAAGATATTCTTACTGTTTTATTGCTTGTATTTGTAATTTTCTATCCTCCACCCTCGATTATCGCCTGTCTTCTCTTTGGTTACTATTTTTCATCACTATCTTCTACCATTTTCTATTCTCTGCCTTTTGAAATAATTTTTCAACTGCCTTCATGCAACTTCTGTTCACTATCTACTGTAGTTTTCTCTTCTCTGTCTACTGTAATATTTTATCGGCTTTTATCATCAATTAGTAGGCATATTCTGCCATATTCTGTCATCATTTTATTTTAGTTTTCTGTCGTCCTCTACATTATCTACTATTTAATTTTAATCAAAATGTACCACCAAGTAAACGCCGACAACATTCAAGAAAAAATAAAAAAGTTTTTAAGTTATACAAAAAAAAGTTATCGTGCTTTATTCAAAATTCTATCTTATTTATTTATTTATTTTTGTTTTAAAATATCCTGTTAATATTAGATATATAAATTTTGAATAAGATATATGAAACTTTTAAGATATACATTAATAAAAAAATTTAGGTCACAGGATTTTCCGAAGGAGTTCACCATGTGCTCTTCCACTCAGATCCTTTCTTCTGCTTCAGATGATGGAATTCTCTGCCAGCAAAGTATGTTTGCCCTACAGGCAATATTTTGGCCATTGCTGGCGTATTTATATCTATGTTCTTTTTTCGATCTTCTAGATTCCTCTGCCTTCAGTCTTCAAACATCTCCGGTCTTCTATCTACTATAATCTTCAGACACCTATTTTATTAAATATTTCACCATATGTTTTTTGTCATCTAATTTTCTTTGTTTTTTTATCATCCCAATCTTTTGCCATCTTCCGTTCTCTATCAAGTGGAATTTTCTCTTATCTGTACTGTACTGTATTTCGTTAATATCACACACTGTTATCTTTCGTATTTGCATTTTGTTAATTTATATTTACAAAATAATTTGTTTGTGTTTTCTCGAACCTTTTTTAAATATTTCTTTTCAACTTATTCTTAATTTTATCCAGCAATTTTATATTAAGTAATTTTTATTCTTGCAAAATTATGTTGACTAGTCCACTCCTATTGCGTGTAGCCAACGACAAGGAGGCTTGTGTTATTTTTTAGCCAATCACGTCAATTTATAAGTGAATAAACTGCACCTAGCGTTTTCAGCTGAATTAACCGAAGTTAACTCAATCAACAAATCAAGGCTAATTGAATTTGTTTGTGGGGAAAGTTAACTATTTCCGACAAACATATTCATTTAGCCTTGATAAAAACCCGAAAAACGTTGTTTATGCGAATGTCAGTTGTAAGTACATTTTAAAATAAAAAGGTTTGGTAGCGCTTCATTATCGAAAATAAGTTCGACGGTAGCAAATTCTATACCGAAAAATAAAACTAAAATGATATCATGTGTTTGGAAGCAATTTGAAGAATTCTGCCTACCAGTTGTTATAGCAACTACTTCAATAGAAACTCTTCCCTCGATTGTGGGAGACTGCGTATAATATGAAGGAGATAAGAAAGTAAATGGAAATGATTATACGGAAGGTATCGTTAAAACAATGTGGAAAATTCGACCAAAATACAACAAGAGATGTATCATAAAAATTTCAATATAAATGTTTACCGATATTCGTATCAATGCGAATCCATGACAACTTCTCTCTCTCTCTCCCTCGAAAAGCGAAGACACCTAAGTCAAGAAGTACGTAATTTCCCCGTACTGCCTCTTGACTCCAACGAAGGGGTGAGCTCCTGGTTTAATGCTCTCTTACAGCCCCTGCTGCACTTCTCCTGCCACCATACCAACTCCTGGGCTTCAACCTGAGACCTAACTTTAGGCAAATCGCTCAGTATCACCTCTTATACCTTTGTTCTAGTCTGGAAGAGGTGTGAATAACAAAGTCGATCCACGTTTCTGCAGGTTTTTACACAAGACGTCCGAGCGGAAGTGACTGCGCATACCCAATAAGACCCCCTTCTTCCCTTCGCCCGTCCCTCGATGTTAAGCAGGAAACCAAACTGAATATCACTATAGCTGTCCCTGTCAACAGCTTCACTATCTGAGCACTACACATTGGGTTGGCCTCAATCCTTACACCGAGATACCTAATTAAATTTTGCCTTCATGCTTGTTTCAATCTGCTCGTTGCCTTGAAAGCCACACTGCCTTTTCCGCTGCTAATTCCAGCCACACTTTCTTCATCCACTCACTGACGTGATCCGTTGCTGCCTCCGCCAGGGCTACGATAGTTATTTCACTTCATCTGACAACCACCAATCCTAGAAAGGGGCAATTTCAAGATGCCGTCCATAGGGTGGGGCCTAGTGTGGGGCTCTATCAGTTATGGGCCAGTTGCTGCCCGAGGCACCCAAATAGATCTCTTGGCCTAATTATCGAATATGTCGTGGTCATCATTTTTCAAATTGGTGAAATAATGGAGTACTTAAAATCCTTTGGAAAAATTTCCATTTCAAACGATGTATTTAGGTCTGCTGCGGAGACATTGCGAACTTTCAGGACTATCGCCTCCTCTTCTTTAGGGTTCCTTTATTGACTTTACTCGGCAACTTTCTCACCTCTCTAAGCATGTTAACAGTGGACCTCCCCTTGCGAAACCCATACTCTTTTGCTGACAGACGATCATTGCTCTTAAGGTATCTGTCCAGCCTGTCTCTTATTAGGGGCTTTAGCCTCGGTGTTCAGAAGGCATAGAGGCCTGGGGCACTCAAGAATCGTCAGTGGTTTGCCCCTTTTTGAAAGTAGCATTTCGGTAAGATGCTGCTTCTTATGCAACTGTTGGCTAAATATGTGAATGGCGTTGGGTTGGACTCTATGAGCATTTCGCCCGGGAGCGACTTTCTCGTTCGAGAACCGTTAGGAGACCTCGTCGCCAATATCTCTCTCTAATCAACCGCCCTCCTACGTTGGACAACCAGTTTAAAATCCTGCCCAATAGCGGTTACCTCTTGCTTCAGAATGTCTAAATCTCAGCCACATATGCGACTGCACCAAAGAGCAATAAAAGAAAAAATTAAATTGGCTTAATTATATTCCTGCCTCAACAACTGCACCACTAGTTCTGGGTAGAGCACCAGGACTAGTCACGTAAAGATATCAAAAATAGTGACCTACCTGGGATTTGTGAGACGGAAAAAGACTTAACAACTCACTATGGTATTCACTTCCTAAGGTAAACAAGGTAAATTTGGATATAATACTCGCTTATGACAGGGTTTGAATATCCACAGAATGAATATGTATATTAAATAATAACATTTAGATATCATGATAGCCCATGGTTAACATAGCTCGAACTAGGAGAAACTATCTCGTGTTTGGTGTCATTCGAATCGCATTCCTCTCATCTGGTCTCCTACGTTGTAGGACGGCGAAGAGAATGTTTTTAACTTTCGGTGCTGTGCTGTCATATCTGGTACTTTTGTTTTCGACACGTGCATTTAGCCTGGTCGATCGGTTTGGTGAAAGGTAGTTGCGATAATTATTATGTTAATTTTAAATTCTTACAATAATGAAGATTTTTAAATTGTTTTTCCATTTCTAATGATAATTAACAATGCTTTTTGAAAGAGAGTAAAAAATAGACAAATTTTTAACTGTCTCAGTTAAAAATGGACAAATTTTGAACTGTCTCCCAACAAATCAGAATTTTACTTCTTCAACCTACTATAATATATGGTAGACTATGGTATAAACTACCGTATACCTGACCTACCCAAATAAACTATATATTAAAATAGCGTACTCTTGACCTACCACAATAAATATTGAGTTAGGTAAACCTTGGCCTGCTGCATAAAACTATTGCTTTCTTTAATATAACCGTGAGTGTGGTTAATGTATACTTTATTAAGGTAGGTTAATATATAATTTGTTGTGGTAGGTTAGGAATGCGCTAGTCTAAGCAATTATTTTATGAGGTAGATCAAAAACACGCTAGAATGATAAATCATTCACTATATATATTTATTCGACATAGAAATAGATAATTTATTACATTTATTCTAAGAGGTAATTATTTATCGACAAATATTCGACGAAAAACTAAATAATTATTGAAATCAAGATAAATGAAGAAAAAATGATAGATAACAAACCAAATACAAACGAAAAGAGAGATAAATTACAAATAAAATAAAAATAAAGTAGAAGTACAGAAGGTAGACGATAAATATTTAAGGTTAATGAAAAATAGATAAACAAGGAACAAGCAAAAGGTTAACTAGACTTAATATTAAAAGTTTTAAGTATCCCATTCATCACTGTGTTTATTTAAACCGTAAAGGCATATTTCGAACAAAATGTGTTCATTATAAATAGTTATCAGAATTAAGTTGAATCTGTCTTAATAAATAGATAATTATTTTATAAAAATATTTATATACATTATTTACCACCCAACTTATCTTTCCTGCTCCAGACGAAACAATTTCTCTCTCTTTCTCTCTCTCTCTGGCATTATGTAAAAACGTCGCTAAAAATAAGCCCGGTCCAATTTCCCCCTTTTCCAAAAGCGACGAAATAAGCCGCCACCCCCGCACCCCCCAGGATGTCGTCCTTAATGGTTCACTGGCATTATAATAAATTATAATCCGCTGTAAAAACATTTTTGCCGCGATAAACGGATATAAACGGATACGGATCGTCGGCCGCAAAATATGGTCCCTACTTAACTATTCCCTATATGGAATTAGCGGACTAGAATTGTGCCCATTTGCATTAATTCCTAATCCAAAAATCCTCCTACGTGAAAAAATTTGCATGAAATATGAGCCGAGAATTTTACACTAATACTTTAATCCACTATTTTCAGAAACGATGGAAAATATTTATTCAATAAGTATTAGCTTTGTAGTATTCATATTTAAATAGCCCCAGGATCATAATCGAGGGATTAACTTCGTAAACCAGACAATTTAGAGCATTCAAACGTTTACTAACGTCTTGTTTTCTGATATCTCCCTGATAACAAAAAAGCGGGCTGTTATGGGCTCATAACAGCCTTTTTCTTTTTCTTTTTTTAAATTGATCAACTAAATATATATAACTTTTGGAACACCCTGTATGTTGCAAATTTTATAGAAAAAAGTAGTTATAAAATATGCATTCATTAATAAACGAATAACTAATATGAATATTATAATTACGTCAAGTTAATTAATTACACTTGCGCGGTGAACTTTTCAAAAACTTAATTAATTTGATTGCGAATTAGGTCTTAAAAGTGTGATCATTAAATTAATTACTTGAGGGCGAAGCGGAGTGGAAAAGAGCGCTTCCGGCAGTTTTCGATCGGTTGGCACTTACCAGCGGAAGGAAAAAAATGTAGGTCCGTGGATTTATTTTTTTAGGAAGCCCTCTGAATCATTAATTACTCCACCGCCGGGTGTTTTTTTTCTTCGTTCAGGGGCGCCGCGCATTCCATTTTACAGATTATTCCCGACTCAAATGATTAATTTGTTTTATTTACGGAAATCGGTTAATTAAAAGTTCGCGTCTTGTATTTTTTAGTCCTTTATAAGCACTAACGGTTTCTGAATAATTTTCTGCATAATTAATTTATAGAGATAAAAGTTATTGCATTAAATAAAAAACTATAATGAAATTATCGTACCTTTCACTTAGGTCTGATAGTAAAAATAGAAAAGTTGAGCGTGATTTTATAATAGTGAATTAGTTGGGATCTCAAAGGTTTTATGTTTATTTAAAACTTAGAGGAAAATGTATTTTGGATGTTTTTAAAATGTTGCACAAATTTTTGGACATTTTCTAGTGTAGACGGCTGAACATCAGCGTGTCATCAGTAAATAATACCGAATACGGTATAGGATTAAGATTTGAAAGATTTGATGGATTAAATTTACACTTAACCCGCAATGAAACACTTTTATGTTTAATTAACCTTCTAATTAACATAAAAATTAAAGGATTTTGGTTGTAAATGCTCCTGCAACCAAAACTATATAGCATACCTCTTCTATACAGTTTAGGTTGCTCGAGCATCGGTACCTTGATTAATAAGACAAGAAAAAGAAATATATTGATGCATTTTAATTTGTTCACTTCTTTCTGAGGGAAATAAAATTCATTTTTGAAAATAATGTAATATAATTAATAAATATATTTTTATAATAGAAAAAAATACGAGCGAAATGGTAACAGTTATAAATCGATATTGAGAATACCTGAATTGACCTTGAGGCCGGATATTTGCCGACGTTGTGTTCGCATGTCGAGTGCGGTTAAAAATAGAGCGGTAATTATGTTTCGCTTAGTAATCATGCAATTAAAGTCGACACTGCATTAATTGCCCCATCGTAATTCAATTAATTCATCGTCAACATATTTACGGACCCCACCGTTTATTATTTAAAACTCGAATCGAAAACGTGCCGAGTTTAATTCGATTCCGCGCCGGCGGTCTATTGATATTCATAGCCTGATTTCGTCCGACGAGCCATGCATAATTACACTTTGATATAGCGTTGTAACAACTAATTTTTTCACAAATATTTGTTATTAATTATAATCTATTCAATGCAAATATAGAAAATAATTAATAATAATTCTGCCGAGAATTTATGTTTACGTTTACATTATCACATTTGCTTTCAATTATTCAATTTATTGAATTGTAAAATAAAACAACATTATATTTAGTATTTATAAAGGGTAATATTATTGGCAGGCTATAATAAAATAAAAACCTACATTCAATTTAAAAAAATATTAAAATATATTGTGCCTGGCGCATCCACCAGAATGCAAATAATTATATATTAATCACTAGTAATTAAATGCAATCATTTACATTATGGTGAATGCGTCAGGCATAATTTGTTTTAATTATTTTTTTATTTCGTATAGAATTGTATGTATTATTTATGTATTTAATTTTTTATTTAACAATTTATTATGCATAAAAATAGTAGAGAATATCAACTTAATTAACAGAATTGTATTTAAAAAGAAAAACAATCGTTAATACAGTACATGATATAGGTAATTAACATTTCTATAAATATATACATAGTTTAATATCATTAGCTTTTTCTAGCATCAATTTAACTTACTGACTTCTAATTAAAAAATTTATTGATACCAACTGTAAAAAATAAACGTTATATTATTAAACAACTCATATACAACTCATGTACAGGGTCGCTGATATGTATAGAAACGGTCGAATATCTTCTAAAGTAAGAGAGCTAGCGAAAAATGTTAAGATACAAAAGTTTCAGGGTTTTTATAAAAACTATCAGAATAAAGACAAATTAAGTATGCAGGATCAGTTAAAATGTCAGGACCAAACAAACTTACTTTTTCTTAAATGGAACACCCCGTACATTGTTCCATATTTCAATTCATCTCGAAATTCTACACAAAATTGGTATGGCTCTAAATTGTTAAGTAGTTTGTAAATTTATATTATTTGTTATATTTTTTTAAGTGAACATGTAAAGCAAAATCAATAAATAAAATAAATAAATCAATAAGGCTAAACTTGACCGTTTTAGAGATATTTATCTTTATTCTGATAGTTCTTAGAAAACCCTAAAACTTTTGTATCCTAACATTTTTTGCTAGCTCTCTTACTTTAGAAGATATTCGACCATTTCCATACATATCAGCGACCCTGTATATTATAATAAAAGCTTGATTAATATATAAACTCCTAAACTCAATTAAATATGTATACATTTGAGAATATATAAATAAATCAGTCTAATTCTGAATTAATTGATCGCGGCTTTGTATAACATTATGTTCATTTCACGACAAATTAATTACAATTACATGTATTTAATTAGGAGATTAATCGCGATTATACGTGAACTGATTAATAGTCATTAAACACGGTGAAGCGATGTAACACCTACATTAATTTCTACTAATTTTGAAGGTGTGGAACATAAATTGTTATTCATAGCCAAATTATTTATGCGGTATGTATGTATTACTCAATTTATGTAATAATTTTAAAGTCTAAATTAAAACACAAAAGTGATGTTGGAAAATTATTCAAATCTAGAAAGCATTTCTATTCCAGATTTGGCTGGTAATTTCTAGAACTCCTCGAAAAGGCAAGACATAAATAGAACTTTAAGAAAAGATTCATAATTTTAAGCTTATTCTATTCACAAGATAAAAATGTCACCACTTAATTTTAAAGGTCGATCTTCCTGAACCAATTATCAATTTTTGAAAGTAATCTCTTAAAATAGAGTGTGAAATGAGTTAAACTCTCAAAGATTGAGAGAAAAAGTGCTATAGCAATCTACATATGTATAAAACAAATTGCTGGAAATCCATAATTTTTTAAAGAAAATAATAGTAATCTGAATATTTTTGAATACTGAATTTTCTAAACATAGAATTATTTACACATCGTAATTTCTAAACAATATTATTTTTTAGTAAAGAGAACAATATATTTATTTAATTAAACTTATTAAATCACCTAAAAGTTGAATTTACCGGTTTATGGATGTAAATACTTTTTATCAATGTGTTTTCGAAACATTTAATTTTCTAGATATTGTTTTTTCTAAATATAAAATTTTCTATGTATCGAATCTTCTAAACATCGAATTTAAAAGTTTCTGTGTACATTTTTTATATATCGTAATATCGTGTTTTCTATATATTACATTTTTAAACATGCAATTGAGTTTCCTTTTTGGGTAAATATTTGTATCAATGTTATAAACTAATTTTCTAAATAGAGAATTTTCTAAACTAAATGTTAAATTTTCGAATGAATACATCGGATTTTTTGAGTAATGAGAATTTTTTTATAAAAAAGTTACAGTTTGTTTATTTCCAAGGAGAATATTTACATCAATGGGTGAGTCACAAGTAATAATTATAAAATATGAAATTTTCTAAACATAGAATTTTTAGCACAGCAAAATTTGTAAATATACATTTTTTGAGCATTAAAATTTTTAAATAAAGAATTTTCCTTACATTCAATTTTCTAAACAAAAAAAATTATATACAAAGAATTTTCTGTACATCGAATTTTCTAAACATACACTGCTTTAACCATTGAATATTCTAAACAAATCATTTTCTAAACATCGAAATGCCTAAACAAAGAATGAGTATTGATTTTTCTAAACAAAAAAATTTCTAAACAAACAATTTTTTATATATCGAATTTTCTAAATAATGAATTTTCTATACATCAATTTTTTTAAACAACAAAGTTTCTAAACATCGAATTTTCTGAACATCCATTTTTTGAGTATTTTCTATACATCGACTTTTCGAAACATATTTTTTTTTGAGTAATGAATTTTCTAAACAAAGAATTTTCAATACATCGAATTATCCAAACAAAGAATTTTCTGTACATCTAATTTTCTAAACAAAGAATTTTTTGTTCATCGAGTTTTCTAAACAAAATATTTTCTGTATATTCAAAACATAAAATCGAATATTCTAAACTAAGAATTTAGAAGTGTTGAATTTTCTAATCAAAGAAATTTCTATACATCGAATTTTCTAAACATATTTTTTTTGGGTGTTGAATTTTCTAAACAAAGAAATTTCTATACATCGAATTTTCTAAATAAAGATTTTTTTGTACATCGAAATATCTAAACAAAGAATGTTCTATACGCTGAATTATTTAAACATAAAATTGTATTAGTATTAAATTTTCTATACAATAGATTTTCTAAACAAAGAATTTTCTATAGATCCAATTTTCCAAGCAATGAATTTTCTATATTTCGAATTTTCTAAACAAAGAATTTTCTATACATCAAATTTTCTAAACAAAGATTTTTCTGTACATCGAATTTTCTTAATAAATAATATTTTATACATCGAAATTTCTAAGCCAACATTTTCTATACATTGAATTTTCTAAACAAAGAAATTTCTATACAACGAATTTTCTAAATAAAGATTTTTTTGTACATCGAAATATCTAAACAAAGAATGTTCTATACGTTGAATTATTTAAACATAAAATTGTATTAGTATTGAATTTTCTATACAATGGATTTGCTAAACAAAGAATTTTCTATACATCCAATTTTCCAAACAAAGAATGTTCTATATATCGAATTTTCTATACATCAAATTTTCTAAACAAATCTGTACATCGATTTGACTAAACAAAGATTTTTCTGTACATCGAATGTTCTTAATAAATAATATTTAATATATCGAAATTTTTAAGCAAAAATTTTCTATACGTTGAATTTTCTAAACATAAGAATTGAATTAAGGTTTACGACAAAAAGCTATTCCTAATCATTTGTTCACATTCGAATTCTCTACAATTATTTTTAATATAAATTTAACTGCTGTAGTTTATTAGCAACAGGAACAAATTGTCAACATTTTTAATTTTTAAATTTTTTCTCGCACATTAAGACCTTTTTAAAAAATAAAACTTATTCAGTTTCTCGTTCCCTGTACACATTCCCTGTAACATTGAAAGTATCCAATTAAACAAGATGCTTATCTTATCCACAAAACAAATTTCAAGCTTAGTCAATCTTCCTAAACCAATCTTCTCACGTAATTTAAAATTTCTGAAAAATCCAAAAAGGTAAAACACAGAATTTATCAAAATAAAAAATTGAAGACGTTCTGAAAAATTCAATAAACCTGGAAAAAAATGTCTAGAACTGTTAAAGACATTTATATGGCTAGAGCTGGGAAAAAAATCATAGAAGATTTTGAAAAAATGTAAGAGAAATTTGTGGAAAAATAAGAAATATTTAAAATCTGGAGAAAATTTTTTTCAATAATAATTGAATAGTTCGAAGTTTGGAACATTTCGAAAATTCTGGGTACATAAAGCGGGAAGTATGGAATTATTTTGCTAAAAGAATAAAACTTCACAAAGATATTAATAATTAAATTCAACAACTCTGTGCTTATCCTGATCACAAGATTCTTATTATAATCGTCTTCAATATTCTGCACATTTTTTTTAAACAAATAATAATTACAAAATACAATATTCTAGATACATTGAAAAAAATATGAAAATAAAATGCTGAAAACTAAGAGGATGGATGGATATTAGACAATCCTAAAAATATATAAGATTTAGAAAATTCTGAGCAGTGTTATAGTTTGCAGAAAAACATTGTTAGAAAATTTTATCTTTAAAATCATATAAAATTCTCTTGAAATATAATTTTCGTTGATATAAAATTAACTTCTTAATTAAATTTAATGTAGCAACATGATAATAATAAAGTAATATATTATATTATTATATTAATTAAAACTCAATTAATAAATCAATCAATGCGTTAATTAAAAAACTCAATTATTTATCTCTTAATGAATGTATACGTCCTCGATATTTCAATAAAAATAGAAAATTAATCCGACGTTTAATAAATTAATAAATATGTTAATTAAATTCGTACGCAAAGTTCTATTTAATTAAATCTGAACCTGTATAATATAAAACATTTAATATTTAATCATGTCGCGTTTGCAGCGATGCAAATAAATTTGTTTCGTCCTTTTTGCAGGTTACGTATTGATTCTGTTAATTAAATAAATTAATCCGATAAATGCTTTTTTGTAAATTAGCGTTATTATAAAATCCACACAATATTTTCATGGTTTGCGTTGAAGCGAAGGGAAATTCAATCTCCGGTCGCGTGCTCCAATTTCATTTCCAAACAAAATGCCCATCAGAGTGCACTTAGGGCCGCTAAACACGCACTAACGAATTCGATCGAATCACGAAAGGCGTTTGAATGTGTTGTGTGTTCTTATTTTCACGCGTAGAATAAGATTTTAATTCCTCTCGGGGACATAAATACATATTTTCGTGGACGTATTTACGACGGCACATAAGTTCCCATTAACCTTTTTGAGCACCATAAGCACATCGGTGTTATCATATTTTACCAACATATACACATACGCAAGTAGTACACACTTAAACAACACAGAGCATCCGGAAATGGGAGCTTTACTTCAAATATGCACTACATTATTGCGGCTTAGTGCTTCTAACAGACATAACTAAGCATTACGAAGCATTGTATAACTCTGGGTGGGTCTTATGTTGAATTTAGAGTAACAATAGGACATAGTTTTGTGTTTGTGTATATTTGTTTAACTCCAAACAATTGTGTAACGTTGTTTAGATTTTATTCTATTGCAGTTAAAGTTTTTATTTCTTATTGGTGAAATTAATAAAATTATTAATTTATAATATTGCATGCTAAGTTTATTCGAGTTAATAGAGTCTATGTATATTACTTCAGTTTATAAATAACTTGTACAATATAAAATTGTAATTGTAATATTTCGTATTTTGTGTGACGGAAATGGTGGATGCGCCGGGCACATGTATTTCTTGGTGCGGAAAAGTTTGCTGAATTATCATCCATAATGGATATATTTTCTCTCTTTTAAGACTCATTTTGTGTAAATATAAATAAATCAAATTTTAATTGCCTTTTATAAGCTTTAACAAATATATACCCAGCTCTTCCTTTAAATGACAGTTTTATCATAATTAAATAAGTGTTAAATAAAAAGAATTTAAAGTTGATTAATGGTAGAGGCGTTCACTTCGTGATACATCTTGAATATTTAAATAGTTATTTAAGAATTTAAAGTTACATATTTGTTTATTTTTTGAAAACAAACAAAGGTTCTTTCGTTATATAATAGTTAGTTAATTTTGATCTTATTAGAATTTATTTACACTAGATAGTTTAAAAATAATATTAAAATTATTTAGCAAAAAAATTTGGTACAATGCTAAACAACAGTTTATAATTTAAACATCCTTACAAATTTTATATCGAATAAAGAAAACACTTGTAAAAAAAAATCCTACGCACGGCTACAAATCACCAATTCTTCAAGTGTCAAATGTATTCCCCGTTGCTTTAAATCCCCCATTGGATTCCTGCAAGCGAATGCTACAAGACCTTCAGCCTGTCAACACTGTAATTGATTGACAATAGACAGGTGCGAAATTTCGCTCACTCCGTCAAACTTTTCGAGGGGTTTTAAAGTTTGCGTCGCAGACTCGCGGAAGTGAAGGACTGAGAAATCAATTAAACTGCTCGTGATCCCTCCTTTGGTAACAGAAGTTCAAGCGAAGACAGAAATAAGTAATTAACATTATGAAAAAAACGAGAATTAAAACGATATTAAAATTCAATTCAAATATATTAGTTATGCTGTTTCAAATCAAATATATTATTTATCGTGTATTATTTACCTAGAGACTTCTAAAAAAATATGTTTTTAAACTAATAAGACAGATTAGATGCTGTATTTTTAAATTGATGGAAACACTAAATTAAATCACTTTCTGAATTTTAATATCTATGTTATATAATGCATAAAAATATACTATAAAACACCACTTTAGTTTTAACATTTAAAGGCTATGAAAGATAGTTCTATACTCACTACAATATAATCTCTTCTAATTCTGCTATGATAATATATTAGATCTTTTAAATAAATATGAAACCATAGAAGAAATAAATGGTGAGATCAATAGAACTTAAAATATATGAAGTACAAAAAAGAATACAAAAAGGTAACATAAACGAGTACATTAAAGAGTTGACAGATAAATTAAAGATGTAGAAGAACAAAAAAATAGAAAATTAGAGAATCACCATGAAAGTATAGTATAAAATAACCGTGAGTAAGTACTAAATTAAACAAAATAATAAATACATATAACATTTTAGGAATTCTACAAGAAAAAAGTTTAAAACATAAGTTACCTTTCTTGTAGAAGAACATTTATTCAAAATTTATAAGGAAAATTTCCCATAATCTAGGAATAAAATTAAAATTTCAACGAGAAATTTTTGGTATGTTCTAGATATTTTAAAAAATACTAGAAATCTGAAGAAGAAATGTAACAGAATTCCAAAATCAGAAAAGAGAAAGAGAAATGTCTGGAAAATTGTAAAGATTGAAAATTAAATTTAAAATCTGAAAGAAAAATTATGTGTTTGAGTGAAAAATTATCTACAAATGTAAATTCCGCCCTTCGGCATGAAGTTAAATATAATCCGATAAAGCTTAAATTAATAAATGAATAAATATATTTGTTTAGCAAAATAAGTCAACAGAAATGGGAAAATTCTAAAAATATTTGATATTTAGAAAATTTAAGTAAAAAATCCAATACCAAAAGTTCAAAATTGTGTTCAAAATCGAAAGTCAAAAGTTCAAAGTTGAACGACGAAGTCGCGAATGAAAAGTTGAGTTTTAAAAATTGAAAAATCTAAAAGTCAAAAGTCTAAAATTGAAAGTAGGAAATCAAAAGTCCAAAATTGAGAATCCAACATCGAAAGTTTAAAGTTGAACGTTGAAATCGAGTCAAAAGTTAACAGTACTTAATAAAAAAATAACAAGTATATTTCACATATGACTTGAGATTTAAACATTGGAAGTCGAAAGTCAAAAGTCTTAATTTGAATGTCGAAAGTCTAAAGGCAAAAGTCGGAAATCAAAAATTCAAAATCAAAAGTCGAAAGTAAAAAATCCAATATCAAAATTTTAAAATTGAATCCAAAATCGAGAGTTAAAAGTTCAAAGTTAAACGACGAATTTGAGATTGAAAAGTTGATATTTAAAAATTGAGAGTCGGAAGTTAAAAGTCGAAAGTCTAAAATTGAAAGTCGAAAATCAAAAATCCAAAATCGAAATATTAATATTTAACACTTACATTTGACATATTGAACTGACTTTTAACTAACTATTAACTTGAAATTTGAAAGTTGAAAGTCAAAAGTTAGAAGTCGAAAGTCTTGAATTGAATGTCGAAAGTCTAAAAGCAAAACTCCAAAATTGAAAGTCGAAAATCAAGAATCCAAAGTCAAAAGATAAAAGACAAAAGTTCAAAGTTGAAGTTAAATAAGAAAGGAAAAATTTTATCATCATACAAAGAATAACATATCTCAAAAATAATATTGATAATTGAATTAGACGAAATATATACATAACCTATTTATGGCATAAAAGATGTCAACATCTCATTTTTAAAGTCTTTCTGAATCATTTTTCTCAACGAAGTAAACATTTCTATAAATATCAAAAAAGATTAATCAATCCATTGAATTAAATTCTTATATATGAAAGAAAAATACTCTATAAACATACAAAATCTGAATCAGAAATCAGAAAAGAGAAAGAGAAATGTCTGGAAAATTGTAAAGACTGAAAATTAAATTTAAAATCTGAAAGAAAAATTATGTGTTTAAGTGAAAGATTATCTACAAATGTGAATTCCGCCCTTCGGCATGAAGTTAAATATAATCATGTCCGATAAAGCTTAAATTCATAAATGAATAAATATATTTGTTTGACAAAATAAGTCAACAAAAGTGGGAAAAATTCTAAAAATATTTTATATTTAGAAAATTTAAGGAAAAAATCCAATACCAAAAGTTCAAAATTGTGTCCAAAATCGAAAGTCAAAAGTTCAAAGTTGAATGACGAAGTCGGGAGGGAAAAGTTGAGATTTAAAAATTGAAAAACCTAAAAGTCGAAAGTCTAAAATTGAAAGTAGGAAATCAAAAATCCAAAATCGAAAATCTAAAGTACAAAATCCAATATCAAAATTCCAAAATTGAGAATCCAACATTGAAAGTTTAAAGTTGAACGTTGAAGTCGAGAGTCAAAAATTAACAATTAGTACTTAATAAATAAATAAATAACAAGTATATTTGACATATGACTTGAGATTTAAAAATTGGAAGTCGAAAGTCAAAAGTCTTAATTTGAATGTCGAAAGTCTAAAGGCGAAAATCAAAAATCCAAAATCAAAAGTCGAAAGTAAAAAATCCAATATCAAAAGTTCAAAATTGAATAATCCAAAATCGAGAGTCAAAAGTTCAAAGTTTAATGACGAATTTGAGAGTGAAAAGTTGATATTTAAAAATTCAGAGTCGGAAGTTAAAGTCGAAAGTCTAAAATTGAAAGTCGAAAATCCAAAATCGAAATATTAATATTTAACACGTACATTTAACATATTGAACTGACTTTGAACTAACTATTGACTTGAAATTTGAAAGTTGAAAGTCGAAAGTCTTAAATTTAACGTCGACAGTCTAAAAGCAAAGCTCCAAAATTGAAAGTCGAAAATCAAAAATACAAAGTCAAAAGTTAAAAGACAAAAGTTCAAAATTGAAGTTAAATAAGAAAGAAAAAAATGGTATCATCATACAAAGAATAACATATCTCAAAAATAAAATTGATAATTGAATTAGACGAAATATATACACAACCTATTTATGGCATAAAAGATGTCAACATCTCATTTTTAAAGTCTCTCTGAATCAATTGTCTCAACGAAGTAAACATTTCTATAAATATCAAAAAAGATTAATCAATCCATTGAGTAAAATTCTTATATATAAAAGAAAAATACTCTATAAACATACAAAATCTGTTGTAAACCCGAAGAACAAAATACAATCAAAAACAAATGCTGGAAAAATCTAGAATCATAGAAAGTTATAGCACTTCTAGAACTATAATATTCTGGAAATTTAATGTGTGCAAAAAATGAATGTAAAACCCTAAAACCCTTGAAAATAATACTAAGAAATCTGGAGATAAAGTGCTGAAAAATCACCGAAAGCAGTACCAGTAAGTAACATGTAAAATTCTAAAATTATAAAAGAGAATAATTAGAAAAATTATAATACTCTGCAAGAAAATTCAATAAATATGGAAGAGAAGTTGTTAATGAAATGTTTTTTCAATCCGAAACAATTACAGAACTGAAAAGAATCAATTAATAATAATCAATATTAGATATCAGCAAAAACATCAGGACGTATTATTATCATAAAAATTGATTGTTTTTAACAACTATACGAAAAATAACAAAAACGACCAAAAGAAAAAAAACAGAAACAAAAATTATGATGAAAAGCAAAGGAAATGAAAGAAAAAACTTTAAAAAACAAGATAAGAGGCCATTAGATATAGAAATGTTGAAGATTTATTTACAAAAGCATCTGCATCTCAATAGTATTAGAGATCGTATTGTAAAGTAGAAGATTTATGTATATAATTTTCACATGAAGCAAATTAAAGTGCAATAAATATTGTTATTATTAAAATTAAAGTATTATTTAATATATTTAATTTATTTTGTCCTACACTAATTTGTTTAAATTTTAATTTGGCAAAAATCACAAAATTAGAAATAAATTTTTAAATATAAAACTGTTTGAAAATATATTATAAGTTGTTAGGATTTTTTTCTACCATTTGTATCATTTTATCGCAGCAAAAATGTTTAAATAAGTACCGCGTAAATTAATTTTTATTTTTTAAAGGAAGCCCAAGTTAGGATATGTCGGGTCGAGTGAGGCGTCCTTGAGAGGGTCTCGAGATGAATCGAAAGAACGTCTCCCTAGAGATACACCTTCAGGACACCTCTCTAGTGAACTTTGGTATGAGGGCAACGATCACTATAGGTGAGCACATGTTTGATCTAGAGGCAGAAGATCTGGACAATATTTATGAACTGGGCCCCTTTCCTACTATTGTAATATAGTAGAGAGTACATTCCCAGTGTAATGTGTTTCTCAAGAGCAGAAGAGGTTCCTCATAGATCTGGATATAAGCATGAGGAGCAGCGATGGCCCATATACGGTACAATTCTAGGGCGCCATTTTCAGGGAAAATTTCTCTTGCTATTGATATAATTTTGTATAGTTCTGTGGTTCTACTTGAATCAGATAGAGGAATTTTGAATGCTCTATGTATCATGGAGTGAAATGCAGCTAACTTATGAAATAGAGGATGATTTAAATTATAAAGAATTGTAGAGTTGGCGTTAGTAGGTTTTCTAAATATTTCAAATTAAATTTTATTATTCTGAATTAATGTAAGGTCCAAAAAATTGATTTTATTGTCGTTTTCTCACTCTACTGTGAATTTTATTTTAGGGTGAACACTATGGATTAAGTTTAAAAATTGATCTAACTGGCGTTATGTAGCACTAAAGCATGCGATAACATTATCTACGTATCTAAACCAAAATGAAATGTGAGTTTTTGTGAAATTTGAATTGAAATTTTTTCCTCAATATTTGACATAAAAATTTCTGCAACAATGGACTGAGAGAAGATCCCATCGCTAATCCGTTAGTTTGTTAGAAATATTTATTGTCAAATTGCAAGTAATTTTAGTGTTGGATTTATCTAAAAGAGTATGTGCTATTTGAAGGCATTCACCTATGGGAATATTAGAGAACATACTACTAACGTCAAAAGAAACTTATTTTGAGTTCTTGGGTGTAGTAATGGATTTTAGTTTCTG
Organism: Ontholestes murinus; assembly: GCA_963969525.1. Classification (NCBI taxonomy): domain Eukaryota; kingdom Metazoa; phylum Arthropoda; class Insecta; order Coleoptera; family Staphylinidae; genus Ontholestes; species Ontholestes murinus. The sequence continues at coordinate 68,159,637 of OZ018390.1, read as the reverse complement.
GAATAATTCAAGGGAATTTTTCACAGAATATTGAGAAGTGAAATTTGTAAATTTTTTAAAAAGATGATTAATTTTAATTACTAAAACTCTTGTGAGAGTGTTGATATATGAAACTACTGGCCGAATTGGATTATTGTGTTTATGAGTTTTTATAAGTCCATAGAGACGAGGTGCTAGAGGATTTTTGTTGACAATTTGGAATTTTTCTAATTTGGAAAAGATTATATTAATGTTGGACAATAAACTTTTAATTTGATTTTGAAAGATTGCCATTAGGTCTATTTTTAAAATTTTTAAATTTTATGAAGGCTTACATTTTATCTAAATATTTTTGTTTTTCTAATATTACTATTGAGTTGGATTTGTCGGCTTTAGTGACGATAAGGCAATTTGGGCTTGAGGGATAAGGGGTTCGGAATTGGTTTTCAAGGCTAACTCTGATTCTGCTATAATTGTGGGCTTCTCTTGTTTATATTGAATGTGCGGGCTATAATTTGGGTTTTGAGATAAAAATAAAGTGAATTATATTCACATTAGAGAGAGAAAACGACAATAAAATCAATTTTTTGGACCTTACATTAATGCATCAGAATAATACAATTAAATTTGAAACATTCAGAAAACCTACTAACGACAACTCTACAATTTCTTATAATTCAAATCATCCTCTATCTCATAAGTTAGCTGCATTTCACTCCATGATACATAGAGCATTCGTAATTCCTCTATCTGATTCAAGTAGAACCACAGAACTAGATAAAATTATATCAATAGCAACGGAGAATGGTTTCCCAGTTAATCTTATTCAAAATTTAATTCACAAAAAACTATACAAATCAACCAGGGCTCATATTTATCCAAATATTTTAGACCGAACGAACACAAAATTTATAACATTCACTTATTTTGGGGACGTAACAAATAAAATATCAAATATTTTCAAAAAACAAAATCATCAAATTGCATTTAGACCAGCGAGCAAACTTTCAAATATACTTTTTAACGCGAAAGACAAAATTCAATCCATTTAAAAATCGGGAGTATACCAAAGTTCATGTTCCGAATGTAACAGCACATATGTAGGACAGTCAGGTGGGAGTTTTGAAAAGAGATACAGTGAACATTATACAGCATTCAGACTTAGACATACAACAAGTTCTTTTTTCATTTCCACATATGGATAATTTAAAACTTTTACATTTTTGCAATAAAGGCCAAAGGCTTAATCTTTTGGAGTCATTAGAGATATACCGCCAAAGCAAGAATATTAATTCTAATCTGCTTAATGAGCAGACGGATTTAATTTCTTCGCCATTATTTAAGCTCTTATAATGTTCTGAAAACACCTCACATTAATCCGCTCTGCTACACAATACCGCACTTAATCATATTTAGTTAGACCATTGTAATAACTCTTCTCAGTCCTAATTAGGTTCATTAAAAATTCATACCTCACCTATAAATTATTAACACCCTGTATTCTTCTTCATTCAACACTTGAAAATGACCTGCAGAGGTCAAAACTCTATAGTTGTGTCAAAATTGATAATATATTGTAAACTTTGTTTGTGTATATTATACAATAAATAGTGGTATAAAAACTTAAAAATTATTTTTACTTACCTTTTTTAATATGACATTAGATTAGATGTTTGCAGTTTGGGTATATCACTTATAGAACCACCGGCGGGGAAGTTTCCGTATCAAAGCTGGATATCGCCATTCGAGCAGCTCAAACAGGTGGTCAATGACGACCTTCCTCGCCTGACGCCCAACCAGTTTACGAATTCGAAGACTTCGCCACAAAATGCCTACAGAACGATAAACTACGACCAACTGCTGAACCATCCATTCTGACTCCTACACAAAGAAAAAGTGATTGATGTCTCCTCCTAAGTTTTTGAGATCCTGGAGAAAAATGAGAATACCTTAGATTTGTGCAACATTTTTATCACTTGAAATCTGTCATCTATCATACGTCATCTGTCATCTGATGTATCATCTTCTATATGTCATATACTCTCTATCGTTTCTCATCTGTAACCAGTCATATACTTTCAGCCATATCTTAAATATCTTTTGACGACTTCCTTCTATAATCTATCATTTGCAATCTAGCATCGTTCCTTCTTAAAATTCAAAATTATCCAATTTCTTACATATGTTGTTTTAAATATGTCATATCATCTGATATCTGAAATTAAGTACTCAAATTTGTCTAAAGATTAATTTAGAAAAAATCACAACATTATAAATAAAATTCCAAATATACAACTACTTGAAAATATAAGTTATAAGAATTTTTTTATCATCTGTTAATTATCTCCTGATTTCCTGATCAACTATACGTCATCTGTCATCTGATATCTATGTATTACTTGATATATGTTATCTACATTCTGTCGTCTAACATATGTATTCTGTCATATGTTTTTAGTCATCTCTTATATGTAATCTGTTTGAAATCTGACATCTCTCACATCTCTCATATCTCATATGTCGTCTGTGGTCTGTCGTGTGTCATCAGTCGTCTTTTGTCTATCGTCATCTTTCATCTGTCATCTGTTATCTGTTATCTATCATCTGTCTTATCATCTGCCATCTATCAGCTACCATCTGTTAACTGTCATCTATCAACTGCTATCTGTCATCCGTTATCTGTCATCTGTCAGCTCTCAACTCTCAACTGCCATCTGTCATCTGTCATCTGTTGTCAACTGTAATCACAACACTAAATAACGTGTTATTAATATATAAAATAAACTAATCAAAAAGGCATTAAGTTAAAACTGAAGAAGGAAATCCATACATTCAAAACAAGAAGATGGTCAAACAGAAGGACAGAAAAGTTCATAAGAAGACAATATAGACATTCCCTCACAGGTAAAAGCATACAACAATTTAATAACCTGCAGGAATATATTCGGACACTAAAATATATACTTTCAAATTAAAAGTAAAACGTTTATTAATAAATAATAAAATAACATAAAGAAGCTAAACAAAGGAAAACCAATACGCCCAAATTCCCGAGGTGAGGACAGGGAAAAAATCACCATACCACAACAGACCCATACAGTGGACTACTTATTATATAACTATTTGTATGTATTGTATTGTAAAGTTCTTGTAATGAAGAACTATTATTATCTGACATCTATCATCTGTCAGCTGTCAACTGTCAACTGGCATCTGTGATCTGTTAACTGTCAATTGTTAACTGCAATCCGTTATCTGTTGTCAACTCTTATCTGTCTTTTATCTTCTAGCATCTGTCAGCTTGTATCGTCTGTAATGTAGCATATGTTATCTGTTTTCTGTTAATTAACCATCTGCAATAAATAATTACACTAAAAGTTTAAACGAATCTTATAATTGGTTAATTACTTTGTTTTAAAGTAGACATAACATTTTTAAACAAGCATCTCAGATCATTTTCACAACTAGTTTGATTAGTAATAATAATTTTACCAACAGTATAACTAACTTCAGATTACTTTTTTGTTTTATTTAATTTATTTACCATTATAATTGGAATACAAAATATTATACAGAAAGATAAAAAAATTACCATCTTGTTGCATTTTCTCGAGTATTAAGTCCAATATTTGTAACAAAAAAAACTGTGAAAGAAATGATAAGAAAGATCCATTTCGAGAAAAATAGCTCTCAACTTTTCTAGAGAAAAAACGACTTATGAGTTCCGAAAGAACTTAAAGCGATCAAACTTAGCCAATGCAACACTGAGATTCGAAAAGTGGCAAGAGAAAACACAAAAATGTGTCTTAAACAATATGAGTTGCGAACAAAAAAGGAAAAATAAAGTAACAAAGTTATAAAAAATAAACGATCTAATTAATGTCAAAAGACTCTTCAATAGTCGAAAAACTGCGGCAAAAAAAAGAAAAGTAAGAAAACGCGAAGGATAAAATCATCATATAAAATAAAATAGAACATAAAGTCGAAAGACTTTTTAAATGAATCTCCCACTACTGTGAAATCTAAAATCCTTCGACTGAAGTAAAGTCATATAAACAAAGAATTCTTAACATGCTTAGGAATATTTAAAATAGAAAAACAAAGTAGTTACAGCGCAAAATAGATGTAGCAATCACAGTATAAAATAAAGAGAAGGAATGTAAATTACCAGAAGACACTCTCAAAACTCAAATCAAAAAATGATCAAAAAAACAAATATTTACTAATATTTTCATTTAAACCATCGTAGGCTACTAGCCAGAATATATCTGCATATATGAAAAGGTGAAAGTTCGTAACTGTAAACAGAGAAGAGAAAGATAACATACAAGAGAGTCAAATTAGGTCAACTGAAGAAAATAAAACCAATGCAAGAAAAAAAATAAGCTCATTATAGCCAAAAATTGGTCGTTAACAGAATAAAGGATAAAATGCTAATGGCGAGTTCTGGTAACCATGAAATGCATTCAATCTGGCAAATCATGGAAGAAAATTTGAAAGATGTAAATTATTATATATTTACCCAAATCGAAAACAGTAAATATAATGATGATATTAATTTTAAAATTTAAAATAAAAAGGCTTCTTATTTTATACTTTGTTGACAAATGCAGAAAAATCTAATCGGTGTTAGAATTTAAAAGAAAAGTAATAATAAACACATAAAGAATCAAAGTATGAGTATGATGATAAACATAGTAAGAGAGATAAACAGAGAATATCCTAGCTTAACCAAAAAATATAACAGTTTTCATAACAAAAACAATAGTCTTTCAAAGAATTTTGTTTGCTTCATCTGAAGAAGCCTAACGATTATATATATAAAATAAACATTCATCAATTAACATCCAATTCAATCAATATATTAACCAAATATTATTTTTGATAGCAACTGGAAACGAATGAGTATATATTTGGCAAAAATATCATATGACAATTTTTCAGCTTACAAGAAAATATAATTAGGAGCGAAAAATAGAAGTTAGCAAACTAGATTCAAAATCTACACAGACTAATGGTTTAGGAATATTAAGTTTTCCTGAAGCTAGAAAAAATATCATAGGACGTAAATTGGTTAATATAAATCAAAAAATAGTTTTCCAAGACAATATATCTGATAATTTGGAATTTGATAGGGGCCAGAAAAAATTGATAAAGCTTTTCAAGAAAGGAAGTGGACAAATTAACCATTTTTATTAGTAATTTTGATATAATAGTGCAAAATAAGATAGAAAAGTGAGCTTGAGGAAAAAATGCTATATTTTAAGAGAAATTTAGATTTACTAAAGATAGAAATGAAAAGATAAGAAAAATAAAATAGGCTGCTTAATGAACAAAAATTATTACTAATCGAATTAAGTTAATTGATGATCTGACATTAATCTTTAATATTACTGTAAATAATACAAATGGCACTTGGTTATCAAAACGTTCTGAGTAAACTTATTGCACTTGCATAGTACTATATGACAATATTAAAGCAACCCTCATAATTTTATATTTATAAATCTTTGTCTTACTAAACAAATAAAGTGTATTCATTCAAGTTGCATATATAAAAGTTATTAAGCAATGAAACTTCAGTTATAACACTGCAGCTGTTGCTCCACGGCCCCCAACTAACTTAGCGTAATCTAAAACCAACACATCGAAATTTCACTGTGCAGATTCCACAGGCTATTTATTCAAACAAGGCCACGATCTCCCTCCAGACGTATATTAACATTAAGTGGGGGCGACTTTATTATTCCGGCCTTGCCTCCCTCCACTCGAGGTTTCGAAGCGCACTTGAAGAGCGGACCGGGGAGCCTAGAGAGAGGAGGAAAACAAGGACCTAGATTTTCCACGTCTTTGTATTAAACTACAAGGATGCACCTTCACTGCACGACCGTGTCGAAATTTCGTCATTTTATGTATTTTAAATACAACGGCGTCATGTATTGATCACTTTAAACAAACTGTTTCCCATTTTCGTCGGTGCACTTTCAATAAGCGAATACACCGAATCGCTTTTAACATCGGGTCCGATGAAATTGGATTTATTGAACGTCAGATCAAAATCGAGGATCAGTTTGTAAAGTGTAAACAAGAGCGGTATAATGTCGGTTAGGTAAAGTGCTGCAAGTCAAACAGAATAAATATTGTATATAATGTAATATAATTAAAATAAAATAAATTTAAATAATTATTTTAGTTATTTTGGCATTATTATTTTAGTTAATTACATATCATAAATAATTAAAAAGATAATTTCTTTTTTTTTGTATATTTCGTAAAGCTGTAGGGACATAAGTATTAATAAGCAAGTGAAATGTAAACGACTGGCATTATTGTCGCATATTTCAAGCGAATAATGCGCTTCCGAGGGACTGCTGCATATTCATTGCGGTATTCTTATCTTCTTGTCCCGGCGCCTCCACCGGAATTGAAATTCCCTCCTGGAAAAAGCGGCGACGCGCGTCCTCCGTAAGCGGCTTTCATTAAGACCTATTTATAGTTTAACACGCGGAAAACACGGCCCTAATACTCTTCCATATGAGCCGGTTTGTGTGTGTGTTTGCGCGTTTAAAATTGGTTCCTATTGACGTCTTCATTTATAACGATCTCTTCTGGATGCGCCTACGGAATAAATCAAGTGGTAAATGTGCCCGTATTTGGCTTCGAATCCGAATCGGAGGCGGCCATATGCTACGTGCACACGTGAAATTTAAGGCCGCTTGAAAAGTTGGGGGTTTTTGCGGGGGAGATTTATCGTCGGGCCGGATTGAATTTTAAGATACATCCAACGGCAAGTGCATATTTATCACCGGATTCGTGATTTAAACGTCAGTTTTTATGGGAGAATAAATCTTATAGTCTTTGAAAAATACACTGAAGTCAAATCTCACTGATAAACTAATTATACGAATATAATACCCAATATTAATAAAGTTTAATACACTTGAAATAAAACATTAATATAATTTTTATTTGAGCTAGATATACATTTCGGTCAGAAAGTGGCCATTATTAAAAGCAAACTATTTTATTAGATTAAATTAAACATAATTTATTAAAATCGATTTTTTTTTTCGTTGAATATTCTTCGCGTGTTCCGTTAAGTTCTTTAGGCCGTTAATGTCGGCGATAATCATTTTACGAGGTCCATCCAACTCGGCTCCCCTTCGTTTAATTCAATTAAAACGAAATTACATACGACCGGGGGAAATCCGGCCAAGTTTCACTGTTGATTCTATTAAATTTTATCAGACGACTCGAACGCCCCGATAAAATCGTAATTACTCTTTTCGTGCGGACGTAAATGAATTGGCGCTGAAAGTTTACACTGTTTACACTAATTGCCCGCTTGAAATATACGATAATGAATCTTAACTGGGCACATTTACAGCCCAATTTAATGAAACGTGTGCATTAATTACACAATAAAACGTATTGTTGGATTTTCATTTCTAATATCATGATTATTATTGTAGTTTTATAAAGGTTGGATATTACAATTTCAATACTGCAGTGATAAAATTACAACTATATCTCTTCCCTGCGCCACAACTACAATCAAAAGTTCGGCAACAACTTTTCATAACTACGATTGCACAGACTTTGTTCTGCAATTTCCCATTTTAATATTCGTGCGCGGACTTCAAACTTAATAAAAGCCTGCAGTATGACAGTATGCGGTTCAACTTGTATATATATTACGTTTTAATGTATTGCGGCGTAATATCGGCGACATCTCTCATTTTCCATTCGGCACGGCCTAAGGGAAATTGGCCGCGCACTGCGTCAACCCGAACACTCAATTTCCCCGCGCCGGTGTCTGAAGGTGAATTTATTGTTACCTCAGGAACCGATTGGGTGAAATATTCCATTCCGCCATGTGTATTATTTAAATTGCTGATGGCGTTTGTGGTTGCCAGAATACAAAGGGAGCGGTTGTTAGGAAATGTATTCAAATTCGGGTTGGAACGTCTTCATAGTTCTATTAGATGTAACGTGAAGTTACTTATCTACAGGATTAATACTTATGTAAAAGTTATAATATTTAATCTAATCATAAAATATTTTAAAAAAATAAATAGATTAGTAGGTAATAATATTTTGCGACATAAACATTTTTTATAAACCTACAATCAAATAGTACTTAACGTGGTGTTAGAAATTATTATTATATTTATAAACTAATTAAACTTAAAGTTACTTAAATAATTATTACTAATCACCTTTCTCGAAGGATTAAATAGCAAACAATTTACAAGTATTTTTTAAGGTTTTTGTAAATTAAAAACGTCGTCGTGTAGTTGTTTTTTATTCTGAGTGCTCTGATACTAAAATGTAAATAGATTTCAATAACGCAGATAAATTTCTTAAAATAAGTTTTAATAATTAAAAAAAAACATTAGGTAATTTTAAACTATAACACTTGTTAGATTTCATATTGTTGTATTTATTCTCCTGACATATGTTTCGATTAGCGACGATCATATTCAAAATAATTACAAATTTATAATTTTATAACTGAATATTTGAGGCTGTTAGTTGTTAAAAGTTCATATAATTTTATAATTTCGTTTTATCAAGAGCGCTGTGAACAAGGTATCTACAATATGCAAAAAAAAAACTAAATACATTTTAGTTTTCGCATATTATCAACCGCTTATAGTATAACCAACTGTTGTACGTATAAAGTTAAACATTAACAGGGTTAGAAAAGTTACAGACCACTCCTAATTACTATTTGCTCGTCGACTATTAGTGGCTCGGAACTATTTAAACACCAAATTACCTCGCATATTACACGCTGACGTGAATTTACATTCACAATAACACAGAAGTTATACTAAAATTGTGCTAATCGTGAAAACTTATTCTGTAATTGCACTGTAATTGTTAAAATGGAATTGGTGCATACAAAACATAAAAACAGTAAAAGTAGTTGAAAATTGTCCTATATACTTTTATTACTATTAATGATTATTCGTTTGTAATATCTATTTAGAATAACTGCAATTTTATAACTTAAATTAAATATTAAATTAATAGAGTTATTTTATTGAAATTCCATACTATGTGAATTATTAACTGTGTTGTTCCAGTACGTAAAAATGTTGATATGAGTAAATGACACAAATTTGGTACATTTTTCACTTTAATTTTAGATGCTAAAATCTCTAAACTGAAATGTCATATTTACTAAATTTTTCATATGTAGTAAATCTACATAATTTCTTACCTAAAATATACATAAGTATAAAATAAAACTTTTATTATTTATTAGTTATTAGAAAAACATATTATCAGGAGCCATTAAAAAGTGTTTTATATAATGTTAATAATATAAATTAATATTAAATTTAAATAACTTTTTAAGATATAAACAACCTCAGTTTAGAGTTGTATTTTTAATTTTTATTATTACAATAAGAAAATATTAAAACTAATAAAAATAATTAAATAATTAGTTAATTATTTCCTGTATTAAAAATATTTAAAAATGTACCAATAGCAATTTCAGATTTTAAAATTGTATTGCTTTCATTTTACTCCTTCAGGTTTTCACAATTGCACATTTTTACGTTTTCTCGTTGTCACATAATTTATATTTTTTCACATTAAATGTTTTTACACGTTTTTATATATAAGAGTTTTAATGTTTTAGATATAGAAAATATCTTTATTTACTGATATAAATTAACATCAAATATAAACATTTTGTCATAAATGTTTAAAGTTACATTCAACATTATTATATTTTAGTTTAACGTTAAACTATTAACATTTTAACGCTTTCACCTTTTAAAAATGTTAATGTAAGCACGCTTAGTACATTGTAGCTTGATTATTTTTATTGTTTTTTGGTTATTTAGTTTGCAACATTTTATTGATTTCCAGATTTTTTCATTAAAAGTTTTATATTTTTACCTTTTTAAAATCTTTCATATATCAAATAACATTTGTCCACAATTAAAATTGAATTTATAATCTTTTTAAAAATTGGAAAATTTGTTATTTTAAAACTAAAACAGAACTGAAATTTACTTTAAAAGTTTCAATCAAAATTTCGTTGTGGCATTTTACAAACCAAAATTTTTAAAATTAGCTAACGTTCTCCAATAAACTAGAAATTAATCTTTTGATGGTTACGACCGTTACTATGTTATTCAGTGCCTGTAGAATTAGTTTATATTACAACAAAACAAATTATATTTAAAATATTTAAAACAGTTCACACACTTAAAAAACAAAAAACTGACTAAAACTTTACAAAAAACACTTCTATAAATGATATCCCTCAAGAAAGAATTGAAAATTCTCTAAAACTGTTTTTTAAGTATTTGAAGTATTTTTAAAATTAATAAAAAATAATATAATTTTTTGTGGTCGGCGTTTACTTGGTGGTACATTTTTAGGTTTTTGCGTTTTTAAATTGACGTTTTGACAATTTCACATTTACAGTGTTTTATATATCAATACCTCTAAAGTTTTTTTTTTTATTTTTAACGGTTACGGCCTTTTAATCCTATATTTTTGTGATTTTTCAAATTATTTTACAGTTTTCATAATTTTTCATTTTAAGTTTTTTAAGGATATTTCAACAATATTGCATCTTTACTTTATACAATTTCACTTTCCACATTATACTTTCGGTTTAACGTTTTACATTACATTTAATATTATTACATTTCAGGTTCTAACATTTTAATGTTTAATATACAGGGTGACTATTTTGATCGTCTTTTGTCAAAAACTAGATGCAAGAAAAAATATCACTACAGTTCATATTAAAGTCTTTTAAAAATCATTTAATTTGATGTTTTATTTATTCAAATCGGATCAAAAATCAGCGAAATACAGCACCAAAGGTTTTTCGCCAGTCACCCTATATATATATATATATATATATATATATATATATATATATATATACAGGGTGAGTTTTTGACTTTTTTAAAAACGTTGAAAGTGGAATTTTATTCGCCTCGTAAATCTACACTTCTTTCCCGATTTAAACGTTTCTCTATCTCTTATAGTTTTGGAGATCCCCATAGAGAACATCTAAAAAAAACTTACCCTGTATATAAATTAAAATTTAAAAAAAAAGTTTCCTTAAGAAAATGAAATTTTAATTTTACCAAAAACAGTTAGAATAATATTTTAAATAAATAGAGAAGAAACAATTTAAAATTTGGTTATATTATTGAAAATACCTTAAAGTAACAGCTGAAAACGTACAAACAAAATTTATTACAAAAACAAATTAACAATTATAAAAAGCAGTTGATATTTTAGTAAAAACGATGAAAACAGTTAAAATCATTTTTTTATACAAAAACTAAATGAAAAAATGATATTTAACAATTTGTTAAAATAAACAGAAAAAATAAAAATTTAAAAAAATGTTTAATAAAAACAGTTGCAAATTTACCAACAAATACAAAGCAACTTACAAATTATTTTATCAAAAATAGAAAAATCAATTGATATTTCTTATAATTTAAAGCCTGATAATTTGCTAAATAATATCAATTGAAAAATTATTCAAGTTTACAAAAAGTCAAAATTGCTTAAAACTTAAAAAAACAAGTAATATTTTTAGACAACAATTGAAATTTTGTAATTTTGTAAGATTGTTTCGAACATATTGTTTAAAATAGTTGAAAAAATTAAAAATTAAATTTGATCTAAAACTTTTATATATAAACAAATGAAAATTTCATTAAAAAAACAATTGAAACCAATTATTATTGTAGTTTATGCATAAAGTTTTAAGTTTTACAATATATTATTACTTTGCGCAGTGTATGTGTGTCTTTTATTGTACTAAGTTGGGAATTACTTTTAAAATATTGAGAAATTAGAAAATATAGTATTTTTAAAGAAAAAGTAAAAATATACTTAAAACTAATGAAAATTTGATTTACAAAATCAACAAATGAAAATCAAAATGAAAACAAATAAAAATTCAAAAGTAATAAAGTAAAAGCTACTTTTTTAAATTAAAATTTCAGAAAAAAAAACAAAATTTTTAAACATTATTTTAAGAAAACTGTCTAAAATTTTCATGTATAAATTAAAAATTTAACCAGTTTATTTTTTTTTTTTTTATTAAAAAAATGAAATTTTATCAAAAAATTTACAATTCATAACTTTGCAAAAAAAAAATTGACATATTATAAACAAATACAAAATAAAATGTTTCTCAATCAACATATGAAAGAATGGAAAATTTGAAAATGTAGCCTAATAAGTCGTTAAAACTATATTAAAAAACAGTTAAAACTTACATGTATAGACAAATTCTCGTATAGAAAATTTTAGAAGGAAACAACTGAAGAGTTGCTAAAATAAAAAATAAAGTTAAAACTAAGAAAACAGTTTAAAACTTGCAAACAAATTTGAATTTTTTTTATAAAAAAATAACAACAGAAACAAGTGACTTTTCTTATAATTGAAACATTTTAAAAATTAAAACAAACATTTATTTAAGTTTTATAATATGTAGCCAAAAAATTTCTAAAAACAACTATTAAAAAATAACAATTGAAATTTTATGGAAAAAAGAACAAAAGAATTATTTAGAATATTATTAAAATAATTCACGTTTCAACCAAAAAATAAATAAATAGAGTTTGTTTCTATTAAATTTCTTATCTTACAAGACATTGAAGAAAAAACAAAAGAAAATAATCATTATTTTAAATTGAAAAATACTTCAAAAATTTATTTTAAAAATGTTAAAAATTTAGAAGAAAATAGTAATTTTAAACCAAAATTGAAAATTTTCTTTAAAAAGTTAAAAGCTTTTAATGACAAAAGAAAATTTTATTTAAAAAAGTAACAAAAGAAAATCAAAATAGAAACAAATATTATTTGGAAAATAATTAAAATTTTAGAAGAGAAAAATATTTAGAAAAATCGCCTAAAATTGTAAAAAAAAAAAGTAAAAAAACATATCATAAAATAATTTCACAAAAAAAAAAAAAAATTCACTGGTAATTAAGTTAAAAACTTAAAAAAATACTAAAAGCAGTTGTTGATTTCAACTGTTTCTTAAATTATTATTTCAATTGTTATTTTTGATACAATTTAAAAGAAAATAAAAATGTTTGTTTGCCTATACATACATATTATTTTCCGATAAAAACAAGAAGCAATTGAAACAAACTATTGCTTAAATTAACAGTTAATAATAATTTTTGAAAAGGAGTTGAAATTTTACAAATAAATACAAAATAACTTACAAATTTTCTTATAAAAATATTATAAAAACAAACGATTGAAATTTCTCACAATTAAATCATTGAGTATTGAAAATCTAATTATTAGTTAATTTTCTACAACGTAAAGGACTTAATTAAAAAATTAATTTAAAACCAGTTATAATTTTACAAAAAACGTAAAATTATTAACAACAATTATGTAAGGAAATATTATTCGAAAACAATTTAAATTTAAACTGTTTGTACTTAAAAAAAGTCATAGAAAAATCATCTGTATTTAGACAGCTACGTGATAAAAGTTATATTATTATTATTATTAAAAAATAGACAGCAAAAAAAATTTGTTTCTCTTTTCTTGTGCTACAAACAGTTGAAATCTTACAAATATAAAATAGTACAAAATTATTTACAATTTTTTCTATATAAAAAATATGAAGGAAATAATTAAAAATTAGTTAAAAATTATGATAAAAAAACAGTTTAAACTTACAAGCAAATACAGTTTATATATTTTCCTAAAATTTATTTAAAAAATCAATTGATAATTTTGTAAAAAAACAAATGAAATCTTTCAAAACAACCTGGAAATTTTCCTATAAATAAATTTAAAAAATGAAACATTTAATATTTCTTATACATGAAAAAATAGAAAATTTGCTGAGAAAATTATTTAAAAATTTTACAAAAAAAAAAAAGAAATAAACATTAATACAGGTATTATCAAGAGAACAAAAGTACACTTGATGATGCTATAATAAGAGAAACTTGTGGAGTGAATATAGAAAATCAGTATTTACGTATTATTCATTAATTGCGTCTTAAATTATTTTTAATTTAATTTTTTTTTTAAGATACAGTCAAAATAACTTTACCGTCGTTTTATAATGGCGTAAAGTATCTGTCAGATGAAAACTATATATTTAAGCTTTAAAAACTTATAGAACCGATCTCGTTTCTATTTCATCCTCATTAAATTTCTGCGCCGATTCCGAATGCCATCAACGTAAACGGTCGAAAACTGCAGCTGCAGCGACGTTGTCGCATACCGAAAGTAATTTAAACTTGGAATTGTCAAGTATTTCCGTATTCTTACGGCATGCTCTCTCCTTTAATAACGTCAAATACTTATTTTTCATCCTACTTTTGCGATAAAGGTCAACATCTGGAAATTTTCTTTATCATCAGAATTTTATTTTGTTCGTCATAACTGCTACCATAGTAATTATACTGTTAGTTTATAATTATCAACAACAATATTTTTTTAAATAATGGAAATTTTAAAGATATTCTTATTGATAATTACTATTACTACTATTATTTTTACTATTAGATGCATAAAAAGGATTTGAAATAAACCGGGTAAAATTGAACACATAAATCACGTGAACAAAGCAAAGCCGTTGCAATTACAGTGGTGAACCAGAGGTGGTAATAAATTGTTGAAATTAAATTTTTGTCAGAGTGTAAAATGAGAAATTGTTACGTAAATGTATCAGGCAAGGACGAGCGTAAAGTTATTTCATTTCTCTGCACGTAATTTCATTAAATTTTTCAATACTATTTACTTTTTTGTTCTAACATCTTTGTTTTTAGTTAGTGTTAACTGTTTAATTAATGAATTTCTTGATACTACACTTCCAAAACCAGATTGCTTTATTTTGATATTATCTATAAAATTTACAGGACATAGAATATAGTAAGGGTGCTTATAAATTTTAAATGTATAATTTTATGTATCCTGATCATTTTAGACGATAAGTATGTAAATTAGAAAATATATTTGCACAATGGATAATAATAGCAGTTTAAAACTGGGTTTAGTACACACACACAAAAAAAACTTTATTAACTTCAATTCCCCTGTAACTTTCAGGTACACAACTTAATTTGAAAGTTACAAGCTTGGCTTTAATGCAGCTCCGCGTAAATTGCAAAGTGTACAAGATTTACTTTTATGGAGTCCTGTATCTAAACCATGCTAATAGATCTTCATTCGCCCTTTTCCGGACGATAAAGCTCGCACGACCCCTGCACTCGTCGAATTTTATTGGACCTGCTTGGAAAATCTATTACCTTAATTACCGGGGCAAGGAAATCGTCGGACGTGAAATAATAAAATTGGTTTTATTCGTCTCGAATTTCATTATACGAATCTTTAATATTTTATTGATTAATTTAAGGTAATAAAATCTTAAATGTATTATTTATACCTATATATATATATATATATATATATATATATATATATATATATATATATATATTAATAGATGTTAGAGTCGTATATCTATCATGCTAACTTTAACAACTATAAAGCCTTTCTTAAAAAGGGAATAGAAGATTTGAATAAATCTAAATACAGAAGATTTAGGATGTCGACTTGTTTATTATTATATTTATTAATTAATCCAAAAAGGAATCTGAAGACAAATAAATAAATACAATTAGCTTTACACAGATTATAATAATAATTTTGTGTTTTTTTTGCATAAATTATATTTTTATTATTGTAACTTGATACTTAACCATAAGAGTTTAAACTATTGTGATTGTGCATAATCAATATTAAACTATGACTTATCTGTTTATACGTAAAATTTTATAGCTAAAATGATGTCCTTATAAACACAAAAATTAATAAATGGTGGAGGCGCCGGGACCAACTGCAACTAATAACTTAATGTTATTAAATTTATTATTAAAGTTCATAAATTATTACTTTAAAAGCACAAGCGGTTACAATTCACCCTCCTTCGTCATGTAGTACATCCCCGTTCATTTATTGGTTCGTGATGGCCTGGTTGAGGGTTGTAAGCAATTTGCTGTAAAAGTGTATGTATTTGTGTTTGTGTGTTTGTGTGGGGATGGCGGCGTGCAATTAGCCGGAATGTCATGGACCTGGCCGCGAACAAAAACGCCGAACACAAGAGTAATTATGAGCAGTTTGTAAATATCCACAATTATCGTCGTGTTGTCGCTCTCTCGAAGTTCGCAGCGTTGTTATTCCGCCGAACGTGCACAAAGCTTCATTAAGTGGATTGTCGTCGTAAATCAGTTATGGATAGCGTATTGTGCGCCTAATCTCTTCGCAGAATATAAATGATGACGGGCATTCTTGCAGGGGTTATTGTGGAGTTGTTGGAATTTAAAATACGGGGATGATGTGCTTTGGCGAACGACAAACGATATGATAAAATAGGCTGTAATTTTTAATTACACCAGTCTATTTAATTAGGTACTAATTATTAGAATTAGAAATATTACATTAAAAAATTATATTATTTTCGCCACTTCTGTAAAATCTAAAGTCTAAAAAGTGTTACGAAACTCGTAACCATTTTTCTTGTGTTAAGTTCTCTTGAGTCTCTATAAACAACTTAAACATCTTTAGTACGAGCATAGAATGATGTAGAAATTATCTTCTTGCTGAACTGTTTGTTTTAACATTTAAAATAACGCAATAAAGGCAAATTTAGTAGCTTATCAAAAAACCTGTATCATGCATACTATAGGAATTAATAAACAGTATTGATCTTAAGTGGATTTTCAAATTTTAATAAAAATTATAAATTATAATTTTTCTTCATGTCAGGATTCAAAATAATCTATTTGCTCATTGTACTAACACTTTATTAATGTTTATGGATAGATTGGGTGATTGAGGTGTTGAAAATCCATATTAATTTGTAAATTAAAGTTGTAAATAACTCAGATTTTCAAAAATGTGTGCGAAACAATTGTAGTGAATCAGGAACTTTATCAAATGATAAATAAAACTTACTTTGTTAATATCACACACGGAATTTATTTCGTAACTATAGTTTCAACCTTACAAGGCCATTATCAAACGTACAGTGATAAAGTTCCTGATTCAATATGTATCACAAAGTTATGGCTTCAAGCATCCAACATACAATTGTAGTGAAAATTATCACACATTTTTGAAACTCTGAGTTGTTTATAACTTTAACATACAACTCTATTAATGGTACTAGCTATTATTTGTTGATACATGTTAAGATTTCTTTTCTGCAAATCGCTTCCTATATTTATGTTTGGTTGTCCCTTCTAATTCTTTTTTGTTTGTCTTTGCTAATTGTCTCCCTATATTCTATATTCTTTGTTTGTTCACTATATCTTTCCTTTCTAATTATATCTGTTTTTCTGCCTATTTTATGTTTCATGTCTGCTCAGTTTTCTGTCTTTTTTATTTATTTGTTTTCTTTTTATTCTGCTTAATATACGTCTATTTTTTCTTTATTCTCTTTATGCTATCTGTTTGTATTTTTTTTCTGTTTTCTGTCTACCCTATGTCTCTTTTTTATATTCTATGTCTGTTGTCTGTCAGTTTTCTTTGTTTCATATCTCTTCAGTTTTATCTTGCTTTATATCCCTTTTTATTTACTATCTTCTTTTAATGGTTTTGTATTTTCTATCCCTACCAAGTGTTGCTCTATATACCAAGTTCTCTATTTTTTGTAAAAAAAAATTGTAAGTAATCTTTCTATTTATGTCTGCTTTCTCAAGTTTATTCACCAGCATTAATGGAAGATGTAAGTGACATAAGTGAACCATTCTTAACCGAAGTCACGTCTGAAATTAGAGAAAGTAAAATTGAAAGGAAAAAACATGTGAAGACATTTCAGATGCATATGAATGTAAAACAAAGTCCCTTGAATTCGAGAAGAAACCATGCATAGATAGATAGATACTACAAATATCGAAGGTATTGAAGATATCAGTGAACCCAACGATAATGAAGCCTCCTTAGAAGATATTGCTATAGGGATAAAATCACAGAAGCAATCACTGAAGAAAATCTTCTTGAAAAGATATTGAACATACAGAATCATCAAGTTTGAAAGTTGTAAAGGAACCACTCAAATGCAATTATTAGCTTAGAACACAAAATTAAAGATGACGATGATTCAAAATAAAGTATATTGGATGAGAAATCAGAACACAATTAAAGTGACACAGAAATGTTGACTATTGAAAAATCTACATAATCTTCTACAGAGATTAAGGAATCTATTTCGAAAATATCAATATTAATAACAAAAAATGAACTATCAAAGAAAAATGAAAAATATCCCAGGAATGTGAAGAAGAAAAACCTGCAACCAAAGAAGTAGCAGAAATTATAAAACCTAAACAATTGGAAATGTCTCTGATGGTAAAAGCAACAATCAGTGCTGAAGAAAAATTGACTGCCGAACCAGAGATTTCTAGTGATCAAATTGAAGTTAAAAAAACAGAAACTGAAATAGAAGTTAATGAACCAATTGAGAAAATGCAAGGAGGGTCAGTTGAAAGTAAGCAAATTGATACAAAATCACTTCCAAAAAATGAAACAAAAGATATCTCACTTAAAACTTCTTCAAAGGATGTAGTTGAAATTAATAGAATTGAAAACCAATAACCAGAGAGTAAAGAATAATGCTCTGAAGATATTCAAAGTAAGACAATTGTAGATGATGATGAGACGAAGGTTAAAATTACCATAATTGAAGATTTGCCCATAGAAAAAGTAACAACAAAGCTCGAGACAACAATTTCTGTAGAGTGCAAGAAAAAGTCGAAAGAAAGAAAAATTTCAATCTTGGTACCCTAAGAAAACAAATAAATAGTGTCAAATTCTGCAAGATCAATATCAGAACTGACTATGTATATTATCGCCTAAGGAAATTTAAAAAATCAAAAGGCAAAGATGGCAAAGAAACAAATTTTTCAGAAAGCAAGGATGATAAAGATGAAACTAAAGACATATCTTAGATGTCTGATATAACACAATCTAAAAGGAATGTGGTGGAAGATGAAGTTGGTAAAAAAGAAGAAATCATCTTTTGAGAAAACTGTTTTACTACCTATTTTCTATTTCTTGTCAGTTTCTTCTCGTCTTCTATCTCTTTGTTTTCTATTTTTTGTTTCTGTTAATTTTTATTTGCTTTATGTCTTTTTACTAGGTTATAACAATTAACTACTGTGTCTTCTTCTCATTTATTTTAATATATTTTCTCCTTGATTTCAATTTGTTCTATGGCTATTTTTTGTTTATTTTTATTTATAGTTTTTCGCTTTTCCCTCTTTTTTCTTTATTATACCTTTTTTTATTTTCTATCATTTTACTTTGGGTCTATTTATTATCACACCACTTTCTTTCTTTTTTTTGTATCTTAAGTGCTTCCTCTCTTTGCATTTTTTATTGGTTTCTGTTTATTTGCTGATTTTGTTTATTCTGTGTCTGTATTATGTTTTCTGTCTATAATGCATCTGTCTTTATTTGTCTCCCTTATTTAGTTTTTATCTTTTTCTATCTGTTATCTGTGTATTTTCTGTTTGGTATATAGAAAACACACATACCAACAGAAAATATACAGATAGAATACAGAAAAAAAGAGTCAAAAACATTTTGCTTCTTGCTTTCAATTGTCATTATTTTTATTGTTTATTTTTTTTCTAATTTCTTATTTTTAAGTATTAAAAACACTTTAGAGTCTGTATCAGAAACACTTTTTTCTCATTTACTTCAGAAGAGCATTTCATAAAACTATCCTCTTTTAAATAAGTAATTACTTCATAATTCAGGTTGATAATTCAAAATAAAACAAATAACTCTATTGGTATTAATTATTTGATATTTGTTACTATTTATTTGTGACAAATATGACAAACAAGTTTCATTGAAACCAAATTCGGAAAATAATGGTAAAATCTTTACCATACAGACCTTATATGTCTGCTTTGTTATCGATACTGGCAAGAGAACTTGAACTCTAGCCTTTCCATGAACAAACAAAATGTTTGTGAGGACACATTGTTATTTACGATTTTATTATATAGGCACAGTAGATCAATAAATCCTGCTACTGCTATAGTTTTAGAAAATTCAGCGTCTGTAATCTCGAAACTATAGTAACAAGTGTCATTAAAGAAGTGATACCAAATGAATTATTTAATATGTTCATTAATTTCCTGAAGGAGCTTCGAAGCTTTATAAAAAATATTTTAATATCTACAAGAGCTTTAAAGGTCCTTTGGTAAACAGCTCGTCAATATTTATCTAAACGATGAATTCACCTGATAACGCCTTAATTTCCAATTACTTATATAGGTAGGTAAAGCGAAACATATTATTATTGCATTACAAATATATTCTCTTGAAATTACAAACATTTCCTCAAAATTTCTAAAATGTTGAAAAGTTTTCTTTGGGAATTCTAGAATTTTAAAGCAATGTTTCCAGGTCATAAATTAGCAAGTTTTGAAACTTTTTAAAAATTTCATTACATTTATTTTTTCTGAATATTTGTCTATATTCTTATTTTATCAAACATTTTGACAAGCTTCTTTAAATTTTTAATTTTTCAGCGTGTATTTTCCAAAACCTTTGCTTTAAAGATAATTTTATTTAAAAAGTATTTTCTATCTTATTTTTTCTACAAATTTTTTAGAAACTCAGGCTTTTTTGCAAATTTCTATAATTTTCGAGCATCTTTTTATGAGACAATTTCAAAAGTATTTTTTAATTCTCTAAATAAATCTCTTTTTCTGAAAGTTAACTTAAAAGATTATTGTATTTTATAGCATTTCCAAACTATTTTTAAATTTTCTAGAAACTCACCAGCTGCTATACATATTAAAAAGACATTGATAAAAAATTATAAAATTTCCAAAAAATTAAATTTTATATTTTTTTATGAATGTCTTTTTAATATGTATAGCAGCTTCTATATTAATAGAACTTAATCAAGATTTTCAGAAGTTTTTCATTCATTCATCCAAAAATTTTCCATCATTTTGTATAGTTTTACTTCTAGGCTATCTACATTTTCTTTCAGCTTTCTAGAATTCAATATCTGCCCCAGATTTTTGTAATTTGCCAAAATTCCATCAAATTTGAAAAATTGATATATACGGAAGCATTATATATAAAAAAATACTTATTATCCGAAAATCTACACCGTATCCCAGATTACTTATAATTTGAAATCCTGGATGGCCAACATTCTGAACCTAAGGCATATTTTGGCGTCACAAAAACACTAAACAGAATACCAAAATAGTTATTTAAGGTACAAGTGTAAAAAGTTATGCTTTATTGCACGAACTGGCGTTTAAAAACACGAGCGAGGAACGAGCGAGTTTTTTTAAAGCCAGGAGTGCAATAAAGAAACTTTTTACACGTGTGCCTTACAAAATTTTATCTTCGATCGTAAAGGATTTCAAAGAATATATTCTTATGAGTAATATTTTAATGTCATTTCAATAATTCAATTAATGAAAACATATTTTACCCGCAGTGGACTAATGAAAGCGTTACTTAGCAACCAGTAAACAAGTTGCACAAATGTCGGCCGCCATTATTATTTATGGAAAAAATGTTCGCTTTATTGTAATCGCTTCGACTTGCATTAAATGAAATCTTCAAAGTCCTTAAATCTGCCATTTGGTTTGTATTATATATTTTATTTATAGTTTATTAGTCATTTGTATCAATTAATAAAATAATAAGTTTTTCGTCGAAAATTTGTGCTAATATATTCATCTGTCAAATTTGACATTTCTGTGCAGTAAAAACAGTTTGACATTAGCGTGCAATAAAAACGTAAAAAAGCACTAGTGCTTTAAAAAGCCACTTTTACAATGAAAGATGATGCAAAAAGCGTCTACTTTTTGTACGATCGTAGATTTGATTGGATTTGAACTTCTAGAACCCTTCAGAAAGAACATATAAGAAGAATCTATGATTAACATAGCAATAGAAGTATCCCCCCTACCCCGGTATCCCGTAATTATAGCTCACCGCAACTATTAGATATTTTCCAAAGATTAACAGCTTGCAGAAAAAAACACGACATTCTTATAAATGCTCACATCCCGCTTAGTGATCATCAATTTTATATACAAACCCGTACCTATACCCACGCCGTAACAAGAAAATATTTTTGGTTGCATAAGCCACATTACATGGGTGACGATCAAAAGCAGGCACGTTTAGAGGCTTCATAAGATTTGTCGAAAGGGCGGATGCTACCCTAAACTACATAAAGTGTATTGCCACCGAAGATGAGTTTTGCTGTCTCTGGTACGACCCTGAAACGAAACCGTAAAGCATGGAATGGCGTTCTCATGCATCACCTCGGCGGAAAAGATCAAAGCAGAAAAATCACGCATCAAAACAATGCTCATCGCCTTTTTTTGATAGGCAACCCATGATCCAAAAGGAATTTCTATCTGAGAGAACGACGATTCATGCTGCAAGGTAGATTTAAATTTTGAAAAGCAAAATAGGAAGGTATCTTAATCCTACAGACTTCTTCCTATTCCTACGACACAAATTCGCTTTCAAAGAAAAGATTCCTGACATCCAACGAAAAATGACGAAGCTTTTGATCTCCATCCCAAAATAAACCTTCTTGAAAAATGTCCAGAACATGTATAACAGATCTCAGCAATGCATAGTAATGGAAGGTGACTATTTCGAAGGACAATAAGGTAACTTTCGTTAATATTTCATCTACGTTAATGTTACAGGATTATTCACTGAACTTTATTGTTGTTGTTAACTTTATTGTTTATTGTTAGGTTATATCTTATTGTAGTCACACTTGAGTTACTTGTAAAAATATAGTGCGATGTCAACAAAGAAGGTGCTCTATTAAAATAACTAAATCTTCTGTTTTTCTTTCTCTCCAACCTGATATGTGGATCGTTGTTCCTAAGAAAAAATATACATTAACTCATGACAAGAAGGTTATTCACTTGATTATTAGATCTCCTTCTAAACTGAACTTGGCGATAACTGCATATTATACTCGAGTCAGACCATTGTAAAATCATTAGAAGAACCAACTTTATTTTCAACTCTTAATATCCACTTTAATTTGATAAACGTCAACGTAACAATAAAAATAGATCCTAACCTTTTCAAACAGTTGTCACCAAGGCACTAAAAAGACATCAGTGAGAAGTTGACAGAGTTCAAGAATCAAGAATCTGGGGAATGAGAGACGACTTCTAAAAGGAGCAAATAGAAGTGTACCAAAACGACAGCCAGGGGAAAAGTGCAGCTTATATTAACGGGTGCAGATGGCCCGGTCTGAATCCAATATTACTCGGAAAAAGCTGCCTTGAACCGGAGCATGTGAAACAATCCGGATCTCAATAATTTAGAGGAAAATCCTTCGAAGTAGTTCCACGTCCATACTCTAACCAATAGAATCAGGTTAGCAAATTATTGGCGGGGAAGTAACATAAATGCAAATGTCAACGATGCATTACCAACTCAAATTGCTTCCTAGTAGAAGACTGACCGACACCCCAAATACCGAAAAATATGGTTGGATCCAACAAGTGATGGCGTAGTGTGAACTCTAAATAACTCTATGAGTTAAGTTAGGCTAAGAGAGTTTTGTAATCGTTAAGACAGTAAAGCGAATGATTAGAGGCATTGGGGTCGAAACGACCTCAACCTATTCTCAAAATTTAAATGGCTTGCTCAAACGATAAAGCCGCGAGATCGGATCAGAGTGCCAAGTGGGCCACTTTTGGTAAGCAGAACTGGCTCTGTGGGATGAACCAAACGTCAACTTAAAGCGCCTAAATTAACGCTTATGGGATACCATGAAAGGTGTTGGTAACTTAAGACTTGACTTCTACTGAAAGGGGAGTACTACTTCAAGGACTTCCTCAATTATTATTAATCTGTAGTTTTAATGCTGAATTGCAAAAATTTTCTTAAAATTTGTAAAATAATATAATTTTTAAACAATTTCTTTATGAATTCTACAGATTTTTTTTTCAAAATAGATTTTTCAAGATGTTTGAAAATTTCCTGGATTGAATTAGAATTTCAGCAATTTTTAGTCTTTTATAATACTTATTTCTTCAAAACAATTTACAAATATTTAGGTGAGTTGAAGGTCATTAGAAATTGAAAGTCTTGAATTGACGAGGCGGATACATGATTAAACTCTATAACACAACATCACAGTTGGAAGGGTTTCTGCCTGATGAAGCCACTGTGTGGCGAAACATGTTGCAGTGTTCAACAATACATGTGAAACCCTCCCAACTGTGTTGATTTATTTCAAATTGAAGGTCATTTGAATGTCAAAATCATTTGAATGCCAAGGTCATTTGAAAGTCAAGGTCACTTAAAAGTCAGGGCCATTTAAAAGTCAAGGTCATTTGAATGTCAATGTCATTCGAGTTCAAGGCCATATGAAGGTCAAGGCCAAGAACCTTCTCTGACCTTAAACTATCCTTTCTAGAACCTCCTCATGATCCTCATGATCTAAAATCGGCTAGTTCCTCCTACTCAAATGTTTCACTTTCCAGCATCACTTTGCCTAAAACTCTACTCAACTAATTTCTAGAAACTCAAGCTCTTAGACTTTTTAGCAGGTTTTTTTTGCAAATTTCTATAATTTTCCAATTTCTCCTCAATATTTTTAAAGGAATTAAAAATTGCAACCTTTTTTTGCACTTTCTATAATTTTCCAATTTCTCTTCAATATTTTTAAAGGGAATAAAAATTGAACCTTTATCTATTTTAATCTTATCAAAACTATAATTAAATATAATATTATTGGTTTTTATAATGAAAAACATATATTTTCATCTTAATATTCAAACTTAAATTAAGTTATCTGCGGATTTTTTTTAAATATTAAATTGGAATTTTTAACTAATACCGCACACAAAAAATAATAATATTCATTTCTTTAATCAAAATCAGAACCTATTTATTTTTAGTAAAACTTCAGTGCCGCTTGATATAAAATTCACGCTTCGTTTACTAGGGAAAAGTGAACAGTTACCGGAATGTTTACCCAATGGGAAAATGCAGGAGAATTGAAATCGAGTCGAATAATCCGGGGGCCCTGTTTGTGAAACGGAATTGCGTAAATATAAATGAAAAACACCCACACGCACGCGAACG
This sequence comes from Ontholestes murinus, assembly GCA_963969525.1. Lineage (NCBI taxonomy): Eukaryota > Metazoa > Arthropoda > Insecta > Coleoptera > Staphylinidae > Ontholestes > Ontholestes murinus. The sequence continues at coordinate 68,134,494 of OZ018390.1, read as the reverse complement.
TGCATCGATTTATTACCATTTGTATAGATAAAACTGAAATATTTATTTGTTTTACATATAACAATCAATACGGGATTAGCGTTTAATGTAAACAAATTTCGTATATTCAGAATACACAAATAACTTGAATAAACAAAATCGGTTGGAAAATCAAAAAGTTGATTTAAAATAAAATTAAAACAGTATTTATTCAACACTAATTTAATTACGTATTAGATTACTACATATGCCAATGTATTTATTATTAGATTGTATTAGTGATATAGTGAATTGTAATGTTTTATTAAAAAATCTTGGCTATTATTAGGTAAAAAAATATAATGTTTTATATATAACACAATTATTTTATTCTCATTAATAATAAGTAATTGATTAATTCAAAAATCTGCATGTACTCTAGTTTTAGTGGAGTGCATTGTGTTGTTTTATTTAACAAAGGACGTGACTTGTTTAATATTTTAAAGTTTTAGCACAATGGACTTTAAATGAATGCATCCCTTAAGTAGAGCCTTGCTGAGTTGTAAGTTCTAACTTATTGCATTTGTACTACTTTTGATGATTATGGTTATTTTTTTAATTTAAATATAAATAAATAATAAATAAAAAATACGTTTATTTTTTAAGATTAAAATCATTTTTCTTGAATTGTGCCGGGTTTTCTTATATTTATGTGTTTAAGCAAATCATCTTAATACATTATTTTTTATCTTTAACTTTATTTTAGTATGTAAAATATAAACGTATTGACTTGTTCGCGCCGACTTGACTGACGGATACGTTACAAAGACGTGATATACATTCGTGATAGAATGGCCAGAATAGGGCCCTGATTTCCATATCAATTTTAATGCCAGAGTGTAAATCCAACGAGGGCTAAGAGGTTCTCCGTGAACATAAATCCGATTGATTGACGTAGGTCCGGAGCAACACTCGCACGCTTTACATTACATTTTCATGATATCACGTATTTTATGTATGAATATTTCCGTCTACCTTTCATCTCTGCACTGCCAAAAATGTTACATTCATATTACGCATAAGGAAAAAAGTTAATACTTAATAAATTTACTGGGTTTTATAATTAAAGCTTATATAAGTATTTACTTAAAAAATGAATAATTAATTGTATAATCGTAAAGGTAATAAAGGTAAAAGTAATCGAGAAGAATATTACAATACAATTCCTCTTTACTCTTCAAACAAACGTTGGTATTCATAAGGCAGATCTAAATTGTAAATACCTTCAGAATAATTAACGGGGAAAAACTCAGGGGTTCTTAATGAAGGAACAGATGAATTTAATCAGGATAATGCTAGAGTTTCCTCTTTCTTCGTGGGTTTGTATGTGTGTGGGCCGTATAATACATGAAGGTTTGAATCGGAGGATATTTCGGATCGTCCTGAATTATCACCAGTCATTTATCCTACCCTATCTGAAACAATCCGTGCATGATGTTAAGGGAGGCTGAGAGGCGATTGCTGTATTCATGTAACGTTTTAATAATATGGAATGTGATCGAGTTGTCCCATTTATCGCGACGGGTGGTTTATTATAGAGATTACTCAATTTATGCCTGGTAGAATATGATACTCCTTACCCTTCACTCAAGTAGGTGAGATGAATTGTTCAGAAGCAAAGTCTTCCTTTCATCGACACTCTCTTCATATGCATTCGTAAATAATTAATTTCTAGAAAAACAATTTAAAAAATTGGATCTTCAATAATACAATGATTTTATGCTATTATTTTATTACATTCCATTTAAAAGTTCAATAAATATTTTAACACATGTATAAAATCGCTTCAGTTTTGTTCGGAATTATTAGTGTTAATTCACTCAATGCATTATTAATTTTGCGTTCGCAATAAACAATTCAATATAAATAATTTTCTGAAATAATTTACGAAACCACTCGTGCTTAAATAAACAACTATTCGTGCGGCAAATAATTAAATTCACCTCATAAATTATTAGCAATGCATCGCTCTGAAGTGACTATGAATTGTTTATGCATTAAAATGTACATCCGCAGTGTTACTAAATTAACTCTTGACGTTCAAATTCCACTTTAAAAATGTTTATAATATATTATTAATGTATGTACAAGTAATAATAACATCAATACATATACTTATAAATTATGTTTATATGTTTAAGTATGAATATTTTAATAATAACATTTACAGTATGTATTTATTTGTTTTTTTTTTTGTTAAAATCCATACTTCAATAATAAGATTGACTTTTATTATTAATTTCTTATGAAATAAAAAATAATATAGAATACGGACGAGAGGCTGTTACTTTCATAAATAATTTCGTAAAACCTTTATGTAAACTCGATCAGTTTATGTTTTTGTTGAAATGTATACATATACATAAGGTCCATAATGCCACGTATATATTTTACTCGTATTACCTCGAATAATACACCTCTGGCTTTTATCAACCAGAGTTTATTAAGCTCGTACAAGAAAAACAACGTCATATTTAATTCAAAGGCGTAAACTCCATATTCAATTTAATCATCGGTCGACCAGGGGAAGAGAAAGGGTTGGGTAAACTGAAATTATTACCGGAGGAGTCCTTAATGAATCCCCGGTCTAATAAAAACGAGCCGTAACTATGGCTTTTAATACGTTGCACCGGATTATTATGATGAGAGCCCCCCCCTAATAAAATCTAGTCACCAAGTTTAATTCAACCAGCTAGGTATTAGGGATTCCTTAGTCTACCTTATCATCGACAGTGCCGCTTTTAAAACGGAGCTTTTCGCATTTAATGGGCTCTCGCCCTTCAACAATCCATTAGCTTTTATGATTCGAGGGCCGTTTCCTAACTCGATTATTTTCGTAAATGCACATAGATACACACAAACACGATCGTGATGGAATATTAATTCATTTAAAAAAATACTTTAACCATCATATTTATTCACTACTATATATATATATATATATATATATATATATATAACTTGTGTCAACTTGTCGAGTCATCGTTTTAAAACTTTGGAGGGGATTTAAACCCGAAGCTCGATTATCTAACTCTATGCCGGGGAGATTTAAGGGATAGATCGTGTCTGGACCGCATAATATTCTTTCGCCGGGGCGGGGGATAGGGTGGCGGCGGTGCGCATTCGGCGAGGGTCGTGATAAAATACTTTCGTCCCTAGTAGCGCCACGTTTACATCTATAATGAACTTCTTGTGCTGACCAAAAACCTCCGGAATGAATGGCACGAATAAAACACTTTATGCGGCATTCGGGCAACACTTTAAACAAATTTGTTTCATCCCACTGGGAATTTATATGGGGGATTCGTAGAAAATTAAACGTAGTTAAGATAGTTTATAGCACACCTCTATAAAGTGTTTGTAATGGTTAACATTACTTGCGTAAAATTTGTGTTTACCCGGCGCATCCACCATAATGCTGCAGATCGAATTACTGCTTAGCATAATCGTATTTTGGTTTTCCTGCTAATATCTTTTGTCATTTTGTTTCGTAATCTTTCCATTGTTTGGCTTCTTTTCATTTATCTCTTCTCTATTTCTGTGTCCTCTTCGCTTTTATCTGTTAATGTTACCCCCAGATATTCAATAGTTTCCACCCTTTCAAAAACGTACTTTTTGTCGTTACTTCCTGTCAGGTGTAAATGTGAGCAGCTTTTTGTTTCCGCTACTCCCAAAACCATGTATTTTGTTTTGTCTTCATTTATTGTGAGTCCATACGTCTTCGCTCTTCTTTCTAATTCTTGTTTTTTCCAACTCCATTCTCGATCGTGTTAATAGAACAATGTCATCTGCATATGTTAAAATCTGGTGTTTATTTTGATAGATTAACCCTTTTGATTGCAAGGCTGCTTCTCTCATTATGCTTTCGAGGACTATGTTAAATAAAGCAGTTGAGGATCTCCTTGTCTTAAACATCTGTTTACTGGGAATGGCTTGGATACTGCTCCTTCAATCATAACTTTGTTCTTAGTGCTTTCTAGGGTCATATGTATTAATTTTACTTTTATTAGTTTTTCCATGGCCACATACATCCTATTTCTCTCCATGGAGTCGTACACTTGTTTGTAGTCTATAAACAGCACATATAGCTCTAAGTAGTTTTGTTCATAGCTATTGCTTTGGATTTTTTTTAGAGGAAACACTTGATCTATAGTTGATCTCTTTTTTTTGAACCCCCCTTTGTATTCCCCTATTATTTTTTTCGTAAAATGTGCAAGTTTTTCTCTTATAATTACAGACATAATTTTGTATGCTACATCCAAGAACGCAATACCTCTATAGTTTTTACATTCCGATGTATCCTCTTTCTTGTATATTAGACATATGATAGCACCATTCCAATTACTTGGCATTCTTTCCTCCCTCCATATTTGTCTTATTAATTTTATTAATTTGTTTTCTAAACATTTACCTTCGTATCTAAATATTTCTACTTGCATCCCATATTCTCCTGCACTCTTATTATTTTTTAATTGTTGAATTATGTTCTTGATACAATTTTCTATCGGTTCTTCTATTTTATCTCCCTTTTCCTCTATTTGATCAATCAGTATTATTTTGCGGATTTATTCAATTCATTATCATTAAGAAGTTCCTGAAAGTATTCTCCCCATATATCTAATTTCTTGTTAACATCACCAACTAACTCTCCCTCCTTAGTTTTACAGTATACTGTCTGTTTTGTTTTTCCTTGGTTGCACTTTTTCACTTCCTGATAGAAATTTCCTATATTCTTGTTTATTAGATGTTCTTCAATAGACTTTAATTTGAGTAAAAGACAGTTTGGCACTTTTTTCACTTGTTTTATTAAATGCTAGATGTACATTTCGGTTACAATTTAACCATTATCAATAGCAAACTGTTTGCTATTGATAATGGTAACCGAAATGTACATCTAGCATTTAATAAAACAAGTGAAAAAAGTGCCAAACTGTGTTTCACTAATATCAACATTTTCACGTACTCAAAAAAACAAATTAATTAAAATTAAGACTTTAATTTGTTCTCCCAGAACTCTCCTTTCATCTTTCTGCGCGGGTTTTTGGACTTATTTCTACAGCGTTCGTAGCATCGTCTATTCACTTCACTATTTCCATCCTAGCTTGGTTCTTGCGGTCTAAAACTATTTCACATTCTGTGTCAAACCATTCCTTGTGCTTATTATAAGTGTCCCTCTTTAGCCATTTTTCAGCTACCTTGATTAGTGAGGATTCAATATTATGCCACTCACATTCTATATTTCTTGCATCAATTACCTTCTCCAGGCATAAATAGAAGTGCTCTTCCAAAGCGACTTTTACTTCTTCGTTCTTTAGTAGATCAACATTGTATCATTTTATCCTTTTAGTTTTCGTCCTTGGTTCCCTTGGTAGCTCTTGAGTCATTTTCACAATAACTGGGTTGTGATCAGAGTTGATATCGGCTCCTCTGTAACTCCTTACATCCTCAACAGGTCTTTAGTGCTTACTTTCCAATAATACGTGATCGATTTGATTTTTTACTTTTCCATCGGGGAAGTTCATGTTGTTTTATGGATGTCTTTGTGAGCAAAATAAGTACTCATAATCTTAAAATTATTTACTTCTGCCATTTCAATTACCAATTCCCATTTTTATGACTCTTTATGTGTTTATCTCCCCCCTTGTACTCTTAACATGTAATGTTAGTTTTTTTTATTACGCATTAGTCCATTTTCTTGAAATAAAACAACACAGTTGGGAGGTTTTCACATTTATTGTTGAACACTGCAACTGTATTGTTTTATTTCAATTTGTTATGGAGTTTCATCATGTATCCGCCTCGTCAATTCAATATCCATTTTCTTTGCGATTCCAAATGTACTCTGTGCCATTTATTTTTAGATTGTTATAACCAATACTCGTATCGTTTCCATTACTTCTTTCCTCCTTCGCGATGTTTCTTATTTCTCTTTTTATTCTTCTTTCTTCGGTTGTCATGTCATTATCGATATAAATATGTGTTTTTTTTTTTAGTTTTCTGCCCTTTGCTTTCATAATTTCGTCTTTTTTCACTCTTGATATAATCATCTCTGTGTTTTTCCCTTTATTCCCTAATAAATGTTTGTACTACGTCCTTTGTATCTAGGTTATCTATCTCTTCCTTCTCTATGGTGTTCTCTAATTTATCGTTCCTTTCCTTCAATTCCTATTTTTCCTGTTCCCAGATTTCCTCTTTTGCATGCATTTCTTTTTAATTCTTTGATTTCATTTATCAGTTCTTCCGTGTTTCTTTTCATTTCCTGCATGATTTCCTTCATCATTGATTTTATTTCCTCTATATCTTGGTCTTCTCTTGATTTGTTTCTTTCCTGGCGTCTAATGCTAGACTCTTCAGGAATTCTTCTCGGTTCTGTTAATCTTAACGCTTCAATTTTCCTTTGTTCCGACCATCTCAATACGTTTTTACTATTCCTAAAGATCTCTTGTTGGTTTTCTATTTCTGTATCATCTCTTTTCCTTGTGTTGCTCATTTGGTGCCTATGATCTAATTTTACAGTATTGTATTTTCAATTGTTTATCAGTCATGATCGTATTTATACCTGTGTCGAGTTTTTCTTTGACATATGCAATTTAATTTGTGTATTTTCTTTATTATATGCAACCCAACCTACATGTATTCGTTCTTGGGGTTGTATATATGTATTATATTTTAATTTGAAATTATTTTTGTCTGATTGTTGTATGCAACCTTATTTATTTATTATATTGAGGTCCGACAATATATCCCCAGCGTTACGTTGCTCCAGGTGCCAAAGGCTATGACACACATCATCCAGAAGTGTGAGCCCGGTTATATGTACCTTGTAGTGAACCAAAGTATGAAGATACCGACTGCACAGAGAAATTTACATGTGTGAAAAGTCGATGCAAGAGCTAATAAGAAAATAAAAACTCACATATTTCGAGGAAAAGAGATAAATCTCATTTAGAACATACTTTGTACGTACAGGCTACCGTAAAACCAATAAAAATGGATGATATATCGGAGATCGTACCTGTAATTAAAAAAATGCAGGTGAATCAATCAAAAAAACTGTGGAAAATATACTAGGTTATATGAAAGGAAACGTATCCAAAGCTACTCTTGATGCAGTATTATGACTGGATCTCACATATTTAGAGTTCCAACCAACTTCTCTCAAAAAGAGAAGTCAAAAACCATTGCTGATGCTGATAGTTACAATCCTGCAACAAACAATAATGTTCCCATCGAAAAGAGGAGAATGCCAGCCATTAAACAGCAAAATTCAATATCTAAGTAAGAAAATGGCAACTAGCAAGCGGACCAACAAGCAAAACGACCAGTGGGGTGGCCAAAATGCAAACCCAAGAAACAGAAAGACCAATAGTCTAAGAAGTCTAGCTCATACACCAGTCAAAATAAGGCTGTACCTTGTCAATGTCATTTTAATAATCAAAGTTAAGTAATAAATACAGGGTGTCCCGTTAATGCGGGGAAATGGCTGGACCATAGATTCCTGGGGTCAAAATATGACGATTTAACGCAACTTATCTATATCCAAAAATTTACGGTTAAGCCGGAATTTGGCATTAAAATTTAAAAAAATTTAATTTCTTTTCTTTATAACAATTGATCGCTTTATTTGATTTGAATGAAATTTATTATTAATAAGTACCATAATATTATACATCATTTCAGTTATTGTGGCCATTAGTGATTGACAGGAAGTATAAAAAACAGTAGTACCACCACTTAAAAACTAAAATATTTTTTTATTGGTGCATCCAATAAAATCCAAAAAAATCTACTTGAAAGAACATTAGATTTAAAAACTTTTTTGACTCCTACTAGTTTTTGATATCTTGTACGGTTTTTGCACAAAAAATAAAATATGAATATAGTATACTCATTATGCACTCATTAATAAGTAAATAAACTTACTCAATTGAATAAAAATTAAATAATATCAATTAATAAAATAAATCAAAACAACATCTAACATTTTTCAAACAATTTTCTTTGCAAAATCCTAATACAAACAAGATATCTGTTTGTTCCAAATATAAATATAACTATAATAAAGTTAAAAATTAATTGTTAAAAGACACTAAATAATTATTATTATACATAATTTACATTTTTTAAAGAAATACGGCCACGAAAAACATTTATTTTCGATTCGATGAAAAACTAGATTTTGTTTTTACTTCATAAAAAATATATATTTTATTTTTTTGTGGGAAAACCGTAAAAGATATCAAATATTATTAAGAGATGAAAAAGTTTTTAAATTAAATGGTCTTTCAAGTAGTATTTTTTTAGTGTTTATTAGATCGACCAATAAAAAAATATTTTAGTTTTTAAGTGGTGGTACTACTGTTTCTTATACTTCTTGTTAACCAATAATAGTCATAATAACTGAAATGATGTATTATATTATGGTAGTTATTAAAAATACATTTTATTCAAATCAAATAAAGCATTCAACTGATATAAACAAAAGAAATAAAAAATTTTGAAAGTTTGAAGCCAAATTCCGGCTTAACCGTAAATTTTTGGATATAGATAAGTTGCCTTAAATCGTCATATTTTGACCTCAGGAATCTATGGTCCAGCCATTTCCCCGCATTAACGGGACACCCTGTATATTCTTTATTGATGAAGTAACTATTGAATTTATTTACTTCTTTTTATGTATACATTTATTATCACAATATCTATACTCGTAAATATAATTTTAATTAATTCAAAGAGCTGGAACAAATAATACAATGGAACTGTTGAACGCCCATCATCCAAGCACGAGTGAAGGCTATATTATCACTGGTGCCCGTCACCCATTTCTTCGCTCTCGAAGCCTATCTTTCCTCGGAACAATTATTGCATTTCCAACTTTGAAGTCTTCATGAGGTGTATTGGATTCTTCTTCTAACATAAGGCGTTGCTTAAACACGATATCACATATTTGAGCCCCAGGAGAAACTACACTGTTTTACGCTGGGCATTCAACGCGTTAAAGATCCTCCTAACATAAGACATTCCCTACTGTAAACCACTTCCGCCCTCAAGAGAAGGTTATAACATTCTCAGAAAGGATGTTATACCGCAGCGAAAAGTTAGAGTAGAAGTGGCTTTATTCTTAAGAGAAGGAGTAAATTTTCAAGAACTGCCACCTTGAACGGATCTCCAAGCCGTAGCCTGCTCAATCACATCGTCACTGGCTTTAACAGTATGCAATTTATACCTACCAGATGAAAACTGGAAACTCAATCAAATTTCTAGATTTGATACTGCAGTTACCAAGGCTATATCTATCAAGGCACAATCCGTTCTGGAGCTCGTCGATTAGACGCTAGAGGTAAACATATTGAAAAACTCGTAGATATTATAGAAGGAATTTTTCTAAATACAGGACAACAAGCGGGAGGAATTCTTCTAAATAATAGACAACCAACGTATTTTAACGCTTCAGATGCTTCACAATCAGCAATTGATTTGGCCATATATTCACCCCTTCTTGCTATGCGTTTCCAGTGGCAAGTCCTTGATGATCTCTATGGAAGGGATCACTTTCCGATCATGATGCCCACTAATACCCCGAGGGTCTTAGAACGCAGACTTAGGTGCTGACACTTGGATCTAGCAGAGTTGGTTAAGTTCCAACACGATACAACGTTACTTGAAAACTATGAAGATGTTGATTTTTCTCTATTAAATGTGAAACTCAGCACTAGAATAGTCTTTACATAACAGGTGCTTGGAATAAACTTGCACAGAGGTTTACTACAGGTCTGGTTCGACTAAAAAAACCCTGATGATGAAATGGTAAAGGTCAGTCGAGTTATCGAAGAGAAGAAAAATGTACTACGCAAAAAATCCATTATATTTAAACAGAAGTAGGTAATCGCTCATAGAATCATTATTAAGTCAAAAAATATCTCATAGAACAACTACGTAAATTAAATGTCATTTAATACCTTAATATCAATGGTTGTGGTATATAATAAGTAAAGAGCGGATAAAAAATCTTAAAAATTGTGAAAAAAAACACTTAAAAATGCACTAAATTTAGAGAAAAAAAGCATTAAAAAAGTATAAAAACAGGAAAAATGCACAAAAACAGGAAAAAAGCACTAAAGAAATCTATATTTTCTTAATATGTAACACGTTCATCAAAATGTTTTACATAGAAATTCTGCTTAAAACTAAAATAAACATACTTTCTTTACACAAAATATAATATTATGTAAAAGTATTTAAAAATTAATTTGTAATTTTGTATACATTTCAAAATAACTAAAATCTATTCTTAAAAACAGTAGATCGTTAAATGTTGTTCTAGGTGTTTAATTGTAAAATTATTACTTCTGTCGCTCAATAAATTTTTGAAAGTGGAAAAGCTTCTCTTCATTTTAAATTATAGCTGGATCCATTCTAAATTGGTCGCCATTCAAAATCAAGTTTATTTTATTTAATATTAAAAATCCTTTATATTTACCAAATAGTTCTTCCGATAATATTTTTACTTTCCCTTTTTTTTAATTATTCTCGATATTTTTCTAAATTTGAAATGAATTACATAACTTTTCGAGCAAAGGTTAAAGAGAATGAGAAAATGAACAAGTTTTATTAAGACATGTTTTTCGTAAAGTTCTTAATTTGTGAGAAAAAAAAAATAACTGTTTTAGATTTTTCTTTAAATTTCAGTTATTTCTCCTCTATACTTTTATTTTTTATTGCAATTTCCTTTCCAAAGAATTTTTATCGAGAAGTCTAGAAGTTTAGCAAAGATTTTATTCAAGAGTTTCAACATTTTTCAGAAAATCATTATATATATACTTATTTATACAAATTACTTCGTGGTTTCTATACAAGATTTTTTACAACTTTTTCTATTAGAAAATTTTCTTCTAAACTTCTATAATTTTCTCAGATGATCCATATTTTTAGTTTTTTTTTACATTGAAGTTTCTAGAATTTTTCACAAGATTTCATTTTAGATTTATAAAACTTTTTGAGGATTCTAGAAGTATACAGTAATTTCGTTTTCTTATCTAATAAATAAATAGATATTTCCAGAATTTTTAGCAAAGATTTTATTCGAAAGTTCTAGATTATTCAGAAAGTTCTCCCAAGATTTTGTTTAACTTTAAAATTTATTAGGATATTTTCTTCTAGAAGTTTCAGTCCATATTTTCAGTTTTTGTTATCTTCCTTTCCAAAGAATTTCAATCGAGGATTCTATAACTTTTCACAAGTGTTCCTTGTAGATTTCTAAAGCAATTTTGGAAGATTCTAGATGTTAACAGTAATTTTTTCTTCATATCTCCAGAATTTTTAGCAAAGGTCTTATTCGGGAGTTCTAAATTTTTGAGTTCGTTTCAATATTTATGGAATTTTCTTTGAGGCTATTTCCAGTAATTTCTCTTCCAGGTTTTTATATTGCCTTATAAATTGCAAATATTTCCTTTAGTGCTCAAAAATTAGAAAAAATCTTTTCCAGAACTTTTTTTTTCGAGAGTTCAGAGATTTTTTCTGTTCCTAGAAATCTAGACTCTTTTCAGTTATTTCTCATCCAGATATATAGATTGTTTTTTAAGCTGTCTTTTAAATTGCGAATTTTTTTTTTCTAGAAATGTAGTTTTTTTGTAGAATTCGAAAAATTTATGGTAAATTGCGAATATTTAAATGAAGGCTTTTTCAGAAAATATGTTTTTAAAAATCTAGACTTTTTTTCAAGAGTTCAGGAAATTTGTATAGTATTTGTAATTTGTTTCTCCACATTTCAAGTTTTTTTTCAACTTGTCTTCTAAATTACAAAGAATTATTTTTCAGGCTCTTGAATTTTTAGAAGTATCCTCTGGAAGTCTAGATTATTTTCTCGAGGGTTTAGGAAATTTCTAGAAATTTATTCTCCAGAGTTTAAGATTCTTTTTGAAGTCGTCTTTAAATTGCAAAGATTTTCTTTGAGGCATTAGGATTTTCTAGATTTTTTTTAAGTTTAGAGTTTAGAAAATGGCCAATAACTGCTTCCCCAAATTAATTTTTTTTCAACTTTTCTTATAAATCGCGAAGATTTTCTTTCAGACTCTAAATGTTTTTTAATTCGTCTTCTTTTCGAAAATTCAGGTAAATTTTAGTAATTGCTTCTCTAGAATTCAACATTTTGTTTCAACTAGAGGCTAGAAAATTATTTAGATAGTTCTAATTTGCGGAATTTTTCTTGGAGGGTCTAGAATTTTTTAGAAAATTTTCCCCTAGGAATCTTTTCTTATTTTCGTTTAAGGAATTTTCAGTAATTTCTCTTCCCGATTTCAAGTTATTTTTTAAACTGGTCTTCTAAATTTCTAGGAGGCTCTAGAATTTTTAGAAAATTTTCATTTAGAAATCTAGATTTTTTCCAAGGGTTTAGGAAATTTTCAGAAATTTCTCTTTCACATTTCAAGGTTATCTTCTTATCTTCTAAATTGGAAAGATTTTCTTGAAGGCTCTAGAACTTTTTAGAAAATTTGTTTGTGGAAATCTTTTCTTGAGTTTTTAGGAAATGTTCAGCAATTTCTCTTTTTTTGAGGCCCTAGATTTTTTTTTTTTTTTTTTTTCTAAAATCTAGACTTACTTTTTCAAGAATTCAGGAAATTTCCACTAATTCCTTCTCTAGGTTTCAAGATTTTTTAATTCAACCCGCTTTCAAAATTGTGAAGATTTTATTGGGAGCTCTAAAATTAAAAAAAAAGATTCGTTTAGAAATCTAGACTTCTTTTAAAAATTAAAAAATTCTAATAATTCCTTCTATGGTTACCGTTATTACGTCTTTATCAAAAATTTTACTTTGTCAATTTTTTTTATTCAAATTTTGTAATTAAAGTTATTGAAAACCGCAAGGCGATCAGTAATTAAAGTTAATATGTATGTGTAGGGTGGGTGGGTGGCCTCTAACCCACCCTCAAATCAGTAAAACATAAGCGAGGGTTTTAATTAAAAGTTGTAAAACATAAATAGACATAACATTATTGCAAAATTTAATAGATTTATTCAAACAAATTTTGAAAAATAAGACATGAGAAGAGAATGAAAAACTGAATATGTTTTATTGAAATATTTGTTTTTGTAAAGTCCTCAATTTAAAAATGTTTTTGCTTATTGCCAATAAACTATAGGAGCTAATTGTAAAGAATTCAAAGTTGTGCAAATTATTAAGAATAACCTCATGGTTGTCGAGAAAAATATAGGGAAAGTATTATGATGGCTACATCACCATTTTTATTTCTTGACCAATGCGTCTAGGTACTTTCTAAATTGAATCTGCTGTTATAAAGATTTTATTGTGTAGCTCACAAAATTTAAACGCAATTTTATGTAACTAAATTGTTTTGAAACTCTTGTTTCTTAAGAACTGATTGACAGTCATTAACTGATTTGCTTGTCGTTATATTAGCAGATTAATTTATAATCAGTGTAAAATTTTTATTAAATATTTATTAATATTTTAATAAAATGCTCTAAATAAGGAGCATAATCTAAAAGAGCATGAAAATAAGCACAAAAAGTCAGAATAAGCAAAAAAAGCAAAAATATCTTAACGCCAAGTAATCACATTTTTCAAGATTCGTATACATATGTAGAAATTTTTTCGATGCTATAAATATTATGGATAAGCATAATGGCTAGAAATGCGCTCTGTAATAATAAGTATTTTCTATAGAGATAACACAATTTCTCAGCCATCCAAGGTGGCATATGCACAGCATTTCTCCAGCGCAAGTAGTCTTCCAACTATTCCTGAACTGGGTGCAGGACCTCCCCACTAGAGAATCTTGGAGTACCTCGATGTAAGGAAAGTAAGGAGCAGCTATAGAAGCAAGTTTACGTCCTATTAGTAGTGCAGCACGCTCGCGCGCATATTGATATTAGAACAGTATTTTTCAGCAAGACGGGGTAACTTGTTATATCTCAAGGGAGTCTGTGGCATTTTTGAGACAACATTTTTCAGGGCGACTCATTTGGCTACGTGGGGACATTGAGTGGCCCCAACGATCATCTGATCTTACTGAATCTCATCTGAACTTTCTGTCGCGGCACCTAAAGGTATTGAGAAACCACAGAGCCTTGATTAGCTGTCCAATTATATTACCCGAGAAATTCTAGCGTGTTCGGACAACATGTTAGAAGGATGCATGAACAACTTCTCAACTCGACTTTAGAAGTGTGTAGAAAAGAACGAACATTATAAATGATATTATTTTTGTACATTAAAGATTTTTTGAGCATATTCTTTGTTATAAATACGAAATGACAAAACCACACCTACCTTTATTGATTTAATGGAAAATTCTCTGAATTATAATTTTTTTAAACGTCCTACTTCCTTGCCGGATCCTGTATAACATTTTGACGCTATTTAACTCGATATTGGAGAAAGGGAAGTATCCAGCCGTATGGAAAGATGCTATCATTCCTCTTCTTAAATTAAGGAAAAATCTGAATCTGACTTCTAGTTATCGCCCAGTTTCATTAACATGCTGTTTTAGTGAAGTACTTGGTCAATAAACGAGTGGTATAGATCCTTAAGTCACAAGATTTGTTCGTACCTTACCAGTTCTTATGATACCTTATCTTGTCCGTCTTGAGAAAGCTATATTAGTCACTGTGTTCTTCCATCTAGAAAAAGCTTATGGCATGGCATGGCGTCAAAGCATTCTCAGGAAGTTATTTAGGTGAGGACTGAGAGGCCATCTGCCTTTATTATTACATTATTAATGCGGCAAAGAAGAAAACATGGGAGGAAAACTAGAACAAGATAGCAAGGGAAATCAGAAACTTTTCTACAAAGCAATGAACACATTAAGGGAAAATGAAACACAAGAACCAAAGGATGGGATATAATTAATGAAGAGGAAGGAATCATGAAGAGATAGAAAGAATATTTCCAGGAGATATTACAAGGAGAGGAAGCCTTAAAAGGAAATTGTGAAAATCAGAATGAAGAAAATGAAGATGACAACAAAGATCTAACAAATGTAGAAGAGGTAATGGAGATAATGGGAAAACTGAAAAGCTTCAGGAAAAGACCAATTAACAGGGGAAATGATAAAAAACATAGGGAAAATGGGAACAGAGTTACTTGTGAAAATCTACAACAAAATATGGGAAGTACAGCAGATACCCAAAGGCTGGCAGATAGCGCTAATTGTACCTATACACAAAAAAGGAGACCGAAAGAATTGTGACAACTACAGAGGTGTATCGTTTCTATGCACTAACATGAAAAGAATAGAACAGATATTAGACAAACGAATAAGAGCAGTAACGGAGAAGACACAAAAATAATGAAAATGTATGAGGCTCTGATTCTGTCCAGGCTTGTTTATATAATTTGGAGTTGGCGCAGTCATAGTGGCTGCCAATCACCCACATCCATAGACCTTAGATCGGTGTTCATCCATGTATTGCGATATGTCTAGTAGTAGTACATTCCTCATTGTTTAGAATTAACATTTATGTATCATATGCATCTCTCTACCAAATATTTTATCTTCACATGTAGGAATTGAAGGCAGCTCATGCGGATCATGTTGACGATAGCCTATGCCACCTGTACGGTGTAACAGCGTTGGTCAACAAAGATCGGAAAAGGTATTGGGCGAGCCTCAAGAGTAAGTCTAAAGCTGTAAATCTGATTGTGACAGCATGGAAGATGACATGATATATATGAAAATAGAAACTTAAAGATGAATTGTTATAATTTTAATCTGGCCTTCGATATTTATAGTTTTTTGGGTGTACATGAGCTAGTCTAATCAATTGCTTTCAAGTTGTAGCGACGATAATAACTATATCAGTGAATAAGTACTGTTAAGAATTGCAATGTAGCGTATGATATGGTCATCTACAAGAAATATGGATGCACTAACCCATTTATTCAATGGCATGAATATACAAAAACAAGGACATTAAAGACTTTTAAGAGTATTTCAAGACAAATCACTATGTCACAACAGACTATCATAAAGATTTCTAAATTGCGAGAGTCCTTTAAAAGTCAGGGAAAAATCAAGAGGATTTAAGAAGTTCAAAGATACATAGTTTTGATTTAAAATAAATACTAAATTACAATTTATAAAATATTCTGTTGGGGAATAAATATATGACTCTGAACAATAATGTTGTAGAAATTATTTTATTGAACGTTGAATATTCATGTACGTAGATTAAACCATCCTTTAAATGAAATCGAATTATACTAACGGCAAAACTTTCCGCAGATCAAGGCCGATAGCCGAAATGAAGTAATTTCAGGTGAAGGGTGCAAAAGGAGAGGGCGCGCGTTCTTCCTCCGCCCCCGCCATAAACGAACACCACCTTTTCCCGTAATCACTTTGCAAATGAGACTCATTACGATGCGGCCAGCTAATATTATAAATAGAACGCGGCATTTCGCTGAATAATGCATGAAGGGATGAAGGAATACTAGAGAGGAACACGGTGTTCGATAAATAGTAGGCGCACCCCTCCGCCCCGAACCCCCCGTCCGTCCGTCTCGGAGGATGCGGATTCGCTCTCGATGTAGGTGAGTTTTCCCGCGGATCGCAAGTGGATTACCGTTTCGAAATGTTTTACGGGAGATTGTATCGTGTTTCAAATAATATTCGAGAGTGAGTGTACACTGCGCTGAATATTTCATGAGGGCATTTGAACAGTTCGCGAAATAATATTATGAAATTATTTAATAGTAATCAATAGTAGTAAAAATATATTTTACTTAATATCAATTACCATGAGGCGAGTTGAAGGTGCCCGGCGCATCCACCAAAACTAAATTCGTTTTAAACGAATAATAACAATACCAATTGTTAAAATAAAAATTTTGTATGGAGAATTTTCTGTTAGAGCAAGCTTACTTTAAAATCACCGAAGTGTTATTCAGGTCTATAAAAGTCGCATCGTTTTCCAGCTCCAATTACCTGCGCTTCTTTTATGCCGAGGGATTGAGCGCCTCAGGCATGTACACTAGCCGGTTTGATAAAAGGAAAAAGCCGTCGTGATGGAGAGTGTTTTTTTTTCCCTCTTCCCTCTGTTGTCTTGTTGTCTGACTTCTGCTGAGAATTACCAAGAAAAACTCAGGTGAATTGTATTGGGACCGTGTGAAGGTGACATTTGCAGCGGGTTGAAATTTTCAGCTTCTTAGCTGATGAATAAAAAATAAAATAAAAGATTTCATATACTTGTTTCTCATTAATCACTTGGTGAAACATTGTAAAACTAGTGAAACTAGTCGAATAAATTATTAATTTGTGAAACTTAATATAAAACATACACCTATTAAGATTATTTTTGTTTTTAATATCTAAAAAGAAAAATAATTACTTACTGAATCGAGCAAGAAGTTTATGACTTACATGAATTTAACTTTTGTTATTACCTCATTTTGACGTTGGTGTGTGCCTGGAATTTCGCATTCGGAGAACTCTGATTATGTCACGGCTACGACATGATGGAAATAATTTATTGACATATTTTTGCCAATATTGTCGCGCCTTGAAAATTCCACGGGCGTCGTTTCGTTAATTCCGCTCGGAACCATAGAATGGGATTTCGGTCGTGAGTAGAATTACGATTAAACAACAGTGCATGTCTATTGTTGCCAAGTAGTTACCCAACGTTTTTACTGCTTATGTAGACCTTGTTGCAATTCTTATAATACGTATTTTATATACCGTTTTTCTTATTTATTTGATTTAATTCATTCATTTAACTACATTAGAAAAGTAATACTGATTGTATTTCTATTAAAAAGGATACTTAATTTAAAAGTACAGATTGTTGGTAAAATCCAACTAAAAATTTTTGATACTTAGAGAACTAACTTATATTTAATGTCAATTAGGAGTACTATATATTGCTGTTGAAATATTGTCTTGCCTATGACAATTGTAGTGTTCATTTAACCAGTTAACTGAGTTTGACGAGTATACTCGTTATTGATGAATTTTCACTACACAGAGAAATTCACACTTTTAAAACGGATCGACACAATTTCTTGGACAAAAGTAACACTCAACAAGCATACACACTTGAAAGAATATTACATCAACCAGTTAACTGTGTTGCTCGGTTTTAAAAGTGCGAATTTCTGTGCGTCATGGAAATCGATCAATGACGAGTATACTCGTCAAACTCAGTTAACTCGTAAATTGTGACAAACAAAAGGGGCTCCTGTTTACTTTTTAATTTTCATGTCATTGCATACTATTATAATAACTATATTAAATTTACAGTTTTTACTTTCCCTATATAGTATATATAGGGGAACTATTGTTTTCGTGCGTGAAAATGTCTGTGGGCGCTATATCTCAAAAACGAATAATCTGATTGAGATGAAACTTTAAACTTAAGGTTTTATCGCTAAAAACTGGAACTGAAAAGCTTTTGGAATTTGTGAGAAAATAATTTAACTTTAAAATTTTTCAGAAAAATTTTTCTTTAAAGATTCTTGAAATTTCAGAAATTTCTCCTCCACACTTTTAGTTTCAAATGCAACTTTCCAAAGAATTTTCAAGTTTAGCAAAGATTTTATTCAAGTGTTTCAAAAATTTTCAGAATACCATCTATATTATATTTATTTATAGAAATTTCTGCGTGGTTATTGAGGAACTTTTTCTATAATTTTTTCAGATGGTCCATTCTTCTTTTACACTTTTTTTGTGGATTCTAGAAGTGTACAATAATTTCGTTTTCTTATCTAATAACTAAATAGATATTTTCATAATTTTTAGCAAAGATTTTATTCGAGAGTTCTAGATTTTTCAGAAAGTTCTTTCAAGATTTTGATTAACAATTTATTAGGAATTTTTTTCTAAATTCGTAGAACTTACTTAGAGGCTTCTGGAAATTTCAGGAATTTCTTCTTCATATTTTCAGTTTTTTGCATCTTTCTTTCCAAGGAGTTTTGATCGAGGATTCTAAAATTTTCCACTTTTTAGATTTCTAGAACATTTTTGGAAGATTCTAAAAGTTTACAGTAATTTCTTTTTCATATTTTCAGAATTTTTAGCAAAGGTCTTATTCGGGAATTTATTAGAAAGTTCGTTTCAATATTTATAGAATGTTCTTTGAGGCTGTTTCCAATAATTTCTCTTCCAGATTTTAATATTGCCAAGATTTCCTTCAGGGGTAAAAAATCATTTCCAGAACTTTAGACATTTTTCGAGAGTTCAGAAATTTCCAGTAACTTTTATTCAGATTTGGAGCCTATAGATTTTTCTAGAAAATCTGTTCCTAGAAATCTAGACTCTTTTCAGTGATTTGTCCAGATATCAAGACTGTTTTTTTCAAGCTGTCTTTTAAATTGCAAAATGTTTAGAATTAAATTTTTTTTTCTAGAAATGAATTTTTCGAGAGTTCAGGAAATTTCTAATAATTTCTTCTTCATATTTCAAGATTTTTTCAACTTGTCTTCTAAATCGCAAATATTTTCTTTAAGGCTCTCGAATTTTTAGAATTTTCTTCTAGAAATCTAGATTATTTTCTCGATGGTTCAGGAAATTTCTAGCAATTTATTCTCTAGAGTTCAAGAATTTTTTTGAGGTAGTAATGAGGCATTAGAATTTTCTCGATTTTTTTTCTAAAAGTTTAAGAAGAAAATGGTCAATAAAATAACTTCTTCCCAAAATTATTTTTTTTTCAACTTTTCTTATAAATTAAGACTTTTTTCAGGCTCTAAATATTTTTTAATTCGTCTTCTTTTCGAGAATTCAGGTAAATTCAAGCAATTGCTTGTCTAAAATTCAACATTTTGTTCGAACAGGGTCTATAAAATTATTTAGAAAGTTCTAAATTGCGGAATTTTTAATGGGGGTCTAGATTTTTTTAGAAAAGTTATCCTAGAAATCTTTTCTTATTTACGAGAAAGTTTAAAAGAATTTTCGGTAATTTCTCTTCCCGATTTCAAGATTTTTTCAACTGGTCTTCTAAATTTCTAGGAGGCTCTAGAATTTTTAGAAAATTTTCATTTAGAAATCTAGACTTTTTTTCAAAGGGTTCAGGAAATTTCCAGAAATTTCTCTTCCAGATTTCAAGGTTATCTTCTCTTCTTCTAAATTACAAAAAAATTTTAAGGGTTTTGAACTTTTTAGAAAATTTGTTTGTAAAAAACTAGACTTTTCTTCAGGAAGTTCAGGAAATTTTCAGTAATTTTTTTGAGGCCATAGATTTTTAGGTTTTTTTTTTTCTAAAAGCTAGACTCACTTTTTCAAGAATTAAGAAATTTCTACTAATTTCTTCTCTAGGTTTCAAGATTTTTTAATTCAGCCCGCTTTCTAAATTGTGAAGATTTTATTGGAAGCTCTAAAGTTTAAAAAAAAATTGTTTAGAAATATAGACTTTTTCAAAAATTTAAAAAATTAAAGTCCTTCTTTCTCTGAATTGAAAATTTCAATATGTTTTAACCACAAACTATTGTAAGTAAGTATGGATTACCACGTAGTAACGGTCGCAACCATTATCTTTATCAAATATATTACTTTGTCATTTTTTTTAAATTCAAATTTTGTAATTAAAGTTCTTGAAAACCGCGAGGCGATCAGTAATTAAAGTTATTATGTATATAGGGTGGGTGGGTGGCCTCTAACCCACCCTCCAATCAGTAAAACATAAGCGAGGGTTTTAATTAAAAGTTGTAAAACGTAAATAAACATAATATTATTGCAAAATTTAATAGATTTATTCAAACAAACTTTGAAATTAAGAAATTATGAAAAATAAGACATAACTTTTCAAACAAAAGTTAAAAAGAATGAAAAACTGAAAAAATTTTTTTGGTCTTAATTTAAAAATTTTGATTTTTGTTTTGTTAAGTGCTAATAAACTATAGGAGCTAAATGAAATTTTTATAACAAGTAAATATAATGAATTCAAAATTGAGCAAATAATTAAGAATAACCTCATAGTTTTCTAGAAAAATATAGGGAAAGTATTATGGTGGCCACATCACCATTTTTTGTGTTATTAGATTATGTAACACTTTCTCGTAATATTAATATTCTCATTACCAAATATCTCCATGTAATATACCAATGTAATAATATAATGGTACCACATATAAATGTAATAAAAATAAAAACAGTCGATTGTCTACAGCAATATGAATATAGACATTTTGAAATCTAAATTAACATTCTTGTACCCATTTTAACGCTCCATCGCTCATTGTAACCGGCAACCAAACACCGCGACGATTGACATTGTAAAAACTCGACCTTTAAAGGCCGACCGATTGATGGATTATTACCAAAATTTTAGTTTATTATCAATCAATATGAATAATAAAGTTTAAAAAAACATTAAATTTATTAGTCATAAGAATGGCTTTCTGATAATTTATATTAAAATATATTTACAATATTTTTTTCTAGGAAATGGTGATAAACTGTAAATAAGGTTATTATTATTATTAAGTTTATATATAAGTACAGTTCAAATTCAGAAAATACAAAATTATTTTTTATATTATAGTGCATTGAAATCCTATTTTGAAATAGTTTTGAAAATTTTGTATAGTTTTCAACAGATTTTGATATTTTCAATTTATTTTAAAGGATTTAAGAATGATTGTAGTAATTATGTTTATTTTTAATTTGTATTTCTAACACAATTTTACAGTTTATTTAAAATTCAATAGAAATCAAACAATATTCTTAAGATTTAAATTGTTTTAAGAATGATGTTGAAAGAAGCTCAAAAGTTCTACGTCATTTGAGCTTTTTTTCAACCCGATGCGTCACTTGACTAACTTGAGATTATATAAAATCATTAAATTTCCTTTACATTGCATTATAATTCGTAAACGTACTTAAACAAATAATATTTTTCCATGATTTTTTATTAAATTTTGAATATTTCTGCATTTAAAATTAGTGAAATTAAAGTGTAGGTTTTATAAAAATTACAAAAATATATTTAATAATTCTATAAGGATTTGTTTTTTAATTTTCCTAAAATGTATTTATTTCATCTATCAAAGTTCATAAAATATTAAATTAAAATAAAATTTCATTATGCACAAAGCTAAAGTGTACAACATAGATTACTTATATAAAAGTGAAGATGAACTTTCAACATTTAACAGACTCATCAATCAATTATTTCAACAAATATTAATTAACTCTAAAAATAATGTCGTTAATTAATAATATGTGTCTACTTTAATTCTAGCGAAATAAACATCTTTATTGGAAGGTAATATTACATTTAGGACAATTATTAAGCATCTTCACTTCTTGTTTTTCAATTGGGTATCGACCGGTGGTCTTTCAGCCCCTTTAACTCTATTTTAATTAAAATTACGTAATACATCTGTGTATTAATCTCAATCATATAACTAGTTAAATTTTATTACTCAGACCATTTACACTTTAACGTAATTCCGAACGCCTAATTTAATGCTCTATTACACTCTACACTCCAGGCGGATGCCGGGTTATCCAACGCATAAAACCAAAAAAAAAACTTGTCTAAAACACTGAATGAAATTCTCGTTGATTTTTTTCCGGAATTTCCATTACAAACCGACGAATAATTAAGAAATATCCAGCTTGTGCAATATAACATTGTTCCCCACATTGCAGAAACAAGTGAAATCTCGATAATGTCGACCTTTAAGTCCGCCGATTGCATATGCAAGTGACAAAAAAATAAATAACTGATTATATATAAGGCGGACGTGGCGGAGGAGAAGGCAGACAAGTGCGAACACAACGAGTGCAATGTTTAAGTTGATTGTCTTAGTTGCTGTGGTGGTGTTGGGTGTGCTGGGTCACGAGAAGAGCCTGGTGATGCGACACTCCGCCAAGATGGAGGATCAGAGGGCCGCAGAATCGGGTTATCTGGTGAAATCCGATTCGGAAGGACCGACCAGTTATATGATGTTCAACACCGCAACGGGAAACGTGGAGAACTTCAATTACCACCCAGTAAGTTTGGAACATTATCGTGAGCTTCCAAAATTGCCGATTCCATACGTTGCCAAAATCGATTATCCGGAACAGGAAGAAGTAAAGGAAGAAATTAAGGAAACCGACGATGAAAAAGGTGAAGAAGACGATGATGACGGTGCTGCGGAAGCCACCGGCGTCGAGGATTACTCCGAGGGTAACGGAGCCGAGCACGAATCGGAAGAGCACTCCAGTAAAGGTGAGAAGGGTTCGAAGGGCTACAAGAGCGAACACGCGCACGAATCCGCCGAAAAGGGTAAACACGACAAGGAACAGCACGAGGGACATTACGCCGCCGAAGGTGGAAATAAAAAGGGGCATAACGAGGCGGCCGGACATTACGCCGAGAAAGACGAAGCGGGCAAATCGTCGAAAGGGGAGAGCTTCAGCGAGTCGAAGAATCACAAGAAGGGCTCTAAAACCACCGGCTTCCACAAAGTGTACCACAAGGACGAATACAAGAAGGACCACAGTTTCTACGACGAGTCCGACGCCAGCGGACACTACGACAAGCACGGCAAGAGCTCATCCCACCATTCCCAGAAGGAGGGCGCGTTCAAGAAGGGCGGTAAATCCGACGCCGGCTATCATCACGACCAGTTCGGCAAGAAGGGCTCTTACGATAAGGGCAGGCATAACAGCAAAGATAGCGGCTTTAAGGGCGAGAAGGGCGCCGAGGAATTCTACAACAATTATGCGGATTACGCCAAAGAGGGCGGTAAACAGGGCGAGAAGGCGTACGGATATTCGGAGGGGACCGGAAAGGATGATTGATTGCTCAGTCTTTAATGTTTTGATCTTTACTGTTACTTGTTATTGCTTAGATTTATAAATGTGTGCGATTTAAAGTAATCGAACGATTGTTTCATTTTATTTATCCCTCTCAATTACACAATTATTTTAAATTTCTAATTATAGAAACATTTACTTTATAGTACATCTGGAATTAAACTCACTAACATGTTGCATCAGTATATACAAATAGCTATAGCTCCGACTGATATGAATAAAAACACTAATTTTATCATTAACAAAACCAAGATGTAACGGAAACAGAAAATAGTTTCTTTCTTTGTCTGAAAAGGCCACAGCTATAAAATTTAAAATTATAAACGTGTTTTGCATTCATGTTTAAAAACTACTACTCATTAATTGCTCAATTAACAGATAATCACTACTCCAAAGTATGTACTAATAATAATAAAATTATTAACCATTCTAATATAATAGTAATAATTATAATTTACTTTTTCAAACGATGTGTATAACGAGAATTTATTGAAAATAATGATTTAAACATGGATAAATATATCTTATATGGTTATATATTTACTTATTTAATTTTTTTCAAACAATAAGAATCATTAATTATATAGGATTCAATCTCTATCAACAGTAGTTTTAGAATGTGTTTATATTCAATTATATTTTTAAATATTTTTATAAGAATATAATAGATAAAACATACCTAAAATCTTCTAGTTTAAAAATCCTTTGGCTTCCTCCAAAGTATCCTGAAATAAAAACAAATTTATTTTTACATAATCCAATTACATTTAAAATAGAGACAAAATTAAAAGAAAAACTCAGTGAAATGTTTGTCACAGTTATTACTCTATTATCTATCACTATATGATCATTTCCTTTTATTACTGTTTATATACTAAAAATGGTAATGTGGCCATCATAATATTTTCCCTATTATTTTTGATGATGTTTTACTGATTAGAGGGTGGGATAGAGGCCACCCACCCACCCTACATATACCTATAAATTTTAATTCCTTATCGTCTCGCTGTATCTAATGAAATTAATTACAAAACTCTTTAGATAAAAATTAAATTAAAACGGTAAAATTTTTGAATGAGTGAATTAGTAAAAATTTGATGTGTGATGGGTGGGCAGATCTAAATTAGATAGTATTAGGATTGGAAATTAATTTACATTTAAACTTAAATTTTGATTTTGTTTTATTTTTTATTACATAAAGGGTTTGACTGTTTTTAGCAGCAAAATCATCAACGATTAGCAATTAAAGATATCATGTATATGTAGGGTGGGTGGGCGGCCTCTATCCCACCCTACAATCAGTAAAAAATAAGCGAGGGTTTTAATTAAAAGTAATTTTTAATTAAAAGTTATGAACTATGAATAACCCAAAAAGAAAATTGCAATTTTTAGAGATTTATTTATACAAATTTTTCAAATAATTTTTGATGATGTTTTACTGATTAGAGGATGGAATAGAGACAAGAAAACTACCAATGGAAAATTTCTGAACCTACGGAGATATTTTTTGCCATTTCAATCTATAATAAATATTACTAAAAAACCGAAAGAATGGAAATTCTAGAAATCTGCAATAGAAATTGATAAAAAGGCGTGTTAGGCTAGAAAACAGCAAGAAAATTACCACAGAAAAAATTTACAATCTTTGCCGAAAATTATTGCAACTCCGAAGAGAAATTTCAATAAGATAGAGCGAAAATATATATTGTTAAATAAATATATTAAATCTGAGAGAACATTTTCGTACTAATTGTAAAACCCTTAATGAAAATACTTAAATTTTGGAGAAAAATTGTTGGAATAGAAAGTGTAAACTACCATTAGAAAATTTTAGTATTAAATAAGTAATTGTGGAAGCTGTCACTTCGTGATACATTTTAATAATTAATAAATAAACAATTAACTTTGTTGGTATCCCTTTTTATAAAAAGTAATACCAACAAAGTTAATTGTTTATTTATTTTGAATCTTAGAATTCTTCGATAAAGTTTTCGCAAAAGAAATTCCTAAAAAGTTCTGACTAGATAACTTTTCTTGAAAGCTCTAGAATTATCAATGAAAAATTTTACAGTTAAAAAAGATAAATATAAATCACTGGAAAATTTTCGGAGGTAATTTTTTCAATTAAATCTTAGATAAAAATGACTTCAAAATTTGAAAAATTGTAGAAATGAAAAACATTTTAGAAACTAGAAACGAAAATGCTGGAAAATAACGAGAAATTAACCGCCGGAAAACTTTAGAATCCTTGGGAAAAGTTATTTCAACTAGGGATAGAAATTTCTTCCAAATTGCGATAAGAAGCATTGAAATATTTTAGAAATCTAGGAGAACATTTTCATAAAAATTATAAAACTTTTAATGAAAATTCTTGCAATCAGAAAAATAGAATCTAGAAATCTGTACTAATATAATCATCTAATTTTTTGTATAATTTAGAAGAGAAATTGCTGGATTTTTTTTTCCAATTTAAATCTTGGCTAAACATTGCTTAAAAATTTGAAATCCTACAAATCTGAAATGTTTAATAGAATTTGCTGAAAAATTCTAAAATGGAAGAAAATTATAAAACTAGAAAAGAAAATGCTAAATAGCACTAGAAAGTTTTAATACATTTGAAAAAAATTTTGAAACTATGAAATGAAATTCCTAGAATATTTCGATAAGATAAAAGAAAGTGAACAATTGTTAAAATATTATTGAAATCTTGGAGAAATATGTCATAAAAATTGTAAAACCTTTAATGACATTTTCAGAATTTAGAGAAAAGAAGTTCTAGAAATCTGTAAGAGAAATTAATAAATAAATAAATAAAAGATTTATTTACGGGAGACCCCATTTTACAATATAAAAAATAATACAATAGAACATAATTAAACTATACTAACAAACCTAATTATAATTAATAATAGAAGAATGATATAAGAGAAAGAGAAAATAAAGAATTAATGTTTGAATACATATTTAAAAGAGAACAAAAAATGTTATAAGAATTTTAATAGTATTTTTTTGAAACAGCGTTTCATGGAACCAAATACATTAAACCATGAGTTTTTATTTAATGTATTAGCAGATCTTAGGATACGGCTAAATGAATTATTTTGTAAAAAGTTAGTTGTATGAGTCCTAACACTAAATAAGTCACAATTTCTAAGAGAACGTTTAAAATTGGAAGCATATAAGTTAATTTCCGAAAGCAGAAAGGGACAATAAGTATCGGCATTAAGTAAACCGTGCAAAAAGCAAAGATCAGTAATATTCCTGCGATCTTTAAGTGATGACATTTTTAATGTTTGCATTATTGACTCATTACAACCTTGTATGCCCAGTTTATATTCTATATTCCGTAAAAACCGATTCTGAATTGATTCAATACAATTTATATCAATATTCAAATACGGCGACCAAATCGGGGAAGCATATTCTAGGTGGCACCTTACTAGCTTACAATACAACAGTCTTAAACAATCAGAGTTCATATCCTTTGAAATGTGCCATACAAAACTTTACAGTTTTATAGCCTTATCACATACCTTGTTTATGTGACTTTTAAATGTCAAGCGGCTGTCAAATATTACACCCAAATCTTTGACAGAATCAGCACATTTCAATGGCGATGAATTAACAGTATAATGATTATTAAATGGGCATGCACTCCTAGAAAAGGAAATTTTTCATGGTTTAATGATAATTTGTTATTAACGTACTATACATATATATGATCTAAATCGTCCTGAAGAAATTTACAATCAGACGGGCACTTTACAGCTTGAAATAATTTTAAATCATCTGCATACATTAAGCATTCGCCGAATTCAATAACATCTACTATATCATTAATGAACAGCAAAAATAAATTGGGTCCAATATGGGAACCTTGCGGTACACCAGAGTTGCCAGTTATAGGTTTAGATATATAAGTTTAAAACCCGAACACTATGTGTTCGATCACTTAAATATGATTTGAGCCACTGTTATATGTTAGTGTTCAATCCTAATACTAACAGCTTCTCGATCAATACCAAGTGATTTACTCGAAAAGCCTTTTAAAAATTGGTATAAATCGCATCAACTTGGAAATGGTTGTCAAAGACATTTGATAAAAATTGCTTAAAGTGCATTAAATTTGTTAAAATAGATTTACATTAGTTTTATAAACCGTTGAAAAGTAGTCAGAAAAAAGTGAAACGGCTTCTAATCAATTTTCAGCTCTCCTATCATTTAAAGTCAACACCTCTGAAATTCCATTATCCTGTCTAGCAAATTTCCAAAATCCACGTAGGTCAGTAAATATATTATTTTGAATATTACTTATATAATCAGTTAAACTGCAAAATAATAAGTAATCTTCATGGGATCTGGTCAGTTTGAATTTTGCATCTTTTCCTCTAAGGAGAGGACTTCATTTAAACTTGTTATCATATTTCACAGTTCAAAACACTACAACTTTCATTGAAAATTGTTGCATTTAGATAGAGAAAAACATAGAAACTAGAACTGATTTTTTTTTAAACTTTCATAGATAACTTTTGCAATTTAAATCTTGGATAAAAATTACTTTAAAGTTTGGGAACCTAGTAATTCCAGAAATCTAAAATTGGAATTGCTGAAAAAATCTAGAATAAAAGATAATTTTAAAAACTAGAAGAAAAAACAATGAGAAACTTACCACTGGAAAATTTTAGAAATCTCGAAGCAAATTATTGCAACTTAGAAAAGAAATTTCTCCAACTTTCAAAAAGATCGAATCAGAAGGAGCATTGTTGTAAAATTTTAGAAATCTGGGAGATAACTTTTATAAAAATAATGAAACCTTCAATGAAAATTCTTGCAATAAAATAGAACAAATATTTTACATATGTAAGGAAAATCGCTCAACATTCTATAAAGGTTTCTATTCATAAACATTCTATAAACGTTTCTAGTCGTAAAATATAGAATAGAAATTGCCGAACAAAAAGAAAAAATACAATTAGAAAATTTTAGAATCTGTGGAGAAAGGTTTCGTAAGAAATACTTTTCACGTATTTTTTTGTTTATTATGTTTACATTTTCTTAATTCCAAAATTTTGCGATTTTTGTTTGTTGTACTTCTAAACAATTGCGATAAAAACTCTAGAAAGAGAAAAACATAGGATATAAAACGCTGGAAATAACTACCGCTGGTTAAGTTTTGCAATTTTGGTGTTAAGTAAAAATTTATAAACGATTTGAAAACCTAAAATTTTGGTGAAACAAAATTAAAAGGAAAGAAAATTTTGGAAAAACAATTTTAGAACCCTTGAGGAAATTATTGCAACGTATAAGAGAAGTTTCTGAATCTTTCTATAAGAAATATTGTATAAAATTTAAGAAATCTGGGAGCAAACTTTCATAAAAAAAGTCAAAGAAAGAAATGCTAAAAGTCCTATAATCACGATATTTCTTTCTTCAAATATAGAAGAGAAATTGCTAGAAAAGAGAGAGACTTCTATCATTCATAAAATTTGAACTCTTGGAGAAATATATCGCAAAAGATTTTTTTTAATTCCGAAAAGATGACATTTGGAAAAATCTTGAAGCCTCAATTAAAACTCTTGAAATTGAATAGTTAACATTATAGAACAGAAAATGCTGAAGAAAACTACCACTAGAAAGTTTTAGCACCTTCAGAGATAATGTTTGCAATTTAAATCAAGGATAAAAATTACTTGAATATTTGTAAACCTAGTAACTCTATAATAAAATATATGTCCTTTACGTTTACGTTATTATCAAATTATGCTCTAAGTGGGTATTTTCCTTAATCCCGAACGTAATTATTTCCGTAGAATTCAGTAATCCACCTCAGGTATAAATTCAGACCTTCAGTCGGTTATATTTCATTATTGTGTCAGTTGCCGTACATATCTGAGTAAATGAAAGATTGAGTCTCCTTTCTTCACAAAATTTATTGATCGCAAATGTACATTTCGGTCACGATGTGACCATTTTGAATTTCAATTTTCAACATCGTGACCGAAATGTACATTTGCGATCAATAAATTTTGTGAAGAAAGGAGACTCAGTCTTTCCTTTATAGTACAGTGCATCTTCACGTAACTCTACAATCATTAAAGTATCTGAGTAAGTTATTTTTATTTAATTATATTTATTTTAGTAAACGTTTTTATTTATATTTGAAATCAATTTTATAATAAAGCTGTACTGAAGAGATCGAGAGATCGAAACACGTGTCTGCAGATGGTTATAAATTGAGTATTGAATTATTTAATTGCATTTGCTAATTTATTTTTAATTACATCAACCTAAATTAATTTCTTGTTCCAAATTTATCATAATATAGTCACTCACAAATTATTTAACGTACATTTAATCATTTTTAGTTCATTTTACAGAAAGAAATACGTTCAAACTAGTGTTTCTTTGATAGCCTTGCTATTTTGTAACACGCAAATTACTTTTGTATCATTCAATGTCTATCGAACTATTAGCTAGAGAAGTAGTTGTTTCAAAAGTGGTTTGTTCTTGTAGTCTTAATAAGACTCATTTGTTGTAGATTTTACGAAATATTTTCGTGTTTTTTCTAATTATTAGTTTTCTTAAAATCTCTAGAACGATCAAACAGAAATATTAAATGGTATAGGGTAAAGATAGTACTTCCAGTAGTAATTATATTTATTTCTGTACTAGTTTCGAACCATTAGAAGGCTCATCATCAGCAGAAAACTATAAATAAATAACAAAAAGTAAGCGATATATATTTTTAGATTATGTTAATAAGTTAACTATAAATTGATTTAATGAAATAATATATATAAATATATGATTATTATCTCAATTAAAAATTAATACAGTAAATTATGAGTATAAAAATGTTAGATGATATTTACATGTATTTGATGATGTTTATAAATGTAGTGATGTTTTATAAATGTTAAAAAATAGTTATAATAATTAATCAAATAAATAAACTTACACGTCTTAATAATTAAAATATTATTAAATTTAAAAAAGATAAATATAAACCACTCGAAATTTTTCAGAGGTAATTTTTTCTGTTTAATCTTACTTCAAAATTTGAAAAATTCTAAAAATGAAGAACATTTTAGAAACTGGATCGAAAATGCTGGAAAAATAGCTAGAAAATTATTAAATTTTAGAATCCTTGGAGAAAGTTACTTCAACATGAAATATCTTCCAAATTTCGATAAGAAGCATTAAAATATTCTATAAATCTAGGAGAACATTTTCATAAAAATTATAAAACTTTCAATGAAAATTCTTGCAATCAGAAAAAGAAATTCTAGAAATCTGTACTAATATAATCATCTATTTTTTTTTGTATAATTTAGAAGAAAAAATGCTGGACTTTTTTCAAATTAAAATATGGGCTAAACATTGCTTTAAAATTTGAAATCCTACAAATCTGAAATGTTTAAAAGAATTTGCTGAAAAATTCTAGAATAGAAGAAAATTACAAAACTAGAAAAGAAATAATTAGCAGCGAATACACAAGCACTAGAAAGTTTTAAATCCTTTGAAAAAATTGTTGCAATTAGGAAATTAAATTCCTGGATTATTTCGATAAGATAAAAGAAATAAAAGCGTTGTTAAAATATTACAGAAATCTTGGAGAAATATTTCATAAAAATTGTAAAACCTTTATTGACAATTTTAGAAATTAGAGAAAAGAAGTTAACCCTTAACTGCACCTGGGGGTCCTGAGGGACCCCATCCTTTCTTAAAAGTACTTTTTAATTATTAATGTCTAATTATGTCTTCATTGTTGTGGTATTTAATTTGTTTATTAAAAAATATGCATTTTTACATGAAAAAATCTTTTGATATATTTGACTGTTTTTTGCAAGAATATTTTTTTAAAGACCTTCTACGTATTTATTTTTTTTAGAAATATAGTATAAAATACACCATTACCTACAATTTCAAGTCTTCATATAACTAAATAAAAGTTTTACGAATTTTAAAGGAAAAATGCATATTAAGAATTTTCTTAATTTATTTTCTCAATCCTCGAGTGAAAAGAGTTAACTCTCTAGTATGGCTGATTTTTCTAGATGATAATGTACCAATAAACACTTTTGTACAGTTTTGAAGTCCTATATAGAGGATAGAAGATTTTTTAAAGTAATTTTTCAATGTGCAGTTATGTTACAAAATTGAAGTGGTGCAGCTAAGGGTTAAATTATAATCATCTAATTTTGCTGGAAGAGAAAGATAAAACTACCATACGGAATTTTCAGAATCGTGGAATTTAGCAAGAGAAATTGCTGGAAAATTCCGATAATATTTTCTTTATTAAATACACTACAACCTTTATTGGAAATTGTTACATTTAGATATAGAAAACCATAGAACAGAAAATGCTGACAAAAACAGAGAGAACACTAGAACTAAAAATTTTATAAACTTTCGGAGATAACTTTTGCAATTTAAATCTTTGATAAAAATTACTTTAAAGTTTGGGAACCTAGTAATTCCAGAAATCTAAAATTTGAATTGATGAAAAGTACTAGAATGGAAATTAATTTTAAAAACGAGAAGATAAAATGTTTGAAAAACAATGAGAAAGTTACCACTGGAAAATTTTAGAACGCTCGAAGCAAATTATTGCAACCTAGAAAAGAAATTTCTGTAACTTTCAAAAAGATAGAATCAGAAGGAACATTGTTGTAAAATTTTAGAAATCTGGGAGGTACCTTTTATAAAAATTGTGAAACCTTCAATGAAAATTCTTACAATAAAAAAGAAAAAAATGTTTGGAAAAACAATTTTAGAACCCTTGAGGAAAATTATTGCAACTTATAAGTTATAAGTTTCTGAAACTTTCAATAAGATGAAGGATGATAGAAATTTGGGATAAAACTTTCATTAAAAAAATCAAAGAAAGTTCTTGCAATTAGGAAAAAAACACTTAAGAAAACTGGAAAATTGCTAAAAGTCCTATAATCTTCATATTTTTTTCTTAAAATATAGAAGAGAAATTGCTGGAAAAGAGAGAAAACACTATTATTAGTAAATTTTAGAAATCTTGGAAAAATATTTCACAAAAGAAATTTTTTGAAAATTCCAAAAAGATGACATTTAAAAAATCTTGAAGCCTCAATTAAAATTCATGTAATTAAATAGAGAAAATTATAGGACAGAAAATGCTAAAGAAAACCATCACTAGAAAATTTTAGATCCTTCAGAGATAATTTTTGCAATTTAAATCAAGGATAAAAATTACTTGAAAATGTGTAAACCTAGTAACTCTAGATATTAAAAATACGAATTGCTGAAAAATTTTAGAATGGAAGATAAATTTAAAAACTACAAGAGAATATGTTGAAAAATTAAGGGAAAATTTTATAATCCTTGAGGTAAATTATTATAATTAGAAATCTAGAGAAATATTTTATTAAAGTTGTAAAACCGTCAATAAAGTTTCTTACTTTAAAAATAAGAAAATTCTAGAAATATGTAAAAAAAATAATTACTTAAGATTCTATAATCAACTATTTAAATAAATAATAAAAGAAATTCAAAAGGAACAATTTTTAAGTGAGTAAAATAGTACTTTCCTTACATTTTTCTCAAAAACTATGAGGTTTACGTAAAAAGGCTATTTCTAACAATTGATTCAATTTTGAATTCTTTATAATTATAAACTAAACATTGGTTTACAGGTGCAGTATTATGTAAATAATAATTAGAATTAGAACTAATTCCTCTGAGCTTTCTGCACCGTAGTTTTTACATTATTAAAAATGTAGAAACTACAAAAACCAACTAACAGTTAAAACAACTACTCCTCGTACTAAAGCACCGCCTGGTATTGAATTATATAACTGTTAGTTGTCGTTACATGTCTGAAATTACATTCAGCACTATGTAACAATTTTTATGTTGTCATCGTTTCCATTCAAGTCATGAAATTGTTATGACTATTCGCAGACACGTGCTTCGTTGTAACACAGCTCATCAGTGCAGCTCTGTCACAACTTTGATGTTCGATTTTCAATTTATATATATTTACAAATCGAACATCAAAGTTGTGCCATAGCTCCACTGATGGGCTGTGATGCAGCCTATATATTCTATATAGGGAAAGTATAAAGGCAACTCAATGAACAATTTATTCTTTTATTGTAAATCATAAAACTGAATGAGATTTTTAGGAAAAATACGGAGAATATATATTACACCTTCTCTTTACTGTACTTTCATAAGTTCTAACTCATCAACCCTTTAAATCATCGTAACTTTGGTAATTTTAATTGCATTCCCCACACATATGATTGATAAACTGCGTTGGTTTTAGTTATAACACAATAATATCTCAACTGTACCGTACGTATACGTATACACAAAGTTCGACTACTCCACACATAATATAATTACGCCAGAGTCTCCTGTTTGTTTGGGAAAATTTCATTAGATTATTAGTTTAATAGACAAATTCCTTTGGCCCCGGGGCCGATGTAGAAAGTTAATGACACGGTCGACCGAACCTCAGATTCACGGCCGACGACATAAAACATTTATTAAGTAACTTTCTTCGGGGTCGACACAATTACATCATTCTGAACAAGAACTAATCTACTATTATATATATATATATATATATATATATATATATATATATATATATATATATATATATATACTTGTTCTACTTTCATATATATAGCTTGTAAAACTTTTCGTATCATTATTTTCAAAACCAGCGGCGTTCATTAAAATAATTACACTACGAAATGCGCACTTTAAATTATTGTATGACATTAATATCGTGCGCATTCGTACATTTTCAATTTCATTCCGGCCGTAATGGCTTAATTTGCATAATTGTTTTGATAGGGTCGTAACGTCAACAGAGACATATGTTTGTACAAATGAATACGACCGGAAATGCTAAACGGTTATTACCCCTATCTCTGATCCGAATATAAACTTTATCACCTTATTAAACTCGATATTTTAACAATAATTATTTACATACAATGTTCAGATAATTTTATAGATTCAAGAATCTGTTTCTTCTCAAATAAGATCATAAATAAAAACGCTAGAGCCATTTCTTAATGTATATCTAGAATTTAATCAATGAACGTCTTTTCTGGCGATTTGTTACTTTATGTACTTTATTAAACTTTCTTTATATACATAATTCAAAATCCATAAAACAGTAAATTGAAAGTCGAAGTTCACAGTTAAAAAATGTTCTGCTGCAACCTATAGATAAGATTAGCTAGTGAAGAAAACGGACGTATTATACCATAGTGTTCAGGCAGAAACGATCATAAAGAATGGCCCCCAAATTACAATTCAAAAGTAAGGAATCTGTTCAGAATTCAAAAACATAATTAAAAACGTAGTTAAGAAACGCACACAAAAGTTAGTAAAAGAAATAGTCCCGCTGTAAAATTATTCCTTAATAATTAATATTGTTATTATAGAATGGAAAGATAACCTCAATACACTTGAACATTAATAGAGATTTTGTATACTTAACTAAACTCCTAGGCATAGAAATCAATAACTAATTATCAGGATAATCTCATATTGCCAAATTGAAAAAGAAGTTGAGCAGCATGCGTGAGATTGCCAAATATCTACCAAACTCTGTATTGAAAACTGTCTATCACATGAATTTTATCAGCGTAATGTCATATGGTTTAATATTCTGGGGAAATAACTCGGGTGCTACACAAACATTTAAATTGCAAAAATTATACTAAAAATTGATCGTCCAGAATCACGCTAAAGATAATTTAAAACTAATTAACTACTCACATTTTTTGATTATTATATTTTTGATTGTATAATTTTTTAAACAAATAATTGTAGAGGCTTTTATATAATTTGTATAATTTTATATCTAAATAACTTTAAAGAAAGTGTCAAACTGGAGTAGATAATACAGTCACACAGTATTTTATATTTACCAAGCATATATCAAAAATAAAAGAAAACTGTAATCACTATATGGCCATAAAATTATTTAACTCACTTCAAGATGCAATAAAACAAAATGGAATAATAAAACAAAAATATTTAGGCAACAAAAAATAGATACCTAATTGATATTGAGCCCATTTCAGCGCAAGAATTAATAGTGAACAAAACAGTAATCAATCAATCAAAAGTAATTAATTCGAGGTGTATTGATTTGCTATATTAAATACATTAGGGTTATAAAAATGCAACTAGTAATAAGTAAATATAGAAATTGTACGCAAGATGTAATAATTAAGTTAGAATAAGCATATATAGAATTAAGATATACGACACTATTTCAACTTGTATATTAATTGTAATAACACTTTGAAATAAATAATGTATTATTATTATTCCCCTTCACTATTTTATCATAGACGAACTTAGCTTCGGATACATGTTGAAGCAAACAATTGCTTATTTCTTCTAATACAAGAGGTAATTCATTTAATTAAGCCCTTGTAACTTTCAGGTCACATTTTAATTTATCCACATTTTACCAAATACTTATAGATTTGAGATAAATATTCTTAATAAGAAAATAATTGAAAGATAGAATGAGAGATACTAGAAACTACAAAAAATGAAGAAAATGCCTGAAAAATCAGGAAAATTCATTAACTATTAAAAAATTAGTAAAGTTACTGAAATTTTCTAAAAATCAACAAAGAAAGTTGAGGAAAATTCTTGAAACATGGAATGAAAGTAACTGAGAAGTTCTAGAAATATACAAAGATTATTAAAAAAAATTCAAGAACTCTATAGAATAATTCTTCAAAAATGTGATGAAATCTACAAAAAAAGATCTAAAGAAAGTTTTATAACTTTTATAAGAAAAGTCATGAAGAATAGAATACTGGAAAGATACTGGAAATTGTAGAGGCTCATAAGGAAATTCTTAAAAATTGGAATGAACGTTACTGGAAAGTTTTTAAAATCTATTAAAACAAACTGAAGAAAATTCTAGTACTCTCCAGGAAAATTCCTGATAAACTGAATGAAACTTTCTAAAAAATTGTAGAAATCTACAAAATTCAAGAACGCGTTAGCAAAGTTCTTCAAAAATGTGATGAAAGTTGCTGAGAAGTTCTTGAAATCTACAAAACAATATTGAGAAAATTTCTAGAGGCCCATAAGAATATTCTTGAAAAATTGAATTAAAAAAAGGTTCTACAATCCAACAAAAATAACTGAAGAAAATTTTAGAAGTCTCTAAGGATGAATTAAACTTTCTGGAAAATTCTACATATCTACAAAAAAAGGAAAATTCTAGAACTGATAAAATTTAATAAAAGTATCTCAAAACTACAAAAAAAATTGAGGAAAATTCTAGACACATTAAAATGTTTAAATGAACGATACTCGAAAGTTTTACAAAAAAAACACTGAAGAAAACTCTCTAAGAAATATCTGGAATATTGAATTAAACTTTCTAAAAATTCTAGAAATCTACAAAATTCAATGTAATAAAAGTTAGCAAAAAGATCTAAAAATTTACAAAAAAATAAAGTAAATTCTAGAGGCACAAAAGGAAATTAAAAAAATGGAATTAAAGTTACTGAAAGTTAATAAAAAAATTGAAGAAAATTCTAAAACTCTCTAAGAAAGTTCCTGAATAACTGATTGACACTTTCTAAAAAAATTCTAGATATCTACCAAATTCAAGAACCCTTTAGAAAAATTCTTCCAAAATGTGATAAAAGTTGCTGAGAAGTTCTTGAAGTCTACAAAAAAATATTGAAAAAAATTCTAGAGGCCGATAAGAAAATTCTTGAAAATTGAATGAAGAAATGTTTTCCAAACCTACAAAAAAATTAAAGAAAATTCCTGAAAAACTTGATGTAACTTTCTGAAAAATTCTAGAAATTTACAAGCAATTTTTTTTTGGATTTAAAACAAAAAGTCGGCCCATAGAGGGTTAAGAACCAGTGGAAAATTATTGGATGAGAAAATGCTGGAAAATATAATTTTCAAAAAGAAGGATTTTCTAGAAAACTCCAAGGAATGATGCGCCTTAAATTAATATATGACTACTGGTCTTAAAATAAATGTACTTTTTTAACCTAGAAAATTCAATAAGTATGCAACGCTGCAAGAACGTTTCTATAAACCTCAAACATATTTAGCAATATGTATTCCTAAAAAAAATTCCAGATAACAGAAAAACCTCATAATAAATGCTGACAATTTATACTTCGGGGAAATAATACTGGAAAACAATTAAATTTTAGTTGGTTGATAGATAAGGCGTTGAGGTGTTGAAAATCCATATTTATTTGTATATTAAAGTTGTAAATAACTGAGATTTTCAAAATATGTGTGTTTATTTTCACTACAATTGTTTCGAAAATTTATTGCTTCTTCAGGTGAATGAAAGTTTACAACCACTTTTTTGAAGTTGTAAAATTATAAATTGTAAACTCACCTGAAGAAGCAATAAATTTGCGAAACAATTGTAGTGAAAATAAACACACATTTTTTGAAAATCTCAATTATTTACAACTTAAATATACAAAAAAATTGAATTTTACAAATATTTTTTCTAAAACTGTAAAAAAAAGCACAAATTAAAAGATTTATTATATTAATTCTGTTTAGGCAATCAAAATCAACCACTTTTTTGAAATTGTAAAATTATAATATCCGGAATAAAAATTACTTTCAAATAATTTTATAATAGTTTGTAAAATGAAGTTTCCAGATACATCAAATAATGTCTTGAAATTTGAAGAAAAATTCCGATAGTATAAAATATATAAAATATGTGGCTATATTAAATAAAATGATAAATAATTTTCGAAATAAAGGTTTTCTAACTAAAATAGCTCTATTTCTAGACTTTCTGAAAAATAATAAACAGTGGTTTCTAGAAAGTTTAGACAGAATTATGGAAGTTTGGATAAGATATGAGATTATAAAATGATAAATCGAGATGAAAAATTATTTTAAAAAATATCAATTAAATTAAATAATAATAACAAAATTAATTCAAAATAAGTATTTCTAAAAAATCCTATAAATTTACAGTATTTTTTTAGAACTTGCTGCAAAGCAATTTTTAATTGCTTCAGTTTTAACATAATGGATAATAATTTTGTTTTTATGTAACGTACGTCAATTGTTTTAGTGAAAATTTATAAACACTCTATATATCAATAGATTCTTTAAATTTTAACCTAATTCCTACTTTATTTATTTTTTAGAACTTCTGAAACCATAGAATGCAATTTTTAATTTCTTCAGTTTCAACCTAATGGATTATAATTTTGTTTTTAAGTAATGTACGTCAACTGTTTTAGTGAACATTTATAAACACACTATATATTAATAGATTCTGTAAATTTTAACCTAATTTCTGCTATAGTTATTTTTTTTAAACTTCTGAAACACTGGAATGCTATTTTAAATTTCTTCAGTTTCAACATAATGGATTATAATTATTTAAGGTGACGTAGTCAATTGTTTTGGTAAAAATTTATAATCACACTATTTATTATTAGATTCTGTAAATTTTTACCGTATCCCTGCGGTATTTATATTTTTAGAATTTCTAAAACGCTTGAATGCAGTTTTTAATTTCTTCACTTTCAACATAATGGATAATAATTTTGTTTTTAGGTAACGTACATCAATTGTTTTAGTGAAAATTTATAAACATACTCTTTATCAATATATTCTGTAAATTTTAACTTAATTCCTACTATAGTTATTATTTTAGAACTTCTGAAACGCTGGAATGCAATTTTTAATTTCATTAGTTTCAATATAATGGATTATAAATTTGTTTTTATGTAACGTACGACAATTGTTTTAGTGAAAATTTATAAACACACTATATATCAATAAATTCTGTAAATTTTAATCTAATTCCTACTATAGTTATTTTTTTTTGAACTTCTGAAACGCTAAAATGCAATTTCTAATTTCTTCAATTTCAACATAATGGATTATAATTTTTTAGGTGACGCACGTCAATTGTTTCGGTGAAAATGTAGAACCACACTATGTATTAATGGATTCTGTAAATTTTTACCTTATTCCTGCGGTAGTTTTATTTTTATAATTTCTGAAACGCTGGAATACAATTTTTAATTTCTTCAGTTTCAACATAATTGATTATAATTTTGTTTTTTCGGTAACGTACGTCAATTGTTTTAGTAAAAGTTTATAAACATACTATATATCAATAAATTCTGTAAATTTTAACCTAATTCGTACTACAGTTATTGTTTTAGAACTTCTGAATTGCTGGAATGCATTTTTTAATTTCTATAGTTTTAACATAATGGATTATAATTTTTTATGTGACATTCGTCAATTGTTTTGGTGAAAATTTATAACCACACTCTTTATTAATAGATTCTGCGAATTCTAACCTAATACCGATTGTTATACTTTTTTTTTAATTTGTCAGAAGATATTTTGTCAAAATTCCATAATAATGATGAAGAGAGACCGAAGAACAGATAATCGGTAAATAATTGATAAACACTTGATTTGTTTCACTGATAAGTTCAATTTTTTACCTATTATTTTATAATATTTAACTAAGAGTTAAGTGAGAAAATTATTCAAGAAAAAAAGAACAGATTAGATTAAACGAAACAAATGACTATTCTGTTCATGGATTAAAGACAGAACCACTTTTATGCTAAAAAAAAATTAAAAACACTGTTCACTGTTGACACTTGACAGTTGCCAGTTGACAAATGATTTTATTTAAAATTGCCTTAATATTCTTTAAAAATTATATTATTAATCAGATGACAGATAACAGATGACAGATGACAGATGATAGATGACAGATGACAGATAATGATGGATCACAGATGACAGTTCACAGTTGACAGTTGATAATTAATAGTTCACAGTTGACACTTTAAAGATGTCAGTTGACAAATCGTTGACATTTTTATTTAAACTTGGATCATTATTTTAAAATATAGTAATGAACGGACGACAGATAAAAGATAACACCTGACAGTAAACACTTGACAAATCAAATAAATTTCTCGAAGCTAAATATTTTTCCAAAATAAGCTAAAATTTACTAGAAATTTTGTTCTTTTTTAAATCTGGTAACACGCAGTTAAACTTTTATAAATATTGAGAAAACATTATTTAAAAGAACATATTTTCAATTTAAAAGAGAAGACGTTAGAAAATTATAGAAATCTAAATAAAAGTGGGATCGAGTGGTTCTGTCCACAGGGGGGCGTGTAGCGTCTTATAGATGCCCTAGCCGGGGCTAGCTTGCTAGCCCTGGTTAGGTGTCACCCTAGCTTCTCCGCCCCCAAGACCGGCATGCGTACCATCATTGGTATAACCTACCTGAGGTGATCCTGTTTCTGCAGAACATGCCGGATCTAGAGGAGTAAACCTCGACTAAAAATCCGTAATCCAAGGTGTCAATCGTACCGTGCCGAGGGATGGATGGCCACGCGTCAGTTGGTCTCATACGGTGTCCTCCGGATACCTGGCGAACTCCGGTTGCATTTAGCCTTGCTGCAGTATGGGAGCACTGCTGCAGTCGACCTGTATTTCTGCCCTTCTCGTGGGAACCGCATGGCAACCTCTTTCAAAAAACCTTTTGAGGAATCAAC
This sequence comes from Ontholestes murinus, assembly GCA_963969525.1. Classification (NCBI taxonomy): domain Eukaryota; kingdom Metazoa; phylum Arthropoda; class Insecta; order Coleoptera; family Staphylinidae; genus Ontholestes; species Ontholestes murinus. Next base: position 68,093,132 of record OZ018390.1, on the reverse strand, counting down.
CTCGTTAAAAAATGATGCGGCGTCAGGGGACACGCAAAGTCCCCACAATTTTAATGAAAAAACGGTGGCACCTTTGCCACGTTTTTTTATTGTTAAGAGAGGTTGTGAGTTGAATTTTGATAAGGTGAATCCTTTCGCCATATCAAAATTCTTGAATGAGAGATTAGGTAAATGTGGTGTTGTTAAGAAGATTAGGGAAGGTTTAATGGTAGAGACTCTTGATGATAAGCAATCAAAGAAAATTTTAAAAATGAAGCAATTTTTGGACTATTCAGTTGACGTAGTCCCCCATAAAACCTTGAATTATTCAAAAGGTGTAATTTACTGTCGCGATCTAATTTATTGCACGGATGAGGAGATACTGGAAAATCTGCAATCAAAAAATGTCACGGAAATTAGAAGGATAAAAACGAAAAAAGACGGTCAACTGATAAACACCCCATCAATCATTTTGACCTTCAACTCGACCCGTCTGCCAAAATATATAAATATAGCCTTTTACAATATAGAGGTAAGGCAGTATATTCCGAATGTTTTACGTTGCTTCAGGTGCCAAAAACTTGGCCACACATCGGTAAGATGTGACAGCCCTGCCATGTGTCCATGCGGAAGACCTGCACATGAAGGCACTGAATGCGTAGAGCCTTTTAAGTGCGTTAACTGCGGTGATAACCATTCGGCGAGATACAAAAGTTGCCCTGCCTTTGTTCTTGAACAATCAATTCAAGGGCTAAAAACAAAGGAAAGGCTCAGCTATTTCGAAGCCAAAAAGAGGTTATCAATCCCTAAAACGCCAACTGCAGGAGTATCATATTCGCAAGCAACCACACAACCAAAAATGGTGGATAACATAATATCCCAGCTAGCGCCAATGATCTCTAAAATCGTAAGTGAAACCGTCAATCAATCAATCAGTAAACTGCTTGAGAATATTAATACAGGGACAAAAACGTCTGCCCCGACACAATCTCCTCAGGCTAGGGAAGAGCAGAGAACCACTGTACATGTAGCCCCAGTAGGGTGTACACCCTACTCCATCCGCAAGGTAGCGGTGGCAACCAATCCAGAAACTTTGGGTTCTGGAGAAAATTATTTCAAAACTCCCTTGGAGGAAGGGAGAAACCCTGCCATTAAAAGGCAGCAATCACTCTCCGAGTCGGAGAGTGATAAACAAAATACATCCCAGCAGGCAAAAAGGCCTGTTGGATGGCCCAAAGGTAAGCCTAGAAAAGCTAAGGCCTCTGGGTCAGATGATAATCCAGCCTCCGGTTCGCAAAACCGGAAAATGTCTTTTTGATTTGTTTGTAAAGTCCATGTGATATTTATTTTTTAATTTTAATTTTATTGATCTTATTGTTGTCTTTGTTTTTATCTTTCTTCTAAGAATTCTAAAAGAGCTGGAACAAATAGTCCAGTGGAATTGCCGTGGTTGCATATCGCATATCGGCGAACTGAAGATCATTCTGCATAAATACAATCCTTTCTGTGTATGCCTACAGGAAACCCTCTTTAGACCTGATCAGGAGTTCTCACTACGGGGCTACAGCATCCTTAGGGAAGACGTAGCCCCACGCCATAGAGCAAGGGGGGGAGTAGGCATACTAGTACGGGAAGGATGTATATATACGCAAATACCATTAAGAACGGATCTTCAGACCGTAGCCTGTGTGATCAAAGCGCCGATAAATCTCACGATATGCAACGTTTACCTCCCAGATGGCAACTGGGAGCGTAACCAGATAGTCGATCTGATAAGGCAATTACCTGGACCATATCTATTGCTGGGAGACTTTAATGCACACAGTCCGTTATGGGGTTCCTCCCGTCTCGATATCAGAGGCTCGTATATCGAAGACGTGCTTGATATTACGGGAGGGATACTCTTAAATAACGGACTACCGACGCATTTCAACGTTTTCAGCGGTGCATTCTCAGCAATAGATTTAGCAATATCTTCGCCCACTCTCGCCACGCGTCTTCAGTGGCAGGCCCTCGATGATTTACATGGAAGTGATCACTTTCCGATCATCTTGTCCACTAATATTCCGAGGGCCATACAACGCAGACCCAGGCGCTGGCGCCTGGATCTAGCAGAGTGGGAAAAGTTTCGGAACGAAGTCACGTTTCCCGTAAACTCAGAAGATATTAGTTCCACTCTTTCTAATATAAATCTCAGCATCACTCAAGCAGCAGAAAAGTCTATACCACGTACCTCTGGCTCGACTAGTAAATCCTCCGTCCCGTGGTGGAACGTTGAGGTTAGTCGAGTTATCGCAGAGAAGAAACGGGCGTTTAACATCTATAAACGAAATCCTACGCAAGAAAATCTTATCGTTTTTAAACGAAAGCGGGCAGTCGCCCGCCGCAAGATTTTAGAGTCAAAAAACGACTCTTGGAAGAACTACGTGAATTCATTGAAGAGTGACACGTCAGTCACGGAAGTCTGGAGAAAGGTACAAGCTATCCGCGGACAAAGGCCACCGTCCATCATAGGCCTTTGTGATGGAGGCAACACAATCACGGAGCCTCGTGATGTAGCGGAGGCATTAGCTGTACATTTCTCCAGCGCCAGTAGTTCTTCCAATTATAATCCCGAATTCTTGCGTAGGAAAGGTGAACTAGAAGCTCCACTAGACTTTAACACAGATTCGGATCTTAATTACAATCATCCATTTTCAATGGTTGAGTTCGAGGAGGCACTTAGGTTTAGCAATGACTCCTCTCCTGGCCCGGATAATATCCCCTACAAAATGATAGAAAATCTGCCACACGAATCAAAAACCCATATCCTGTCTTTATTTAATTGGATATGGGAGAAAGGGGAATATCCGGAGCAATGGAGAGAAGCAATTATTGTGCCTCTTCTCAAGACTGGAAAAGATCCGAATCGTGCTTCTAGTTATCGCCCGGTTTCGTTGACTTGCTGCTTGAGTAAAATTCTTGAAAAAATGGTCAATAGCCGACTGGTATGGATTCTCGAGTCGCGAGAACTGATCGTACCCTACCAGTCAGGATTTAGGAAACGTCATTCCACTATTGACCATCTGGTCCGTTTAGAGAATGCCATTCAAAACGCTTTTCTAGAGAGAAAACACCTAGTCGCGGTGTTTTTCGATCTAGAAAAAGCTTATGATATGACATGGCGTCATGGCATTCTTGGGAAGTTGCATCGGTGGGGACTAAGAGGCCGTCTGCCTTTATTCATCCAGTCCTTCTTATCGCACCGAAGTTTTCGAGTACGTGTAGGAGATTTTGTCTCCTCTCTCCACGTACAAGAAAACGGTATACCGCAGGGCTCTACCATTAGCGTAACCCTTTTCTCTATTGCGGTAAATGACATTGCAACTTCCGTTAGTACCCCAGTGAATACGTGCCTGTATGTCGGAGATACCATCCCGGCTATATGTAGAGAGCTGCAGAGGAACATTGATAACATCGTTCGAGACGCTGGCTCGTGTGGCTTTCGGTTTTCAGAGACAAAGATGGCTTGTGTCCATTTTTGTCGTCTGAGAAAGCCACACAGGGAGCCTAGTCTACGCATTAATGGTTCTGTTATTCAATGTGTCGACAGTTATCGATTTCTAGGACTTATTTTCGACAGGACTCTGTCATTCCGTCCCCACATTAATGACCTGGCTACAAGGTGTAAGAAGGCACTTAATCTAATTAGGTGCCTTTCTAACATTAATTGGGGTGCGAGCAGAGAGGTCTTGCTGCGGCTGTATCAGGCTCTGGTTCTGTCCAGGCTTGACTACGGGTGCGCAGTATATTCCGCTGCTCGTAATTCGTGGTTACAAGTCCTAGATTCGATACATTATGCAGGTATACGTTACGCTACAGGAGCTTTTAGGACCACACCAAGGAATAGTCTCTGCTGTGATGCCGGGTTACTACCGCTAAAGTACAGACGTCTTCGGTTCGCCTTGCGATATGAAGCGTCTGTACGTAGTAACCCGAAACACATAAACTTTGAATCTTTTAGCAAAGCAGAGACATACCGAAAATACGCCTTGCGACCGTCTGTCACAAGGCCGGTGTGTGTCCGCGCGCGAGTTCCGTAAGAGTCTTGAGTTCCATTTGCCCGAAATACAGCCGGTGGGTGTGTGCGAGGTACCGCCATGGGTGTTACCAGCACCACACATAACTTTGAGATTGCTGGACGATCCAAAGGTCGAAACGACGCCGGCAATTTTTCGGGTGAAACTAATGGAACTCGTTAACAATTACACAGACTCTTGCTGCATATATACGGATGGATCGAAAACCGACACTGGGGTGGGATCGGCTATTGTAGCTGATTCTACACCCCAATCATGGTCGCTAGATCCAATGTCCACCGTATATACTGCCGAACTATACGCAATATTAAAAGCGCTCAACTACTGCGATACGTCTAGCAGTAGTACATTCCTCGTTATTTCAGATTCACTCTCTTCCCTACAAAGTATCGCCGACAGCCAAAATAATGATCCGCTCGTACAGAACATCCTTTCTGTTCTGTACAGCCTGCATCTCGCTGGCAAGAATGTTGTCTTCATATGGGTGCCATCACACGTCGGCATTGAAGGCAACGAGATTGCAGATAGAGCTGCCCGTCAGGCAGCTCTCGCGGATCATGTTGACTATGCCATATGCCGGCCTGACGATGTCAAGGTCGGTGTTACGGCATTTGTCAACAGAGCATGGCAAAGGGAATGGGAGAGCCTCGAGAGTAAGCTTAAAGCTGTAAAACTCTCTGTGACAGCATGGAAGTCACCGGTCGCACTAAGTAGGAGACAGGAGGTCTGTCTGACCCGCCTACGAATGGGTCATACCAACATGACCCATTCTTATCTCCTGACCGGTGACGAAGCACCCACATGCGACACTTGTCACAGCCCTCTAACGGTGAGGCATATAATCGAGGAATGTGCAGCCTACACAGGTCAACGTGTACGGCTGAAGCTCCGAGGTAATGTAGCGTACGATTTGAATAATTCTGTTTTGTCGGTAGAAACTGTCGTTGCTTTTATGCAAGCGACAGAACTTCTACGCAGAATTTAGGGGTACTGTAAGGACCAGTTTACTGTGCTGAGCAGTTTTTAATTTGTTGTGAATCGTCTTTTTATGTTAATTTATTATCTTTGTTAATTTATTCTGTGAACGTCCGTCTCGTCTAGTTGGCCCTTTACACCAACTAGGTCGAGTGATTTTATCGTTTTCGTTTTGTATTGTTTTTGTTGTCGGGCACTTTACACCCGACAACGGTTTTATCGCTTTTATCTAGTTTTAAGTTTTATCTATATGTCTAGTTTTAAGTTTTAATCTGTGTGTCGTCCCTCCACCATGTTGGCTTTTTACACCAACTTGGTGGATGTGTTCTGTTCGTTTCGCCTAGCTGGCCTAGGTCGAGTGATTTTAAGCTTTTTGTCTCTAGTCATAATTTTAATTTATATGTTAATTTATTTTGTGAATGTCCTTCTCGCCTAGTTGGCATTTTACACCAACTAGGTCGAGTGATTTTATTATTTTTGTTTGTATTGTTCCTCTGCTGTAGGGCTATTTACACCCGACAGCGGTTTTATTTATATATGTTAATTTATTATGTGTTCGTCCGTCTCGCCTAGTTGGCATTTTACACCAACTAGGTAGAGTGATTTTAGTATTTTTGTTTGTATTGTTCCTCCGGTGTCAGGCCATTCACACCCGACATTGGTTTTATTTCTATGTGTTAATTTATTTTGTGTTCGTCCGTCTCGCCTAGTTGGCATTTTACACCAACTAGGCGAGTATTATTATTATAACAAAGTTAAAAAAAAAAAAAGAATAGCGGCTAATGGCCCTAGTAGTCGATGCCGCTTAAAAAAAAAAAGAAAAAAAAAAAAAAAGTGTTTATTTTCATTTAAGCAGATATTTCTCTGCAGATTTCTAAATATTCTAGAAATCTGTTTCTGCTTCAATTCTCCTTTAATTATGTCTATTCTTAAGATTTTCAAAATATTTTAGCAAATGTCTTTATAGATTTCAAAAAATTTTCATCAAAATACCTTCCAATTTCTAATTAATTTGTTAGAAGATTCTAGAATTTTTAGCATTTCCTTTTTAAGTTCTTTATTATTATTTAGCAAATTCTGTGCATATTTATAGAATTGTCCAATTGTTTATTTACTTTTCCTAAGATTTAACAAGTTGAGGGAAAAAGATTTAAAAATTTTAAGAAACTATTGAAATTTCGATACAATAACATAATAAATACTAGAAAATTCTATACATTCTGAAGAAAAATTCCTGTAAAACAAATACTGAAATGTTCTAGAAATTTCGATTAAAACGATTAGAGTATATATAAAATAAAACAAGAAAAATTGTAGAAAACTGAATGGAAAATTTTCAGAGTGGAATTTTTCAAAAACTCCGAGGTACTTTGGTACGTTTTAGAACACAAGGACAACAGACGAAAGCTAATATTTAAAAGAATATTATGAAATAAAATAAATTGCTAGAAAATAAATTTAAAAAATTCTGAAAATTCCGTCATAATAATGCAGGAAATAAACAAGACCAATGGACAGATTACAGCAGAATTAAGAATTCCTAGAAATAGAAAACTCCGATATAATAAGAAAAGGGATGCTGGAAAAATCTAGAAAAATCTCTGAAAAGTTTTTGAAACAAAATATATACACTAAACAGAAAACACAATAACAATAAACAATGACAGCTGTAGACCAGTTCTACGAAGCAGTGACTACCCTTGTTGAAAAAGTAAAATATCCAGTCGGTTTGTTCTTGTACTTAAGTGGTCCTTTAGTCTATGTTGGTATCTCCTAAGGGATACATTAGAAAAATATAGAGTTATAGCTTTAGTACTCGACTGGTTTTAATCCTATCTACAACAGGTAAAAATTAGACCAAAGACAAATAAATTAAGGAATTACATTTTATCAGACGAACTTCCTAAAAACAATTGGGTACCGCAAGTGTCAATCCATTGTTCATCTTATACATTAATCATTCACATGTCAGTGTATGCTATACTATATACGAATGATATCTCAGCGTTAATAAGAAAAAAAACCAGTGGTAAAGTAGAAGTGGAATGTATAGATTCTCTCAAAAGGTTCAAGAAGTGGTTTGCAGCCAATAAACTATTTGCCAATTAATTTAAAACTACTTTGGTACGTTTTAGGACTAATCAATTTAAAAAAAGAATTAGAAATAGCACCAAAAACTCATAACACAGTCTTACAAGGTAGTGAGCAAGTGATATTCCTAAGAATGCATTTTAAAGGACATCTGAATTGGTGATATTATTTTTATAGCCTTACTAGAGGTTTTAATGTAACATGTTTTCAATTAAGGTGTCTGAGGGCAGTACTTGAGGTACCACAACTAATGAACTTTTACCGCGCAACCGTCAAATCTAGATTAACTCATGAATTGTATGTACTTCTGAGGATGCTCAAGGTAACTTCAGTATCTCTTCATCTGTCAGGAATACATAGTATAATGTATTGCAGGTGCCTCTATTACAGCTCACTGTCGACCAATATTCCAACAACTATGTCGAATGTCAGATTGATGAGGCAGTTACTTGTTGAAACTCCATATTATCACTTAGTAAAACACTGACGTAATGTAAGATTTCAAAAAATCGTTTTATTGTTCTACAACAATTGTGGTTTTGATGAAGCCACTCTGTGGCGAAAAAATTGTTGTAGAACTATAAAACGATTTTTTGAAACCTTACATTACATCAGTGTTTTATTAAGTGATGTCGAATTTCGTTGCCTTCTCCCTAAATATATTATAAATTATATTGCATGAGATATAATCAAAACCGTTTTTAACATATATTCATTCCAAAGAGTCTAACAGTCTTAAGTTCTGCGTTGCCAGATGAAAAGTTGATGCAATAAGTATTAAAGCTGTTGTAACACAATAGATAGATATGTGAAAGTATTAATCTACTTTACTAAGAGCTTTCCAAACTCAAAGTGAAATTACGTCATGACAAGAAGAGAATTTCTTAATAAAATATATTAAAATCCTTTAGTTCGTTGTAGAATTTCCGCTTAATAAAATTTGTGGAGTTTCTTGAATAACATTTAATATTTTATTTTTTTATCGATCTTTTTGAGGTTTGGGTAGCATTTTTCAAATATCCATGTGGAGAATATTCTTATCAGAATTGGAATTGATATCTAAAAGCCTGTAGAGCAAGGAAAAGCAAAGTTAAAGCAGAATACCGGAAAGGTTGAAAAAGATGCACAATTAATCTTCCAGTTGGCATTTGTGGATTTCAAATCTCTTAATACACTAATTGATAGTTACTTTATATTAATAAAACTATATAAGTACTTTCAAAAATATATTGTAAGATGCTACAATTGTTTCGCCACACTGCGGCTTCTTCAGCCTCATCAATCAATTAATTGATAGTTTCTCTCAAAACTGGGAAATAGATATGAAAAAGTGGTGTAAACATTATATAAATTATGACTGTTATGTTTCGTTATGAGAAGCAATATTGGTAGGCCATTGTAATATTTAAATAAATGAGTGGAAGCATATCTGTTCTACTTAAGAAGCTTCAACAAATATTTTAAGAATTAGAATTGCATTTGGACAAAGGCAAAAATTTAAAAGAATAGATTTGTTATTTATTGAAAGTAGTTTCAAAACATTAAAGATATTGTGGCTAATATCTTCATCTTCTTTTGCTTACCAACTAATCAGCAGTAGAAGAAACAAGCGAGCAGAATTTAGTAATAAATTTATCATCGGTTTGTGTGCGTTTGTAAGTTTTTTTTTCACTTGTGTATATCTATATTATCAAAAGATATATATATATATATATATATATATATATATATATATATATATATCATCGCGTGTGCGCGAAAAATCTTGCGGTTCTCTCCAAACGGTAAATGTATGATTTTAAAATTTTCTCTATCAATGAAGAAATTGTGGAAGGTGTAACAAATAATGACAAATATATTGATGGTTTTTCGTCTCTATAGAAAAGTGTTCTTAATTAAAATATTAAGTCTCGAAGGAAGGTGAGAAATGAGACTTAGTCAATTTATATTATGGTATACCTCGAGAAATCCAATACCATTTCTTTGTCGATTTTTGTTGGATGCTTGAGATGTATATATTTATAATAATATTAATATAATCGTGTTTTATTGGCCCTTGAAGAATAAACAAATGTCTATATTTAATAATATTCTTTCGTTCAAACATAATGCAATCATCTCTTTTTATACATTTATGAACCAAATTGAACAAGCTCAAATACATATCTATACTGAAAACGTAATAACTTCTCCCATCAAATCACATTAACGATAATAACGGCAAAAAACGAACTGGAAAACAAAACACACCGCACAATCTCTATCTATCCAGATGATGGAGACCGAAACTTTCTCGCTTCGATTATTACATCGGCCGAGTGAATTTATACGGGGACACAATTACAAGCAAGTGAATCCTGACAAATCTCCCCTTATTTGGAGGGGATCGGGAGGACGTGTTTATTAACCTCCCCTTGGCCCTCGTGATCGGGAGAACAAATTACAACTTAAATTTTCCAATTAAACTCGGCGCGAACAGATCAAATTTATACGCCGCCCCCTTCTGGCCAGGTAAGATACGTCGTAATTAATTAGGACGGCGGCGATAAATTAGACGGGGAAAACGGTTTTTCCGCGCGCATCCGCCGACGTCGGTGAAAATGGAAAACTCCGCAAACGGCAATAATTAATTTAATTTTCACCGGAAAATTGCATGCGGCTTGCGTTGCTACGTGGGAATTTAATATTTATGTAATTTCCTGTTGCTCTCTATATATTAGGGAAGAGGAATTTCACAAACTTAAATCATAATTAAATAAGCAAAAGATACATTTTAGTATTAAACAGGATGTTCTAAATTTGCTCAAATTAGTTGTATAAATATTTATAAACTAATTTTTATATTTACAAATTGAATTTTGTAAAATGGAAAATCCCAAAAAAAAATTATATGTAAGTCACGTCAACATGTTTTTCTTATTCAGTCTAGACGCAATAAATAAACTCTTTGAGTCGTCGGATTTAAATTATACAATTGGATCCTTTTGACGGCGGGAGTATGAATTTAAATAATTTAATCCGTTCCCCGGTGGGTAAAGAGGAAAGTTTTCCAATCACGGTTACAAATTTTATACTTTGATGGAAGTCGGTGAATTATGTACGGTCGACTAATATTTTAATACGGATCTTAAGATTAATAAAAAAATCGTTTATGATACCCAGCCCTGAAATGTAATGGAATATACAGTCAAATGAGTATGAAAAAATTCCATGTGATTTTCCACCCAAAGCATAATTTTTTACTTTAGAAAGCTAGAAAATATTGATAAATAAAAACTTTTAGACGGAAAGACCATCGGTTGATGGCTAATCAAGAAGAAGATAAGCAGCATAATAATTATTATGTCGTATTATTATTGTAATACTATCTTTAATAAACATTTCTTGAATTTATTTCTCATTAATTGAATTTTTAATTAAAGATGTTTATCCCTCTAAATACAAATGTCACCTCTTTAACACTTCTTATGGGCAGTCAAAGGGATACCTGGCCAGGGCTGTTGTGAACACAGTTTTAAAGGGTGAACTCAGCAACGACTTTAATTATGAGACTAATAATTGTAATGTGTTATAATTAATTCAATGTTTGTCTATATGTACTACTATAATTATTAAATACATAATTACGTGAAGATAATAAAACATAAAAGTTAATATTCTTGTAAATTAATGTCCTAAACTATTATTACATAACAATACGTACAGTTATGTAATAATAATTTAGGACATTAAATTACAAGAATATTAACTTTTATATTTTATTATCTTCACGTAATTATGTATTTAATGTATTAAATATATAATACATATTTTTATCTTAAAAATATACCCTTTGATTGTTTAGTATGAAGGTTTATTTATAAAAATGATAAACGGTACGACTGGGTCTGACTTTTCAATAATTTATGAGCCTTTTGGCCGTTTGCAAAAACACAGAAAAGGTGGGTGCAAAAAAAAAATATGAACCGAACATCGGAATGCCGGCTCCCTTCATTATTATAATTAACGCAGCAGTTTAGTTTTTATCTCGCTTATAAATGATTGGGTGGAATTATTTCTCTGCTTGTTTCATCCCGTCTGCTCCCTAAAAGCTTTAATTTTCAGATGAAAAAAAATATACACCTTAAATTTTTTGCACTGGAAATTTTTCATTATCGTAAACTTAATTTTATATAGAATAAAATTTAGTATTCATTAAAGCTTTTATAATACATTTCTCACGTCAAATATTATTATTTAATAATTTAGTCTCTGTTCCATTTTATAGTCTCTAATATATTTTCATAATCTTAAATCAGCAGGTTTTATTTAATCTAAGAAAACCATGATGTTTTGTTATTCTTATACATCTTCTCACATCAATTATTATTATTTAAGTAATTAATTAAGTATTTTTTTATTAAATAGTGTTTATCTTTCATATATAATTTTTGAGCCTACATAATAAGTAGAAGGGAAGTCAATTTTCAATTATCAAATTACATCTAATACATTGATATTATACAAAATTAGTCGAGATTTAATAGCCTAAACATGAATTCACTTTCTTAGAGAGAGATAAACATATTTATTGAAGGTAGTCTTACAATAATACGTCATAACAAATTTTATGCTGCTTCTCTTCTTCTTCATTAACCATCGATCACTTTAATGTTAACTTGCAAACACATTTACAAAAATCATGTTTGAAAAAATCTAAGAAATGTTTTATTTACCAATAACTCATTTCATTGATATGTAACATTTAATAAAGAGATTCATAAAAAGGAAAAAAAAAACTATAGTATTGTAATCAATTTATTTTTTTATCTAATAACTTTCAATGGGGTAGCTTTCAAACTATAAATGAAATTATGTTGTTTTGTTTTTATTGTTACGCACAGTTTAATGATTATCTGTTTGAGTCAAGTACGAAACTTCCCAGACGGCAGAAATCTCTTTGAGGCCCTTAAATCTCGGTTTGAAAAGTTTTTAAACCTAATTAACTGAAGGCGTCAATAAAACGGTAGAGGATTAAACATGAACAGACTGTTAACAACACGAAACATTTGCGGATTATTGAATTTCCAGCTGTACACCCCTTCGATACAATTACGAACGCCATTTTGCTTAATGTGAATGTGAACGACGTGAGTGGGTAATTGCGAAAATTTACACCTTGCAGTTTATAAGTGTGTGGGTTTTTATGTGGAACAAAAAAAAATGAAGTGTCGTTTAACTCTTTTTCTTGCATTCATATTTCTCGCAGTAATTATCTACCTATAATTCTAGAAGTTTTTTAATTTCTGAAAAAAATCTAAATTATTGTGAATTTAAGTTAGTGAGTAACGTTGCTATCCATGTGCTACAGTTTTTACTTTCCCTATATAGTTTATATATAGGGGAAATATTGTTGTTGCGTAAACCTCATAGTTTTCGAGAAAAATATAGGGAAAGTATTATGATGGCCACATCACAATTTTAGTGTTTTATATCTATGCTTCAGTAAAACATAAAATATTAGCCAATCAACATGGTTTTTTACCTAAACAATTTACATTAACTAATCTAATGTGCATTACACAATTTATATCTTCTAACATGAACAAAAGATACCAAACTAACATAATTTATGTTGATCTATCTAAGGCTTTTGACCGATTGTCAAATGGTATGTTGATTAGAAAGCTTCAATCATTTGAGCTACCTCATAATATGGTCACCATTATTAAGTCGTATCTAACGGACCGACTACAACATGTAGTTATTAAAGGTCACACGTCGAAGAGCTATATTGCTAGAAGTGGGGTACCACAAAGGTCAAATCTGGGCCCTCTCTTGTTCGTACTATTTACTAATAACTTATCTGATGCAGTTAATTATAACATATTAATATACGCTGATGATATAAAAATTTATAGAACCATTCACTCTGTTTGTGACTGCATAAAATAAATAAATAGTGCATTGATAATGAACCTCTTAACCCTGAAAATTTTCTGTGGTAACCTCCTCTAGAAACTTTTCTCCTGTAAAATTTGACTATACGGTGAGTGATATATTTCTTAATCACGCATGTGACATTACTGATTTGGGTGTCTTATTTGATGAAAAGTTAACATTTAATAGCCATATTAATAAACATTAGGTTTATTATAAGAATGTCGAGGAACTTCAAAAAACTGTTTCTATTAAATTCTATATATTTCCAGTGATAAACTTTAGAGTTTAGAGATCTTAAAATTCTATACAATTCCGCAAACTCTAAAATTTCAAACTGTTCTAAAAATTTTCTAAAAACTAAAGAGGAACAAACATCTTTAATTATTAAAGGTTTGCAATCATAAATAGCATAGTATTTTTAAACCCGCGGTCTTTCTGCCTAGCTTCATAAGTTCGGTGGTCAGTTCTTCGTTTTGTTATGTTGATTGAAGATGGAGGTGAATCATGAAAAAATGTTATGAATTGGAAGGTTATAGGAGAGGAATGTTCAAATCTAGGACTTTGTGAAAGATTAAGAGGTAAACGTCGGTGTTTTGTGATGTTTTGGATCTAAGGATTGGTGGCAAACATTGTAGTAAAATGTACAACTAGTTCTTCAATCGGGATTACTTGGGATTTTTGTTAAAGTAAAGAGTTATTTTTGGGTTTAAAAGAACGTTTGGGATAAAAGGTAATTCCAAGATACTCAAACGTTTGTTTCATATGGTGATACCAAATGTAAATATGGATGCATGATGAAAAGAGATGAAAATACACGATTAATTTGAATTAATGGATATTCCACTTAGTAAACCTGTTTTGGCATATCTCAATATTTGTGAAAGATTTAGATGTAAACATAGGTGTTTCCTGCCGTTTTGGATCTAAGGATTGGTGGCAAACATTGTAGAAAGATTTACAACCAGTTCTTCAATCTGGATCACTTGAAATTTTTGGTACAGTAAAGTTTTTTTTTGAAGTTTAAAAGAAAGTCTAAGATAAAAGCTAAACCCAAGATGAGGTGGTGATGCTGAGCGTCCCTGCACTGCGGTCTCCGTGGTCCTTAAGTGGGCAAACCCAAGATACTTGTACGTTGACAACGGTGTGATAAGTTTGTTATGTATGGTGACGCCAAATGAAGATATGGATACACAGTGAAAAGGGTTGAAAAGACAGAATTTATAGGAATTAATAAATATTCTCCACTTAGCAAAATAGTTTTAACGTGTCTTGATGAGCCCCTGCAAAGCATTTTTGGAAGTATGTTACCATAGGCAAAAGTTTAAATTAAAAAGATTAAAACATATGGGATTTAAATTATACAGGGTGGGCCACGAATAACGACCATTAAAAGTTTACGAAGTTCCTGCAGGAGAAAAAATCTGAAAAAATTCAACATTGTACGGTTCATCACGATCTCCTCATGGAAAATATTTTTGACTTTCTATCACTTCCGGTTGTACCGGAAATGGCTACCAACTTTGTTATTTTAAATGGAACATACTGTATATTATTTTATTTTTAAATTCCTTGTTCGATTGCCTATCTCTCCATATGGGTTTATGTTCACTTAACTTTTACAGTTTTTGATTTAAAAATTTATTTGTCAAATATTGACCTCAAATAGGCGTTTAGAAAAATGCCTATAACTTCTAGTAGGTACAAGATAGACACACGAGCGGCATCTTTTTTTGTACCTAATCGAATCCTCTACAGCGGAAAAATATTGACATGTGTCAATTTTGACAGTTGGTATTTCAAAAATATCAATATTTCAGCGCCCACTTAAAAACATCATATTTCAATTTTTTCAAATGGAATGACCAATATTTTATCTTATAGGGTGATTCGCAAGACAATTTTCTACAAAAAATTCTATGAGGAGATCGCAATCAACCGTACAATGTTGAATTTTTTCAGATTTTTTCTCCTGCAGGAACCCCGTAAACTTTTAATGGTCGTTATTCGTGGCCCACCCTGTATATGACGTGGATGAAGGCATGGATAATAAGTAAGTAAGGTGACCCATATGAATGTGCAGGAAAGAAAAAACAGATAAACTTTATTTCTAAGCTATTACTTCTGGAATTCAATCTTTAAAAAACAGTATTACAATTTTTAAAGATATATGATATATACAGGGTGTCCCGTTAATGTGGAGAAATGGCTAGACCATAGATTCCTGGGGTCAAAATATGACGATTTAACACAACTTATCTATATCCAAAAATTTACGGTTAAACCGGAATTTGTCTTCAAAGTTTCAAATTTTTTTATTTCTTTTGTTTATAACAATTGAGCGCTTTATTCGATTTGAGTGAAATTTATTATTAGTAACTACTATAATATGATACATCATTTCAGTTATTGTGGCCATTAGTGATTGACCTGAAGTATGAAAAACAGTAGTACCACTACCTAAAAACTAAATAATTTTTTTATTTGTGCATCTAATAAAAACTAAAAAAATACTACTCGAAAGACCGTTTAATTTAAAAACTTTTTTGTCTCTTAATAATATTTGATATCTTGTACGGTTTTTGCACAAAAAAAATAAAATATGAAATATTATGCTCATTATGCACTCAATAATAAGTAAATCAACATACTCAATTGAATAAAAATTAAATAATATCAATAAATTAAATTAATAAAAATAACATCTAACACTTTTCAAACAATTTCCTTCGCAAAATCTTAACACAAGCAAGATATCTGTTTGCCCCAAATATGAATATTTATGAAATATAATAAAGTTAAAAATTAATTATTAAAAGACATTAAATAATAATCATTATACATTATAAATTTCATTCAAATCGAATAAAGCGTGCAATTGTTATAAACAAAAGAAATAAAAAAATTTGGAACTTTGAAGACAAATTCCGGCTTAACCGTAAATTTTTGGATATAGATATTTTGGGTTAAATCATCATATTTTAACCCCAGGAATCTATGGTCCAGCCATTTAAGTTTGCAAATAATTCATAATTTTTCTGTGTATTGTTTTTATGTAGGAAATATGTTTCTAATTTATATTTATTTATGTGAAATAATTGTAAAAAAAACTTTTTAAATTTCTACAATTTCCATAAAATAAAACGTTTCTGTGAATTATTGGGAAACATTTTAGTTTTTAGATATTCTATAGGTTTTAAAAACTATGAATTGTCCAAAAAAATTTAAATTTTCCAATTATAGAATCTTAATGAATTAAATGTTTTAAAACTTCTTGTATATTGATTAATATACAGGGTGACTGACGAAAAACCTTTGGTGCTGTATCTCGCTTATTTTTTATCCGATTTTAATAAATAAAACATCAAATTAAACCATTTTTAAAAGACTTTAATGGGATCTGAACTGTTATTTTTTCTCGCACCCAGTTTTTGACAAAATACGATCAACATTTTTTTTTTAATTGCACGGTATATATATTTTTGTTGATTCGCAAGGAGATTTTTTTCTGAATATAAAATTGTAGACAAATTTATACATACATCAAACTTAAGTCGAGAAATTGAGGATTAAAAAAATAAATAAAAAGTAAAGTATCCATTGTAAACAATATACAGACCCTATTTTAAATGTCAAAAGTGATAGTGACAGCCATTGCAATACTGCAAAGATTTTTAATTATTTCATAATTAAATTGTTGCAATATTTCAAACACTGTACTAGAATTTTGTGCTTCTACAGAAATCGTTTTTCAGTTTTTGAAATCTTGCAACATTTTTATTATGAAATTATTAAAAATCATTGCAGTATTGTAGCAATGACTGACACTGTCACTTTTGACATTTGGAATAGGCTCTGTATATTATTTACTATGGGTATTTGATTTTTATTTTTTTTTAATCCTCAATTTCTCGACTTTGGTTTGATGAATGGATAAAATCGTTTACAAATTTAGATTCAGAAAAAAATCTCCTTGCGGATCAGTACAAAATATATATACAGTGCAATTTGAAAAAAAAAGTTGATCGTCTTTTGTCAAAAACTGGATGCAAGAAAAAATATCAGTACAGTTCATATTAAAGTCTTTTAAAAATCATTTAATTTGATGTTTTATTTATTCAAATCGGATCAAAAATAAGCGAGATACAGCACCAAAGGTTTTTCGTCAGTCACCCTGTATATATTCTAAAAATTTAATTCTTAAACTTTAAATTTATTATTATCAATATTTTAAAGCTGTCAAAGTTAGGTTGGCTTGATGCTAAATTAAATAGCTTAAAATTACGATATCAACACTCCAATAGTAAAACATTGAGTTTGGATAATACTACGCTTTATATGAAGTAGTATTTAGGGGAAGGTTAGCAATGGCACGATTGATTACAGGAAAAATGAGATAGCTTAGTATAAAACAATCTCTTTTTGTGTTTACACCTGATTTGAACAGAAAGTTATCTCAGTTAGTTCTGTAATCAATTTTGAGGAAGGTCAGCAGGGTTACAATTGATTACAGAATTAATTGAGACAAGTAGGTAGTGTAAAACAATTAATAGTGTTGTACAAAGAAATTAAAAAGGTATTTTCATTTATGTTCGACATGTATAACTAAGTAGAAGCCTCAAGAATCAATAATTTCTTTAGCATTGGTTGTTGAGGTACTTATAATTTTGAAAATCCATTATCACTTAATATAATGATAATAGTAAACTATTTTTGATCTTCAACTGTTTATTTTACTCACAAAATTGTTTCGCTACACTGTAGCTTCTTCAGGTGATGAATTGTAGTGAGTAAAATAAAAAGTTGAATATCATAAATAGTTTACTATTAACAATGCCTTTTATTTTGATCGGTATGACCTAAAATAATTTATATTGTAATGAGATACTAAATATTTATCATAAAAAGAAATACATCTTTAATATTCACAGAACCAATTTATATTTGATAAAACAGTACAAAAATAATTTTCGTTTTTACTAGATGTTTACTAGATGTTGACTGGCAATATTCAGCACTATATTTATTTCACGTCTCCAATCTAATGTTTTTAATGTAGCGTAAGTAAACAAATGACGATGGTAACACGATTTTATATCAAACCATTTCCCCTCGCCGCAACGACTAATGTATATTGTTTAAATTAAAGGTCTTCACAGCGTGAGAGACTTCATTATTTGTGGCGCTTTGTTTACGTCAGGCGGTGATTTTTTTTCACGTTACCCTTGAACCGTAAAATGCTAGGACGAGGGGTGGCGGCGGTTATTGATGTAATCGCCCCGTTCTGGTGAACTTTCCTTCTAATTTCGTCCTATTGACACAATCGCCGCCGTCGACCGTAATACATCCCTTGGAAATTTAATTAGGACCGGGATACGGAAAGGCAGAGCGGGATTTCGTGCCTATTTGTTTAATCCGGCGATGTATCGTGTAAATTCGGAATACATTTGTTCGAACTTCGAATTGTAGTTAATATAATCGGCGTGCGTTCGAATGCCTTTAAGGTACGTTAATTGGGTCAGAAATAATTTGCATTTGTAGTTCTTAATAAGATTAAAATTTATTAATTAGAAACTATTTTTTTAATGGTATAGTTAATAATTAAAGAAGTAATGCTTTCATGTATAAAATGCTTAATAATTATTTATAATTTATTTACAGTTGCAGATGGGAATAGTAACTAAAACCTTAAGAAATTACCTTAAGTGCATTGTATTACCATTTTATAATCCGGTATAAACACAATAAACAATGCGCTCTGCGCGTAATTAATTTTAAACCGCGATGTGTTAGCGCGACACTTTTGGTGGACGCGCCGGGCCGCGTTGTTGTAATCATGTAATGGAACGGGCGGCAGAGTGCAGTGCCTGGAACATCGCATAAGCCGCACGAAAGTGGGTATTTTATTCGTCCTCCTGAACAAATTTAGTCTTTTATGCGAATCATAAACTGTGTTTATGATATATAAAAACGCTCGCCGAGATTAGAAGGGGAGGGCGCGTTATGAATGAACCATGTTTACTCGTATGCGTCAATTTAACAAGGATGGATTTAATGATTATTAAAAAGCGATCTTAATAGTTTAATCAGTGTTAAAAATTAAACAAAACAAAATAAATACACACTAATTATAATTTTAATGCTTATAGCATTTGGTAATTGTATTGATTTAGTTTTGTTAGAATTTAAACCAGATGTTGCAGAAATGTATTCGATTAATTAATACACTACTGGTGTTTAGTAATAATAAATAAAATAGCTTTTAGTTGAATTAGTTAAATGTAATCCGGTCCTGTTGGTACAGTGGTTAGCGCGCCGACTGTAGTTGTGATCGTTCATACATTTCAAATATAATTGGAAAATAATACAAAACCACATTGAGCTGGCCATATGGACTTGTTCCCGAGGTTAAAAAAAGTAAAATGAAAGGTACATTTATTGTAATAATAATCATTTTTATTAGGCACTCCATTTATTTAAAATAGTTTTAAATAGTTTTAATATAATGACTTTTATCCTTAAAATTTTATCAATTATTAATATATTTCAATACTCCGAGCGAAAGCTACAAAAAGGTATTCATATTCCGCATTCGTTCTTGCATTGAAAATTTTATATCGTCGCTCTGCGTCCGCACTGAATCGCTTGAATATAATAAATTATCACTTCGCAAGTGGAAGATTTGTTACGTATTTACTTCAGCATCGATTTGCCATTAGTTCGAGAAATGAATACGCCTCTCCGGAATTGTACAGGGAAACGTCTTTTAAGTCAGTGGTGATATATTGATGGGAGTTTAAAACCGAGTCGTTAGAAGTTATTTACCTAATCACCACGGTGAAGTTGTAATTTGGAACGTTTAAAACCAGGAAATATATAATTGGACGAAGCTGTTAATTTAATACAGTTGAATAGATTATTGATTACGTTCAATACTAATTTTTACAAATAAATACAACATGATGATTTAAATATTTCTAAACAAATAAATACATATTTATTATATTAGATTCTGAAAATAATACACAGTTTTATTCCTTACTTCACTTGTTTATTTAAGCGTTAGATGTACATTTCGTTCACAAGGTAAACATTATCAATAACAAACTATTAGATTCTCATTATGAAATATTTTTTGTAATATATGAACACATTTTAATTAATTTTTAAATGATTAAAGTTTACGTTTTATATTCATTATATAAATACAATAGGTTTAATTAAACTAATGACTATTATTAATATTAATTACTCATTTGTTTACTGAACTCATCATTGTTACACACATCTATTTTTAAAGTTAGAGCTAATATTCGCGTGCATGAACTTGAGGGTTATAAATAATATTTCAGTGTTCGACGTGGCCTCGTTTCAGTAATTCAACAAAATATCAAGGTACCTCTAAATTATATAATATTATAATCGATTATCTCAAATCAGTATCCGTTTTAACATCAATTTTTCAGAGGGTATTCTCGGAAAAAGAACGTCCAAGGTCAATTAGTAATAACGTTTGAAAACGGCGAGAAGAATGATTACTAAAAATTTTTTTCGATATTTGTATAAAAATAATTTGTATTATATTAGAAACTTTTCAAACGATACGAAAGTGATTTTGTTAATATTTATTATAGAATTTTCATTAGAATTATAGAAATTAAAATTATATGAAAAAACTTAATATTTATTCATTTATTAGTAAATTGTCAAACTTGCTTCATAAATATAATTTAAAATTTATAAAACGTTAAACAAAAAGAAACAAATAATTTCGTCAGAAAGCTAAAGGGAGGAGTTCATCCTTGATGAATTTACCCATTTAAGAAATGAAGATGATTTCTTGGAGTTTAAACATATTTTAAGTATTCAAAACTTTAGAATTACAATTAATATACAAAATTTATAGAACTAAAAATGCGCAAATAAATGTCTTCCATTCCAGAAAAATTAAAAAAAAATATATAGAGCATACTTGACATTTATCACGCCTTAAAGTCAAACCAGCTTCCTTCAAAAGACGTAGCACCACCGACAAGACATCCACATGTGTCTCGAACATCGGTGTAACTATAATTATATCGTCGAGGTAAACAAACACATATGACTCTAACTTAACTCCTATAACGTTGTCGATGAATCGATTGTGCACCCCAAATGGCATCCTCGTAAACTGGAATAATCCCCGCCTTGGTATAGTAAAAGCTGTATACTGTTTGGATTCCTTAGGCAAAGGAATTTGCTAATTTGCTAACTTAATGTCTAGTGTCGATAAGTACCTAGCTTCTCTCAGCTTGTCCAAAGTGTTGTTCACGAACGGTAGCGGATAGGCATCTCTCTCTCTGAAACTATATTTAGTTTCCTAAAATCCACGCAGAATCGATAAGTTCCATCCATCAGAAATAATTCTGACCAACAGAATAGGTAAAAACCACGCATTGGTCGAAGACTTGACAGCACCCAGCCTCAACATTTCGTCCAGCTCATCATTAATATGTTTTTGCAACCTAATTCTATGGTGACGTAAGAAAAATGTTTGTTCAATAGTTGTGCAACGACCTTAGCCTGATCCTTTGTTAACCCTGATGCCAGAGCTGCTTGATCTTCACCTCCAGCCCTTACGAAATCTATTACTCCACTAGAACTAGAGAGGAATTCCCAGCTAATCTCAAATCTGGTAATATCCCCATAATATTCCAGAAATCAACGCCTAATATCACCTCGTGTGGCAGCTCAGGTACCCCCAAAAACTTGATCAATTTAGTCCTCTCTTTTAACTGTACTGGTGCTTCAAACTCACCAATAACTTAGAATGACTCCCCATTTGCAACCGTGCATGACTGTATTTGCTGTGAATTTAACCCAACTCCAATGCCACGCAACGAACTCCAACCTGGGCCTCCTATAATCGATCTACTTTCCCTTGAATCCAACAATCCCAAAAACTCTCGACCAAAAATGTTAACATTCAAATGTGGGCCTTTGTTGCCCTGTAAATGTGAGAAAATAAAATGTAATACTATTTGGACTGACTCGGACAAACCAGACGCTAGGCAACCTTCTAGTGCTAGCCTTTCTCGTTTCTTGCCTACATGTAGGACAGTTTGCTCGTATAAAACCTTTCTTGACTTACACTGAATCGAAAAATGCACTATGTTTTAACCACAAATAATTATTGGTCGCAACCATTCTCTTTACTTTCTTGACTTACTTTTTACATTGTGCTCGGCGATGGCGCTTCTTATTACAATTAAAACATGTCACCTCCTTGGAAGTAATTATCTGAACGTCCCCGGTCTCCTTTGAACCTACGAAAGCAAGATCTGGCTCCGATCGTTGAGATCTAGGTGAAACAAAGTTGTCAATTGCTCTCTTGCTATCCTCGATACAATGTCCTACTTTCAACAATTCGTCAATGCTGAGAATCTTCTGCAGCCTTAGGTGAACCTGGTAACATCAAACATAGGTTTGATTTCTTATCATAATCACTAGGAAGGTATTCTTCCTGCAACATATTAACCAACGAGTCCCAATTTGTGCTAAGGTATAATAGCCGCGCCTGTCCTGAAAATAAATCTACCGCTGGTAGAAGGGCTAGATGTTCCAAGGATTAGAGTATTAACAAACAGGGGATAGTATTAATGGAATGGGCAAAAGAACAAGGGCTGGATTTGTTAAATGGGTGTGCAGATGGGGATTGGGACGGTGAATTTACCTACATGAGACCAAGGGGTAGCTCGGTCATCGACTACATACTAGTAAATGACGAAATCAGAGATGAGGTCAAGGAGTTTGTTGTCAAAAGCAGAATGGATTCCGATCATGTGCCAGTAACAGTAAAGGTGGGGCGATACCATGACGGAGAGAAAAATGACAGAGTGGGTGAGATAGGATGGTGTTGGTCAAAAAGAGCATTGGAGTCTTACAAACACAAGATATCCACAGTAAATTGTAAGGGGGTGGAAACAATGGGCTAACTGATGAAACTAATTACAAGCGCAATGTCAAAAAAACTGAATGGGAGCTACAGTGTAGCGAAACAATTGTAGTGAGTAAAATAAAAAGTTGAAAATCATTAATATTTTACTATAATTATTATATTAAAGGATTAAGAGTAATGTGAGGGAGGCTGTACGTGAATGGAGAATGGGAAAAGGGTCAATGAATAAGATAAAAGAAGCAAAAACTGAATACCCAAGGGTGTGCAAGGTTAAGAAGGAGTTATGGACAAAAGAAGAGATAGGTAAAGTGAAGAAACTACAAAGGGAAAAGGAACTCTGGGACTATATAAAACAAAGGTCTGTACACACGAAAAAAACCGGAGGGGGGATTGAGATGGCCAAGTGAAAGGAGTATTTCGAAGGGCTGCTGAGTTCAACAAGTGGGGAAGCGGAAGAAATGAGTACAAGACGTGTAAGAAGTGCTGAGGAAAATTTCACGTTAGGAGAGTTGGAGAGGGCATTACGGTGCATGAAGAGAGGTAGAGCAGCTGGTCCGGACGGGATTAAGGTGGAGGCGTGGCAGGAATGTGGTTATGAAGGTCAACAAAAAACACTGGATATTATAAACAAAATATGGAAGGGAGAAGAACCATTTCCGCATGATTGGAGGGAGGGCAGTATAGTGCCTATATACAAAGGAGGGGAATCCAGCAAGCCATACAGTTACAGGGGCATAACATGCATGGACTCACTGTACAAGGTAGTGATGTGCATGGTGAAGCAGAGATTGAAAGAGGAAACGGAGGAAAAGTTCTGGCTTCCTGAGGTTCAAGCTGGCTTTAGAAAAGGGAGGTCGACTACAGAGCAAATAGCTACACTGAACTGGGGGATTGAAAGAGCACTGGGTAAGAAAGAGAGAGTGTATGCTTTGTTTGTGGACCTAAAGGCGGCGTATGACTTAGTAGATAAAAGAATGCTTGTAGAATGCTTGAGAAAGCGAGAGTGGCGATGGAGCGGTCGAGGAGAACGTGGGAAGATGCGCTAGGAAATAATGTGAGAATGCAAATGATTTGGTGGGATGCATGCGTTAGGACAATATTATTGTATGGATCGGAAGTATGGGGTATAAGTGTGGAGCAAAAGGTGGAAAGGTTGCAACTGCAGTACCTCAAAAGGTGCATAGGGTTGGAGAGGACCACACCCGGATACGTGGTTCTGCAGCAATGCAACAGAGTGTCTGTGGCGTGTATGGCAGCAAAGAGAGTGGTGAAGTTTGAAAGGAGACTGAGTGAAATGAAGAATGGAAGATTAGTGCAAGAAATTTGGAAAGTATGCTATAGGGAATGGGAACAAAAGCATAAGAGTATGAAATGGATGCAAAAAAGAGCAAAGCTGTATAAAAGAGCTGGAATATCTGTGATGTATGTAGAGGAAAAGTTAGGGCGGGGTCAGAAGTTAGAAGAAGAAGTAGTAGAAAAACTGAGGGCAGAAGAACTACAAAGTCGGCAAAACAAAATAGCACAGAGTCTGACCTGCCCGAACTACAAAAACCTGCAAGTTTTCGGAACAACCCCGCGCTACTTTGGCCTACAGAATAGAGAGGATGTAAGAATGCTAGCTATGCTAAAGTGTGGAAATGAAGAAAGAGGAAGAAAGGTATGGATGGGAAAGAAGTATATGGTGTGTAGATTTTGTACTAGGAGAATAGACGTATGGGAGCATTGGTTGTATGAGTGTATTGAGGGACCTAATTTTAAGAGTAAGAGTTTGAATGAGGTGTTGTGTGAGAGTGGAAAAGGGATTGAAGAATGCAGAGAATTGATGAGAATGAAATCAGGGAGGTGTAGCTAGAAGCGAAAGTAAATAGTTACTTCAAGAATTGTAATAGTTTTATGTATTTTTGTATTTTTGTATTTCATTGTTTATTGTACAAATGTATAAGTTTATAGGCTGGAATGGTATGCCAAATAAAGGTTATATATATCTACCGCTGGCATGTATAGCTGTGTCTTTGTCACATTTCTTGATCTCCGCAATTCATCTATCTGCTGGAAGAACAGATTCAATTAGCAACTTGAATCTCGACCCGAAAATTTAAGTCCCCAATTCATAACTGCATTGAAGCATTCGATCCTGAAAACGAAAATGATGCAACTGGAGCCTTTGCCTCGATGTCTTCCTCATCTGATTTCACTAAATCGTCCATAGCTTCTAGGATCGTGGCGTAAATCCTTTCTTGAATCTTCTTTTCCTCCGGCGTCGATAGCACCATAGTATTCGTCCGTCTCAATGCATATGCTAACTTTCCTCCAGTTTGGAAGCGAGTGCTGCCTCATCTACCCTAAAGGTGAACGGATGTGGTGGTATGGTGATGCTCGCATCCTTCCCCTCCAGCCTCAATAATTGCCTCAAGAATTTCCTCATCTCTTCAACCGTTGATGATTGCAAACCTCTGGTCGTGACTTCATAAACTAACTCGTCCGATGACAACCTACCAATATCAGTTTTAACCATGCTGAACAATTACACTCTAGAACAACAAATCAACAATCACTATCTAAAACCACACTAACTAGACCACAGTACAGAGGGGGCTGTAAAATAAAAAAATCTTAACCTAGTGAAAAAAGCTAAATATTGGCCCTTCCTTGACGTAATAACTCGCCAAATACATCCTAATATCGCCCTGAATAATGTCAGCCTGCTAAAGAGTAAGGCTTCTCCTACATCCGGCCCTTAATATATCGAGCCTTTAACAAATCACGCCCCACGTCGAGCGCCAAAATATGTAACGCACCTTTTGACCACAGTCTTATACACCATCCCACTCCCTCGTTTGCCCAGATCACTCCCTTGTTTTATCGCGACAACCTCCGCTTGTCACCCGAAAACAGCTATGTTTCAGTGAAGAAGTGAGAGGGAAGATATAAGGAGCGCCACGAATTTGTGGCGCGGTGTCCGTGGTAATCTCGAACCCTAGATGTAAATGAAACAAGTGAGGTTTCCCTTGGCAAACGAATTTATTTCCTTCATGTGTATTATAAATGTATTTCAAGACGAATTGACTTAGTATAATAAAGAAATCCGAACCAAAATAATTATCTTATTAAAATATATATCCACAAATTCCTTACTCAACCATTTGTACCACGTTTAATTAACCCTTTCATCCCGAACGGCACATATATGTACCAATAACTTTTTAAAATACCTAAATTTCAACTTATCGTTTAATAGCAGCGTGAATTGTACTAGACCGTAATTTTTGTTTCAAGCAAGCGCCTTATGTGTTAAAATATGAGGTTAGAGATGTTTGACTGCCCAAGACAGTATTTTTTGTGGAAGAAAAACATTCTAGTACAATTATAATCTTTATTTTACTGTTAACTTTTCTGTGTTTTGTGTGTAATACTTCTATAAACGTTGCCAACACTCAGGTATGTATCATTTGTTTCTATTTTGTAAATTCTTTATCATGTTTCGGAGTGATACATCTATTTACCAGCCCGTATTTTGGTACACATATGGACCATCAGGTATGTAATTCTATTTTTTTTTTTTAATTTTAGGCCTAAAATTAATTGACGTCCTTTGTCTGAAAAGGAGTTGCAAACTATCATCGATGAGCTTAAGAATGATGAAGATCCGTTTTCGTCTGGATCAAGCGACAATTATGAACCAAGTGATGATGACGATGACGAAGCAGATTTATCGGAAGCTACCACTTCAGGAGTTACAAAAACTATCATAACTGAAAAAGAAACAGAGAGTTCTAAATCTGAATCAAGTTTATCAAGTGATTCTTAAGTAGAAAAGGGAAATAGGTATTCTCGATTGGACGATCCCCGACGATCAGTTTGAACCCATCAAAAAACTTCAACCTGAAAGAGCTTGTGAGCTTGCTGAAGATATTACCAAGAAGTTAAGTCCAATGCAACTGTTTCATAAAGTTTTTCCTCATTCGATCTACATACAAATAGTCGACTGTACTAATCAGAGACTTGATATGTTGAATAAAGATAAAAAGCGTAAAGAAAAGATGACAGATATAGGAGAAATTCAAAAATTATTAGGATGCATCTTTATTATGTCGTACAATCACCTACCTGGCCTGAAACATTATTGGAGTCAAAAAGAGTCCATGGGAAATCGTACAATCGAAAAGACGATTTCTCGAGATCGATTCATGCTCTTTACTTTTCTCTGTCAGACAAACCACCGAATGTGTACTACATTGACGAATTGATATCATGTTTAAAATATACATACTCTATATACCGTCAAGATAGTCACTACCAAAGTATCGACGATTCGATGACAAAATTCAAAGGCCACACATCGCTGAAGCAGTACATGCCCCTAAAGCCAACTAAACGAGGAATAAAACTGTGGCTTCGTTGCGACGCAGATTCCGGTTATACTTACGAAATCGAAGTGTACTCCGGTAAAGAATTTCCTACGAGTACTTCTAGTAAGGATGAATCCTTATGACTCTTGGTGAACGGGTCGTCAAATCTCTTGCTTCAACAATCAAATCTAAAGATGGTGTTTTGTGCTACGACAGATTAAATTTATTAGAGACGCTGAATTATGCTGCGTTAGGTACCTGCATGGCAAACCGGAAAGATGTATCCGCTATTGAAGGTAAACTTCAACGTGGACAGTCTGCATTCAGATGTACTTCTACAGGGTTGCTATGTGTGAAATAGCAAGATACTAAAGAAGTATTGCTACTAAGTAATTGCCAAAAGCCTAATTTGACCACAGTTACAAAAAGGACCAAAACTGGTGATCAGGAGACAATTGAGTGTCCAGAAGCAATTACATTCTATCGCAAGAAAATGGGAGGAGTTGATCGATCTGATCAATACATAGGCATGTACGACCACGACAGGAAATCTGCTAAATTGTGGAAAAAAGTGTTTTATACGTGTCTCAGTATGTCTGCAGTAAATGCATGGATTATTTATAATGATTTGAATCAACAAATTCCTTATATTTGTTTCATAGTAACTCTTGCCGAAAAACAATTTGCAAGGAATAAATTACATGCCTTTGTGCAAAGATGTTTTATGTTGTATCATACAAAATAGTTTAGTATTTATATAAATTTGAATTCTAAAACTTTTTTTTTAAATCTTGAAAAATTTTCAATAAATTATATAACTTGTAATTATATATAATCTCTATGAATAAACACCAACCTTCTCGTTTACATTGCAATTTTCCACCCGCTGACAACTTCAATCGAATCGAATTCAATCCGGCAGTTTACGTTCTTCCCTTTTTGAACGAATTTGCTAATTACAAACGTTTCGTTTGAGGTCATACCGGTAAAGTTTTAATGAGTTTGGACGCCTCCATGCGCCAACACGTGATCCGTGTTTGCGTTGAATAAACAAACCGATTTACCCACACATAAATAGAAAGAGAAATTAGCAGATATAACCCAAGGAAATTAAACAGAGTGTAAACGAGAGGAACCGGAAATGTGTTATTGAAAGATAGTTTGTAAGACAACACGAGGATATCCTGTTTTCGAATATATCATACACGTTCCCTATAGACTATTAAGGCGAGTTCCGGGTAAATCTGTAGATACAAGGGCAGCATCTCGATTATTCCAGACGGGGCATGATGGGATATTAGGTTACGATCATATATTACGGACCGACGTCGAAAAGATAAACGCGAGATGAGAATGAACGTGCGAGATAAATACTTGATTGAATAATGGGGGTGTGGGAAATCCCAGTTGGCTCATTTGTCGATAATTGGTTTCGTATTTGCAATCAAACCTATTTACACAAGAATTTTAATAGTACATCATAAATTATATAAATTAGACCATTTAGTTCTTATGTTGGGTGTACGAGCCCTCTATTGCCCAAAAGCTTAGCAATCAGCCCTGAAGATTGCCGAATGAATAGAGTTCTTGATTTGAAAAACAAAAATTTCCAATCCAAGAAGGACCTAAAAGTTTACAAAGCTTCTGTTTGAAGAAGATTTTAGACTTTACTGGTTTTGGCTCACACACTCCCCTAAATCAAAATTATAACCAATTTTGAGTAGAAAATACTTTCTTTGTCTTTTTACAAAACTCTTCTCTTTGATAAATAAAGCAAAACATAATCATTAAATAGCCCCCTGACATCTAACCTTTACATCAGCTATATTTAGAATATTTACTCTAAAGTTTAAAACACGATGAAAAGGTCTCGAAAACGCTTAATTAACTTTTGATTCCATTCATTCCCGTTTTCGCCGGGCCCGCGTATAATAAGCAAGATTTCCCATTTACTACAACAATTACAGCTTTTATGCAGCGATCCTGGACTGCATCGGAGGTTGATTGCGTTGCTCGCAGTCCCGTGAATTAGATTAGGGCTTTCATTGCGGGGAAAACTTCGCGTACCGAACGAAACGGGGTTATTTATTTCGCATATATTCGGCGTAAAGCGCGCGTGCATTGTTAATGGCTTTATAATTAAGGGCGCGTTGTAAATATTTCGTAATTATTGTTCTGTGCGGTTGTAGATTGCGAATGTTTGTATTATCAACTTTGCATGTAATTACGTTGCGTTTAAATTTTAGATATTAGTTACTATAATACGGAATACTTATAAGCCAAAACGGCGTGTTTAATTTAATTTACTTTACTAAGAAGTAGAATTATATTTAATTACATTTTAAACTTGTAGCATGTTTACCGAATTCTCTTACATTGTTAGTAGATGCCTTGCCGACAAAACATTATTCGTGTAATTCTTGTACTTTATACAAAAGGTTGTAAACATAAGGAGGATACTATGAATAAAAACATAAATTACCAAGAGTTAATTAATTTCTACAAACATTTTTGTTTCAAGTAAGAAAACTAATTAAAAATGCAAGAGTTAGTAAAAAATGTGTTTTTATTAGACCCCCATTAATATTTATAAATCGATAAATAAATTACCAATCGTATTGTGCAGAAATGATTCAATATTTACCAAATATCAGCTTGTGCAGTTATAATTTAAACGCTTCTTGCAGTTTCCCTTGTTTGGAATTAACATAAAATTTAAGTAAACCTTCAATTAAACCATTGATTTTTCAAATATGAAATTAATTGCGACCATTAATTACTACGTGGTTATTCAGTAAACTAAAATTTTAATTGTACAAAACATTAGTTTTGTTTGAAATTAATTCGTTGTCAAAATTGTTACTTAATTTCATATTGAATCGGTGACTAATTCCGTTGATCGATCGTAACACTTTTTTTCCCCGTTCGTGTTGTAAATGATAGGTCCATTCACGTCCATAAAATCGGGCACGAGCGACCAGTTTTATGGAGATAAATGACGGTTTAAATCTCATTACAAACATGTTGCTCATTCGCAGAAGTCTTTTAATTTCGAGTTTTGGGACCATGTGCGAGTAACGTGCGGCCATTCGTTCTCAGATTTTTTAGAGGCACCCCTTTCTTTTTAAATCGCCGCAATTAAAATCGAAATATAGCACAAATTAGAATCGAAAAAATAAGGAAAGGAAATGATTAACTTTATTATAGAGGAAAATTTTTGTAAGGACTTAGTGCCTTAGAAAAGACAAAGGTCAATTTAATGCAATTGTAAGCACAAGAAGAAATCTATATACAACCGTAATAGACAAACATAGAGATGTTAGAAGGAATAGGTACGATGAAAAACTGATCATAATTTTATAATTATAAATATTTTTATGAACAAATAGACAGGAAAAATCTATAAAAAAAGTTCGTAGAGGGAGAAAACAAGGAAAGCGGTGTTAGACGTAAAATTTAAAAGAGGAAATGAAATAACCAGTGATCATTACGTAGCAATAGCAAAAATAGCTATTGATGAGGAACACTTCGTGTTCTTAATGTACATTTAGTTAATAAAAACAAATTTGTAAAGAAAGTGCCAATATTTTAAATACAATTTACTATAAAAATAAGGTAATGCTTAATAAAAAAGGCAGCATTTTAAAAAGTATAGGAGAATAAAAACATGAAAGCATCAGCATTTATAATCTAAAGACAACCTCTAATATCACTACAGTCTTGCAGAAAAAAGACATAGCCCAATAGTTGATACTATTACAGAATTTTGTAAGTCTTATTTTGTTTATTTGAACGATTCCTTTATGTCGGGTTGCATAAGAATGTTCTAAATTGGAGTACTTATGTTGGTTTTTGTAAACGTATAACACGCAATTTAAAATATAGAGAGATGGTAAGGTTAAAATCTATAAACGTATAAAAATTGGTTTATAATCGTTTCTATACTTAGCTTCTCCTAGTATGCGAACTGCATTGCGTTGTAGCCTAAATATTGGATGCCTACATGAAGCATGTCCCCAAGCAAGAATTCCATATCTTAAACGTGATTCGATTAGACTATGGTAAGCAATTTTAATTATATTCGCCGGCACTCTACCCACAAGATTGCGTAAGCAAAAAATATTTTTTGCAAGCGATGCAGCAAGGGACATTCCTTGCTTTTCCTAACATAATTGTGAATCAATGTGTACACCCAGGAAACAATGACTCATCATTTGTTTTCCTTTTTTCAAACTAAACACATTTTTTTTTGTTTTATTATCATTTATTTTTGGCAGCCCATGTTGTTACCTGGTTCATAAATAACTCATTCCTTGTTTCTGTGTCCACCATCACTTATGATAGTAGAATCATCATCAAATAAGACAGTGTTTGCACTATTAGTTTATAAAGGAAGGTCGTTTATAAAGATTAAGAACAGTAAAGGCCCCAGAATAGAACCTTGCGGAACCCCATATTTTATCTTTGCAGATTTCGATAGTACTTCATTGAAGTGAACACATTGGCATCGATTACTTAGATAAGATTTATACTAGTATCTGTGAAGTTATACGCTTTTAATTTTTGCATAAGTAGGTGATGCGAGACACAATCAAAAGCTTTGCTCAGATCAATGAACGAAACTACTGAGACATTTTTATTTCCAAAATCGTTCATGATCAGTTCATTGAGAGCAAGGATAGCATCCGAAGTTGACATGTTAGTTCTGAAACCAAACTGACTTTTACTAAAAAGGCCATTTGTTTCAAAATAGTTTAGTATTTGACTTTTCATAATTTTTTCAATTACCTTCGATGTACCTAAAATAGTACGCTGTTTGTATTTGCGACGATTTTGAACTGTTTCCCATCACTATACACTTGTAACAATTCCTCATCGTGAGAATTGTGAATAGATTCCTCGATATTTCGTAATGTTTTATTCATCAGTTACATCACAAATTATAGGATTTTCGGTTACTTTTTGAGGAGCTGTCTTTAAGATACCACTTTTCTTACTCGAGTGTAGTTTCTGTGGACTCGCATTTCCTATCTTTAGGTATACTTGGTTGCCTACATTCAGATTGGATTTTTGGGCAATTTCGGTGAAAGTATTGAAGTAATCATAAAACAAACAATTCTATCAAGTGATTAAAATTTTTTACAACTTATTTTACAAATGTGCAAATTTTCATATTTAATAGTTTCAAACAAATTTTCAATTATTTTTTTCTTGTAAAATTCTTATGCATATTTACTTATTTAAACTGTTTAAAACAATAAATATTTGTATTATTTTATAAACTCATCGTTAATATCCTAACTTCTTCTTGACTTATCTCAATAAATTAGTTACTACTCCCAGCATTCTTGACCTACTCTAATATTTCTTAAATAATTCCAAGACACTCTTTACCTATTCCAATAAAATTAATACTCCTGACTCAATGATATAAATTTAATCGAAATTTATTAATCTAATGATTTTTGAATAATCATTAACGCAGTTTCTAATAATAATTATTTTAATACTTTTATAAGCTTGTAAAAATATTTAAAAAAAAAAGGAATATTATCGACTCAAACTTAATTCTTAAAAAAAATCATACATCGCGTCTCTATATTTTGAGTAGATTTCAAGCAAACTCAGCGTAGAATTAAAAATTATAATCACTTTGACAGCCTGAATAAATATAATGAATTAATAGTGGTGAACTAAACTCGACGCAGATTCATTTAAAATATATTGAGAGTTGTGTTTTTTTCAGAAACTCAAAAACATCTCTCAGCTACATTTTGAGGTAATTCTGTGTAAACTTAGCATATAGTTTGAAATTAAAATAATTTAAGAACTTGAAATTATATATTTGAAAAGCTTACTCAAATTAAATTTAATTATGTTTTCTAAAAGAAAATACAAAACTGTTAATTTCTCGATTTTTATTTCAATCTATGTAAATGCAGTAAGAAATTAATTATACTATAATTGAAGAATTAATAAATAATAAATAATAAATAAATATTAATTTATTGCGATAGGTCAGTAGTACGCTAGATCATTAAATAAATAAATAAATAAGGTGAAAACTGCTTTAGGATAATGCATATTTTGTTAGACTAGATCAAGGTTACGCTAGCATAATTAATATTGTATTAGGCTAGATTAACATCACTCCAAGACAAATAATAATTTAGGTAATGCTTGTTATGCTACATTCCTGATGGAACCGGACCGGATATTTAAGTTTGGTGAAGAAAAGCGCTTGTTATGTTCCATATTTTTATTTACAGTCTCCTTACACGTGTTTCGAACTTTGCAGTTCATTATCAAAGGTATTACCTAAATGAATAATTTATTGCTATAGGTATCATATGAAAAAATATATTTTGAGATAGGTCAAGAATCCGCTAGTATACCTAAAAAAATAAGGTATGGTAGAATAATTAATAATTATTTTTAACCAGCAAATATATTTTACTAATAGATAATGGAGAGAGCACACAAATAGAAACAGACATTTGACACGAAAAGAGCTGGTCTAGCAGACTAAAAGAAAAAGAACAAGAGTATATTATAGGGTTATATAAATCATTAGAACCAGAGAAACTAGCAGAATGACAGAGATAGAGAGAGAGGGCACAGAGTCTGAAAAGAAAGAAATAATCAGTAAAATCTAATAACTAAAAGAAACCTACTTATCATAATATATTATTCATTGCCCTAGACACTTGACTAGTCTCAATAAATTATACATTGTCAAAGCATACCCTTGACTTAAGCTAATAAATTATTGATTGTTGAAGCCGTTACTTTGTGATATATCTTAATTACGAAGTAGGTTAAGAAATAATAACAGTTTTCTAGGTTTTTAATAATGTCCAAATAGGACGAAACTAATCATAATAAAAAGTTTAAAATTCGTAATACTAGCAAAGTTATTTCTTAACCTACTAAATAAATTAATAATTGCCCTAGAAAATTCTTGACCTACTCTAATAAATTATTCATTCATTCATTCAATAGCGTACCCTCGACCTATCCCAATTAATTATTTATTGCCTTATATCGTGCTCTTGATCTACATTAATAAATCCTATACCAACATAGCATACTACTTATATTCCTCATTAAAACATGAATTACTTAAGCGCGTAAGTAATAAATGAAAGTATTATTTAAATTTCAGAACTGTAAAATGATTTTTTTTTAAAAGTAGTAAAACATAAAATTCTAAAATGCCATTAATAAATAAATAATGTTAAAATAAAAAAGTTTAACTTTAAAAATGATCGTAACGGATCGAAACAATAAAATCATGGAACAAAACAAGTGTTCCACTCCACCCATTTTGAATATATGGTTCCATCAAGAAAGTAGCAGAAGAAGTATTGAATATAAATGTTAAAATAGTTAAAAGTTATCAAAAATATAAATATTACCAAATTGATACTATGTAGCTACTTGTGTAACTTTTTGTTTCATGAACCAATAAATATTTCGAAAAATATTTGAAATATACTTAAACATTAATTAATGAAACAGTTGACAAATAATGACTAAAATAGTTGAATTTGACAAAAATTTAGGTATATATCTTCAAAAATACTTAAAGGAAGCAAATCATTTAAATTCTCAAAGGCTTTCTTACTTAGTACTATTTAGATATTTGGCTTGTTTTCAGTGTTTAATGAGTAACTGTATTTTTTTCTTGAAATGTATTACTTGTTTCTGTATTTTTAATCAATAGTTTTTTTAAATAGTTAAATTTGACAAACATATAGAAAAATATCTTTAGATAAAATAATATCTTAAAAGGAATAAATCAGTTAAACTACTAAACACTGAATAAAACCCTTACTATGTTTTGCGTTTTATTCAGTGTTCATTATGAATTACCACATAGTAACAGTCGCAACCATCATTATGATTAAACTACTAAAGGTTTTACTTTTTTGATATTTTGCTAATTTTTAGAAATACTGAGCAACTTTACTATTTGTCCTAAAACGTAATACTTGCTTTTTTTACTTTTACTCAATTGGTTTCTTATATTTGAAATTTAATTTTATTACTTTCTGGCATATTTTAAAATAATTTCTTAGAACCAATAAATTTTTCATAGGTTTTTAAATTTTTTAAATATTTTTTAGAGATTTTGAAGAACTTAATTTAAAGGAATTTTACAAATTTCTTAGAATGTATATGAGATTTAATTCTCAAATCTCTATTAATCCGTTTAATTTGGTTGATTGAGTTACTTGAAGATAATAATAACTTTGATTAAAACACTTAGAACCTTTCTTCAATATTTTAAAATATTGAAGAAAGGTTCTAAGTGTTTAATCAAAACTCTATTAATTAAATAATTTTCTATCATCATTCTACATCTTTTCAAAACTATTTGGATTAGATAGATTTCTCAAAATCTAATTAGAATTTTTGTAACCTATATTAATCCAGTAATTTTCTAAGGTTTTATAATTTCTAGGATTCTTTAAAAATTATTTTTAAGAATTCCAAGGTTTTCTATAAATTAAAAGAAATTAATCTTGCAATTTTTTGCTGTATGTTTATCAAATTTTATTTAAAAAAATGAAAAATAAACAATGAAGTTTGAGATTTCTAGATATCCAATATTTTCATTGAGTTTTGAGTTTTATTTAAATGTTTCTATATTTAGGATCTTTTAAAGATTTTCTTATAATTGCTTTTCTCAATTTTTTAAAATTGTTTTCAAGGTGTTTAAAGAATTATTTTTTTCTTTGGTTTACAAAACGTTGTTAGTTTTTCAGTATTTTTAACAATTTAAATTATTTTCTAAATTCGAAATTTTTCGAAATCCCACGAATTTTTAAGAGATTTTTTTAGATATCGTCCAAAACATTGCTGAATATAGAAAAAGTTAAAAGTTTTGTTCAAAAATATGAATATTACCAAACTCACTTGAAGATTTCCAAAAGTATTTAGAACTGTTGACATACATTTGCATCAAATGTTCTTTCATTCAAACCCATACTTTCCTCCGCTGTTCCAAACGACTCAGCATTGCTTACTTATTTTGTTTGGTATTTAGATTTTACAAATTAAACACAATAATTACTTTGTTTTGTATAAAAATTATACAAAACAAAGTAATTATTGTATTTAATTTGTGATTAAAATGTATAACGATCATCGTCAATGAATTTAGATTTTACCCTTGATTTCGGAATATGTTTAATAAACTTCACACTTCAAACTGACACTGACATCTTTAGAAATAATAAAATCTTAAAATGACTAAATGAATTAAATTGCCAAAGGTTTACTTAACTTTGTACTTATTAGATATTGCTTATTTTTTTAATACTAAGATGCTAAGCAACTTCACTACTTTTCTTAAAATATGATAGTTTTTGTATTCTTAAATTTGAACTTAAGTTTAATTATTTATTGAATATTTTGAAATAATTTCTTAGAACAACTTTCATGTTCTCCAAGATTGTTGAGAAATTTTAAAGAACTTAATTTTAAGGAACTTTCCTATTTCCATTTTATTTTAATGTATGGGAGATTTAACAAAATATAAGTTTTTTTAGATTATCTCGAATCTCAGTAATATCTTAAGTTTTAAAACACTTTTTATAAATTCTAAAAGTATTTTTATGAACAAGATTAACCTAAGATTTCTTAGGTTTTCTCCCCATTAATCCAAAAATTTAATAACGTTTTAAAACACATAAGATTTTTATAATTTCTAGGATTTTTTGAAAATTATTTTTAAGAATTCGAGAAATTTCTATAAAGTCAAAGAAATTATTCTTTAAATATTGCAAGATTAGTTTTATTTTTATCAAATTTAATTTAACAAAAAATGAAAAATAAATAATGAAATCTGAGTTCTTTAGATTTGCAATATTTTTCTTGTGTTTAGATTTTAAACAAGTCTTTTCTTAATATTTTTACTAGAATTTCTATGATCTTTAAAATGATTTCTTACAATTTATAAGACCTTAGTTTTGTTTATTTCCCAAAATTCTTTTCCAAGTTATTGAATATTTAAACTATTTTAGATTTTCATGATTTCAAAG
Organism: Ontholestes murinus; assembly: GCA_963969525.1. NCBI lineage: Eukaryota > Metazoa > Arthropoda > Insecta > Coleoptera > Staphylinidae > Ontholestes > Ontholestes murinus. The sequence continues at coordinate 68,055,754 of OZ018390.1, read as the reverse complement.
ATGTTTTTTTCTAAAAACTGTTTCTGATAATTCATTCGTTTTCTAAGGTCTTACAGAGTCTTACAAGTTTTAAAGAGTTTTTTGAAGATTTCTTTTTATATTTTGTATGTTTTTATACTTTTTATTATTTTTAAGTCTTCTACATATTTTTTATAATACAATGATTTTGAACAACAAAGATTTTGACAAACACTTTTTAGAAATTATAGCATAGTTCGAAGAATTTCATTTTTTAAATATTCTAATAAACTAACATTTTTTATACCACGTTTTATTTTACTATGACTAGTTTAGGTTACAGGCTAATCATAATTAAAGTAATCACAGAAGAACAGAATATTCAAAAATTAATTCTAACCGTTCTGTTACAAAAGTGGCGAATACATACTTGCAATACTCACTGATTAGTTTAAACAACAGTCGCTTCAACTAAAAGTTGTGCAAATGCCAATCAAATCAAAATCAGCGCTGTTGATTTTACAGGAAGATATAATCAGAAAAAATTCTCTGAAACAAGAAGCAAATATTATTTTAAGTATTACATTAATATGCAGATTAAATTTTAATGTATGGCCACAAGAAATACTAAAGTCTTTAATACGTTAAACTTTCTCTAGTGGATTATTATTTATACTAGACGTAAAGTCAATAATATTAGCTCTTTTTTCTAAAAAAAATTTCATACTTTTGCATTTGAAAATATTAAGGAACATTCACCAAGCGTAAACTGTTGATATATTATTTTGTAGATTTTGACAGTGAATAGTACGAATAATTTTTAGGTCATCACCAAAAAGTGAGAAAGGACTCCGAAAAGAAACCCTGATATCATTAATAAATAATGATAACAAAATACGCCCCAGATGAGACCCTTGAAGCAAACCACAACAAAAAAGAAGCAAATTTGCATTCAAGTCTACATTGGAATTTTTTAACGCTTAATGGAATTGAGCAAGATGAAGCATAAGAAAATCCAAAGCGAAAAGAAGAAATTGGAGGAATTAGCGAAACAATAACAAAAAAACGTCAATTGTGCGTCAATGTTTTATAACAGACTTATAAACAAAACATTTGTAGAATTAACGTTTTCTTCAAAGAAATCCCATCTGTCCTGTAATATCATACGAGGGTGGATCAAATATAAACCGACATTTTTTTAATTATCGCTAAGTGAAATGTTATGCGCGGTACCGTTGAATATGTTGGAGGTGATTGTCAAGGAGGACGCCGATTTGGTTCACTAGTGCTTATTGCCGACAGTAACACCATACCTGAACACGGGGTACATATGTCTGTTGAGCAACCCATCATCATTAAAATTTTGGCGCAGGAAGGAGTAAAACTTTCCGAAATTTTTTATCGCCTGATTGATAATATGCTTTCGAAAACTCAAGTCTACTAATCGCATAAAAAAAAATTAAGCCGCACAACGTGTGTCATACACGTCGATTCGTGCTATCAGTGATCTGATTGAAACTGACTGGCTACTTGAAGTATAATAAAATGCCGCGAAGGTAGGAATATCATACGGGAGTGTTAAATCAGTTATTTCTAATGAGTTGCGTTACCGAAAATTATCGGAAAGGTATGTTTCTCGCCTCCTGACGGAGGATCACAAAGCGAACCGTCTTGCTGTCTGTGGAAGGTTTTTGGCAAGATACCAAGCAGGGGGTGATGATTTTTTAAGTCACATTGTTACTTGTGATGACACTTGGATGCATAATACACCCCGGAATCTAAAGAAACAGACAAACTGGAGGAGCTCCGCATCGAAAAACCTTCTGCGTGTCTGCGACAATTGTTCTTGCAACTATTTGTTTGGGATAGAAAAGCCATGCTATCTGTTGATTGCCTTCTTAAACGACATACAGTCAATGCTGAATATTATTGCAAGCACCTAGATGAAGCCAAGCTGGCTTATCTAGCCAAAAGACGAAGTATATCCATCCGAAATTTGTTTCTCATTCATGCCAGCGCTGCTTTGGCCCGAAAAAAATACAGAAAATTAATTGGGAAATATTGAAACATTTGCCCTACAGCCCTGACTTGTCCCCGTGTGACTTTCTTATGTTTAGTCCACTCAAAGACAAATTGGGAAAAGGCTATTTTCACAGTGACCAATATGTTGAATCGTTTGTGAGCAATTGGCTGAAGACAGGACCGACTCTATTCTTCGATAATGGCATCAAAAACTTTCACTTCGCTGGGAAAATGTGTACATAAAAACGAAACTATAATGAAAAATAAAACATATTAATTTTTTACAATAATACTTTTTACTAAATTTCGGTTTATATTTGATTCATCCTCATATATAAGGTTTTCAACCCATAAAATATCGATTGAACTTATTTCTAGTTTTAAGTCTATTCTAAACTTCAAAATTCCTCACTCCATTAAAAAAAACTAGTGGGCTAATAATCTAAAAAATCTAACAATTCATAATAATTGTAAGTAAATAGAATTATCGAATAAGTTTACCATAATACCGTCCGAAAAATACTAATAGTTAAACTTTTAAATTGTAATAATATTATTTTAATTATTTATATTGACGATCACACACACTACAAATGTACCTATCTTGACTGTCAGCAATGTATTTTTGTATAATGTGGCTTACGTGGAAATAAAGAATTGAATTGAAAAAAAGTTAACAATATGTAGCATCAAATATAAACAAAAAAGAAACTAGAACAAAAGTTTTAAAAGAATAATAACTATAGAGAAATATAGACAAAAAAAAAATACAAAGAATCTAAAGAAATAAAAGTTCAAAAGAGTTTAAAGTAAAATTGGTAAAGTAAAAATAAAAATTTAGCAAAAAACTATCGAAACTATACTGATTTTCAAAAAAATATTAAACTGGTTTCACCACAATGTATCTCTTTCGGTCGAATGATCTGGATTAAATTGGCATCAATATGAAAGTCTCCTTATTGAAAACGTTCGAGATGTGAAATTAAACCAGTAGAAACCGTTGCGTAATAGTCTCCTCCTTAAATTTTACGCCCGATCGAACAATGGTGTTTATGTAGGAGCTACTTTACATCGGACAATATTGATCGAAGGTGCTTCACGTCGACTAATAATTACATTGCGGCGATATTAATACGTTTACTTTAGTAATTTGCGGCGTACGTCAACGTTTATATACGGTTATACAATTAATTAGGGGATTATTAGACGTTGAGCAAGCAAAGGCTGGAATATGTTAATAAAATTTACATAATAAAAAAAAATTAAAATAATATTGATAGAATGTAAGAAAACGAAAGTTATAAAACAAAGAATAGATAATATTTTAATTAATGTTTGTTAAAATTACTGTAAGTATATTCAAATGTAACCTAATTAGTTTAATTTCATGTAATACGAATAATTATAATAATGTTAATATAATTATTATGAGTTACATATGTTTCAATTATACCACTGTTATATTATGTAATTATTTTCAGCACGTATTTATTATTAAAGTAAAATAAAATGAGATTATTAAGACATTTTTTACATAAATTATTTGAAATTTTTTGACTAGTTACAAATTAAAATATCTAAAATGTTCGTTGTGAAATAAGTAAGTACAATTTATATTGCTTCTTTGAGGAAACATTTAAAAATTTTTATTTCATATATACAACATCTTTATTTCAGCAACTTTTACATTATATTTTGTTATTACATTTTATTTTGTTCTGACTTACTTTGATTAGTACGTCACTATCTGGGCTATCAACTAAGTCTTTCTGCCCTGTTTGGTGAAAGAAATTAAATTAAAATTGAATGATAGAGGAACTGTATAGATGAAATGATAAAATGAATTCGTTAATTTTTATTGTTTGATGTTTGTATTTTGGAGGATTATTGAGATTTCGAGAGATTCAAAGTTTGTTGATGAGGGATAGATTAAAGGGTTTTGTTGCGAATTTTTCACCAATAGCTAGTATACGTTGGATAATGGGAGAGATCTGTGAGGATTCGTATAACAATTCGTTGGATGGGTTATGGTGAGGATATTTGGAGTGACTTATTTTGATGAGGGTTCGGAATGCAGATAATTTGGCTACCTGGATATGATGTAGGATGGATATTGAGTAAAAATGATTTATCTAAAGTCTAATAGTGCCCATACAAGGATAACATAAGACATAATTTAGTAAAAAAGTGAGTAATAAGCACTGAGTAATGCTTCAATTGGCAAATAGTGCAATTGCAAAAAAACAATCGTTAATAATCTTTCATTACGACGTGTAAAGTAGGATCCAAATGTATCTTGAGAAATCTTACATATTTGGGATTATTTACATACTAAAAATATGATATGAGTTTTTTTTTCACTCGTGGTTAAATGACTCATTTTAAACCATTGTTTGACTTGTGAATGCATCCTACAAGATATTATTTTTAAGATTATTCAAGTCATCATCCCTGTGGTATCATCAGCAAACATAGTAAAAGCACCATCCATACTTTTCTCCAAATCATTTACATAAATGATGAATAGTAAGGGCCCAAGAATGGACCCTTGAGGTATATCTCCTGTAACATATTTTGTTTTAGACTTGAAGCTGTTGATATCTACGAGTTGTTGTCTATCAGAAAAATACGATGACACAAACTCTAAACTATTTTTACTGGAGTAATTTATCATGTAAGATGCAGTCAAATGCCTTACTGAGGACACAAGAAACGGAGCATTAATATTTCTTATTCTCATATGAGTCTATAATTGAATCAATTAGGTCTATTATAACCGATCGGTTTTCCCTGCCTAGAACCATATTATGAGCTAGTAAAAAGATGTGGTGTATTGCTGTTTAACCGTTCGTTGCTGTTATTTTAACTAATTGGTGATGGATTTAATTTCTCTAATAATAAATGCGCTATATAACAAAAATAATCATAATATCTGTATCACTTCTTACAATATGTTCATTTTCTTTAACTATATCCCAATATGCACGTTGTTTATTTCCGGTTTATTTTGTATATAAATACAGTTTGCGTTTTGATTTGCTTGATTAATAGCTGACACGTTTGCTAATTAAATTATCAGTATGCTACAGTGAATTTAGATCTTATAGTAAGTGTACATTGTTTCGGATTTCTCTTAATTCGTCATTAAACTATTAAATAATTGTAGGTTTGTGCTTAGTTTGTTTTTTGAATATAGGTTGTAAAGTAATGGATAGAGTGGGGAACCTTGTGGAACACCTTTCTCAAGGAAAAATGGTGGGAATAATGCTTGTCGGAGTTTCACTAGACAGGATAGTTTGGTGAGGAACTCATGGAGTAGAATTATGAGATGCTTTAATTAATTTTTAACTAATGTTTGAGCTGTTTTTTCTTGTAATAAATATTTTGATTATTTATTTATTTATTGATTTTACTTAATAATATTCTAACAATTAATATAAATTTACAAAATACTTAACAATTTAGAACAGGAAACATGCGGGAGGAGTTCACGTAGTGTTCTTTCACCAACCAGCAGTATATTTTAGCCATTATTTGGCAATATTTTGGCCATTACTGGCTTATATATACAATCATCTTTATTGTCAAATACATAGCGTATATAATAAAAATAATATACATACATAGCATTTATAAAGACAAATCTGGTATTTGTCAATCGGCTATCGATCATAGTTCTTTCCGCCTGATTTTTTATTTTTATTTTTTAATTAAGTACGACAAGGACTTAAAAAATTCTTGAGAGGTCATGATTGCTAACTGTCTTTGTGAAGTTCCTGTCTTAAATTAGTTCATAATTGAAGCGTCGTTGAGATTATGAAATGATGAAATGAATTCGTGTAATGTTAAGGAAGGGAATTTTCGTTTAGGGATAATGCTTTTGTGTCTGGGAATGGATTGTTCATTTAAGATTTGTAAGTAGTTAGGATTTTGGGCGTTTTTTTGGCAAGGGAGGATAGTCTTTCTTGATTTGGGATTACCTTTATCGAATCATATAGCACTGAATTATGGAGAGGATTTTGGTTAGCACCTTAAGGGCTGATCTTTCTGCAACTTGAAAATTACGTAATGTTACTGAGTGAGGGTTATAAAAGAGGATGGCTGAATAGTCAAAAAAGGACGGCAGATCATTTTATAGATGTGAGTGCTGGTTTGTATATTTATCCAATGTTTTTTGTAAGTTAGGCCTCTGAAAATTGCCGCCCTTTGCTTGACTTCTGCTTTAAGAGAAGCGGAGTGGTTTTTAAAGGTTAATTTAATATCGAATGTTATTCCTATGTATTTGGAGGTGACGGAGGAATATATATTTTGTCCATTTATGGATATTGAGGGAAGCGGTTTCTTAGGTCTGTGAAAGGGAAGCAGGAGTTGGGATTTGTTAGGTTTGATGGAAAAATGCGCCATTTTGCAAATCAGGTCTCTATGCGGTCTATCATACCCTATAGAGTGCTAAGGGCTTTGAGGAGAATGGGGGTGTGGGTAATTAAGGCGGTATCGTCGGCGTAAAAGAGTGGATAGGTGGATTTATTGAAATATTTTGGATTGGGATGGTAGATATCGTGCACCAAGAGATTGTAAAGAATGGAAGAAAGGTGAGCCTTGAGGTAGGCCTTGCTCTGGTAAAAATGAGTTGGAAAGGGAACTGAGGTGTTTGATCTAAAGGGAGCGGTTGTGAAGGAATTACTGGCTTATTTTTCCTCATTTTGTATGAGACTATTTTCTTGAGTTTTATGTCAATCTGACATTCAATTATTATCTATATTATATTAACGAACCTAAAATATGATTTTTCAAATATTTTAATTATTATATTATAAAATGATATATTGCTGCTTTTAGAAAGTTTTTAAATGATTTTTTGCATATTTTTTCTTGAAAATTTTAAACAATTTGAAAAAAACAAATATTCTTTTTTCGAGATATTTGAACTGTCTTTTGAATATTTTAAATTGTTTACTTACAATTATTTATTTATTTGTTAGTTTATATATTTATTTTTTCATTTTAAACTTTAACTTATCAACTGTCAAATATTCAAAGGTTTTTTATTTAGCAAATTTCTAACTTTTATTAGAAAATTACATTTGAATTAGTTTATAAGCAAATTTATCAATAGTTTTATAATCATTTTTTTAACTTATTTAAAAAAATAAAAATGATTTTTTTTAAATTCAATAGTTTTTCGCCAAAATCACAATTTTTCTTCGTGCAATAAAATTCTTAACTATTATTACTTTTTGCTTTAATTCTTAGTTTACATTTTTTATTTTATTTTTTTCTTTTTTACTTAATTTTATTTGTTTTTGGCGGAATAAAAAAAACAATTGACACTAAAACAGTTACTATTTTCAATCTGGTTTTTAAATAAATGTTTGACTGTTTTTTCCTGTAATCTTTAAAAGAAGCGATCTTAAAACTATTATTTATTTATTTCTTTCTTAAAACTATTATTTATTTATTTATTTTATGATTTACGATTTTAACTCACCAACTGACAAATATTCATTTATTTTTTTCTATAAAATTACAATTTTAAGCAAATTTTTAAATGTTTCTAGGAAATTAGTTTGTTACACTAGTTACAAATAAATTTATAATAGTTTTTTTGTCAATTTTTAAACTTTTTTTGCCTAAATTAAAACAAAATGAAAAATATCTTTTAAGTATTCAATTGGTTTTTTACCAAAATTACAATTGTTTTTGAGGAAATAACATTTTTAACTGTTTATTTTTGCTATAGTTTCTAATTTACAAGAGTTTTCTTTATATTCATCTGCTTTTTTAAATTCCAATTGTTTCTAGTAAAATAAAAGAAAACAAGGCTGTAAGACTACGGGTCAATAGTCGTTAGACAAAAATAATAAACTATTGTCACATATTATTGTCATATTCTTAGTTACATTTTAATTGTTGTCTGACTAAAAACCAGTTGTTATTAAAAAAACATAAATATATATTTAGTAAATTCGCAATTGATTAATCAAGTTGTCATTTTCAATCGGAATTTAAATAAATTTTCAACTGTTTTTTTGTATTAATTTTAAAACCAATTATTAATTTAAACTAGCGAATATATATTTCTTTTTGTATAAAGTAACTTTTTAAGCAAAATTTTAACTCTAGAAAATTAGTTTTTTATCATTTGTCCAATTTCTTTTTGTACAATTTAAAATAATTTGAATGACAAAATAAAAAACTCTTTGTTAAGACCAAATTATATCGTTTTTGGTAAAACATCATTTTAAACTGTATATTTTTGCTATAGTTTCTAATTTACAATATTGTTATTATTAACAACAGTTTTTTGACGATATTTCTACTCTTATACAAAAATAACAAGCTCATTTACACACACACAAATACACAAACGACACATGGCGGAAGGACCACGTGGTCGATAGCCAAAACACTACTACTACTAAAAATAAAATAATTGAATTTACTAAAAACCAAACTAATGAAGAAATAAAAACAAAAATACACTATTTTACATTTTGAATTTATTATTATTATTATTTAAGTTGAATTTGTTAGTGTTTTTTTAATCAAGTTTTAATTTCACCCAATTTAATCAAATTTAAAAAAAAAATAAAAAATAATTTTACAAAAATTATAATTGTTTTTGGTAATTTTGCTTCAATTGTTTTTAGTAAAATAAAAAAACAATTGAAGCTTACTAAAAAAACACTTGTTATTGAAGAAACATATATATATTTTTAGTACATAATTTTGACTAATCATTGTTGTGATTTTCAATCGGATTTAAAATCAATTTTTAAATGTTTTTTCTTGCAATAATTTTAAAACTATTAATTTATTTATTCTTTCATTTTCGATTTTAAATTATTAACTTTGAAATATTCATATATTTCTTTTTATATAAAGTAAATTTTTAACTTTTTCTAGAAAATGAGTTTTTTTATCATTTTTAAAATTACTCTTTGTATAATTTCAAATAATTTCAAATAAAATAAAACAATGGTTTTTAAGTATTCAATTGTTTTTTCTTAACAGAATTATAATCGTCTTTGGTAAAATATCATTTTATCTTTATTTTTGCTATAGTTTCTAATTTACAAACAGTGTTTTTGCCAAAATTTCCATTGCTTATGCAAAAATTAGAGTAAAATAATTTAAACTTACTAAAAACCAGTAGGTAATGAAGAAATAAAAACAAAAATACACTTTTAATACATTTTGAATTAATCATACAAGTTATTATTTTAAAAAAGAAAAAGAAAAAATATATATTTCAAAATATTAGATAAAGAATTGATTTCATAATGTTTCAACAGATAAGTGAGAAAATTATTCAAGAAAAATTAATTTAAAAATCTTAAAACATTTAAAACTAATTTTCAAATTTTCAATTTTTATTTTTTTCTAAAAAGATTATAAAAGTTTTAACGAGTTTTTGACAATTTTTACTTAATTAAAACGGACATTTTATACAATAGAAAAAATCTGAGATAAGCAAATTTTGAATTTTCTAATTGTTTTATTTTGAAAATCTAAAACTGTTAAATACAAAAAAATCAATTTTTGAATCCGAAATTATTGATAAAATTGCAACTAGTTTTTAACCAAGATTTTAAACACTTATTTTTAATTGAAAATCAATAAAACAATTAACATTTTTTTATTTGTTTTGAATTATCAAAATGTATCACGAAATGAAAGCCTCCACAATTACTTATTTAACGTATTTTTAATATTCGCTTATTTGAAGAAGTGTTTATAGTTTTCAGCTGTTTTTCAATTTCAGTTTTTTTTATATAAAAATTTAATATTAAAACAAACAATAGACAATAAAAGATTCAACCAACTAAATGCATTATAAAAATTTATTCAGTCAAATAACCTAAATCGATTGAATGGATTCGGTTCAATTTACCCAGATCAAATTAGTACAGGGTGTGCAGTTGTAACGAAGGATTAGAGGAGATTTGAGGGTGGCGTTCGAATTAGACCGGTTTATTTATTCAGAAGATTAATTAATTAATGCCTAATGATCGCCTGTATTACAAGAGCGCAAAGGTATTAGATTTATATGTATTAGAGAAAAAAGTATTAAGAAAATGTGTTTTTGAAAATTAAATTATTGTATTTATAGTATATATAATAAATCAAACAAGTAAAACTAGTAAAAATAGTTTATCGTGGGTCGATAGCCGTTAATCAGAAAAGTAAATAATTGTCATATGCAATATACATCTTTATTGACAAATATGTGCAATAAAATTTGACATTTAAATAATAAATAATTTATGAAGTGTTAGTATGTTAATATGTCAAAAGGCTATCGACCAGAGGTCTTTCTGCCTAATTATCATGTATTATTTCCATTTTATTAGTTACATGTTTATTTTTTTTTATTTCTGTGAATAAAGACGTTTATTATTATTTTATCGACTTATCATTTAAAAAATTTATAATATAATTACAATCAGTATTTTTATGTTGCAGAAATTATAATAAATCATCAATTAATTATTCATAATTATAATTAGTATCTCCATTATTAGTTTATTGTTAACACGTATTAATTTCTAGTTTCTAAATTAAAACACATTTACATTACATCCTCGTGCATACAATTAATTATCATGTTGCCCCACCTTTAATAATAAAATATATAATATCGGTGCGCGTAACCTAAATTAAACATTAGTCCGAAATAATTTTACGTACAATTAATAAATCATATATTGCAGAACGCTAAACAGATAATGCATGCACAATCGTAAATTATTGACTGCGTTCGTCCAATATTCCCGGCGAATTGTGTGAAATTATTTGGCAATATGCGACCATTTATATGCGCATATTAAATCCCCGCGAATAGATTCTGACGCAGGAAAAAAATATATACGCTGTTAGCAAACGTTATTAACATAATTCATTTTTTGCGTGTAATATATCAAGGGGCGCAGACTAAATTTGTTGAGATGGTCGATGTTATCATCTATGTCCATATAATTACGTCGGTAGTTCGTAAAGTGAATTTATAGCGGTGATTTATTTTCGTTTGTTAGATAGATTGCCTAACATAAAAAAAACTCACGGGATGGGTCATCTTAATGGTCTCGATTTATTTTATTAACCTTTTTTATTAATATTGTTAAAAAATAATATATAAATTACTTTCAATTATTGCTATGTAAAAGTAATTCATTAGTAAACAATTGTAAATTCATTATAAAGAACGCCTGCAAAATTCAAGAAGTAAATTAATTAGATTAATAATTAATAAAAGACGTACCTAAATATACGCATACTAATTACATTACTCTCTACTCAGTGTTCATTAAAAAAATAAATTAATTTAAAAGATTATCTAGACAGAATGTATTATCTATGCATTGTGTTTAATTCCTTTTCTCAAGTGGAATTATTCACCAGAACTGCCGACGGCGACTACTGTTTAAGAATACAAATGTCGAGCATTAATTACCGTTCCTCCATCCGGAACATAATTAAAAAGGACTCCATTTCATTAAGCACCTCTTCGCCTCTAATTGCCCTTTCAGCGGAACGCGGATTACAATTCATAACGTCCGATTCGATCCTGTTTATCATTCTTTTATGCCCATAATGAAATTAGCATTATCATGGCTTTACCTGTACTAATGTTAGGCTTTATATCGTCATTTCGATAAGATATTAATATATCTAAAGTACTTATTAATATCTTCTGAAAATGTATAACACAGGAAAAACGTAGACAATAAAAACAAGAATTTAAAGAAATGATTAAAGACGGCATAATTAAAAAAAAAATATGAAGAGAAAAAGTAATTATTTATTTATAACAAAAGAAAGTTGTAATAAATAAAATGCGCGCTTATATTAATGCTGACAATTGAAATTAATTTATTTTAGTATAGAATACATTATTATTCTCGTAAACGCATTACGTAATTTATTTTTCTTGCTGATATGTTTATTTTATTCCCATATTATTATGTAATATCCATCGGAGAGGAAACAAATATAAGTTGAACGCTTCAGGATTAGAAATACATTTTACGAGTTATTTCTTACATTAAAATACAATTTCAATAATTATATTAAAATTTCCCTACAAATATTATAACAAATACAATTCATATATTTTTTAATTAAAAGAATAAACACTTTTATATAAATTAAACTATTTAAACACTTTAAAATATATATTATATAACACTACAATTGCTTCGCCACTGTGGCTTCTTCAAGCCTTATGAATCAATTATTTAAAATAATAAATCTTTATTTGGACCTTTAAACAACAATTACATTTAAAATATACATAATTAAATGAACAACTAAAAAAAACTTGTGTATAAACCTGCGGTCTTTCTCTTTTTAATCATTTAATTTTTTTTTTGGAAATTAAAAATAATAATTAATTACCGAAGTTAACAGCTCAACAGTTTAAAATTAATTTCCCAGAAAGAGAAAGAGTATGGAAAACAGAGATGGATATAAAGTGCGGCGATAAAGAGATGCAGAGAGGTAGGAAATAGGGGGAAGAGGGATGTTTAGTTTAATCAATGTATTAACGTTACTTGTTTCAAAAGTTCAGAGTTTATAATTTATACAAACCGGCGATACATATATAACGGATGTTAGAACGGTTGTGTGTGTGTGTGCGTGTTCGGGGGAGTTTAACGCATTTATAAAAGTTGAAAAATGTTCTGAATTCGAAACTAAATTCATTACTATTTACGTTTGCCGCCGCGATATTTCCAAACTGGAGAAAATGTTACTCTTAATTAGGGTCATATCGTGATACAATTGTATTTGAGGGAATATTTGTTTAAGTAATTGACATAAATTTTACCCCTTCATAGTTATTAACACATCCCAGCATTAGAATTTACTTTTGCTTTTACTTTTGAAGCATCGGAATCTTGAGCATTTCATTCGCACGACTTAATTAATTACATTTCAGCATCAATCTCGTAAAATGAGTAAAAACGGGTTTTAGTGACCTTTAATATAAGTATTTCAAATTAGACCCTCCTACGACGGAACAGTGTGGAAGAGGATCAGAGGTTTCGAGTGGAAGATCATCCGTAATAGTGAACTCCGCCCTTCTGCATGCAGTCAAAACTATTACAGCAACTATATATTTATTTATAAAATGCATGTTAGATAAAGACTAAATACAATACAATTTATAATGTCACTGTAAACAACACAAATGGCCCATTAAAAGGGAACTCTACTTACTGGTCGAACTTTACGTTAGTAAATAAAAAGTTTAATAAATAATTCCCCACATTCAAAACAGTAATAATCTAGATTAAATCTATTATAAAATGGCAATCGAAAATGATAAAATAAGCTTAATCTAATAAATTTTAACTCAACCCAACTTATAAACTTTGACACAATAAAAATTCAATAATACATTAGCATTATCTGTCATGAGGTAACAGATTGCATATTACAAAGGCAAATAACGTAACGCTTATTATTACTTTATTTCCTATAAGGTTTAAATAACCTTTGAAAACTTGATGGTTAATAATTTCTTACATATACATTAGATACAACGAGATGAAATATGACAAATGACAGATGATAGATGACAGATAGCAGATGACAAATGACAGATGACATATGACAGGTGATAAATGACAGATGGAAGGTGAGAATAATAGGTGACAAATAACAGATGGAAGTCGACAGATGACAGATAACAGATAACTAATGACAGATAATGGATATTAAATGAGGATACATAATTGATGATGATTTTATCTAACAAAAAAACCATATTTCTGGCCGGGCCAAAATATAAATCTTTAATACTTAAAGACAAAGACAAAAGATTTCTAAAGGCAGATGGCAGGTATGAGTTGACATATTTAATTTTTTAAGTTCAAAATAAGAAATTTATAAAATTATTTGGTTACTTATTGTGTATGGTTTGTGTCAAATAGAAATATTATAAAAATAATCAAAGATTTCATATGGCACAGAAATTTGATCCGTAGAAAATCTTTAACTTGATTAATTTATGTTTATATGATTTTAACATTTTAATATTTTGAAAAATGGATGGCAGGTGCTAAATACAATACAATGTTAGAAATGTCAAATAACACGTATCGAACGGCAATGGACGTATTATTAACGAAAAACAAATGATTAAATCAATGGCATATGGCAAATAAGATTTTTTTTCTTTTTGTTTTAATTGTAACACTGATTTTAAATTCCTAGCTGCATCTTTTTAATATACTTTAGAAGTAGAATTTTAATCTCTATAAAAATAATAGAACTTATCTATTATCCAAAAGTAAAACAAAATATCAATTTGCCATAGAAGAAATAAATAAAAATAGCAGCCATCCACATAAAAAACGGCAATTTTTACTAACCTTACATTTTCACTAATGCAATTATTGTCGACAAATGTCTGATAATTAATGACAGTTGTCACATTTTAGAAGCCTGATGGCAGATGAAATGAAAAATAACAGTTTTAAGTTCGGGACATTGTGCAAGTGTGACACCTACAAAGGTGGCGAGCGGCAAACCCCAATCCAAGAGGTAACACATCCGTGGCAAGGGCATCAAGAAGAAGAAAGTAGCTCTAAAATTCACAGTCTTAAGCGCAAGAAGTGTCAAATAACAATTGACAAATGACACAAGGCAAATGACAAATGATAAATGACAACATATTTTATATAGAAAATGACAGATTGCTGATGACATGACATATTACAAATGACAATTGACAACTGACAATGACAAATAACAAACGACAAATGACATATGATAAATAATAATTGACAAATGACACATGGCAATTTACAAATGACAAATAATAAATGATAAATGACAGATATTAGGAAAAAATGACACATATTTAAATATTTATTTATATTTTACATTACAATATCCTGTTTATATTATTATAATTTTACATTAAGAATAACTAAATGGAACTATTTTTAGTATGTAATTGATAGTCAATATGTTCTTCTTGCTATAATAATCATATTTATCTTGTATATGTATATTACTGTATGAAAGGGCCTCCGTTAAATAAATTATTATTATTATTATTATTACAATTTAGTGACAAATGACAACGAAAAATTGGCAAATGACAAATGAGAAATATCAAATGACAAATGACAAATGACAAATCATAAATAATAGATGATAAATAAGAAATGTCAAATTACACATGATAAATGACAATAATTTTATATGGCAGATAAAATGACGGATGACACATAACAGATGAAAAATGACAAGTAAAAAATGACAGATAAGAAATGTCAAATGATAAAGGACATATGGCAAATGACAAATTATAAATGATAAGTAATAAACGACAACTGACAAATGACAACATATTTTATATGGCAGATGATACGTGGGAAATGAAATGACAGATGACACATAACAGATGACAAATGACAACGAAAGAATTACAAATGACAAGAGACAAATGTATAATGAAAAATTACAAATGACAAACGACAAATGGCATATGGTAAATTACAAATTACAAATGATAAATGACAAATGAAAAATTGCAAATGACAAATGACGAATGACGAATTAGAAATGACACATGGTAAATGGCAAATTACAAATGATAAATGACAGATGACTAATGATATATGATAGATGACAGATAACAGATGTTAGATGAAAAATTACTCATAATATGTAATTGATGGCCAATTCTTTTTAAGTTCTTCTTGCTATAATAATCATATTATATTTTAGTGTATTTTTACAATTGACAAATAATAAGTTACAAATAACAAATGACAAATGACACATTGCAAATTTTATTTTTTATTTATTTATTTTATTTAACGGAATCAAGAAATGCATAAAACACAATTGTTATTAAAATATTAAATTACATAAATGACAAAAAATTAATGATAAATAATAAATGACAAATGATAAATTAAAACAGATTTTAAATGGCAGATGACAGATGACAAATAACAAGTAAAAAATGACAAATGACAACGAAAAAATGACAAAGGACAAAGGAGAAATGACAAAAGATTTTATATGGCAAATGATAGATGGCAGATGAAATGACAGGTGATAGATAACAGATGACAAATGACAAGTAAAAAATGACAAATAACAAAGCACAAATGAGAAATGTCAAATAACAAATGACACATAGTAAATGACAAATTATAAATCATAAATAATAAATGACAAATGATAAATGACAACAGATTTTATATGGCAGATGATACATGGCAGATGAAATGACAGATGACACATAACAGATAACAAATGACAACGAAAAATTGACAAATGACAAAAGACAAATGTCAAATAAAAAATTAAAAAATGACAAATGACAAACGACAAATGGCACATGGTAAATGACAAATGACAAATGACAAAAGACAAATGAAAAGTGGCAAATGACAAATAACAAATGACCAATGATAAATGACAAACGACACATAAATAATGATAATAGTAAATGACAAATGCAGATAACATATGACTGGTGATATATGATAGATAACAGATAATAGTTTCTACATGAAAAATAATAAATAATAAATGACGAATGATAAATGACAATAGATTTTATATGGCATATGATACATGGCAGATGAAATGACAGATGACACATAACAGATGTCAAATGACAACAAAAAATGACAAAAGACAAATGTCAAATGAAAAATGACAAACGACAAATGGCACATGGTAAATGACCAATGAAAAATGGCAAATGACAAATGACAAAGGACAAATGACAAATGACAAATGACAAATGACAAATGACAAATAACAAATGACAAATGACGAATGACAAATAACACATGAATAATGATAATAGTAAATAACAAATGACAGATGACTAATGATATATGATGGATGACAGATAACAGATGTTAGATGAAAAATTACTCACATTGTGGCTAAATTTTTGTAAGTTCTTCTTGCTATAATAATCATATTACATTTTAGTATATTCTTAATTGACAAATAACAAGTAACAAATAACAAATGGCAAATGACAAATGACACATGACAAATGACAAATGACAAAAAATTTATGATAAATGATAAATAGTAAATGACAAATGATAAATAACAACAGATTTTATATGGCAGATTACAAGTAACAAGTAAAAAATGACAAATGACAACGAAAAAATGACAAAAGACAAATAAATGAAAAATGACAAATTACAACTGACAATTGACAAATGTCAATAGACAAATTTATTTATTTATTTATTTATTGACGGGTAATACCATTGTACAATGATCACAGGAATGTAAAAATATTATAAAAATACACAAATGATAAATGATAAACGACAAATGACAAATAATAAATGAGCAATGACAACAGATTTTATATGGCAAATGATAGATGGCAGATGAAATGACAGGTGACAGATGACACATAACAGATGACAAATGACAAATAACAAAGGACAAATGACAAATAATAAATGACACATAGCAAATTACAAATCATAAATGATAAATGATAAATAATAAAATAACAAATGACTCATGATAAATGACAACAGTTTTTATATGGCAGATGATACATGGCAAATGACAGATGACAGATGACAAAGCAAATGACAACGAAAAAAAGACAAATGACAAAGCACAAATTTTAAATAAAAAATGACAAATGACAAACGACTTATAACACATTGTAAATGACAAGTTATAAATAATAATAGATGAAAAATGGCAAATGAAAAATAATAATAATAATGTTTATTTGCCCAACATAATGACAAAGACAAATTACACATAACGCATAGCAAATTACAACTGGCAAATAATAAATAACAAATGACGGGTGACTAATGATATATGATAGATAATAGATAACAGATGTTAGATAATAATGTTAAAAATAACTCATAATATGTAATAGATATTACATTTTAATGTACTCTTATATTTGACAAGTGACAAGTAACAAATGACAAATTACACATTTATTTATTTATTAACGGCTAATACCATTATACAGTGTTTACAGAAAGTAAAAATATAATAAAAATACAACAACAAAACAAATTAGAACTAAAAATAAAGATATAAAATAATTTAGGGACGACACAATACATGTTAAAAAAAAAAGTTGTAGAACAGCATAAATATGACAGATGACAGATAACTAATGGCATATCAAATGACAGACAACAGAAACAAATGACAGATGACAGATAACAGATGACAGATGACAGATGACAGGTGACAAATGACAGATGACAGAAATAAATGGCATATGACAGATGATAGATGTCAGACGATAGATAACAAATGATAGAATACTTGATTATCAATCAACATCTATTCTTGCCGAGACAAAAAATAGCTAGACACATATAATATTCAAAATTCTTTATTCTTTATTTTTTTGTAATGTTTGTCCCACTTCTCTTATTATTATAAATGCCTTTAATTCATGAATTTTATAGATGATTTGAAAACTGTTATAACAAATACCAGATGATAGAGTAAGTAACGGAAAGAATATTATGAGACAGACGTCACATGACAAATGAAAAGTACCAGAGTACCACATGAAAGATGACAGGTGATTACACATGAAAAATATTTTATTTATTAGAGTAAAAATAATTAAAAAAAACGATGGCGCATAATTTTAATCCATACAAAATCAGCATACATTTTAACTCATTTTTCAACAATATATTAATATTGTTGTTTTATTACCTCTTTAATTTCTTCTGCGATACGATAGTTAAACTCTTTTTTCTAATTTTAGAAACAGTATTTAAATTAGTAAAAACTATATAAACCAGATAACACAAAAAAATATAACACTGGGTTATTAAAGTTGATTCAGCATGCGGGTGTAATATTAAATTGTTACGTTTGATTAGTTCCGTACAATGTTTGCGACAAATCGACCGAAATCAAATCGCTATGACGTTGTCACAATAGCAATCAACCTGGTCGGGTGAAAATAATTACAATGAATTATTTATTAGGGCAAAATAATAATAATAATACATTTATTAACGGAAGCCATTTACAGCGTACAAGTACAAACGATGTTTAAAATGTACAAAATCAAATAATTATTAAGTATTATTCTCGAAATAATCAGCATATTTTATTAAATTAACTTAAAAATCATCATTTCTCAATCCAATAGGTAAAACTATAATGTAAAATTTTATTATTGTTATAAAATACATTTAAAATAAATAAAACAATTAACTTTTTAATGTCACTTTATTTAGTGTAGTAATTAGTTTCGATTGCACGGTAATCATTATTAATCGATTATTAATCAAAACTAGCCACTATAGTAAAATAAAAGTGTAATAAAAATTTAATTTATCTTGTATTTGTTTCTCATTAAAATTTAATTGTTTTCTTTATTTTAATCATTGAAACAGTGAACGCTTCCAAAATTAAATTATTTTATATTTAAAAAGAGTGTGTTAAATAATAATTACATTTACGAACATTAAATAGTACTATAAATAAATAAATAGGCACTATATTCAAACTATTTTATAATTTATTTCTTTTAAAATTAACACAAAAATTGATACTAATTGATCTAATTAAGTCACAACCTACTAAATCAATTCAAAACCATTCGATGTAATTAATATAAAATAAAAAAATAACCTTGATTCATACAATACGATAACAGAAAAACCAAAGAGATCGATAGACGAATATATTATTTATTTTTTAAAGAAGATTTTTTTTTATATATACAATACGATAAGAAAAATTTAATAATGAAAAATAAGATTTAGGTAGAAAAATTGTTTATTTTTGAAAATAATATACACATATAAAAATTATTAAATTTTTAAAAATGTAATTACGTAATTATTTTATCAACACAAACATTATATTTTAATTATTTATTCGTCGAATAAACGAGAAAATATTTATTTTATTATGGAAAATATATTTTTCGGAGATTCAGATTTCTTAGTTTATTCGTATAAACATGATATAACCTTAGGGGCAATTATTTTTTTCCTGTTGACGTTTTCATTTTGTTTTAATATTGTTAGCAGATTTTAAAAGTTACTGTTATTATTATCTAAAAACATATCACAACTTTTTCAAATAAAAAAACTGCAAGGAGCTTTTAAAATCGACATCAAGGCTTTTAATATAAAAAATACAATATAATTTTCTATTGTTTATTTTATTTATATATAATTATATAAAAATATGAAATCATTTTTACTGAAAATAATTTATAATCATAGTGAAAATTAAAAATGCCTACCTTAATCTACCAGAAATAACCAACCACGCACTTATCTCTTCATATTTTTATGACGTCGAAAAAAATCCAGTCAATAATAATTAGGTCACTTATAACCACCCTCTTTCTACTGTCCGAATAATGTTAAGAAACTGTAGTAATACGATTTGTTTGTTTGGTTATTCACAAAGAAAGCCGCGTGAAAATTCGCGGAAAATCGCGCGTTCGCCGTGCGCTCGACGACGCTGCTGTTGCGCCACTGAGCGACGTCCAACGTGCTTTCGATGAGCGGCGTCGCGACGCCGGTCGCCAGGAAATGGACGGCGCAAGTTCGGAGGAGTTATGTATATATAATATGCTCGCGTGGCGGCTTTATTTTGACGTCGTTTACTGAAATTGACATTTAAATCTACATCAAAATTGTTATACTAAAAGAAAAACATGAATTATCTAGAAAATTATAATCAAATTGTAAATACGAAGTACCTAAAATAAAAACAAACATAAATTCATAATTAACATGACTGAAAAATAAAGTAATCGTTAATCACACAGTATTACAGTACAATTTAAAACAATTATGAATTATACATGGGTCTTGCTAAAATTCACAAACAAATTACTCATAAAAACTATTTCCTTAACACCACAGTTATGTGATATAGTATGATTAGTACAGCTATCAAAGCAAAACTAGTTTGAAAGTTTTATATCTATGTCAAATTCTTCAAAAGTATGCAAAAGTGTGAAAAAAAGTAATAAAAATAGCAATATATTTCCAAAACAATTAAATAAAATTACTAAGTAATTGTGGAGATTTTCATTTCGTGATATATTTTTATAATTTGGTTAAAACAAGTACAATAAGAATTTATAGACGCTTTTTAATCTCTTCATCTCTTTAGTATAGCTTTGTTTATTTCTTGATTATAAAACATAACAAAACAATTATGAAATTATTTAATAAAAATTAAAACTTTACTCAGTCATGTATAACAACTGACAATATTAAAAATGAGTGAATAATGGGTCTGATTTTTATACATGTGACATATTAATGTTTTTTTTTGTACAAAAAAATACGTTTCTCACAAAAAGGTAGGCCAAGTTAGGTTATATTAGGCTAGGTCAATATAACCTAACTAAGCCTAACTTTTTTTGAGAAACGTTTTGGACGGACACAATCACCAATCTTCCTCAGAATTTTGAAGACACCAGATCTATGAAAAAGAAAGCGATGAGACGGTTGTCACCTTGTCCTCAACCCTTAAGTTTGGCAATATGCTAGTGACATCAACAGAGATCAAGTTGGTCATAATCACAGATCCTCAAATCACCAATGATTGTTATACTCCTCTTATTTACCTTATCTAAATCAAAGGCAGTTGTATGTAAAGTAGTGTAACAAGTAATTTTCTACGTTAACCTAACCAATACTCCCATTTACGTTGAATTGACCAGTATGAGTCAATAATCAGCGCTTTTCAAACCTTAATAGAAACAGACTAACCAATCTCACCACTCAAGTTTGAAGAGCCATAGCATGCCACGACGACCCTAGCGGTGAGATGGCTAAATTTCGTTTCGATTTTAATGACAACGTCTCCAATATAGTCGCCTCTGAAACATCAATTTCTAGTCCTACTATTGTAGTGATGTTAGGACTTCGTTTCTTATCAAAAAAGTTTGAAAGAGAACAATGCGTGTAGTATATCAATTCTTGGCATTAGCCTGGATATTTGAATTCCTGTCATATCTGTGACGTTTTATCATTACACCAAAGTGGTCAATATCACTATAATCGGAACAGCCCCAGAAATCAACATACTAAACAAGCAAGACTATCGTAGAATGGTATGGGTTTTTTCCTAATATTCACAAAAACTACACTTTTTACCACAGTGTTCTTTTCTAAGTGCTTTAATACACTTTTTATTCATATTTCTGCTCTCGACCACCATAGTTGAGTATATCGCCTACTCAATGGTTCTGCACTTTCTTCAAGACTTTAGTTCCACGGTCTTTGCTGGTAGCGTCTTGTTTTGGGATATCGCTCTTTTATTCCTGGAAACCGTAACTACTTTCTCTCCCACTTTACTGCTATTTCTTTCTAATTATATAATGGCAGTTGGTCCACTTCTTTATTTCTAGGACGATATTGTTCACCAAGATCCTATGTGCTTAGTATTCTCATAACCTTTCTATACATTAAGTCTGAATCAATCACAATCATAATTTGGACGACCCTATTATCGTACTATCCTCAAGAGTGTCCTTATAACCAGACGTATTTGGATCGTGAACTACTAAAGTATTATTGGGTCTACACGAATATTTGCTTGTGGTACCCTCTGTAATCTTTTTCCTCTTCACCTTTGCAGTACTCATCAACCAACTAGGCGCCTGATATTCTCTTTGAAGTCATTTTCTTCAGTAGAGTTAAACTTCGGCGGAATAACCTAATCTGCCTGAATCACTTAGTTTCTTGGCTTCTTGGCTTTCTTGGCTTCATCAAAATTACACTTAGTTTCCATAAGACTTTATTCCCAATCTTATGAAGAAATTTTTAAAATCTTTGCGTTATACGTCATTGGTCTTTAGAAAGCTATTGCTCTTGTCAGAAAAAAGTATAGGTAAGTTATCCTAACCTAGCCTAACCTTTTTTGCGACATCGTTCCTGCTGCCAACGACGTCAGAGAGAATCCTGAAAGCATCAACAAAACGACGATGCACACAATTAGGTATCAGCAGACATTCGTTGCAACAGATTTTGGTGAAAGATTTGAAAATATTCCCCTACAAAGTGCAAACTGTTTCTGCTGCCTGCTGACCGTCGGACAAGGTTAACTTACTGCCAAACTGTTGAACTTGGTGCAAGAAGAGGATGACTTTGTATCAAAAATCATAATGAATGATGAAGCCCATTTCCCCTTAAGTAGTTATGTTAATAAACAAAATTTGCGTTTCTGGGATACAGAGAATCCACATGTAATGAAAAAAGATCCATTGCATCCCCTCAAAGTAACTGTTTGGTGCGGCATTTGCAGTGAAAAGGTAATTGGTCCTTATTTTTTGAAGACGCCGATTATGACGCTGTAACCGTAAATGGCGAACGTTACGGGCAGATCCTAAACGAGTTTTTTTGCCGCAAGTTGCTGCATTGGGTCTCAATCATTGTTGGTTGGAGCAACTGTTCGCACAGCTCGGATAACTATGGAAATTTTGACACCAATTTCCAGGTCGAATGATCTCCCGTTTTGGGGATTTCACGCTTCCTGCCCATGACTATTTTGTCCCAGCTCCTCAACCAGTGTGTCGATGGACACCGACTCCCCAGCGACTCAGCGAGGACCACCCTCTCCGCTTGCTACACCTTGGGTCTCAGGTCCGGGATGATCCTGCCGCCCTTGTCTTAAGCTGCGGACTGCCCACTTTTTTTTCCTGGAGACTATACACTCCATCCATCTGAAACCGCGCAGAGAAGTTTGACATTAGCTACTCGCATCAGGACGCAGCGTTTTCCTCAGGTATTTGCCATAAGCTATGCAACTACACTTACTGCTCTTGCCGCTTTCGCTGCCGCCTTCAGCGCTTGGGAACTGTGCTTTGGTTTAACTTTATGACTACGCCGAGGTACTCTATCTTAAGTTCTATTGGGACTCCGTGTCCTAAGAGAGAGCTCTTCTCTCCCTTCGCCCTACCCGCCCTCCTTATGGATAGCCATGCCCTGGTCTTCTGGCCAGCAATTTCCAGCCCGACGTTCATAATCCAATTCGCGGCCTTGCTTGCCAACCGCTTGGTGTTCTTGATGACCTTACTTCTAGTAACTAGAAGTAGATCGTCCGCCTTCTCCTAAGGGAAAAGGCTGGCTTTATACCCCATCATAAGCTATGTTCTAGCGGTCCAAGGACAGATCCTATGGAACACCCCCCAACAGAATGACTTTCGTTCTGAACCCGCTCTCTTTCTCGTAGATCAGCCTCCAGATAGCTTCAAATAGTTTCTGCAAGGTACAATAGGATCAGCTTTGTTAAGAGTGCCTTAATTAACAACGGCCATGAAATCAAAAGATTGTGATGGCAGTATTTGCGTCTCCTTAGTGGGCTGCTGTTGGCTACCTTTACAAATCTATTCACTTCTATATGGACATCCCCTAATTGGCTTTCGAAGGCCGAATTGCCGGACTGAGATGCCTCCCGTTTATACCAAGTGGACATTGATCCCCTCCGCTAAGAGTCTCTCCACGATTATCCCTTTCCCGTTTAATAGACTAACGATCTCAGATCGTCCATCGGCTTCCACTGCTTAGTGTGAGGACAAGCCTGGCGTAACCTAACCTATACTAACTCTTTTATAGACGGAGTGTGGGACTCACCAGAACAGGTATACCCACTAAAAACCATCTCTCCAGAACCGTCTGTCATTACTTCACGAGGTATAGGGTGTCGGTCAGCGTCTCTGATGTGTGCGTGTGTCGTGTGATGAGTGTGTATGTGTGTTGTTTGTCTATGTGTGTGTGATGTGCGTGTGTGTGCAGTGTACGGTTCGGGTACGTGGGGTCGCTAATCCCAAATGGCTATGCACGTCAGCCACCCCTGCGGGAGACCTAGACTAACCTTTTTTTTTTAGTGGCTGGGAGGTGGAAAATCTTTTATAGACAGAGTGTGGGAGTTCCCAGAACTACTGGTATACCCACTAAAAACCACCTCCCCAAGTCGCCCTGACACCCCACGGAACCGCCGTCTGGTATTACTTTACAGGGTGTCGTGTGTGTGTGTGTGAGTGTGTGTGAGAGATGTGCGTGTGTGTGCAATGAACGGCTCGGGTACGTGGGGTCGCTACTCCCAATTGGCTGTGCACGTCAACCACCCCTGCGGGAGACTAACCTAAACTAAGCTAATCATACATAAATAACATAACATAACCTAACGTAACCAAACATAACCTAGGCTTACGAAATTTCTCTAATAAAAAAAGAAATATTTAAAATTTCACCTTAAATTTTCTCAATAACATATTTATTATTAAAATTTTATTTGAGCTACATGTACATTTCGATCACAAAGTGAGTAGAACAATTTATTTACTTTTTGGTCGAAATGTCCATCTAGCTCAAATAAAAATTATTTGTGAAGAAAGTATTAGTGTTTTTATTCCAATTATACTATTCATTTAACCTCACCTAACCTAATCTTAGAAATCAATATGTGAAAATTAAATTTCGTATAACTTTGATTACAATTTTGATTTTTTAAATTACATTTAATATTTTATTTTGAACAGTTTGTATTTGGTACATTTAACTAAATAAAACCTAATTTACCTTAACCTAACCTAACTTAACCTCATCTAACCTAATCTAAACTAAAACATAATAGGGCTTAAACCTAAGTACCTAATATGTGTTAATTTTAGCCATTCAAAAGTTTTGAGCTTCTCTTTGATCTATCAGAGGTTAAAAGGCTGTGTAACGATTTTACAAGAAAGTTCCTATTTAATTATATTCTTAAAAATTTTCTTTAAAGGTAATATTCCATTACGTTCTTGACACACGTAAGGATTTAATTAATTAACTTCAAATAAAAAAAATAATTATAATTAATTATTTTATTACATAATTTATTTATTCTGTATCGAAAACAATACATCTAAGTAAAATATGCAACATTAATAAATATTTATTATAAATATTTACTCGTTTTAATTAATTCTTTTTATTAAAAGGCTTTTGTTTTAAATGTAAATAATAACGCCGGAACACATTTTAACTGTAATGCAAAATATAATTATTATACATTAGCAACAACTAAAAAATTTATTAATATTTGGAGTCATATATAACAACAATCGTTTTAATAAGAATTCTTATCAGCTGTCAATTTTTGTCACGGCGTATTAATTGAAAATTAGGACAGTCGACGCTGAATTTTAATATGCGTCCAAAAGGAGCGCTCGAAGCGGTGAATTTAATTGAAGCCTCCGACGTTCATAATTAACGTCCTCTAGTAAAAATTTTAAAGGGGCCAGGTGGAGCGCGGGGAGGGTGTTAACGACGCGGGGGAAATCAAAGAGTACCCCGCACAGAGAAAGAGAAAATAATTTCCATGACAATCGCGTCTCTTCTCGCAATTATTAATTCAACTCCGTTATCAAATTAATTCTGATTACGTCGAAAATATTTATTTTTAAATACACGTAGTAGTTTGTACGTACGTGTATTTTTAAATAAATATTTTGCCGTAAACTCTGGCCATAATTTTCAAACATAAATCACAACCTTACAAGTTGAAATTCCTCGCCTGGCGAATTCAACCAGTATTTATACATTAAGTCCAACAAAGTTTCGTAAATGTATTACCATCCATAAACCTTTATTCACGTTGTTTAGGGTCCCGAAAGCACGGCACGAGTGTGTATGGTGGATGCGCCGGGTACACGCTTCCCAATTTAATTACGACGAACATTTTCAATTTGGCCCTTCGTCATTTGAAAACAAAGTAAATGGACCAAATCAGTACGTGTGGTATTTCAATGGGTAAATACTGGTTTTATCTTGTGTGTTGTTGAATTTACAGGAGGAAAAAAGGGGTAATTAGTTATCGCCGAGGTTCTCTTATGTGGCCGTGGAGGCGTTTTTTATGGTGTATAAAACGGTTTTACGATGCGCACAAAGGGGCGAGTTTGTTCTGGAGGACATATTTTAGCTGTAAACTGGGACCATTTCCTCGCCACTTTCGACGCTCAAGTTTATTTTCATTGAGTTTCACGGGCGCATAGAGAGCTTTTTAACGTCGCTGGAGATGCTTCGGTGTCTTACTATTATTTACTTATTATCTGGCCTAAGAAAGAGTGGAAATTCTTGTATGTTTATAATTAAATTATAGGTAATAAAACCTAATTAATTTTATAAAGAATAAGGAATTATTTACTGTAATTAAACCTTAACAACCTTTTGAATAAAGTAAATACCGAAATACCCATCCCCTCGTACTTGTTAGGGCACTGCGTGTGTATGTATATTCAAAGCGTTCCTGGTTAATGGAAAATCCTTAAGGAGCTTCCGATGTTTTGTTTCGTCGGAACATTGATTTGGCATTAAGGGAGCCGTTCTGTTGGCAAATAGAAAATTTAGGGATCCGCCGGATTTATTCCCTTCCCTTTGCAGACGCATCCGATAACGGAAGGACTTAAAAACGTCCCTCGGGACAGGAAACAGAAGGAGAGGGGATTTCGAAATTGGGAAATTGGGATGGGTGCGCTCTATCGTTCGTTCGTACGTTCGTTTGTTCGTTCGCGTGACGGATCAATTACTAATTGTCCTCGGGTAATGGCGAACTGGTTTGAACGACCGTTATCCCACTGCTTTGTCGTTAAATTAACGTAATGACTGCTTCGAGCACGATGCTCTTTCCAGTCACTCTCTATCTCTCTCTCTCTCTCGCACACATACACATACACTCTTTATTTTTAATTAATTAGAAAAAAATTCTGCTTTCCCCGTCCCGACGGGGAAATACCGTTTTAATTAGTATCGTGTTTCATGGGGTGTTTATCTTACAAGTACAGCGATAATTTGCCGTAATTTAATTTGCGGAATATATCATGTATCATCAGCTAAAGCTATACATAAACCAGAGCCCTTATGTTATTATTAAATTGGAAGAAAACATAAAGATGTAATTTGTATATTTAACGTTTAAACCTAATACTCTACAATACATGAATTTTTTTTAATAATTCATAGCTTAAATTCATGAGCAAAATAAATAAAGAGATACAGAAGAAAAAGACTTCCCATTTGTTTACAATAATAATGTAAATATTAATTATTGTTCCCTGATAACAACATCCAAAATAGATCCAAACCGGTCCGTGGCTGTTGTTGACAAGGAATAATAATGTTTAGATTATTATTGTTATAATTGTCGCTGTTGGCAATTGCCTTCATTTGTTATCCACTCAAACAGGGATCTAGTGCAACGATTTGGCAATAGATGGCACATTTATGGTAATATCAAGATTAAATTGATCTTTTTAAATTATTATTAATTCTTTATTAGAATTTAAACACCTAATATTCCATATTATGATGAAATAAACTCATAATCCACTTACTTCACTTACTATTTTAATTAGTACCAGATGTACATTTCACCTATATAGTGAATAATTGGTATGACAATAAATGTCATCATAACTTGGAAGTATTATACAACATGATTATAAATGCATCAGTTAAAGCTGACGATCACTCATATGTGATGGAAAGGATTTTATGTCCCTTCATCCACTACATTCATTTCAAAATTCTAAAAATTCGGTAGAGAAGGATCCCTGAGGCACAGCTTAGAAGATACTTTTGAGTGATTAGGTGAAATTATTTCTTCATGCCTTTTTTGGTTTCTATCAATTTCGTGGATTAATTTGTAGAGTAGAGTTTTCATCTTTTAGCTAACAAAACATAAGAACTTGTGAGGTTGACTGTGGTGATCTTACAATCGAGGTCGTCAAGCTTTTATCGATTGTTATTTTTAATTCTAATAATTCAATTCTCTTGAGGCATTTAACTGTTTTAGTGATTTATCAATTTCAATTTTTCTGTAACTTGTGATATTATAATAATCGTTACTTTAAACTACAATAAACCGAATACTAACCATTGCCTTATAAACTTGTTCTGGGGTACTCTTGACCTATCACAATAACGAATATATTAGCCTATCGTACTTCCTCTATATTAGAGAAGCTAAGGTCTACTCTATTTCTCTACCTTACCTACTGCCATAGAGAAAGTCATGTAGAAAGAGGAAATCAGATCCCTCTTTATAGAGTTTCTTAAGATTAACCACATAGAGGGCTCTATCTTTGTCATTGAATGTTATAACAATAACAATGCAAATAATAATATTTTTGTTTGGGGTACGCAAATGTAGAAAATAGCCTCAAATGAGCAATTAATTTGAACTGTCTGTCAAAAAATAGATAACTTGTACAAAAAACACTTACTTAAACACAAACTCGAGAAAAAATTTGATTCACACGACAACCTAACCTAAATTATTGAGGTTATGTTGTTGTTTTTTTTTATTTTGTGTGTATTGAGGTTAGAAAAACATCAATTGAATATAATTAATGAAATCACCATCGACAAATTATCCGCACTCAGGGTAATTACAAGCCGGCTCACATGAATAGATAATCGCGCGCCCGCCTCCTCCGCGTATCGATTTCTAATTAAAGTAAGTGGGGGCCCGTCAAACGGCCGCAAAAAAAAACGTGCCGGATTGGATTCACGGTCGAAACTTCAACCCCTCCAATAAACTAACGCCACTAATTATACAACGCGCGCGCCTCCTCCTCGCCCCCCCGACGAGAGGCACGCCCGGGTGATTAATTAACACATTAATTCCTCAAATAACGACCGGGCGCACTTTCTTTGACCAATTATGCCCCGTGCTCCGAGCCTGGATTACATTAATAACCTTTAAACTATATTATATCTACCTTCGCACCCGAATAACGAGGAATTTAGGTTTAATACGGTTTTTTATGGTAATTACCATTAATCATAATTTTCTTCATATTCATAAATCATTCAGACTGTATTAATATTACATATTAAAAATCCTTAAAGGTTAGTAAAGAAATTACCCCCAATCGAATACTATAATTTAATTTTACTTGGGTTCCAATACGAGGAATTAATCTTCGATTCAAACCTAGTTGAAAGATTTCTATATAAAATTATTTATTAAAAGGATTTATTTTTACCTACAAATTAACAAATTAAAAATACATTTTGTGTAGAAGATTTACTTAAACTATTATTTAAAACACAATATAAAACAAATAGCAAAATTATTTGGAGTAATAAAAATCATCATTTTTTTCTTATATTTATTACTACTATTATTTATAAAAAAAAATCATAATTAATTCTCGAAACTCCTTTCAAAAACTTCATGAATCTCCTCGATCATGTCAGTGGATATCATGCTCCTTCCTCTCTTCGCAAATGCGGCGGTGTTACAGTCCCTCACCAATTTACACGCCGCTAAACACGCAACGAAAACGTTATCCTCCTTGAGGACTTTGGACCAGTTCAAGAAAACCGCCAGCGATCCTGCCAGGATGTCCCCCTGTCCGCCGCACCTCCTATTAGATCCTCCTAAGTCCTTCAGCACCAATTTCCTATCTGTCGTCGTAACCACATCATCCGCGCCCTTTCCTAATATAACCACGCTGCTACCCCAACCGTTATCTTCCAGAATCCCCGCCACCGGATCCCTTCCCGGCAAAGGACTCGGAGAACCCATCAAGCGTTGCAATTCCGCCTTGTTGGGCGTCAGGATCACAGTCGAATTAAATCCTTTCAACAAGCCCGGATTGTTGGAAATCAAAAATAAACCATCCGCGTCGATGATTAAAGGTATACGCGTTTCCTTAATATGCAATATCACTTCTTTAACGATATCCAAAACCGCTTCGTCTCTCCCCATTCCAGGACCAATCACCACCGTATTCATCCTGCTCACCCAATCCTTAATCTCACCCAACTGCTTGCTACTGCAATTAGCAGGATCGATCAACGGATGAACGATCAATTCGGGACTGTAGCTCTTTATCGGAATCGCTGCGTCCTTTTGGCAGAAGATATGGACCAAATCAGCGCCCACCCTCAAGGCGCTGATCGCTGCGAAATACGGCGCGCCAGTATATTCAAAAGATCCCCCCAAAATACCTATCTTACCAGCTTGACCCTTATAATTCCCGCCAGTCTTCAGAGAGGGCGGTAGGTCCTTAAGGTATTTTAGCAATTGTTTTTGGAACGCCGGATCATCTCCGTCCGTGGACATCGTCGAATATTTGTTCGATAAACCAACACTGGGAAACTTAAAACTTGCAGCGATTACCGGACGTAATTGTGAAATGCTTCTTGTCAACAATTTACCCGTTACTAACCTACGCATGACAAGCGATTTTATTTATAGCGAGGTCGTAATACCAACCGCAGAAATGTTGATAATTACAGTTTCCTGTTTGTTAATATTAAAACAAAAAATATTATTCATTTTATTTGTTTATTGTTATTACCACTAGAATTACTAAGCAAAAACATTTTTATACTTACACACAACAACATTTATTATAATAAGAGTTTGACTATATATTGAAATTATATTAAATACGAAAGCGCCATCTTAGAACCAAATAAGCTTTTAATTGCAACGAATAACTTAGACG
Source organism: Ontholestes murinus (assembly GCA_963969525.1). NCBI lineage: Eukaryota > Metazoa > Arthropoda > Insecta > Coleoptera > Staphylinidae > Ontholestes > Ontholestes murinus. The sequence continues at coordinate 68,024,280 of OZ018390.1, read as the reverse complement.
AACTAATTAAAGGAAAATAATATTTAACAATTCTAACTAACAAAACATTATTTAAATAAACTCATTGACGAGGTACGAGCTGAAAATCCATATTATATCTAATTGATAATTAAATACAAAAATATTTGTATAAATAATCAATAAAAAATTTTAATGAATTACCTCAGTATAAATGTGCTAAGACGAGATAAATAATATTGTGTCAAAAGTTTTTTTCTACAAATTTTTGGTCGTTCCCGTGCAAAAATTTTGTCGCCCCATTTGCCCATTAATTTTCTCAGTCCTTTGGCAATACATATAATAAGTAATTAGCAAATAAATTCAAACACTTTTTATGTTCCCTTCCACTGAACTAATGGAATATCTATAAATATATTTAAAGCACGACTTTTAATTGCCACTATCATAATATAATATATAATATATACTACATTAAATTTTGTAGTGAAAATAGAACGTGTTTTAATTCAGAGTGTACATAATGAATTACCAAATAGTTTTAATCGCAACCATCATTAAAATTGAATATAATTAAACTTACTTTATCTGGTAATCGCCCCTCCAACCATTTTGATTACAATCGGATTTGTTTGCACTAATTATTCAAATGTCTGCAAAAGAAATCACAGCGTCTATATACGCATACATGTTAGCTTTTTATCGAGTAAATAGTTCAAACTTATTATTCAGAATAAATAGTAATGTTCAAATACTCAAATTTTATAGTGTTTAAATATATTCATATTCGATCTTACCTATAAAGCCCTCTTCAGTCTGTTCTGTCACTGTCAACAAATAATAGAAATAACATTCACCTTATAAAAACATTTGCAATCTACTAAAATAATTTCAAATTCGGTATTAATTTTATTGTCAGGAGGTTTGTAAAACTCACTAAAAGTATAAAAATTACTATATTCACTTTATATAAACAGAATTACTTAATATGAAAACAAAATAAGCAAGCGACGAGAGGTTTTTACTGCTTCGATAATAAAGTATATTTGGTTGTATATGCACGTTTCAATTTTAATTATTTAATTCTACCTGCTATAGTATATTTATTTACTCTTAATTATTAAAAGAAATCATTAAAACATATTTATTAATTGATATGTTAAAAAGTAAATAAAATTACTGCTATGTTTATATTTGATTTTAATCACTTTTTTAGCACGTACATATATTTTCTATGCTTTATAGTTAGTATTCAATTGTTTACTTACCTCTAAACCTCTAATGCCCTGCAATGATTTTTCATAACGACACATTTTACCAATTATGTTATATTAATCATACGCATGCTGTTGATTGAAATAATGTATAGATGCCTAACATTATGGGGAAATGCAAATCACAATATTTCAATCAACGCTCATACTATGTCCTGAATCTTCGTTTTATTCTCACTGTAGTTAATACAAAAATATGTATGAATTAATTAATTAATATATTTATTTAGAGAAAATTCATCATCAAAATGTTACAATTTTCATTTACTTACACTAAAACTTCAATGAATGGCCTTCAAAGTTACGCAAGGAGTAAGGAATAAAATTTTCTCGTAATATCACAGTTCGAATTCACGTCGGAATGATCTTTCGTTTTAAAAAATAAAGATGTAACGAGGCTCTAACATACTACTCTAAAAAAATAACAGTCTTACAAGTCCGGCTGTCACCTAGTACGTACAACGAAAAGGTAGAATGGAATAGATTTGAGTTCTGTAAATGAAAATTGAATTGTTTCTTAAGACGGCCCGATGTTCTCCCAGTTGGCGAGCAGTGTTAAGTTCACGTGCTCGATGCGCCACTGTTGCGTTTTTGACGAGTCGTCGCATTTTGTTACGTATAGTTTTTTGCGGCCAGGGTCGCAGTCCAAGCACCGTTTGTTGTAACCGTGGACTAACCACTGCTTCTCCTAAAATAGAATTATAGTTAGAAACATTATTCACACGTATATAACCGGCGATGATAAAAATATAAGTAAAAATATTGATGGAAAAGAGAACAATCACAAACCTAAACTAATTTGGTTCAAATCTAATTTAATGTAAGCATCAACAATTATTAAATTGTCCAAAAAGTGTCCAAGTATTAGTAGCAGTAGTTCCGCCATGTAATTTGTATACTTATGTGTATGTAAATACTTTCGTCACATTAAAGTTCCATTAATTATATCCTAATATTAATTATTAACAGTAGTAGTAGTTGCATTTTCTGTATTTAAATTTGTGTAAGTTATGTGACCCATCCAATTACTGGCCTGGACTAACTATGCTGCACCCTCGCTGTAGCGAGTTCGACCGCAACCGTATGCGCCCACCACCGGCGTCTGCGTTTTAACATTTAAATTGAAATAATTGTTTATAAATAGCACCCTCATTTTACACACACAAATACACAAATCACACGGCGGAAGGACCACGTGGTCGATACTTCTACTAGCACGCTCATTAACTGATTATGCAACTTAAGTTACTTACAAATTCATATCTCCACAATTGGTTACCCTTTGCACCGTGACAGGGAAAGAGCGTGACTTTCGCTTTCTCGGCAATATCCGAAACATCGAAGCACAAATTTTTGCGTTTCGAGCGGATATCTTTGTGCCAAGTAAGAAAGAAAGTCTGCTCTCCCTCGCCTTTACTTTCTTTGATGCACTCTTTTATGACAACCTCCGAATCCCTTCGTTTGAATTCCGTGTCCACGCAAAGTTCCGGAGCAGCTAAATTTCGTATCTATAAACAATAAAAGGTATTAAATTAAGTTATACTTTCATTTTCTACACAAATAGGTTGTGTCAGTACAACAATTATAATCTGTCTAATGTTTTATATAAATTTTGGGAAAATACTCACCTCGCCGTATGCAAAATCTTCGGGTTCAACTGGAGGATATTTTAATGGCAAGTCGAAGGCAATTTTTTCCATAAACCATTTAAAGCTTTTGCACTTCAGTCTGTTCCTTAATTCTACTTGTTCGGACACATCGCCCGGGTCCATGTCGCGCATGTTTGGTCTCCTTTTGTACAAATATTCAGCGTATTCATCCATCCACACAATGGCAACTCTTTTATAATTCTGAAAACAATTCAATTAATAACATACTTGTAGACGTATACGATCAACTGAATCAATTTTTAATTTGGTTGAACATATATAGAGGTCGCTATAAGCTAATGTTTGAAAATTAATCAATATGAATGATTATTAACATTTTAAATGTAATAAATGTATACTCAATAAGAAAATAAACAAAGTGGTTCATATTTTTATGATATAAATCAAAAGGAAATGCCTTATTTGCTAGAATAATTCTTCTAAGTAAAATTAAATGAATAAATAGATAGCAGAACGAAGTAACCATTCAACTTAACATAGAAATATTGCAGTTTCTAAAAAGTATATTTTGATGCAGGTCATAGACAACCACTTTTTAAGTGATTACTCCTGTAGTTAGTTAAGATGAATCGCTACATATTGTCGAAGGTATTTGTTGCTTGTGTATATGTTTATTGCGTGTGCAATAAATTCGTTGCTCCGACTATAATTATTTTGTTAATAGTGCCGAAAGTTACCCACCCTATTTACAAAATCACCCACTCCGGGGTTTTTGAACGGAGCGTACTGCCTGTAGATATGGCCGACTCTTGAGCACGGAGCGTCGTACATCTGTCCGCCGCACATCCAAATCTTGAAGCTCAGCTCGTACTGCTCCCCTCCCCAGATGTCAAGGCCTTCATCATACCCACCGAGCTCCCAGAAGAATTTCGCGCTGATCGCGAATAATCCTCCAGCCATAATTGGACTCCTAATCAAAGATTATATTATAAACATAAAAAAGTTATGATTTACATATTTTTTAATAATGTTGTGAATTGGTATACAACTGCTGCCTTATCGTGCAAGCAAATTAATTTTACGAAAAAAATCATTTATCCAAACAATTATTGATGAAATCCTATACCAGTTAAATACACATTTACTTGCCTGAACGGCTCAGTCGGATGTTCCAAGTCTTCGGGTAAAAGTGGCAATCTTTTGTAGTAAAACTCCCAGTCAAAAGCACCTCTGGCACCTTGATCTTGAGAACGGTACTGGAAGGTTTCATATTGGATGACATCAATGAATGGACACACGCAAGTCTTATAATCTTGAGCAATTGGTTCTGAAAGAAGAGATTTACCAGTATAGGTAATTCTTGCGGAGAATTTTTTTTGTAAAGAATTTTTTACTGGCCATAAAAAAGATCACTAACTTCTTATGATAAATCTCAGTCCATGAATGTAATGATAAAAGCGCCCTCTCTGAAATGTATTTCGAACCATTTGAATGTTCTATTTAACGCGCCCCTATCAGCGTTCAAAGTAAATATTTCCCAATTATACAATTTTTTTCTTAATCATTAATAAACCATATTCGCTTAATTCATTCATAATCAACCGGATTGTCAGTTCAAGAAAATGTTTTGATGGAGCACTGAAGTTGAGTAAGTTCACCAGAGAGGGAGCTATTATCGGCGTCAAATTCTCTTCTCGTCTTTGTATTTACCTAGTAGAGGAGGCAACCAATTAACGTTGGCTTCGGTATGTGAATCTAAAAATATGAGGACTTCCCCTATGGCAACTTTGGCCCCCGCTAATCGCGCTCTTATCAGCCCCGACCTCTTCGGTAGATGAATTATTTTCACTTTGGGCATGTGCAGTTTGACGTAGTCGTCTAATTTTTTCTTACTGAATTCTAAAAATTGAAAATTGCTATAAAAAAATTATAATTATCCAAAATTTTAATAAGAAAACACAAGGAAATAATGTAATGTGTAATGATAAATACAAAAGTTGTAAATTAAACAATTTTTATATCTCATCTACAAATACCACAATTATGATATTGTTACACATTTCTTTGTTTTGTATTTATTATGTCAATGATTTGTTAAAAAAAAAACAACATACTCAATGTGTTCAAACAAAAATGCAATTAAATACCTTTAGAACTAAAATCGTCCACCAATATAATCTCTTTTAACAAGTGTGCGGGAGATCTGTTTATAACACTGGTCGCTGTTCTGAGTAGTGTTGTCCAATGTTCGTTATGGAAGGGAACAATTATACTTACAGTTCCTAAGTTTTTCAAGTATTTTTTCTTTGCACAACTAAAATCAACAACACATATTTATTTATCAACTACCCTAATAAATTAATAAATATTTAAACATTGTTTTTACTATAGTTTAGGCAATTCAACTTGCTCATCAGAACTAATGTGCCATATTGCAGACAAAAGAATATGTAATGTAATAGAAATTATGTGTAAAGATAAGTAGTAAATGACTTATTCACATGCGCATATGTATATTAATATTACTATTTTAAATTTATTATGGGTTTATAAATATTAAGCAATGTAGTATATAATCGACACTATTTGCTGTTCTGATAAGAAATCACGTGTGTAATCTGAAGGTTAATCCTTACCCAGGGTGTCGAATATCTGGCAGGGATCTATCCAAAGCTATCTTATCACTCAAAGCCGCATTGAAACCATTCACCTTAAACAGGGATTCATAATTGCTCATTTCATCTTGGGCAAGCTGGGCAGATTTTCCCTGCTCTCCTCTTCCTAAATAAAAACATACATTGATTATTTATACATTTTTAATGTATAATCTCTGCAGTTCTTTTTAGAATACAAAAATTAATAAAAATATATATATTAATATTAAATATATTAATACAATTTAAAAAAATATAATTAAAGAAATAAGGCTGCAAGAACACTGGTCAATTACCTCTTGAAGAAAGGGAACAATAGAAATATATTAAAAATTAATGGATATTTTTAATTTAAAAAAAATTGTATTTTAGGTAAACTTAACATTGAAATATATAATCCAATGATAAATTTTATTATTAATCAAACACAGAGAGAAAAATTAAGATAAGATTACAAGTTGCACAAAAATACGTAATGTAAATATTAGCAGAGTACTGTAATTTGACGTCCTGACGCAGATGTTACAATTAACAATTATCATTTGCATGATGATTAAAAACTAACAAATAGTTGTGGCCAAGGTTAAGCTCAAAAAAATTAATTAAAATCTGCTTTATGAATAATAATTTTTCACTGAGTATAATTATTTATTGGCAGTGAAATCAATGAGAACAAGAAATATAACAACTTACCGTGACGTAATGAATCTCTCTTGATTTGCTCATAATCGTGCCAATCAATCTTCTCGTTATCAATGAATCCCTGTAATTAAATTGCACATTCTACTAAGGTGTGTACTAATACCGCTATTTAATTTTTCACATAGAAAATTGATTATTTTACTCGTTTATATGATGATGGCTTCTACTTTCATCATATTCAAACTCCAAGTAAAAAAACCATTACATCACATTTAGTGTAGTCTTTTAAATTAAGGTTTAAAAATGATATACCAATGTATTGAAATTAAAATCACCAAAATAAAACTTCAGTTATATAAACGAAGCAAACATTTTGTTTAATTTGTGAAATTGATTATTTTATGAAAAGCAACTCTATATATTTAAATAACCTTAGTTATGAACTGGGAAAATTAATGAAAGTACATCTAATCAAATTATAGTGACATCTATAATGGAATTTATTTAATTGATTAATGGTTGAGGTGTTAACTTCATGATACATCTTTGAAAATTAAACAAAAATGTTTGCTTTGTTGATATCACACTTTATTTTTAAGTTTTACTTTAAGTTTGATAATGATCAGTTAATGATCGAAACTCAAGTCACTTAAAAATAAAGTGTGATATCAACAAAGTAAACGTTTTTGTTTAATTTAGAATTTATTTTATTTTATTTATACATTCAAATGAGTAAAAACAGATCCAACCAATTTATTTATTTATCTTAAAAATAATACTTGAATAAATAAAAACAGATCAAAAATAACCAATTGAATTTGTGGTTTAGAGGCAGCACACCCACCCTACACATGCACTTATATTTAAACTACAAATGGAGTTTTATTTCCAAGATAAATTATATAAAATTCATGATTGATCAATTAAAAAAATACAATAATAACACATTGAGAAATAAATAAAATTGGACAATTTTATATTTTAATAACATGTTGTAGTGTACACATTTAAATAAGATTTAGTAATTAAATAATTACTACTTTACTTCATTTAAATAATTATTATTCAAAAATTAAAAAATTTCGCGATATGTTAGGAATATTTAAAATGTTTACATATGTTTAGTAGTAAAGGCACATTTCTGATAAATATATTTATTTTCATGCAAATGTTTTAATTGCCATTAAAATGAAATTTTTCCACATGCAGACAATGAAGTGTAACCTTGTGAAATAGCATTGTGTTTAGATTATGTGCACACGACAATTGCCTTGGGCCTTGGTTTCAGGATTTCTTACAATTAATTTGTGCGCATGCAATCATTAAAATCTCAAACAAAAATGAAGTCATACCTTATTGTTGTGTGCGTGTGTGTATGTGTGCGGCTAATTAAAAGTATTGCATGATAAAAACAAGACATTTGATTATTCTCAACATGGAAAAATGTGTAGACATTTAAAATATCTAAGTACATCAATCATCTGGTTGTGATTCTTTAAACTAATCCTTAAAATTATGAGGTCTTTTCAGACCTATAGATTATTATAAATTTGATATTTTAAAATATCACCGAATGAACAATTAGGCAAATTGGAAATTTTGAAATATATCAAAATAATCAATTTATGTAAAAACAGTGAAAACTGAATACTCCTTAAATTTGCAAAGGATGAAAAATAAAATACAGGCAGAATATAAATGTGGCATTGAAAAAATGGTTAGAAAAATAAAAAGTGTAAAAGTGGGTGTAATAAAAACAATAAAAACATAAAAACACTGACACGACAATAATGGCAAAACTGAAGATATTAAAAATAAAAAAAGCAAATAAAACAAAAGACAGACAGATAACACTTAACAGATCAAGTAGGTATTTGACACTTGACACATGACAGTTGACATCAGTGGTTGTATATACACATCCTTCACATTTGAAACTTAATGAATAAGATTTGTCAAAATAAACAAAATAGTGAATAGTGAAATAATCTAAAATTACAAAAGACATTGAAATAATAGAAAAAAACAAATGACAGGCAAAATATAATTCAAAAGGCTAAAAGACTTAAAATATATAAAATAAAACCATAAACCAAGAACAATGCAAAGACCAACAAATAATGGCAAAATTAAAGACATTTAAAAGTAAAAAATGAAACAAAACACAAAACAAAAAAAACAAAATCGAATCAACTGGCCCAGAAAAAAAAATAAACCAAGAAAAAAATGACTGACAAAACTTGGCATTTGACAGCTGGTACATGACAGATGAAATAGATTTTTGACACTTGATAAATGACAGCTGTCATCTGTAGCTATAGAAACACCTATTTTTCATATGACACTTGACTTATAACATTTGACGTAATACAGATGTATGTATCTGTATGTATATTCATAACTCATTAGCAAAGAAAATATACACATGTAAAAACCCTTAACAAATGATATTTGAGAGATGTTTTTTGCCATATGATGGTAGTTATCTGTGTATAAAAATTAAAAAGCACTTAAAATGTAGAAAAACACCAAAGGTGTGAAAATTGAAAAAAAAGATAAAAACCAATTAGACCAAATGCAAATGTAATCAAAAAAAAAAAAAACAAGCGGATTACTTCTCCCAATTTAAAGACAAATGTATTAAAAATAAATAAAAATTTAGGCAAAAGTAAAAACATTCATTTATTAATATCTTTGCATTTCTTTCTAACAAAATAACAGAAAAATTCTATTATAAAATATGAAAATATACTCGAAATTTTAATCATTTAATGAAAAAATGAAGAATGAAAAACAAAACAAGATTAAACAACTTATCGAGAAAAAAATAAACAAGGAAGAAAAAAATAACATTTGACAGATGAAATAAATATTTGACACTTAACATATGACAGCTGTCCTATGTAACCATATACATACCAACTTCACAAATGACACTTTAGTTTTTAATTATGACATTTGACATATGACAGATATCTATATATCTCTGGGTGTGTAAACATAGCTCCTTTATAGAAGATCCTTGACAAATTACATTTGACATGTGACATATGTTATTTGCATACGTATACTAAGACAATAAGTATAGTGTATACAAATGACAAAGATAGAAAAACAAAACAGAAACAAGAAATAAACAAAAACAAGACAGATGAACCAAGGCAAAAACCAAAATAATTTATGAAGATAATTAGGTAATAATAAACAAATAAAGATAAAAACAAATTAGACAAGATAAAAATAAAAACTAAAAATAAAGAAAGGAAAAGGTCTTGTAAAGTTAAACTAAAATAAAGGCAAAACATATGACATTTAAAAATATAAACAAAAAAATACAGACAACAGAAAAACAAAGAAAACAAGATAAAATCAACTGTTTGTTCATGAAAAAATAAACAAGGTAGAAAATAATAAATAACATTCAACACATGACAAATGAAATAGATATTTGACAGTCGACATATGAAAACTGTCATCTGACATATGACACTTGATGTATGAAATTCGACTTATAACAGATGTTTTATATGTGCTGTGCTTGTGTATTCATAACTCATATCTAAAGAAGATAGAGCACTTTTGACAAATGACATGTCATATTTGACAGATAGTTAGTATTTGACAAGTGACAGATGAAGATAACATAACAAAGATAAATTTTAAAAAAACCAACAGAATAAACCAATATAGAAAAACAAACTAAAATAAACAAAAACCAGACACATGATGGATAATTAAATAAAGATGAAAACAATGATAATAGAAAAATTGATGAAAGACAAAAATGAATGAAAAAATTACAAATGAAATCTAAAAACAAACGAGCAAAGGCAAAAAATGTCTTAAAAAAGTAAACAAATAAAGAAAAAAACTATGGAACCCATTGAATTTGAGCTTTTTGGATTTTAGAACTGACCAGTGAAATTCACCAGTGAAGTTGAAGTAAAAAGACTACTTTAGTAAATTACTAATTTAATTACACTGCATAATTATTTCTTATAACTCGCCTTGTAACTGTTATTATTTAAACTATTTTTTTAACAATATATATTTTTTTAATATCAAAATTTGTAATGTTAATGTTTTTAAAAAAATCAATCAAAAATTGTATAGTTTTTTTTATTATCAATAATTTTTGCTTGAAAAATAAAATATAGTCAAGCCGTCGACAGCTGTCTATGAGCCATGTATTTTCGTACTAAGAACCGTTTAGCAATTATTATCTATCTTGTTCTACCATCATAATGCGATGATTGGGACCGAATGAACTGAAAGTCTATCTGAGTCCTCCAATATAGAGCAATGAGTCACAGTCAGCTTTTGGCGGCTCAACTATAGATACTCTATCTAAGAAACAAAATCTAAAAGAAGCTTTGAGTAAACATTCACTTCCATCTATGAATTTTTACCAAAATCGTTTTAGGCCTTCTGACAAAAAATAAAACCCTAAATTTCATTTTAAAATCTCTTGATTTTTTAGACCGTCTTAAACATACACAGACACAATGTTTGTTTTTTGTGTTTCGTAAAGAGTATTTCAATATAAATAACACTGTTGTACCCTTTCTTCACCCTTTATTTTCTATGCTTAGATGTATATTTCGATGCTTATTATCAAAATATATATCTAAGAAAGTGTGAAGAAAGGATACAAAAAGGTTATTTATTTTGAATTATCAAAATGTATCACGAAGTGAAAGCCTTCTTTTTTTTTTACTTATTTGTATACACAAACACATTTAAGAAATAATCTGAATCAAATCAGAGAACCTACAAACATAAATATTCTTTAGAATTTTTTAATTTAAAAAAAAAAATCACAATCACAACACTCTACTGCCCTTCCGAAAAAGTAAACACAGGAGCATTTAACAGCAACATGAAATTATTACATCAACTTTATCCTACACATTATTCACACTATTAACCCTTTATCGGGAAATGTAATCATATGGTAACATCACTTTCAAAACTTTAAAGCTCTGGTTCCTGAAGTGCAATGTTACCACATGGTTACATTATCAAGCCCTAATTACCACTAATTACGGCACTGGGAATGTATAAAAAAAATATTTAATTCAGAGACAGTATATTAATTATAAAAATGTTCGTACGGGTACTTCTCCTGTTGCCCGATAAAGGGTTAATATTAATATTAATATTTTAGAAAATAAATTTAGTTGTGATGGGCATTAATAGTTAAATAATTTCTAAATAATCATACATCATAGATAATATACAGTGCCTAAATGTATAGTTTTATAAAACTATTTTAATATATTACGACAACTTACAATTAATCAATCATTATGTTACTCCTATATTCAATTTTCTTGTTTGATTAATAAATGAAAGTATAAAGTTTAAAAACTTGGTTGTAAGTAATAAAAAAAAAAAACAAATAACTCACTTTATTCATAACGAGCCTATCCCTCTTCGGCTCATCCATGTTCAACACCCCATGCCTGTTGCCCCTTATCAGCCGGAAGACCAGGACGGTGAATACGACAGTGGTCCCGGCCAGGACCAGGTACTTGAGCAGCTTCCTGAGGTTCCTCTTCATCATTTTCGAAACTCACACATCACATCCGCCAGCCAGCAGTACATGCCCCGCGCGCTCTGATAACACCGCCGCCGCACAGGGGCTACTGATAAAATTCTAACCTAGAAAGTGGCGTCGCGCAAATTCACCGCCGGACAGGCAGCATTTGCGAGCGGCGAAACGAATTCGGCGGACACGCTTATCGCCCGTCCGCACCTTACATTTTTCCACTTGTTGTTTGTTGTTTATTTTGCGCGGTGCTTGACGAGCTGCGTTCGTTCTTGTGTGCGACCGTGCACAAAAAAACGGACGTTTCGGGTGCGCAACCTAACGTGCCGATTTGAATTATTCGAAATAAAAAATATGCGGATTATCGAATGAATGGAAAGCGATCCGGGAATGAGGAAACGCGATAATGGGGAAACTATATTGCGTTTACCGTTACGAGCGTGAAAGGATTTTATCAGTAAAAAAGAGAAAATCGGTATTTTATGATATATTTTACGTAATTAGTATTAGTAACTGAATTCATTTAATTTAAACAATTTGATAGTTTAATTTATTTTTTATTAATTATATTTACACTGTTTTATTTATTCAAAATGCAATGTGCGAAATAATAAGTATTATTCAGTGATTTATTTAATATATTTCTTAATCGTATGACATTTTATTTAAAAAAATACTAAATTTGACTTAAGTGTATCAACAAATTTATTGTCTATGATTTAATTTAAGTGATTATTATTATTATGTAGTTTCATATGTATTTTTTATACATCTTAATAAATTAGTACTACCATTACTACTAAAATATCAATTATGCAATGAGCAGAGTAAAAATTAATAACGTGTGAAAAAATGTATTTATTTATATAATTAATTTGAAGTTTCAAAATCAAATTAAAAAAAAATCCCGCCTTAACTTATATTATGTATGATTTTGTTTATTTTTTAAATTTAACAAGCTATAAGAACGATAATAATATTTACCGATCTATAAATTCAATTTTATATAGTTTTTGCAATCATGTATTTTTTTATTAGCTTAAATCACAAAAACAAACTTTTATAAACCTTATTTATTGTTTTAGTAGTTCTTCGTCCCACCGTAGTAACGGTGATGAATATATTGCTTTTATATTTATACTTTCTATTTAAGAAATTTAAATAATATTTTAAACTTTTTCTAGTTATTTAATTTTTGTAAATATATAACAAATAGTTATTTGTCATTTAAATAGCAATTTTGCAAATACACATTCCAACTGGGAACTTTTTGCAATAGTTAATCACACCGCCGCTTTAGCGCTGTTTATAATTGTCATTTTTAAACATAAAATTTTGAGATCAAGATGATGAAGAAATAAAAAATATTTTTCGCAATCTATTAGACTTTAGAAGAAATAGAACAAATTGACAAATTTTGAATATTATTAGGAAATTATAGAAGGTATGTGAAAAATAATTAATAAATAATTTAATCGATTGTAAATTGAGCAAATTAAAAAATATCTTTCCAGGTAAAGTGCACAATTTAAAAAAAATAAAATATGTGAGAAAATTATTATTAAAATAACAATTTTATTTTAAACAATACCTATTAGTATTGATGTTTTTTTTTCATTTTCAATTGTTGTTTTTTGCCAATATATAATTGTTTTTGCACTCAACAGTATTTATTATCAAAAATTTATATAATCACCACTTTAAACTTTATACTTACTGTAATACAAAGGAAGAGTTCGTCTTATTTTGGCTAAAAACCTATTGCTCTTTCAAAGCACAAAAAAAACAGACAAAATGATTCAAAAAACTTTTCATATATTTTTTGTATATAAAGGCTATTAAAACTGCACCAATTTTTATCATTTTTATTAAAATATTTCATATATTTATTGCTGTTCCCAATATTTACACTTTAACATGCAAATTAAACATAACACTGACCACCGTAGTATAAAGTGCAATTACTGCAGTCAATGAAAGTATGTTGTATTACAAACTACCGTTAGCGCAGCCATTAAAACAATTTAATAGCCAAAGTGAATCTTCTTAAACAGAAGTTTAAAAAAACCACTAGCAAGCATAATATAAACATGATAAAGCATAATTCTATTCTAACATTGTGCTTATTCTAAATGTTAAAAATTTGAAAACGAAAAATAAAAACGTCATCGAGATTTCAGCATGTCGTCTTATCATTTAAAACCTTACGAATACTCATGAAACATCACAGAATGATTATAAAAAAAAACGTTCTTTTCAAAACGTTACATTTACACACTAATAATTTAGACAGAAGACATTTCTTAATTTTTACATTAACAACCGACTCATTACATGCTGTTAGTTGTATAAGGGATTGGCACCATTGGTAGCTTTACATTAAACAAGTGAAGTAACATTCTTATTATTTTTTTTAAATTGGCAGTACTAAAAATTTCAATTCACGTTTTTACTTCCCCCTATATAGTTATAAATAGGGAAGTATTGTTTTCATGAAAAATTTTTGTAATTAAGAATTAAATTTTATATTGCCAACATAAAAATATTATTAAATGTTGAGACATTTTTTTGACATCAAATATTTTAAATCTAATCTATTTTTTTTTCAATTAGTTCATATACATCTAACAAATTGCCACGGCCAATCATATTTTTAAGAATATACATATATAATGCTATGCTAAGAGTAATGTCAATTAATTTAATACACTAATACATGCTCAACAAATACGTTTGTTAGTTTTTTATAACTTTAAAAAACACATAAAGACTGTCCATAGTTAATTTAGTGAAATCTAGTTAAATGCTTCAGACAGTAGATGTCACCTTATTGGTTTCTTTATATATGTAGAATTGATTGATTTTTACAGTTATAGTTCATTCATCATTTACAAACTAGAAAACGAACTTTTAAATCAAATTATTAAATAAGCAAAATTATCAAAGCAAAAATAAACAATTAAACAGGATGGTACACTATCAAGTATCTACTTTAACACTGAATAAAAACTTATTATGTTATTTGTGGTAAAAATATAGAAAGTTTTTTATTCTTTTTTTTATTTTTTTTATTAAAAAAACCTACTTTTGATTTTTAAAGTTATAAAAATGTTCCCACATTCTTGAATTTGTTATTTTATAAAGTTAGAATAATTTTAAATGTTTTAAAAACAAATTGTTTGTTTTAAAATTAACTAAAACATAAACAAAAAATTATTGTCCTATTATTTATGAAGATATAATTTATGCATATCAAAATTATTAATTAATCAAGAAAGAAAAATTATAGTGAATAAAATATTATTTTTAGGAACTTCATTAGTCTTCAACCATAACTACTTTTAATCTCAATTGTAATAATATCTTACAATAAGAAAGCATGTTTGTTTTCTTATTGAAAGAAGCTTAGTAGCTCGCTTTGTTTACCATATAAAATCAGACTCTATCTCATCAGGCTCATGGGTGATTTGCATCAAATATAAAGTCTCCTGATTATCTTCATTCTTAATCTTTATAGAGAACTCACTTTCCAGGTAGGAATCTTTATTGCACGATTCGTCTTCCTCCTTTTTAATACTGAAACTTTCGAAATCGTTGACGTCGCCATTTTCATCCTTCTCATCGCCAAACGCCGAACTTGAATCTTCTTCCAAATCGCCGTCTCCCTGGCCCAAGTGTTTGAAAATAAACCGCCTCAATTTGTTTTTCTCCACGTCAGTCAATGGTTCCTCATTTATGCGGGAATACCTCTCGAAAGCTTCTGTTTTTATATTGCTAATGCCCATCTCGGTTAATAGATTAGTTGATGTGTCAGATTCAGTGTTAATGGTGCTGATTTCAGGCAAGGTTTCGTATAAAGACATGAAGTTCGTATAATTAATATCATGTGGTATCCCTTGATATCCGATTTGTTGCAATTTCGATATTAACTCCTCTGTACAGGCTGCTGTTCGTAAATCTTTTAATTGTTTTAATAGTAACAAGATGATGTTTTCACATGCACCTCTAAAATTTAAAAAAAATATATATGTATCAACATTCAAATAAGCTCTTATTTATTTATTTATTTATTCATCTTTGGACTTTCTTAAAAAATTATGTATACAATAAATCAATTAAAAAAACATACTTCTAATTAAAATGAGAAAGAAAATTAATGAGAAGTGAAGTAATTATTTTATATTATGTAATTGTTACACTGTTGCCAAATAAATATAACTTTTTCATTTAATTAAATACCCTATTTAATTGCCATGATTATATATAAATAATAAGAATACTTACTCAACGGCTGATTTACGTGTAGCAACTTGAATATTATACAGTAATTTTGCAGTAGAACCAGAATTTTTAAGTATAGAGTATAGCTTAATCTTGTCAGCATCGCATTCGACCGGTTCATGCGTATGGCCCATGGATAGGAAAAGGATCTTTTTCACCAAGACTCCCCAGGCGGGACAACCTTCCTCCTTGCAGGTGATCATAAAACGACCCATAAATGTTACCGTGTCTTTGTAGATGTAAGAGTCATGTATGTAGCACAACGTTCCACCAGGATCAATACAAATATCAGTTTTATTACTCCTAAAAAACACATTTGATTTACTCTTATATCCTGCCTTCTTCTCATAATTAAGACTAATGAAAATCAATAAAGTTGATGATGGTAACTATTACTAGTGTTTAATTCTTCTATTTTTCATTAATGTTCAAAGGCCTTTATCGAGTATTAACTGTTCATTTATAATAATTCAAATTTTTTTGTGCAGTAACATGTAATAATAATAATAATTTTTAATTATTTTCGTCTTTTTTTATCATTATTCAACTGCTTTTATCGATTGTCAATTTTCTAAATCAAATTTCTTTTAACAATTATTTTCTATAGTAGATTTATTATATTTTGTAGTGCTGGCCAAGTGCTTCATAAGGTTCAACTTTTATTAACTCGATACAAACACTTATCAATTATTAACTAATTTCAAACAATTTTAACTGTTTACTAAATTAATATTCCATTGTTGAAGTGTTTTTAATAATTATAATAAACCTAGATTACGCTTGTTCTAGCGTACTCTTGACCTATCACAATAAATTACACATTGACCTCGGTCACGAGTACGCTAGTTGAAGCGATAAAGCTAGACGCTAGATTAACGCACAGTATATCGAGGTAGGTCAAGAATACGCTAGATTTATAAATATATTATTCAAATGTCAGAAATATACGCCAGTCTATAAGATTGAAATCTTTTTTGTTTTTGTACTTTGTCAATTATTTCTGTTTTATTGATCATTAAATAATATTTGGTGTATGTTATGAAAAATATTGAATAAGATATTATTTATCTTGATAAGTATTAATATTAAATTAGCATTTTGCTTCTTTAAATATCAACAAACACCTTTTAACATCAATGGCTAATGTCGTAACAAGAGAAATGTAAACTAAAATGATTTAGGAACCAATACTTACACGAATGTATTCCCTTTTATATCGAAAACGACAGCGGGTGTAATATTTTGATTGGCAGGTGCTGAATTTTGGAATGTACAAATCTTTTCGTAACTGTAAAAGTGCAATAGTTAAAAATCTTCATTTTTTCAAAAGAAAGTGTAATTGATGTAAAAAATACCTGCCTTTTCAAAGGGTAGACCAATTTTTTCTGCTTTTCAATAGGCTCTTCTTGCCTAAAAGTACAAAAACACACTTACAAAATGCTCTTCATAATACATTTTACGTTTATATTAATATGGTCATAATCTAATAATTCTGTGAATAAAATAACTTACACCGGCTTACTTTCCTTCAAATCGGGTAGTTCGACAGTGGCTACAATAGGTAGATCTGGAGCTGAATTATCAATTGTGGAACTTTCAGTTTTTACTTCACTAAAAATGGAAAATAATGCTGAAAATAATCCAAACATTGATGGATTAATAAAATTAAAAAAAAACGTACTCTGTCTGTCAGACTCTGTTTTGTTATAAAGAATAAAAATAGTTTGTAAACACTTGTTTTTCATTTTGTTTTTCTATTTGTTTCTAATCTACCTCAATTTTTACCTCTTAAGTTTTATGTTGTTTTTCTTATTTAGTCTTTTAGGTTTTCAGAATATTGGATAAATCTTAGCCTTAATAAATACTAATGGGTGTCCAACAATTATTGCAGTCCCGGGTGGCGTTGAAATCAAAAACGTAGGTCAATTCTTTCATGTGCCAAATAAATGAAATGACATTTTAATTGTTAAATGTGCATTAAAAATGTCAGTTCATTTTTTTGCACCCGGGACTGCAATAATTGTTGGACACCCGTTATTTAATTACCATGTAACAAACGCCTCTATCAGTAAATATATAATATAAAGTGTTTTAGATTACTTCACCTTTTTATATAGATCATATTGTATTTTATAGTTGTTAAATTTTGTTTGAATATACTATATATACCTTTGAGCAGAGACTGTTGGACAAACGGGTTCTACCTTAGTCCTAAAAAAATTAAAATAAATCCAATTCATTCCAATTTTAAAAGTATTAAATAATTTACGAGCAGCAGCAACTGTTGAACCCGGCATACATGGGCATGAAGCAAACCGAGCACCTGCCATCCACGGCGCTCAGTTTACGCTCATCGTACTGCTGAAGATGAGACGTATTACCAGTCCCATTCACGTTGGCCATCTTCCACCGACGCGCTTCTTCGCCGTTCCGCGCCCTCCGCGCTCGCTCGTACTCCCTGTACCTGGGGTCCATCCGTTTCATCTGCATCCGCTTCCTATTAGCTGCCCTGCGACGCTCCAGAGCCGCATCGCGTTCGGTGTCTGTTGGCTTAACTCGCTGCATTAGTGTGTGATCAAATCCGTTCCCCTCTATTGTTGCTCTTTATTAACACACGCTGTAATTATAAAGTTATGATTTACGATTTGTAAAGAATTTTCTTTCTAAGAAAATTTACTTTAACGAGGTTAGAGTACAAAAACTTGACAGATAATTGTTTTGGTTGTAGTTGTTTGAATCATGGTCACCAACATGTAGGAATACTTAATTATTTAATAATATACAAAAAATAATAGGTAATTATTTTTAAATTTATGTTATTTTAAAATGAGACATATTTATGTAAATAAAGTTTATATACTAAAAACTTAAATGAGGTTAACGTTTAAAATTTCAGAAACAATTGTTTGTTGTTTAAGTCATGGTCACCAATATATTAAAAATAAATGTTTAACAGGTTAAAAAAATAATTATTTTTAAATTAATGCAATTATAAAAGGATATAAATAAATAAGTAATTTATTTTTACGTGGCGTTAAAAAATAGGAGGGCAACCTGACACTGTAAATTCTTCTTAACGTCAGATTAGTTAAACCGGGAATTTGTTTTTAATCGTGCTTGCTTACGGAAACTGTGAATTGAAATAATCATTTATAGTAATAAAAACAATGAATAACAAACTTTAAGAGATTTTACATCAATCACGTGAGTATTTATTTTAATCATGTTAAACATACCTGATTAATATAAATAATCTTGTGATTCATGTAAAATCTATTGAATATTGTTTTAAAAGTTATATTTTGTTTGCTTAAGTAATAAATATTAGCAGAATTATATATTTTTTTATATACAAAAATAATAACAATCGATTGTGTTCCGCCCATGGATTTACGCCGGTGGCGCCATCTGTGTTTAATCGTATTCCATGATTTATGTAAATTGCAAGCGGCGTTCGTTCCAGTGTTGCCAACCGTAAGGCGTAAGCCGAAAGCCACCGTTTGTTTCTTTTATGCTATCCGCTAGAACCGCTGCGTCCCTAGCTGACGAGTATTAACAAAAAATGATAAACAAAAGTGTCGCAAGAGCCTGGCCCGTTTGAACGCCGAGTGTGTGTCCAATATAGGTCTGTGCAATTGGGTGCCGGCCGAACGGCCGCTCAATAGTAATACTCCGTTACAACGCAAGCACCGTCGATATAATGGACAGCGATGTAACTCAAACATCCGCTAATGTCCTAACCTCAACGGCGGGCAGCGTTATTTCGAGTGCCGCTGAGAAGAACGGGAGCGCCCCAGCCGTCGATTCCGTGCCGAGCTCGTCCTCCGACGCCAATAGCGTCGACGTTAGCGCCAGAAAGAAATGTGAGTACCCCCTTTTCGCCTCTGCACTGCCATAACTGCGATTTGTTTTTATGTTACCCGTTTCGCGTACATCCATAAATCCGAGACGGTTTTCATTCCTCGTCCGCTCGCTCGGCGAGTTTCTTCCAGTGCAAATATCCACTTGCATTTTGAATCTTATCTTCCATCCACTTGTAAACACTTTTTTTATATATATATACATGTAAATTAGTTCCACAAATAGATTTAATTTATATCGTGAAACATCGATTGTTTGTGTTTAAACTTCACTATTTTCTTAAACAAACAAAAGAAAAATAAATAAAACAATCAATCAAAGCATCTTTGCTGAATTATAATTAATTATTACAAAAAATAATAAAAGTTATTATTGTTTATAATAATTATTTAAACAATACATAAACACATCAATAATTAATAGTTGATGGATTGTAATTTCGGAGAAACAAATTGCAACTACTTTTTTAAGTGTAGTTTTTGGCATTTTAGGTTAGGAATGCACAAAAACAATCTGTTTAGAGGTACGGATTATAGTGATTCATTTTGGATTAACTGATTATGTTTTGTTGTTTAGAGTATAGTAACAATTGAAATTAATTAAGATTCCTTCTTAAGGTTATTGACCGAAGACGTTAATTGTTCTACAGTTAATGTGGTTTTATTTAAATACACTTATGTACGACCTAGATGTGTTTTTGATGCATTATTGTAAGGCGTAAATACATACTGTTCTTCTGTTCTTCATTTATTTACTATTTCATTTATACGTAAAGAAATATTATTCTTTAAATAAAAACAAATTGTAATTATAATAAATTTAAAAGTTTTCTCAATTATTGCAGATGTATTTAAATAAAGTCAAACTCACTTTGTTGATATCACACTATTTATTTCAAAAGTGTGATATCAACAAAGTGAGTTTTACTTCATTTAAATATTCAAGATGTATCACGAAGTGAACGCCTTAACCATTAATCAATTATTGCAGTTGTTATTAATTAATAAATATAAGATATTTCTATAGTGAAATAGTTATTCGTTTTTCCATTCTTTTTATATTTTTATTAATTTAGAAATAGGAATTATTAATTATAAAAATTATTATTATTATACTTCATAAAAAATTGAAAATAATTACTTTCATGTATATCTGTGATTGCAATAAAAATGTTTATATATTTTATAATTCGTTCTTCACGCTATTACTTTGTGATAAACTTTCAACGATAAAATATATATTAATTTTTGTTTGGTAATAAACAATACTTCTGTGGGTGTTAAATCCCAGTCAAGCGTATGATTTTACAATTTTAAATATAGTTTCTGTAATTATTGCGCATACCTGGCATAACAATACTTAATTAAAAAGGTAAAATATAACCGTTTTATGATACATTTTGCGCGTTATTACTTTATGATAAAATTCAATGCCTTGGAGGTTGCAACAGCTTAATATTTTATCAATATGTGCTATAAATAACAAAGAAAAGAAAAAAAAAACTTTTTAAAACATGTTTTCTTTCTTGTAGCTTAAATTAGAAAACAATAATTATTAGTAATATTATTAAATAAAATATTTTGTGTTGAACTTTTTACTTGTACCGTTCAAGCATTATTTGGGCAACAGTGGTTGTCAACTTGTGTGCATATTATTTATGGCGTTGCATGTACGCATGCATTATCCTAAATTGATTATTTCTGTATTTAGACCACTACAATTTGAATGTTTGAATATATATTGACTTTAAATATAGGAGTATTTGTCCTATAATTGTAAAACCTAAATTTAAATAAAAGATTTCGGATATTTGATGAATGGAAACGTGTCAGTTTAACTGAATAAAATTGTTCAATTTATATGTGAATATATTTATAACGGGTGTCCAACAATTATTGTAGTCCCGGGTGGTGTTGTAATCAAATACGTAGGTTGATTCTTACATGTGCCAAATAAATTGAACTGACTTTTTAATTGTCAAACATAATTCTGTTTTTGAGTAAACATATTCTAATTACGTATTAAAGTTAACAACACTTTAAATTCACATTTAAATATGTTTGATAATTAAAATGTTAGTTCAATTTATTTGGCACTTGTAAGAATCGACGTACGAATTTGATTCTAACGCCACCCGGGACTACAATAATTGTTGGAAGTTTTCGGCGGTGTGATATGTTATGACAGGTTTTTGGGTATTAATCCGCATGGTGTGTGTTTTGTTCACAAGACGTTTCGATGAGCTCTCTGTCATCTTCTGGTGTTTTTACTTACAACAAGGAATTACAGAAGAACACCAGAAGAAGATGAAAGAGCTAATCGAAAAATCGTGCGAACAAAACACACTGCAGAAAGTAACTGAAAACCCATCATAACATATATATATATATATGTTTTGTATCATTAAGTTTTATTATTGTTTATAGTTATGATTATTCAATAGTAATTTTAAAAAAAGAGTTGTCAATTTTTTGTAATTAATATTACTGTTGCTATTGCATTTATTATAGAAATTTCAATCATAGATTTAAAAGTTTTCTTTTCAAATATTGTTTTAAGTACTTAAACTATACTTTTATTTTGTAATTTACATTTTACTTACTGATATATACAATAAAAATCTATCTATCTATTGACAGCTTTTATCTTCACATGCTCTTACCTTCTTCAAGGTGTAACGGAATCGTTTAGGAGTTTTTTCTTGCAATTTTCCTCGAACAGCCAAATTATTTAAAAACTCTGGTCAAAATCTAATCAAACAAGATCCAAGATTAAATTTAAAATATCTCTTGTTCATCCAAGCGTTAAATAATATGATCTTCACGAATTCTTTTTTATTTCCTTCCACTTCTTTTGTTTAATATAAAATGAATAACTCATAACTATTTAAAAAAACAATAGAGTTTTTCTAGGAAAAAACAATTTTTTTTAAGAAATATAAGTTGTTTTTTATTCTTTTGTTTAAGCTAATTTAAAAATCATTATTAGAAAGTGGAACTGTTTTTTCTTTTATTAAGTTTTCATTAATTCTTTCATTTTTCTTACGTTTTACCTTAAGCTAATTTATGTTTTTAAATGTTTTGTTAAAACTTTCAATGGTTTTCAACTGTTTTTTAATTTTAAGCAAATTTCAATTTATTTTAGAAAGGTTTTAACAAAATTTCAATTGTTTATTCTTTCATCAAACCTTTTTTTATTCATTCTTAAAATTTTCAATTGTTTTTTTCCTAGAATACTTACAAGGGTGAACTGTTTTCTTCTGCTAAGTTTTAATTCTTTATTGTTTCTTATGGTAAAATTTTAACTGTTTAAGCGAATTAATGTTTTTTAAATTACAATTGATTTTTTAAGAAATTTTATGTTTCCTTAATTTTCAATTGATTTTTAATCAACTGTTTTTTTGCCAAATTTCAATTTATTTTAAAAATTTGTAAGGAAACTTTCAATTGTTTTTTTTTTTAATATCAACTGTTTTTTACGCAAAATTCTGATTTATCAAGAAAGTTTGGTCAATTAATAACAAATTTTCAATTGTTTCTTTTTTCTTAGCAAATGTCAATTATTTCTTCTTTTCCAAATACCTTTTGAATTTTTTTTGATATAATTGTAAAACTTTATAATTTTTTGATTTCTTAAAATTCTCAATTTTATTAATATCAAATATTTTGCTAAATTTTAATTTATTTTGGAAAGTTCGTAACAAATTTTCAATTGTTTTTTAATAAAACTATTTGATTTTTTTTTAAATCTCAATTGTTTTTTTTCTTTGTAA
Source organism: Ontholestes murinus (assembly GCA_963969525.1). Taxonomy (NCBI): domain Eukaryota; kingdom Metazoa; phylum Arthropoda; class Insecta; order Coleoptera; family Staphylinidae; genus Ontholestes; species Ontholestes murinus. Next base: position 68,000,677 of record OZ018390.1, on the reverse strand, counting down.
AACCTTTCTAATAAAATATATTAAAATTCTCAATTCTGTTTTTAATCTAAACTGTTTTTTTACCAAATTTTATTTTATGTTAGAAAGATTTTTACAAATTTTCAATTTTTTGTAATCAAATGGATTGTTTTTTTCTTATCAAAAATTATTTGTTATTTATTTTCTAAAAACTTTTTATTCTCTTTTTAGTTCTCAATTGTTTTTTTTTTTTTAATATCAAACGTTTTTTACAGTTTATTTTCAATTGTTTTTTTTAATATTAACTGTTTTATACCAAATTGTAACTTATTTTTGATAGATATGAATGAATTATGAAATTTTCAATTGTTTTTTTTAAATAAAATTGATTGTTTTTAATTAAACACTAACTTTGTTTTACCACAAAATTTTTTTTGTGGTAAAACAAAGTTAAAGTGTTTAATTATCTTATTAAAATGTACCACCAAGTTAACGCTGACAACATTCAAGAATTGATTGTTTTTTCTTGGCAATTTTAATTTTTTTGTTTCTGTTTATTTTTTTTAAATTCTCAATTTATTTGTTTTAATACCAACAGTTTTTTTAAACAAATTTTTAATTTATTTTAGAAAGTTCTTAATATCAACTGTTTTTACTGAATTTGAATCAAACTGAATTTTTTGATAATTTTTTTTTTTCTTAGCTAATTTATTGTTGTTATTATTTACTGTTTTAAGTGAATTTATTTATTTTTTGTATAATTTTTAGCAAATTTTAAACTTTTTATTTCTATTTTTTAGCATAATTCAGATTTTTTTGTAATGCTCTAAACAATTTTTAACAAATTTAGGATCCATTTTTAATTTTTCTTTTAATTTTAGCATTTTTATTTTCTTTTCGTACTGTTTTAAAGAAATTAAAAAAATATTATTAGAAAGTTTAACTGTTTCCAACCATTTTCAACTCTCTTTTTGTAAAATTTTAACTAGTTTTAATTGTTTTTAAGCAAATTTTAAGATGTTTATTTTTAATTTCAACTATTTCAACAGTCATCGATGAACTATATTATTTAATATCAATTGAACAGTTAGTAGTGTAACTGTTAATTAAACTATTTGTAAACATTCATAAACATTGTGAATTTTCCAACTTTAAACCTCTCCTTTTGGCACTTGAACTCTGAACAAAAGTCTTCTTTTCTTTCAAATATGTTAATTTAACTGTTTGATAGTTGACATTACTGTTGATTACAGTTAGATTAATTGTTTAATGAAGAGTGGTAACTATTGTTCTTTAAATTTAACAAAATAGCTAAATTGGCAGTTAATCAAACAGTTACGTTAATTGTTACACAGTTAATTATGTTAAACACCTACCATTAACATTTTGTAATGTATTAGTAACAAACTAAAATTTTCAAAAGTGTTAATAAATAAAATGAAACTCATTTATATTTTTAATTTGTTCGTAACGTCCTTTTTTACTGTATTATTGAGATGACGATCACATCCGCAAATACTATAGTTATACATTATTATTTTATTGTACATATACACGTTGTCCCCAGAAATTTTGAATATGAGTAATGTGTTTGTATTGCATCTTGATTATTATTATTGGTTGCCATGGTTGTTGCTGCAAATGAATGTCAATTTGACTTATATAGCTTCAAAATGGGAATTTTATGATCGTTTGGGATATCGCTTGGCTCAACAAGGAGATGTTTTCAAACATTTAATAAGATGAACATGGTAGTTATTTGTTATTCGTTACGTCAGAATTGTGATTGTAAGAATAGTAATATTAAAATATCATGTAAATATGTTTCATTTTGATTCCTTATTTTATTACAAGCGTGGTAGCTAAGCAACAGGTAATGCATTCAATTGCCCGTATTCAAAATTTCTGGGGACAACGTGTATGTATTATGGTGGCCTAAGTGAAATAAATTGATTGATTGATTGATTGAATTATTCCAAAAAGTTATTTCTTTTATTTTTAACAAAAGAAAAGAAAATTTGAGGTTAGGAAATAAAGATATAAAAATGACATTACAATTACATACTTTCAGCCTCAGACGATCCGATAAGCAGCACGTCGGATGTCTACGCGAAGATATCGTCGGCGACCGCGATGTGCGACCCATCGAAGAGCGTGCTGTTAGGCAAGACGGAGCTGGAGAACGAGGTGGAGGACCTCTTCGTTAACGACTGCAATCTCTCGCACCCGCGGTCCGAGAAAATCACCGAGAATGTGGAGGACATCGTCTCCGACCTGGAGAACCTGCTCGGCAACCCCACCGACCACTTCTCCGTGCCCGTGGGCGTCAAGAGCGCCAACGACGTGTCCGACCTCGACGACATTTTCTTCGACGTGGACAAACTTGATGAAAAGAAGACTGATAGAGATGTTAGCATTAGTAATAGAACTGGTAACCTAGTGGATAAGAGTGTGCCGTGTGAAAGTAATGTGAGTGTGGAGGACGTGAAGGCCGAATCTCAAAATATCTTCAAAGAGGTGGACGTGTCGCCAGACACAAACAAACAAGATTCAGATGAAAATTCCAAGGAATCTACTCACCAGGATCAATCTGATCTTACCTGTAAGCTCCAGGAATCAGATGTGACCTCAATACCTCCTTTTTGTAAACCGAAAACGATTGATATCAAGGACGAAAACACACTAAACATTCATCCCTCTCTAGAACTCGCAAAAACAAGTGATGAAGCTTGCAGTACAAACTTAAATCAAGCAGCAACTGACTTAATAACCAGACAAGACTCTAATTACCCCGTGAAGAAAAATGCGGACTTAATGGAAGACTTAACTTTAAGCTCTACTGATAAGGAAAGTGACATACCTCTACAGATAGAACAGAAAGAAGCATTGACATTAAAAGATAGAATATCCATCTCACAATCTGATTCAAAGGCATCACCAGTACAAAACCTTCATCAAGATAAAGATTCAGAGGAAGGAGTTGAGATCTCACAATCAGACGAAATATATTCAACAAATGAAACGACAACAGAGAAAAATTCCAATGAAGTATTCACAAAAGATGATTCAGAAATGACGACAGAAAACATTGATCTACAAAATGTGTTAGCTGAAAGCACATCAGGAGCAGTAATTGAGGTTCCTTCAGAAACAGAAGAATCAGTAAAAATGGACACAACACCAGTTCCTACAAAATGTAATGTTTTTTCAGAGGAAGAAATTCAAACGATAATAGAAACCACATCAGTGTCTGATGAAACAAAGGATAAATTACAAGAAGTACCTGAAGATATTTCAAAAACTACTTCAGTAGTAACAGTAAATGAAGAAGTGGGAGATTCTTCAAAAGTAATTATAAATGAAGATTTATCGAATACAGATTCTGAAAAACCACCAAAAGAATTAAAGGAAGAAACATCAGTGGAAGAGTCACCACAAGCAGTAATTATTGAAACAAATGAAAATGTATCGAAAGCAAATCCTGATGATACATTAACAGAAGATAATGCAGAAGTTGTAATAGTTAAAGATCATGAAGATATATCAAATGACGGTACCTCAAAATCATATACACCAATCGACGATTCTCCAGTAATAGTAAGAACTGAAGAAGTAGAATATATTTCAGAAACACCAATTAATGATTCTTCTGTATCAGTAATAAATGAAGCAAAAGAAGAAACGCCAATGGAAGCTGATGAAGAAGAAAATTCGAAAGCAACAGCTTGCCCCATTGAAATCATAACAACAGAAGTTGATGAAGTATTAGAGAGTACAAGTAAATCCCAAGAAGATACTACTGATCCTGATTTGGATACAGACAAAACTATTCAAAACTCAGAAGTTGAAGAAAAAGAAGAATCGAAAGAAATTGTTTCAGTATTAAATATTGTCGAAGACACAAAATCAAATAATGCATCAGATCCTAGCGTAGAAATTGTGCCGGAAATTCCCAAAGACGTTCCTTGTAATAAACTGGAAATTACCGAAGTTGAAAATAAATCAGACGTAATTGTTCCTGCCCAAGAAGAAGAAGACGTTCCTTGTGATAAACCGGAAATTACCGAAGATGAAAATAAATCCGACGCAATTGTTTCTGCCCAAATTGAAGAAGCATGTGAATCTAAAATAGAAGAAATTGAAAACATTTCATCTGAAATTACTGATGTAGCAGAAGAAGAAATTAAAGACCACACAGAATTAGAGAGTACAAACGTACCAGAAAATAAAGATAAATTAGAGGAAACTGCCGATGAAGTAGATAAAGCCTCTGAAGTAATACCGGATAGTATCCACGTAGAAGAATGTGTTAAAACATCAGAAAACAAGGAAAACATCGCCATGGATGTCGAGGAAACTAATGAGAGTATTGCAAGTCAATCAAAACCTGACGAAGACATTACTGAAATACAAGAAATTGTAGAAATCTGTAGTAAATCCGATATTACGGATAACTTTGAGAAATTACCGGAAACTATTGAAGATGCAGATAAGGGCGAAGAACGACATTCTTCTAATTTAAAAGTTAATGAAGAACCCAATCAAGAAAAAAGTGAATCTGTAGAAGATCAAATGCAATTTGAAGATACACATTCGAGTGATGAAACTCCACCAGTTGAATCTTCCCCAATTGAAGCTGAACCCTTAAAAAATCTAGAATCCGAAGAAATAACTAAGGCAGAAAATGCCTCAATTGATGTTAAGCCATCAGAAAGCGTAGAATTCGAAACAATAACTAGCGATAAAAATGTTGCAATCGAAATTGCGTCTTCAGAGATTGAAAAAACCTTGGAAAGTGCATCAAGCGAAATTGAAGAATCTGAAGAAAAAACCTGCGTGGAAAATATCCCTACCGAAGTTGAGCTTGAACCTTCAGAAATTGAAGAATCTAAGGAAAAACCCAGCGAGGAAAATGCCCCGATCGAAGCTGAGCCTTCCGAAATAGAAGATTCCGAAGAAATAACCTGCGTAGATAAGCCTTCAGAAAATGACGATATATTCATGGAAACGCCTTCAGAAAATGAAGAACCAGAAGAATCAACCTGCGCGAAAAAGATTGCAATCGAAGTTGACTCTACTAAAATTATAGAATCTGATGAAATGAGTTCCGTAGAAAACGCTCCAATCGATGTTGAGCCTTCAGAAAATGTAAAATCTGAAGAAATAGCATGTGTAGAAAATGTCACAATCGTCGTTGAACCTCCAAAAAGTGAAGAATCCGAAGAACAAACCTGCGTGGAAAATGCCCCAATCGTAATTGAACCTTCAGAAAATAAAGAATCTGAATTGAAAATTGCTGATGATGAAGTGTGCGACGAAGAGAGAAAGCCTTCAAATATCGAAGAACTTTCTCCTATTACTCACGAGAAAAATGATGACGCAAAATCAGAAGCATCGACAGGTATTTTTGTTATTGAAGAAATGGCTGTTGAAGACGAGGAAGGCAAGGAATCTAATGAAGAATGTGTAGAAACACAATCATTCGTAACTTTCCCGGAAGATGCCGAAGAAACAAAAGAGCCGAAAGATGCCGGAATTGCAATCGAAATAACTGCAGAAGGATCGTCAACATCTGAGATAATTGAATCAAGTACTGACGAAGAGTTTACACGAACGGTAGGAATGGATGTTATCATCGAAGAATATTCATCATCTTCGATGCCAGAAACAAATCCTAACGAAGAAACTATGGATTCAAAATTAATTGAAGAAGTAGAAACACCACAAAAGCAGCAAACAGAACCACTTATGACGTCCGAGGATAACATTGAAGAAATCAAAGAGGCAGCAACTGATGAATTGGAAAAATCAGAAGAAAAACCAGAAAATAATGTTTCTTCTTTAGACACTGAAGTGGTTGAATCGAAAGAAGAAAATGACGATTCACAGAATATTTCTGAAAATATTGATATATCTAAACCTGAGCCAACACAAGACGATGAGGCAAACGAAATGAATTTAAAGAGTAGTTATACAGAGCAATCGAAAGAATCCAAAATTGATTCGCCTGTATTACATCAAACAAATTCAGAACTAGAAGATGTCGAGGGTTTAGCGCAGGAAACGGTAGTTTCATGTGAACCTCTGGAAAACGTTGTGACTTCGACGAAGGAAGAAGAAGCAGAAGATCCATGCAAATCTGAGGTATCACCTGCGTTAGAAGAAGCAGCTAAAGAGGCAGCGCATGATGAAGATACGGAAGGGCAAGAAACTACGGAAGTTTCATCTGAATTAGTAGTTGAATCTATAGATAATGCCGAAGAATCCAGCGTGAATGAGAAGGCTTCTTCGCCCAAAAAACCTGCTGAAGTATTAGACATGGAGGTAGCAGATGAAACTGAAGAGTTTTCTTCTAATTTGGATGCAGCACAAATCGAATCATCCACGTTGGAAAAGGAAATAACGGAGAGTCTAGAAAAAGACGTAGAGGAGGAAACTATCATAGAAGATACTAATAAACCGCAGAATTCATCTTTATTAAAACCTATCGCTGTCGAAGAGGAAACAAAAGAAGAAAAAGTTAATGATGACGAAATAAAATCTGACGTATCTTTAACATTAGAACAGAAAGACAATGCAAATGCAACAAACGCAGATAATACGGAAGTGAATGAAATAGAAGAGGTTTCATCAGTTTTAGAAAATGAACATATTGATGAAAATAAGGATTCTTTCACGAGTGAAGAAAAGGAAGATGGATTAAAAGATGTTGAAGAAGAAATTAAAGATTTGTCTGAGGTAAATTATGTGGATGAAAGTAATACAGATGCCGACAAAACGAAAGAAGACGAGGTTAAAATGAAGGATGATATTAGTGAGCCTTGCAAGACGTCTACTTTGGAACCTGAAGGTACTGAAGATGAAGACATGATAGAAACAGGCGAGATTAAACTGCATCCTTCCACTTTGAAGAAAGGTATGGATGTAGAAAAAGCAGATGAACCGTGCAAATCTGTAGAGTTGTTATCTTCAGAATATGTAGAATCAACAAAAGTAGTTAAAGACGTTTGCGTACCTGAGGAAACCTCTGACTTGGAAAACGTTATGGAAGATGCAAAAATGGTGGAAACAGATGATTCCACAAAGTTGGATAGTGAAGTAAATGAAATTGAAGAAGAAGAAGTGACCAGTCCATGCAAAGTTACTGAAGCTTCAGTACAGGATGAAGATATCCAAGATGAGGAAGAAACTAAAGTAGAGGCTAAAGAATTAGAGAAAGCTAATGACGATGATAAAAATGAACTGATTGAAGCTTCAGTACAGGATGAAGATATCCAAGATGAGGAAGAAACTAAAGTAGAGGCTAAAGAATTAGAGAAAGCTAATGACAATGATAAAAATGAACTGATTGAAGCTTCAGTACAGAATGAAGATATTCAAGATGAGGTAGAAACTAAAGTAGAGGTTAAAGAATTAGAGAAAGCTAAAGATGATGATAAAAATAAACAGATTGAAGAGCCCGAACAAGACGGCAAAGATTCAGTAAAAATTGAGGATTTAAATGAAAACAAGGTGGACTCACCTAAGTCAGAAACAGAACATGCTGAAGAATCAACAAGTACTGAAAACATGTTAGATGCAGAAGAACTAAGCACTGAAGCAAAGGTTGGAGATCAGCTTGAAAAAAATGAAGACTCAGTGACTGAATTAGAAGAAACTAAAGTTGATTCGCCTGCATTGTTAGAAGATATAAGTGACACGAGTGAACCAAGCCCAACCGAAGTCACGTCTGAAATTAAGGAAAGTGAAATTGAATCGCCAAAGTCCACACAGGAGGAAATGAATAAAGATGTGGCCAGTGTTGAAGACATTTCAGAAGCAGAAGAATGTAACACGAAGTCTCCTGAAATGGAGAATGCTGAAAAATCTCCAATTTCTGAACAAGATACTACAAATATCGAAGGTATTGAAGATATCAGTGAAACCAATGATGATGATGATGCATCTTTACAAGAAATTTCTGAAGATAAACTAACAGAAGCAATCAGTGAAGAAAATCTTCTTGAAAAGATAGCTATTGAACATCCGGAATCATCAAGTTTGAAAGATGAAGAGGAACCACCCAAATGCGACTCGCCTGATAATGAAACAATTGTTAGCTCAGAACACAAAATTAAAGATGATGAATCAAAAGAAAGTAAATTGGACGAGAAATCAGAAGATAATGAAACTGCCACTGAAATTACAGAAATGTTGACTACTGAAAAAGCTAAAGAATCTTCTACAGAGATTAAGGAATCTATTTCGGAAAAATCAATATTAATAACAGAAAATGAACTAGCAAAGAAAGAAGAAAAAATATCTGAAGAAAAACCTGCAATTGAAGAAATATCAGAAATTATAGAACCTGATCAATTGGAAACTCCCAAACTCACGGAAAAAGCTTTAACTAGTGCCGAAGAAAAATTAAATGTGGCTATTGATGCCCAACCAGAGGTTTCTGATAATCAAGTTGTTGAGGTTAAAAAATCAGAAACTGAAATAGAATTAAATGAACCAATTGAAGAAATGGAAGTTGAAAGTAAACAAATTGAAACAAAATCACTTTCGGAAACAAAAGATATCTCACTTAAAACTACTTCAAAGGATGATGTTAAAATGGATACAATTGAAAATCAACAACCTGAGAATAAAGAAAAATGCACTGAAGATATTCAAAGTGAAACAATTGTAGATGATGATGCGACGAAGATTGAAATGACTGAAATAGAAGATTTGCCTGTAGAAAAAGTTACAACAAAGCCTGAGACAACTGTTTCTGTAGACTGCAAGGAAGAGTCAAAAGAACCGAAAATTTCAACCTTAACATCTCAAGAAAACAAAGAGGTAGTATCAAATTCGGAAAAAGCAACATCAGAACTGACAATGTTATCGCCTAAAGAAATTAAAGAATCAGAAGTAAAAGACGACGAACAAACAACAGATATTTCAGAAAGCAAAGATGATAAAGATAAAACTAAAGACCTATCTAAGATTTCTGAAATAACACAACCCAAAAAGGATGAGAAACAAGATGAACTTTTGGATACAAATATTAATAAACAGCATATTGAAGTTGATAAAAAAGAAATGAAACTAGAGACAACTGAACAAATAGTAAAATCATCTTCTGAGAAAACTAAAGACATTGCACCAGAAGAAATATCCAAAGTAAATGTTGAAAATATCACAAAGGAAGTTGGTCTGTCCAAACCCATTATTGCTATGCCGACAAAAAGTGGTAGTTCCACTCCTCCAAAAGAATCAATAACAGAAGATATTACAACGTCTGAATCAGTAGCAGATAAGGTAGAATCATCTATGGTTGAAACAAATAAACCTGATGCACATGAAGTTAAATCAGTAAAAAATACAAAAGATCAAAAGCCAAGCGAAATTGTAGTCCTTCGTGAAATATCAGAAACAAATAAACTTTCTCCTAAATCTGAAGTTAAAAAAGATGTACAAATTCCTGAAAAAGTAACAGAAACTGTCAATGATAAAATGGAATCTAAAATCGAAAAATCAAACATTTTAACAACTGAAACTGCCAAAGCTGTAACGAAGAAAGATTCAATTTCCGGTGAAGTTAAAGAGCCAAGCTTGGAGAAAACTGTTAACAAGGAAACGACATCTATTGCTAGTAAAGAAGAAGAAGTAATAAAGAAAACTGAAGAAGTAAAAACAACAATATCACAAGATAAACCCGAAGAAAAAATTAAGCCGAAAACATCTTCAGATAAATCTGAACCAAAAACATTACCAGATGAAGAAGTAAAAGAAGAATTAAAACCAATTGTATCTTCAGAAAAAACGGAAGAAGTAATAAAACCAATAGTACCAACAGAAAAATCTAAAAAAGAAATTAAGTCGATAACACCGCAGGAAGAAATTAAATCAATAACACCAAAAGAGAAGTCTGAAGTACAAACAGAAAAAGAGGATAAATCTGAAGTAAAAATAAATACTGCTGCTCAAATTACAAAACCTTCATCTGAGGAACCAAAAGTAGCATCAAATGAAATAACAAAAGATGTCGTAGAAGCGAAACCAATTACAAACAAATCTGTTGATGATAAACAAATAGAAAAACCGGATTCTTCAACAGAGAAAGAAAAGGTAGAATCAATAACTAAAGAAAGTAGTACGGAGATTAAAAAAGACAAATCTGATACAGGATCGGAAGATTTAACAAAAACATCTGAACAAGAAACAGAAGCTGACGCGAAGACCGCAGGTAAATCAGTAATGGGAAGAAAAATAGAAAAAGGTAAAAGAAAGTATGCTACACGAAAGTCTGGATCGACAAAAGAAGAAACTGTGACAGATTCACAAACATCCGAAATGTTAAATACAGAAACTCAATCAACTACAATAAATAAAACAACTGAAACTACAATAATTAATTCTAAGGAGGTAAACGTTTCTCCAGGCAAAAATCTAGAAATTGAAAAGGTAGTAGACGAAAATGATGACTTGCAACAAACCCAAGGCCAATCAAAAAATAAATCTAATGTAATTTTGGAAGAAACTAAAAATGTTGATACAGAAAAGGAAAAACTCGAAACGCCAATTGATGATCTGAGTAAAACGGATGAATTGCCTAGTAAAAGAAAGAGAGGAAAACGTATTTCAAAACCTTCACCGATAGCTAAAGAAAAACAAGGAGTTCCAATTGACAGCGTGGACCAAGAAAAACAATTGATTGCCACGGAGACGGTTGCTACAGAAGGCGCAGAAAAGAGCGAAGAAGTAGAGAAAGTAAAAAGGGGAAGACCAGTAAGGAAAATTACTTTGAAAACTAAACCTAAGAAGAAAAGCCCTCCAGAAGAAACGCAAAACCAGCCAGGTGAAATAAATGTCCAATTAGAAAAACCAACGGAATCATCAGTTGATAAAGATATTACATCCACTGTTTCGCCAACAGAAACTTTGGAGGTGGTTGTGACTGGGAAAAAAAGGAAGAGGAATTTGAGGAATCAACGTGGTAAAGTTTCAGTTTCCCCTGCAGCGGAAACAGAAAGTGTTGTGGAAACAGCATTAATAGTTAAAGAAACTTCAGTACCAGATAAACACGTGGACGCTGCAGCTGGACCCAAGCGAAGGAGAAATCTCCGAAATCAAATGGAAGCTGAAGTTACAGATTCTCCCACCGAACCATCAACAAAAACTATTAAATTATCAGAATCACCTGCAACAGCAACAGAATCCATTACCGAGACCCCGGTTAAAGAAACCGTATTACCGGAAAAGCCTATGGAACCGCCAACCGGACCTAAACGAAGACGGAATTTGCGGAATCAAATGAAACTAGTAGAGAATCACCAGCCAAGGAGCTGACGAAGTAAAGATTCCCCGTCAGAGCCAGCGCCAAAAAGAAGGAGGAGAAATCAACCTGTTGAAGCTGACACCAGCATCGGTTTAGAAACTGAAGAGGTAACGGTAGAGGCAATTGAGAAATCCGCAGAGCCTGTTAAACGGAGGGGAGGAACCAGCACGAAGCTAGTACTGAAGCAGAATCTGTTGAAGAAGGGGTGGCAGAGGGAGGAGAAAAAGTTGTAGAGACGCCACCCGTTGTTAAGAGAAGACGGAATTGGAAAAGCCAACCTGAAAAACCAGTTTTGGATGCTGCAAAACCGGAACCTGAATCAGAGACAGAAAAAATTGAAAAACCTGCAGAATCGTCTCCTGTTGTTGTTAAACGAAGGCGTCAAGGACGCAGTCTTCCAGATAAAGCTGTTGAAACCATTACCAACGAAGCAGAAGCCGTTAAGACTGAAGACTCTGTGAGCGTTATACAAGAAACAATTGATAAACCTTCCGAACCGGTTACTGTGAAGAAACGGCGAGGTTGGAAAAAGGGACTTGAAACCAGTAGTGAAGCAGATTATACTCCAGGCACAGGTGAAGTAACACCTGATAAACCAATGGAGCCACCTGTTGGAAAGAAAAGACGTGGATGGAAAAAGGAACTTGAAGCTAACAATGAAGCAGAATCAATTCTTAAAGCAGAAACAGACGCACAGAAAAGTACACCAGTCAAAGCAGAACACAGTAATCCAATTAGCCAGGAAGCAACAGATAAACCAGCGGAGCCAGTTATGAAGAAAAGGCGAGGATGGAAGAAAGATCTTAACGTGAGTAGTGATACAGAAACTACCATTGAGAAAAAGGCATTAAGTAAAGTTGAGCATGTAATGGCCCTGGCTCAGGAACCAAGCGATACACCTGTGGAAACCGTTGTTGCGAAGAAAAGGAGGGGTGGGAAGAAAGATGCTGAAATCAATAATGAAGCAGAATCCGTGCCAAAAACCGAAACTGAAACGCAGAAAAATACGCCAATAAAAACAGAAATTAGTACTAATCAAATTGATCAGGAAAAAACTGAATCACCTGTTGTGAAGAAAAAACGGGGTTGGAAGAAGGATCTGGAAATCGGCAATGAAGCTGAATCTGTATCTAGTGTAGAAACAGACAAGCAAAAAAGTACAACGGTTAAAGTGGATCAGAGTGATAAACTTCAAGAAACAGTCGATAAACCAGTGGAAGCAGTTGTTGGAAAGAAAAGGCGAGGATGGAAGAAGGAACTCGAAGTTAGTAATGAAGCAGAATCGGTTTCCAAAACAGAAATGGAGGTAGAGAAGAGTCCACAAGTTAAAATCGAACAAAATGAAAAATCGGCAGAAACAGTTCCTGGATCCAAGCGTAAAAGAAATCTAAAAACCCAACCTGATGAAGCTGTAACGCCTGAAATAGAATCACCAGCAGATCAGAGTGATACCACCTCAGTTAAACGTCGCAGGATAGTGAGGAACCATGCGGAAAAATCTGTTGAATCTACAATTGGAACCAGAAGGAAGAGGTCTTTAAGAAATCAAGAAGCTGAATCATCAGTTACTGAAACCGAAGCAGAGGTGACAAAAAACAAAGTTAATCAGGTTGATACATCTCAAATGGATGATACTCCAGAACCTTCCATCGCAGGTCAATCTCCAGCAAGTGAAAAGAATGCTGAAGATGAGGTAGTAAAGGCAGCAAGAGATGCTTCTAGTATGCAACATTTGGAGCCTCAGGAAGCCCATCAAGTCCCTGATTGTAGTGAGGTAATAAAAGCAGCTGAGGATTTTGTGAAACAAGAAACCAGTAAAAAGGAGGAGATGATGTTAATACAAGCAGCACAAGAGTCTCAAAACCGTGAAGTTGAGGTCTCAAAAACCGTCACCACCATTCGAGAAGAGTACAAAAAACCTTTAAACATAGTTGTTGATAATGTTAGTGTGATTAAGGAAGCTGAATCTACAACTTGTGAAGATAACGAAATTCTGCAGAAGGAATCTTCTAGTGATGAAGATAAGCAGGCAGAGTATAGCTCAAAAATTTCCCAAAGTCAAGAGTTAAAATTAACTATCACAAAAACAAAAACTGACGAGCCGTCTTCCATATTAAAAATATACGACCCAAAACACCCTTCTGCTGGAGTAGAGATATCTCCGTCAGAGTCTGAAACAGAAACAGAAGAATTACCCCTTCCAAAATTCGTGATCAAACAATCGAGCCCGAAAGTTATGAGCCCACTGAAGATAACAATAAAGCCAGTGTTGAAACCCGAGGAGCAACATACTCAGAAAGGTAGCCCAAAATTGATAATTAAACCAATAGTTAAACCAGATGATGAGATTAAACATCCTGAAGAGAAGCATCACAGCCCGAAAATTACAATTAAGCCAATCATTAAACCTAGTGATGATAGTGAGAGGTGTAACAGCCCGAAAATTACTATAAAACCCATCATTAAACCTGCAGAGGCAAGCACCAGCCCAAAGATCAAGTTTAAACCGATTGCAAAGCCGGAGGAAGTTAAAGAGGAGGTTACAGAGGAAGCTGAAAGCAGGGAAAAGGAAAGAATTGTCTTAAAGATCAATAAAAATAACATCCCGCAGAAAGAGGTTAAGAAAAACGAGGATAATGAAAAGTTAGGAAAAATTAAGGTTAAGTTCTCTAAGGAAGGTAGGCATGCTCATATAGTAAATGAGGAAGAGGAACGTGAGCATTTAAATGAAGCAGAGGCTGTTAAGCCTGAGCCAATCATTGATGACATTCCTAAAGATATTTCTACACCAAAACCTGAAGTAGATGTTGAAGAAATGCCTCAGAAAATTGAAGAGGTCGTAAATTCCCCTGCATTATCAGCAGATTCACCGATTTCAGATATGGTCATATCAATTCCGCGAAAACGTGGGCGCCCTCGAAAAGTTCCTCTGGTGATCAGAGAGGAATTTAAGGATGTGAAGGAAGAAGACGGAAATGTTGAAGGGTCTCCAGGCGGTGGTGGTGAAGCTGCGGATCCTAACAGTGGTCGGCCGAAGAGAAGCTGCCGTGGGCCCTCTGTGACAATGACTTTGGGTATTAAACCTAGAAAACCAAGAGGTGCTGGTAGAGGGAGGATCGGTTCACGAGGTGGTGGACGAGTGGAGAAGGAACCAAAGGTATGTTCAAATAATAAACATGCAAATTTTTGAGGTTAGGTAAGAATGCAATATAATATTCATATTGTTGATGAGATGATTAGTTTTAATTACGTGGATGAGGTAAGACGTGTCACCTGAATAACTGGCTTTTTAATTGCATGTTTTACATATATAGCATTATTAGTAATAATAATAGAATCGGTACGTCACTAAATTTTTAAATACGAGTTGATTTGTAAATGCAATGATTTATGTTGAAAAGTGATTGTGTTTGCTTTCTTAAAGCTTAATGGTTGATTTTTGTGTGTTAGCATAGAAAGCTACGATGGAGTTAATGTGGTGATGTAACAAATGCTATTGATTCAACTCGTAGACATATGCTATTCAATAAATAATGTAAATAAAGAGAATTCAGTGTAAATAATGTAAAGCTTATAAATAATTAATAAAAAAAGTTAAATATTTATAGAAAGGAAACTTTTAAGTTCATATTTATTAATTAACAGCAATTATATATTTTTATAGCCTTAAAAATGTTTATTATGTTTTTAATAAATATTTTTGTTGATTCACTATTATTGCATTCACACGTTACTGGTCTGCCTACTGAAATTTCCAAGAATCATTTAATGTTATTATGAGTTGTTTGGATATGTAATATAAATAACTTGTTATATCATGTCATAAATCTCATCATCATCATTAAAAAAGTTTTCAAAGAAATAATTGAAATAGAATACATATTATTATTAAATTGGTTGATAAGATTATATTTGATATATAACACTTGTTTTGATTTGTATTATTTTCCATCCAGTTATTCAGGTGGCATGGCTTAAGCACTCATACTCTGTAAGTAAAATTGGAAGGGGCAAGGGGATAAAAGAAATATAGTTTTTGTGAAATGGTAAGAATAATAGAGTTTTTATCATGTCTATATGGCAATTTTTTTAATAGACTATTTTAATTAACCTCCAAAGTTGCTGATTGGATCTGATTATATATAACAACAAATTAATTATTTGTATGGCTAAAAGCAGTTGTTATTTGAATGAATTTTAATTCCAGATTACCGAAGGTCTACTAAATAAATAATAAAATTTAAGATTTTTGTTAAATTTTCAATATCCACTTGCCCCTTTTTTTAGTAATGATTGGTAATTAACAATAACCAGAAATATTGACAATGTGATTATTTGTGATTATATTCATCCTTGTCTGTTGGTGTTTATATGGTTGAAAAATAAAATAAATATCGTTAAATTTGTTTATTTTGTTTATAAATTTATCGTTTAATTTCAGATCCAGGAGAAGTAGTTATTTAAAAGTCCCTAAAACATGTTTGCAAATATAGAAACGATGCACTGAACAATAATAATAATACGAAGATAAAAAATGTGATATTAATTTAAAAAATTTCATGTTGTATTTGTAATAGTATTTGTAAAGATAAATTAGTTTCGGTTTCGGTGTGTGTAAATAGAATGCGAGGGATAAGTCATAAAACAAAACAAAAAAGAAAACCGGTACGAACGTAAACCAGCAGACATGTGAGAATATATATTTAGATCACATCACCTCCTCAGTGAGCATTTATGCTATTTTTAGAAGTTCACATTTTATTTATTCACTTAAAGGGGGAATTGAATTATTAATTATTTCGAAGCCTGTGAGGTGATGACTATTAACACTTGAAATTTTAAATGCAGAAAGGGAAAATAAGTGAATCTAAATTAAAATTAATAAAAGAAGCTGCTATTACTGCCCGAGTGAGCGAATCACTCGAGAACCAAGATGTCGAGATGACGACTGTAGGCAACCCGTCGCCGATTATTAACGAGGATTCCGGTGAGGACAAGTCTAAAGATTCCATCGTTGAGGACAAGCTTAAGATTTTGAGCGAGAACAAGTCTAAAGAGTCGGGCGAGTTTAAGGCTAAAGAGGACCTTGGTGGTGATAAGTCTAAAGAGGAACCCGCTGTCACTAAGGAGGAGGCCAAGCAAGAGGGTTTAGTAGTGAAAGAGGACGGATTGGTTATTTCTGATACGACGGTTATCATGTACGAGGAGGAGACTAGGATGAGTGCTGATACTAATAACAGTCGTGCTCAAACACCTGCGAAGCAAGTAAGTTACTGTTATTAAACAATAATTAATAATTCTTGAATTAGGAAATGGTTTTATATCTACTAAAATTAACATAACCTCTAAAAGTATTATTAGTGTTCAATGAAGTACATACAATAACACATATTATGTATAACCTATTAATTTGAGCTATCTGCATTACTATTGATGTGTGTAGAAACACGCATGTAAAATTTCCAATTTCATTTAACCAACTAATTTTCTTATAAAAAAATGTTAATTATGAAGGAAATTAAAACATTTTGTTATTTCCTTCCTTCACTTTTATTTTTATATGCAAGATGTACATTTCGTGTACCATGTACTCATTATTAAAGAGTACATGGTACTCGAAATGTAAAATTTAAAAATGAAAGTGAAGGAAGGAAACAACAAAGTGTTTTAATTCAATAGTGATAACTTCGCACAACTCAAATCAAACCGTGATTTATGTCAATGATATTACTATTATTGTATGCCAATAAAGGCCTTTTTATGTTAAGTATGTTTATTGCATTAATATTCTAATGGAAATTTTAAATTTCATCAGGTTTTAACGTCAAATGTTCAGGATGTAGTTGAAGAGTCGCAAAGTTCAGTTCAGAGCACCGCGACGACTGAGAGCGCGAAAGGGAAGAAGGGTTCACGTCTCGACGTGTTCCGAGAACCCGATGGTGCCATCACCTCCGCCGATCAATTGGCCGAGTATTATTGGGGCGGTGGAGGTCCCTACATGCTGCAAGAACAGGTCGCCCAATTTCTGGGCATAAAGTCGTTTAAAAGGAAATATCCAGGTAAGTCTATTTTATATTATCATTTATTAAGAAAAAACATTACGATTAATAGACAAAATCACTTTCTTACTTACTCTTAAAATTAAATAAAAATTTTGGTCTATATATAAGTGATTCTATAATTTTTCTACTCTAGTTTTATTAAACTGACAAATTGCATTTCTTCAAATTTAAATTGCATTTTAATTAAATACAACAATATTTTATTACCGACTTAAATCTTTTACACTTTCAGTGTTAAGAACATATTATTCCAGGCATTAAATACATCCTTAAAAATATTTTATTGTTTGAAATTAAATGTTTTTTAATGAGCCTGTATATGAAATTAAATTTAATTTGTTTTGTTATGTGCATAGATAACCAATAAATAAAATCTCGGATATAGGTTGAATATTGTTTGAATTATAAAAATATTTTTTTGTTATTAACCTTATAATCAGAAACATAATTTCTTATACAATTAATTGTAAAGCACGTAAATTAAAAAAAAAGTTGGATTATTAGTAAACATAACCTCAAATGCGTAATTAACGTTGCTTTATTGATTTGTACTGCGTTATTAAAGTTAACGTGAAACTTCGATGTATTAATGGTGAATTATTCACAAGAAGAGATTTTTATTTATGCGCGGCATTTCAACATTTTCGAAAACATTTTTTATACGCACGTTGAGTCAACGACCTCAAGTGTGAAGCTTGGCCATGAACTTTTTTTTATTTCGGGTGTCCCGTGAATACCTGTCGAGAGCTTTTAATTAGGAAATTTTATTGCCAAAAATTAAGTAAGCAAGTGATTCACTCATTTAACAATCTTCCACACTTTGGTAGTCCCTTGGTGCATTTATTTTATTGAATGCTTGATATGGAATAAATTAACCTATAAATTGAGTGTTTCCATCTTATCATCTGCTTGATATGTGGCAATGTTTGTTAAGTTCGAGTTACAAATCTCTCGATCATTTTGTGAGAAATGTTTGATTGGAAATTATTATTTTTCTTCATATTTTTAATCTCTCATCAACGCTTGCAATGTTTACTATCAGCATGTACATTTTCACTAACTACGCATGCATTGAATATCTTCATTTATTTATACGTTTGCAGAATCTAAGTTTTTTATACCTTTTTAATTATTCAACCGTTGAGGAATTGTAGGTTTTTGCATTTTTGATTATAGAAATATTGATAATTATTATTAAAAATGCCACCATGAATAAATATAAAATTTTATTTTTGTAAAGGAGAAAAATTAGGAACCGAGGGGGCTATTTGATCATTATTAGTTTGATTCAAATTTAAAATTTTTAATAAGAGAAAATATTATTATAATAGTTTAGATTAAAAATTCATTTTGTTTATTTTATATCGAAAGGGAAAAGGAATATATAAAACATAATACAATACAATTTTCATTTATATTTGTTTTGTTTCTACGTTGTACTTCTATTTTATAAATACAAAAAATCAATAATAAAGCTATTGTAAAATAAGTATAAAATAAATACAATTTTAATTTTTACTAGAAACCTAATATGATTAATGAATGAATGCATAATATGGTATAATAAATCATTTTTTTAAATTTATTCATGAATCTTTATTTGAGATTTTATAATATCATTTTTTAAAGAAGTCAAAATTCATTAATGCCTTAAAAAGCAATCTAAATTATACTAAAATTATTATAATGCTAAAAGAAATAGTTTAACAAAATTAAATTTAGCCCGTTCACACAATTTATTTTTAATACATACAAAATTACCGTTATTTGATCACACTATTTTTTATGTTCAAATTTAATTGATATTAATAATACTATTTAATTCCAAAAATTTCTAATGAATTATTATATTAGGAATTCAAAGGAGAACAGTCGACATGCAGGAACGTGATTTCATCAGGGAGAGCAGTCTCGCTTCAGAGAACATGTGCGACCTGGGTCTTACAGCGGTGAACAGTGCTGACATCCTGGATATAATGTATTCAGACTTCCAGAATAAGTACGAAGAGTACTGCAAGCATTTACGCGACCGTCAAACCAAAGACATCACTAACAAACAGAAAGCTTTAAGTCTGGCTGCCAGCCAGGAGAAGACCAAGCTGGACATAATGCAGCAGGCTGTTGAGTCAGCGGCTCAATGGAATATCTCTTTTAATAAGTCGCGGCGGGAGGAGCGCAAGGCCTGCATGGACCTGCAGACTTTCACCATAAATTATCCCAAGGGGTCGGTGAAGCAAGTTCCTAAAAATAAAATCGGTCACTATCCCATTGCTCTAGTCCCCGGACAGTATACCGACTATTATAGGGTAATTACTTCATACTTTTTTAACAGTTTTAATTACAAAAATTATATACTATATATTAATTTAAAAATTGTATTTGCTCTAATAATTTTATGTTTCAACAGACTTTTACACCGACTGAATTAAACAACTTACCACTAAACACGATGCTCTACCATCCAATCAATGTCCACAACGATGAAGATAGCCAATCAGATGGTTCCGGTTCCGAGTCGGACTCGAGCAGCTCAGGTTCTGACAGTTCTGATTCAGATTCATCAGACGAAGACTGCAACATCTGCAGTCCGAGTGCAACGCCGAAAAAGGCAGTCTTGTAAATGTAGCAGTATTATGAGATTTATATATATAAATATATTTAACGAGAATAATATAAATGAAATGTAACATTTCGTACTTTTATCATATATTATACATAGAGAGATAGAGCATTTTCATTTATGAATGTACATATATTTTTTTATATCGATAATAACTATAATAAATGTTTAATGTAAGTTTTTGTATTGGTTAATTTATTAGATGATCTATGTTTAAATAAACATTCCTTTATGCCAAACAAGAAGTGTTTTGTGGAATATTATCTCGCAGGCTGTATGGTTCCTTTAGTGAAGTGATTTTAAAATGTATTATTCTCAATTTAGATGAAATGTGTATAATAATGTTGGCCGGCTTTTTCACTACTTGTAAAACTATTCGTTAAATAGTAAAGTTTTATTGAAATAAATAATATTTATATTTAAAAGTGAATTCAACTAATTCTTTAATTTTAATAGTGTCTTCATAATGCCCAATAATATATCAAATATTTGGTTAAATTAAATTTTGAAATTTATATTGATTGTAGTATTCAAACCTTTAATTGAATATCCAAACAATGGATGTCGCTGATAAGTATTTTAATTAATAACTTTATTTACAATAATAAAACACGTCCGTTTTTACATTATAAAAGTTTTTTCTAATCAATAAATTCGTTATTTAATACTATCAATAATAATATTCCAGCCCATAAATCAAACATTTTCTTTTACATTACTAAACAACAGTTGGCACCACCATTTCATAGATATTAATTAAAGATATACAACCTGATATATCAAAGATGTCGCTGTTCATCAACAGTGTTATCGTGTTTTCATTTGAAAAACCGGTTGATTTTTAAGGTTAAGTTTTTTGAAATGGAAACATCAAGAAGAATTCAGGAAGAACCTTCCAGTTTTGTGGATTTGGCGGAACATGGTACGATCATTGGTGTCCACTTTTCTCAGTATGAATGGACCCAAGATCTCATCCTTATCGCTTTCATGGATAAAATTGTTTTAGGACAAATTAACTTTGACGTAAGTCTCCTCTGAGTAATATCCTATTTATTCTTTCTGTACATAGTTAATCAATATATAAATGTGTATAGGTATTACTATTACAATAACAATTTGTTGATTATATGTGTTTCGTATTTAAATTGTTTATCTCTATAAAATCATAATTACAATTGTTATGTGTTAATATTATTATCTCTTACATTTTAATTTGATAATTACAGGATGCTTTGGAATTAAAAAAATTAGCAGAGTTTCGGCATTTGGATGTTTGTACAGCAATGCATTTATCACCAGTTACCTCTGTTAGTACAATTCCACTAAATGTTGAATTTTGTACGGCTGGAAGTAAAGATGTATTGATAAGAGTGTTTAAAGGAAATATAAGTGAAACCAACACATGTAAGGTACTAATAGTAAAATAACAAAACTAGAATGTGATATTTTATTAAACTATAAATATCTTTTAACTTGTAGATACTAAGGGGCCACACAAATTACATAAATGACTTAAGTTATGATATAGATAATAATTTCATTGCATCTATTAGTGACGATTGTACAGCCAGATTGTGGTCTGTGCAATTGGATTATGATTGTACCGCAGTTTTCACATTAACTTCACCAGGTAAGAAAATTATTTACTTTTTATTAAAAATGATAATAATGACAATGTTAAGTATGAAAAACAGTTATTATGAAAGATAAATATTTTTGATTATATCCCGCCAAAGGCACCGGGCCGAAACACGGACGAATTAGAACCAATCAGCTTCTAGAGAACTTTGTTGCCGCGATAACAAATTCATGTAGAGTTCGTTTTTGGCACTGTAATTGGTTCTCTACTCGTATTAAGTTTCAGCAGCTGATTGGTTCCCAATTAATTATTCAATTTTCTGATTGGGCTATACATCAAACAACTGTCAAATAAAATTTACAAACGTCAGTTTTTGTATTGCTTTAGGCAAACTTGTTACCGATAATTTTCAATGCACTTGTGCAATTACTGTTGATAATACCATGTAATTAATGAATATTTGCAAATTGTTTACTAATTTTTATTCTTTCCTCTGTGTAAATATAAATTAGTCAGTGTGTGGCGTCATTGTCATTCAACATGACAATCTTGGGAGGCAAAAATGGAAATTTCTTAATTGTGACTATTTAGATAAAAAATTTAAACTCGAGTATATATTTAACTTGATTTATTATTTAGGTATGTCTGTGGGTTGGCACCGTGAAGATAAATCAAAATTACTAGTAGCAGAAAAGAACGGAATCATCAGGTTCTATAATGTGAATACACAACAACCAATACTCTCCTTCGATATAAATAAGAGTTTATCTGCAGCACACTGGGCCCCTTCGGACTGCCAACTCGTTGGTTCTTTGAATATGGGAGAGTTGGTATTGTGGAATGTCACAAAACCAAGGTAATAAATTGTTAAATAAGTAATTGTGGAGGCTTTCGCTTCATAAATTCAATTGTAAATTTTTAATACACATAAATTTTCATTTTCAGCAATCCAAGAAATACCCTCGTCTACACACAAAACGGTGGTCATCTGAAATTTAGTCCATTGGGAGAGTTAGTGGCCACTGTTAATAAACTAGAAGGTGCACTAAAAGTGATCCACATCCAAACACTACAGCAGCGCTTGTATGCCAAAATTACTCTACCAACTAATATTTCGTGGCACTTTAGATTGCCACTCGTCTGCATTGGTGATGACCATAAGTTGTGTTTCTTTAAAGTAACATCGAAATAATTATAATAAATACAGTTGTTTAATAATATATATTTATTTTCCTTATATTAGCATATTAACAAACAACTATTAAAAATATTTAAATAAGTCTTACTCTTAAATATCATTAAAATAAATTATAAAAACAAAACTTAAAACTTTAGTTAAAAAAAAAAATTTGTCATACTATTAGTGTGCTCAATTAACAGTTTTTTTTTTAATTGAGGAAAAGTTCAATAGAATTCCTCTTCTGTTAAGTCTATAATCTCCTCTAACTCATGCAATTCCTCATTTACCTCCACTGATTCATTTGATTTACTTGTACGTGTAAACCAAACCGGTAATAAAAAGTCATCAACAATTGTATTTCCAAAAATATCTGGTTTATCTGGTAAATAATCAGCATCATCGTTTAATGAGGAAGAAAGTAATTCATTTCTATTATTTGAAGTCAATTCTGTGCCTAATATACAGATATTTTCAGATATTCCGAGTAAACAGTCACAGTGTTTTAATTTATTATCTCCTAAAATTTGTTCTGGATCAAATACTGGTTCTTTATCATCATTTAAAACTGCTGAAGATTGATTTGAATTTTCAATACCCGGCAATGTTTCTGACGTTTCCATTCCATTTTGTTGTATTGGTGAAACTACGGTAGATTGATGTATGGTGTTGTAAAATTTTATAAAATTCTCTGCCATATCAGGCTCCGCATAGTTAAGGAGAAACATGTTTTCACTTTCACTTAACATAACACTCCGTACACATTCAGGTGTGTCCAGCACAATAGCTTCTCTGGGTTGCAAATCGGAATTTTGAATGTAGAGAACTGTACGAGATTCGTTTGGTGTTGCATTTTTTAAAAATCCTTGGAGGTCTTCCGGAATTTTTAGGTGGCTAATGGGTCCATTTTCATGTGATTGATTTGTAAGGTCGATAGTTTCATATGTGTTGATGTTTAATGATGCTCCAAAACTCTCATTAACACTTGCTTGTAACCTTTGCAAAACCAACTCTGGTGTGAGATTACTTGTACAATATCTGTAAGTTTAAACAATGTAAAGTACTAAAATTTAAATATTTCAACAAATACAACAATTTTATTTAATAAAACTTACCCAATATCAAATGGTTCAGCACGGCAGTTATAAATGTACGGTTCGTATATTTGGGGCACTTTTCTAGCACGGAGCATTGCCTCTCCAAATTCGGGCGGCAGTGTAAATAAGACGCCTAGATTCATTTTCCCAAGCGTTTTGTTGAATAAACTCTTTAGGGTGCGTTTCGGATGGTGGCGACTGAGCTGTTCTAAGATTGTGAGAAATATTTGCAATCGCGCCAACATACCGTTAGCTTCGTGATTGTGAAATTTGCACACGTAATAAACGTTCTTGATATTAATGCCCCAAGACGGACATGATGTATGAGTACATTTCGCCACAACATACTCAAAAAATGAAACGGTTTGTAAATACATAAAAGACTTATGGTAGAAATATTTTCTTCCAGTTACGGTGACTGTTATCAGAACTTCATCGTCACTGCAAAAAAAAATATACATAATATTTGTGTAGAATTCATAATTAGGGCAATAAATATTCATATAAAACTTACCTAGAAGGGAGTTCCAAATTGTCAATCTTCTTAGGGATCTTTTTAACGAGCATTTTTTCCAATTCACTACCGACACGTTTTGGCATCGTTGTGGAGACTAAGTGAGAATAATAATATGAGAATAAGTCTTGTATAATAAGGGTGCTTAAATTTTTCTGAATGTACAGCAATAGAAATGCACAAACATACGAAAAGGGTTAAAAAGAAAACCCTAGTGGCATAAGTAGGTACTTTTCTAGTACTCACTTCCGCATGCGCCACGTAAGGACCATTTTTGAAAATCAACAACTAATAGACGCTTTATATTAAACATTCATTGTTTGAAACCTTTTAAACCTTAAAAATATGAATAGGGATGTGACCAATTCTGTGTCTTAAAAATCGTATTGTATAGTATACAATGCGTGTTTAAATAGTAAGTTAATATTATTATTATTTTTAGTTACAAAGAAAGGAAATAACGTTATACATTATACTTAACAATCCGGGGTGATGTTTTTTTTTAGCACAATAATAATTTTTAAATTTGTAGTACACTTTCATGCAAATGATAACAAACTACTATAAAAAAAAAAAAACTATTGATAATATTTTTTTTTAATAAGGCGGTTACTAATGGAAGAATATGAATTAATTTTTAAACTGGCTGTAAATAATAGTATATTTTCATAACTTTTACAATCAAGCTTTATATTTTTACGTTCTAATCAAAAATTTAAAATGCTTGTGATATTGTAATTATATCGGCAAATTATAAGTTTCTCGAATATTGATTTATTTGAGTGCATTCATATTTTAATATGATTTTTTTATTACACTTATCAAAAATCAAATTTTAAACCAAAAAATCTTAAAACTTTAGCAATTACTGTCAAATTCTAGTTACAAAATATTATATTGTAACTTGATTATCTTGATGGATACTCTCTATGAATACAAATTCCAAACATCATTCAAAATTATAACCTTTAAGCTAAAACAAAACAAATTTAATTTATAGGTACAAAATTCCAATAATTATTAAAATTAAAAAAACTAGTATATATTAAAAGTAATTACTAAGAATTAATTATTTAGCTTTGCATATCTTATATATAAACAATCTATGATGGTATCAACTATTACCAACACAATAATGTAATTTTAAACACCAGTTGTATGTCTTGAAATTAATTTTCGATTATTATTGTCTATGTGTCAAATCAGACTTGTTTTTAGAATTTAAATCAAAATATTTTGATTAAATAAGTGTAGCGAATTAATTGATCCTTAATAATTATGTGACAACATCAAATTGGTTCTTTTTAAAGATCTCACCTGCCTTTGGTGTCTTTTTTTTAATGTTAATGAGCGAGCTGTCCATAAAAATCAGTACCCATGAATTTGGGTCTCTTCAACCGTGTTAATTTGAAAGTAAGTGTAACTAATTATGCAGGCGCCGGATCGTTAATGATCAATGCTGTGTTAAGGATAGCACGGAACACAGAGGCATGTATTCGGAGTGGGCCTCGTTGAGCTCCCAGGTGCAGAACTTCGGGGACATCGGGCAGAGTGTGCTGGACAAGTTCGGCGGGAGCACCAGCCGCGACGTCACCCTGAACATCGTGAAGCAGCTGTCGGGAAACCTAGGCATAGCACAACCCGCGGAGCCGAGCTCGCTGGTGACGGACAGGGAGGTGCAATGGTGCATGGAGGTGATCTGCTACGGGCTCTCACTCCCTCTGTCTGAACACGAGGCTATTAAAGACTGTGTCAACATTTACTGTGAGTGGCTGTCTGCCCTGCTTCCCACTCCTAAGGTCTGTGTGCCAAAGCCTGTCTGCGATGATCCAAACTTATACGCTAGGAAAATTATATCACATTTCCACTACTTATTCATTCCAAGGAAGGGAGAAGGTAAGGGGTTGGATTAGTTGTGTCTGCATTTATCTTATTCTTGTTGTTTCTTTACAAGACTGGCCTTTTTTATATCAGGATAATTTGGGTATGATTCATATAAATTTAGTTGTAATTTCTTTTATAAATCACTTTAATATATTTAAAGTGAATAGAAAAATTGATTATTTTACTTATGTTGCAATTTTAATTAGTGAAAAATAAGGAAGATTATTTAATAAATTAAATTACATCAGATTGTTCATTGAAATCACAATTTTAATTAATATTAAATACATTTAATGTATATTAAATATTTTATTTTAATAATTTAAAATTTTTGCCGATTTACAGAATTGAAATAAATTTACTCTCTACTTTAATCAATGTCATTAATTGTTTTAATAATTAGTTTTGTTTGTGATGATTATAGAAAGATTATTTAGCTTCAATATTATTATATAAGTCTTAAAAACCACTAATAAACAAAACTCTTAAACTTTTTAGATTATTTGTATATGTTCTTAAGTTATGTGAAGATTATATTAATAATAAAAACGCGGTGAAAGGAATTTAACCGCGTTTTTATTTTTAGATTCTACATGAATTTTTTAATTTAGCTATTATTTTATGAACCTTTTAGTTTAAGTATTTTTTATACAGGAATTGACACTATAAATCGGCAAGCCGTACTCTGCCATCGTGTATTGAGAACACTGCAGCAGGTCGCTCATGAATCGAGAACTTTGGAACGTTCGACTTGGGAGGCTTTGCTGCTATTTCTCCTGGCAATTAATGACACCTTACTGGCTCCACCGACGGTTAAGGATGACGTCGCCGATCAATTGTGTGAACGCATACTGAGTGTACTTTTTGAGATTTGGTTATTAGCGTGCGCGCACAATTTCCCATCGCCGCCGCTGTGGAAGACTCTGAGGGAGAGCTGCATGAACTGGAGGCACCGAATCGCGCTAGTAGAGCAGTGGAATCGAGTCAATTTAGCGTTGACTTCCAAGTTGTTGGGATTCATGTATGGGCCTAATTTTCCAGAGCTAAAAATTGGTAAGAACCTGCCAATAAATAAAAAACATAGACATCCTTATAGGTAACAATATAAAAGTTTTTCAGCGACTAGATTCTTATATTAATGAGCAATATTTATTTTAAACTTGCTTTTTATTTTGATATTTTAAAAAGCTGATTCTTTGTACAAACTTATAATAAAATGCTAACAACACTTTCTTTATAAATTAATTCTAAAGACAGTTTAGGGAAATACTGAGGAATAATTAATGATGTTAGTCAAAATTAATTATAGGTAATAAAATTAATTTGTGATGTGTTAGTATTTTTTACCTACTTAACAATTTCAATGTTAATAATTATTACTACTATAATTTATTACCATTAATTAATTAGGTGAAGATGATTTAATACCAAATGGAATGACCAATGATTGCATAGCACAAAGTTGGTACCGTTTCCTCAACACGATAGGAAACCCTGTCAATCTGACGAAGCCTGAAATTATTAGCCAGACCCAAAAATTTCTTCAGTATGCAATCAGCACACAAGGAGTTGTGGACCCGTGCCAGCATCCGTCTCTGCAATCCCTTCCTCTGATATTTCTCAAGGCTATGAAAGGAATAGCCGGACAAGTGGATGCATTCCTTGGTAAATCATTGATCACTAAATTAATCCAACAAGTAATAAAAATTAAGAAAAGAGTTTAATGATTCATTTAGACTATATGAAAAGAATAAATCTAATAAGTTAATTATTAAAATGTTTTTCTAGTTTTTTTTAAATTATTAAATATAAGTTCAGCTGTTTTCACGATGTTAACTTTTAAGCTAGTGTTGGATTAATTTTTTATTTTTATATTTCATTTATTATGAGTCTCAAGTATATCAATTATTTTTGCTGACGTCTGTGCACTAATATAGTATAATAATTTAAGCCATTATATTTAAATCTGTCAAAATTTGTAGTTTTGATGTGTGGTACCCAGATGTCAGCACTTTAATTATTATTACACACGACTAATAAATTTATATGTAAATAACTCTTCAGGCATAGCACAACCTATTTCGTGGGAATCGATGGTAATGGGTGGTGGGCCAGAGAAGGCGAAAGAGGTAGCACACGGTGGCGCCACCCCTTCACCCACACCGCCAACCCAGCGCCGGTTAGCTAAGAGCTTCAGTGTCGCCCCCTCTTCTAATTCTAAGGGTTAGCACCATCACACGCATTCCATTGTTCATACACGACACACTCCATCACTTGCATGGGTGGTGACATCCTTAAGTGTACAAGCATGTGTTTTTATTTTGTTTGTTTAGATAGTCATTACATATCACAATATTTTTCTGATTCACGATTTTAGGTTAGTAGAATAATTTTATAGCCCTCTATCATCATCATCATTTTACTTTAGTAATTACTTAGTTTTGTGGTGAAACGTGGCCAATTTTTAGGTGTCCCTAAAACTTCATTAATCGGTTTAACTAGTAGCCGCGCTTCTGCTAGCATTCCCAGCTCCGTATCGAGTTCAGGACCATCATCGACATCAAGTTTGCCTTGTGAGTTATTTCTATATAGTAATTGAATAAATAAATCTGAGAGAGGTAAATTATATTTTATGTTTAAGCTTTATCATCCATTGGCAGTGAGCATAAAATCCCTTTGGCTCCAGATCGGCCTAAATGTAATAGCATTTTACATTTATTTGGGGAGTGGTTGTTCCAAGCTGCTTTTATTGGATCTGAACTCGCACAAAGTAAGTTTATTTCATTATTATAAAACTTTAAGGATTAATTATTAAATTAAGTCTTTACTCAAAAATGTACCACTAGGTTAATCACCTAGACAACATTCAAGTGTTTTCTTAACATTTTTAGGACAATTAAATGATACAAGCAAACGCCCTAATTCAATAGTGATGGAAAACGCGAAGGGCTCTATCAACTACTCACAACCGGGTTCACTTAATGAAATGCCCGATCTGCCGTCCACTTTAACAATTGACAAATACGAGAGTGGAAAGGCCGAAGCGTTGGGTACACTATGCAGAATAATGTGCTCGAAAAAAACTGGTGAAGAGATTCTGCCCGTATATCTGGCTAGATTTTACTTGGCCGTACAACAAGGCCTCAAGATTACCAACAGCAAGGAGTGCGGTGAGAGCGTGGTGGCCATACTGATCAACTCGGCGGATTTGTTCAGGTTGGATTTGGACGGAGCTAGGATTTTGATTCCCGCTTTTATCAACGCCCTGGAAATTGCTCTGCCCGACAAGGATTTGAAGATCAGTTCGAATGTGTCCAAGGTGGATTTGAGGAAGGCTTCGATACATCTGTTACTTTCCATGCTCGTGTTGCCACTACATTTCCAGAATATTACTATAAAGGAATTAATCAGTACAGGTAATTAATTCGTTTCCACATTTGTTTAAAATTGACCATTATTAAGAATTATTAATTATAGGTTCAACTGAAAGACCAATAACTTTTGGACAGTTAAAGCCACGTTTGATGAACCTTGTAATAAACGCGTTACAAGTAGAGACCGACCCTCAGAACACACACATGCTTCTCGGAGGACTCTTCTTGTGCGTACAAGACTCGGCGGTGTATGAAAAGGTAGAGCAGGTGACTCAACCGTGCACAGAAACATCCTCCAATTTACTTAGCTCAGGTAAATTACAACCCCCTCAGACACACAATCCCTGATTTTGTTTTTATTTTTTTTATTTTTCATTAAACTATCAATTTCATTTGGTAAGAGCTACTCCTTGTTTTTGTTTGATTTTTTCACACGAGCTGTCGGAAGGAAGAAGCGCGGGCAGGGGAGGCACATTTCGTCCGACGCCGAACACAACACGAATCCCATTTATTTTTTTAATGATGCTACATGTTATCGTATTTGCACTGGCTATTTGGCTTTTTTTTTATTTTGCTTCTGTAGTATCGGACACATCAAGTACCATAAGCAGCTCGTATTCAGATCATTTTTTAAGTCCGGACTTAACGGATATTCAACCAGCAGGTACGTTTTATGTTTTCATTTAGCTTATACCTTTATTTATTTACTCACTTACTTACCATTCTATGCATGACATCTGTACTAATCGTGTAGTCTAGATAAAACGGTGTTTATAACTGCGTTTAGACTACTGACTATTAACTGGAGTGTTTCTTGCTTAAAATTTATTAATGTGTATTGAATTACTTATGATGGCTTACTGTTGTGGGTTTAACCTGTAACTAATATTTACAAATAGTGTACAGTATTGCTTCAAATATCTAGAAACTTTTAATTATTATTGTTTTATGCATTAAAATTATTTAATGCAATTTTTAATTTAAAAAAATACAATAAAAGTTTCTGATAATGTAGATTTACACTTAATATTTAAACACAATATTAGTATTCTCTTTACTGAATTATAGATGTATTCCTTGAGGAGTTTCTACAATAATTAGTCGATAGTTTAGCTACTTAAATAATTATTCAATAGAAAGTAGCTAGGAATATTTAGTGCTATAGTATTAGACTTAAAAATTGTAATTGTGGAAACTCTACAGCAATTCATTGTTTCTAGATGTATGCCGAATGTAAAGAACAAATCGGTATTTGTGTTTCGTAATTTTAGATTCTGCGCATGCGCTCTTTGTGCGCGCAACTTATCTAGTTTGCCACCGATTGATTTCGTCTTGGAAAACGGATTTGAATGTTTCATTAGCCGCTTTGGAGTTACTATCTGGATTAGCAAGAATACATATTAAGGATTCAGGTATGTGAGTATATTAAAACTTTTTGATACAATAATTGAACTTTCAAATATCTTTATATGCCAGCGAGGAAATTGACTGGTATGTTAAAAATTAATTCACTGATTGATAATTTTATTCTTGTGAATAGTAAGTATAGAAGATCCTAATAATGATTTTTAATATCAGATGCATTAGAATGTAAACGTGCTGTAAAATGGCTGTGTGATTACATCGTGCACCAGTGCTCAAAACCGCCTCAGCACCATTCGAAAGACCTTCACTCCACGATCGTGGCCGCGTTCCAGTGCTGCTCCATCTGGCTGCTGGAGCACCCCTATTTGCTGAGAGATAAAGAATGCTTAACCACGGTATTTGAATATAGGGCGTTTGGATCACGCGTAAAGTAAACGTTAATTCTAGGTCCTGGAGGTAGCCGAATTAGGCGTTTCCGGGGCGAAATCGGTGGGAAAACCGGGCGAGAAGAAGAAGATGAAGGAGGACAAGGAACTGAAGCCGGCGTCGATGCGAGTGCGTGATGCTGCAGAAAATTTATTGACTTGTATATTGGAGCAGGTTAGTTTTTACATGTTAAAAATTACAGATAACTTTATTAAACGTTTAATCAATTACTCTACTTCTTATACCCTACAGAATTTTAATTTACAAAAATTTATTGAAAAAAATATGCTATTTTCTTTTGTATTTAACACTTGGTGAAACATTATGTTTACAAAATTAATTTTTAATCAACTACCTATTATTATTACCATTATTGTTTGAAAAGTAAAGTCTTTATTCCAACCAGGTATTTTTAAATTCCAAAAATAAGAAAAAGGTCCTTAAATCAATATAAATCTAGGAATTCAATAGAATGATCTTATGGCTTTTTTTATTTTAAATATCATGAAAGAAAATTAAGAATTAATAAATTTTGAAGCTAAATAATTATTTTAGGTTGGATATTTCCCAAATGAGTGCGGACCAGAATCAATCAGCTCACTTCTTGACGAGGTTTCACTCCTTCAGCACTGCAATTCTTGGCCAAACGATTGCACCAGTCAAGAGAAAGCTGTCGAAAGGTTTAGGTATTTTGTTTCTGAAGGATCCGTCATGTTGGCGCTGCTCGAAGAACCTCTTGGAAATGATCAAGTAAGAAGTGTTCTTTTTTATATTAGTTTATAAAAGTATTAATGTAAAAAATACCCACTATTGTTCATAGGTATTAAATTATTTAAACGGTTATTATTTAGTAGATGAAGAATGTATGCACTATGTTTTAGGATCCACAGCCTACAGTAACGTTATTAATTAGAGGTCCATTCGGTCGCCACGCATGGACGATGCAGTTGAGACACCTTCCGAGGCACAAGTCCGGCACGAAGTACCATGCGCCCAACTTGGGAAGGCCTGTGGTAATGCAGGACGCTCCCACTCGGCATGAAGTTAGGCAGAAATATTTCCCCGATAGTGTGGATCGCGTACCACAATGCAAAGTGTAAGAATTATACTAAAAATGTGTAAAAGGTGTACTTATTGAATAATTGCAGCGATCAGTCCATTCCAAGCCTGGAGGCGGTGTTTTCAAGTGATGAAAATGCGAACGAGGAGACCAACAAACTATCTCAACTTTTGGGCAAACAGGCGGCCGCAGAAACAATCTTGATGGACAGTCAAGCCGCTAGTCTACCAACAGAATGCACTCCACCACCGGTTTGCCACGAATTCCAGACGGCAAGGTTATTCTTGTCACATTTTGGACTGTTGAATTTGGATGCTACTAATGATGTAAGAATCAATATCATTCTACAAAAAAATGTTTTCCTCAGTCACTATTTTTCCTTTGATGACCTAAAAACAATAGAAGTGTTAAAAAATGTTTCAGCTTAAAGTTTAAATGTATGCCTACTATCCGACCCTTCAATTATTATCACAATAAAGGCAATTTCTAATTTAAATACAATTATAAATGTACCAAATGATATTACTTTTAAAATTCAGGAAGAGGGTCCAGCTTCGACACTTATTGCAATTGACAGCAGTTCACCAGATTTTTACAAAGATTTGACATCATTGGACAGTATGAGTCCGCGCACGTGCGACACAGTCCACATTTTCTACGTCCGTTCCCAGCAAACCAGTGTGCAAGAAATTCTAGGAAACTCCATCAGTGAAAACAACATTTCTCCTTACTTCCTCGAATTCATCCGTAGCCTAGGATGGCCTGTAAACGTGTGGAAACATCCCGGTAAGAATATATGTAATTAACACAAATTGAACTTATTAAAACGCCTTGGTGACGTATATGGTTGCAGCCTTTGTTATATAATTAATTGCATTTATTTACACATAAAATTATTTAATATTACAAAGTGACCTCCAATTTTTTGTTAAGGCTGGACTGGGCATGTTTCAACAAGTTGGGTAGTTAACCCAAACCCGCAGACCGTTAGGAATGGTGGAATATACGATGGACAATCCCAAGTGTTGTATTGGGCGGACGCTTGCTCCGAAATTGCTTTTGTAGTACCCTCACAGGTGAAATCTGCGACCGAACCTAACGCAGATTCTTCCTTCAACGCTAATAGTTTATCATGTAAGTCTTTAAAATTTATAAATGATCGTATTTGTATATATAACCTACAATTGATATTTGTAAAGTAGCTGAATCATATAAATCCCTACTAACACATCGAGCTGGCCCATCAGGTATGATAAATTCAAGGGTTTGTTGTACATTAAATCCCACGCTTGTTTAGCATGAGTATCTGCAGCACTACACAAATTCTTTCTGATATACATTTTATCTTTAAAATTTTATGTTTTGTTTTATTGCATTAATTGAAGGTATTTTTAAACAGATTTATACAAACTAAAAATAATATTCTAAATTTATTCTGTTTAAATATACCTATAGTTTGTTTATTTTTAAGGTGCAGCAAAAAGTGTTTAGTTTTTCAACAATAGGATACATTTTAGAATGTTAATCTAAAGATTATCGTCATACATTAAATCAGATATAGTTAGCTATTATAAGCAATCTTTTAGTATCTCCTTTAGATTTAGGAATCATGTTGCAGATTAAATTTTTGTATATTAGACATTTCCAACAATAAATGGTGTTTTTATATTGTGTAATATTTTCACTATGTACTTTACTTCACAGGGTTAATATAACAGTACTTTCGTTTTTTTTTGTTATAAATTATGCATGTATCAAGTTATATATTATTCATTAATTCATAAACATGGACGTCCAGATAGACAAAGGCAGTTTATACAAATTAAAGGCACCATATAACCAGCCCTGCCTTACATATCTAGACGTTCTCACATTTTTTCAATAAATTTTATTAAAACGCGAATATTTATTTCAAGAAATAAAATGACTTATTTTATTGTTATTGTTAGCATGGTATGAAAGAAGTTTATCCGAAAATAGTGGTCGAGAAAAGAGGACTTTATCATTGGATTTGGATAAGCAGTCTGTTCCACTAAGGAGGCCCCCGCATAGGTGCAGCCTGCATCCACACACCAACACAAAAATCATGGTCGTGTGGTTGGAAAGCTATGAGGATCATCTGAATTTACCAATAGGTAAAAAATTTCCCTCAAATTCAAAATTGTAATTATAGCCAATATCATATTTTGGTTAAAGATTTTAATATTACACATTGCAACAGTTATATTCTCCTCACATTGCTAATCATTTTAACTGTAGCTAATATAATATTTTGGTTAATGATTTTAATGTTACACATTGTAAAAATGATATTCTCCATTATAATTTCAGAGGAATTATTAAACAGCATGCACACCGGTTTAGAAACGGCATTATCAAGACCGTCGGACGTTTTAGTGATCAGCCTACATTTAATGGCGTCGGGTTTACTGAGGATACATCTACAAGGACCGAGCGGGAGAGTAGGCTTGGCTTCCCCGTTGGTGGATGGAATGGTGGTGAGCAGAAGGGCTTTAGGACCATTAGTGAGACAAACTGCACTGAACATGTCGAGAAGAAGGCGTTTGGACTCAGATAGGTAATGCGAAATATTTGAAATACGTGAGGGTCACACCGAGATGATACATAATTATAAAATTTTATTTCAAACCATAACATGTATAAATAATTCAAATGAAATATATATTTTATTTTTGCAGCTATCAACCACCGCATGTCAGGCGAAGACTCAAGATACAAGAGATCGTGCAAAAGTATAAAAGGGAAATGAGCGCGCCAGAATTGTTGACCTACTTATTTAGTAATCCGTAAGGATTTTGCCTAATCAATTATTTGCTTATTTTTTATGATCAACGAAATGGTGTAAATATAAAAAGAGCTTAAATATTACAGTTTTATTTTTGCCACATTAAATTATGGGCCTCAAAACATAATTATTGAATATGAGAAAATTTGCAAAAGACTAGAAATAAATACATTTACTTCTTATTTGTACTTAATCATTTCTATCTAGTTTTTTAAACTAAAATTCGCAAATAATTGATAATTGAAGGCAATTCCCGACAAGTTATTATTTATATGCAGTATTTTTTTTAGATTATATATATACAATATTATATATTAATTTATGTTAAATATATATTACAAAACTAAATATCACATTTACTTATCCTGGCACGAATAATGTACAATGTCCCCATTTGGATACAGAACCAACGCACTGAAAAAAATAATACCATTTTATTATTAAAACATTAATTAACACGATCATATAATACCTTTGATTTCCGAATCGCTTCTTGCAAACCGGACAGATAATGAGGTCGGTGATGAGCACGTTCCGACTCTCCAAATTGAGCCTCAAGTCCTGGCACTGGAGGTGCTCGGCGTACAGCAGACCTTTCATGAGTTGGATCCTTCGGCGTTCCTTTAAATTCTCGTGGAAGGCCACTTGCAAGAATTTGTAGATACGCGAAACCGGGATCGTCTCCGGAAGGACTTCCAGGATACCGAGGGCGTTTATCCTGGGAGCGTACTCCTCCAGGAGTTTGAGGGCCGTCTCCAAATCCGGTTGCGCCGTCTTCGGGGATAACGTTATTCCTTTTAGAGTCGCGGGGGTTATATCGGGGTTGAGTATGTTTTGTATTAACAGGATATAAATCTGTAATGGATTTTAATTAATGATATTATTTTATGATACACATATTTCATTCTGCCTTACAGCAGAAATTAAATAATAAATAATTATTCATTGTTAATAGTATTTAATAACTTACAGTTTTACTAGCAGGTATATTTTTCTCGTAGATTTTATTAGCATAATCGACAGCACTGTCGATATCACCTAGTGCCCTCACGAAGATACAAATCGCCTCTTTGTACTGTCCGGATTTCCCTAAAATAATGGCGCGCTCCTCCAGCAGAGATTCGGTGGGGAAATTCGGCAAAATCGTCTCGGGAATGTACTGTTCGGAGGTCTCCAGAAATTTCCTGAGGTTCTTACGAGCCGTTGCCGCTTCGATATCGTCCGACAACGCCTTTTCCTTGTATTTGAGTATCAGCGCATTATGAAATATCGGATTGCTATCCTTCCAAACGTCGATGATGTGTTCCAAGTACGGAATGACTAACGTAACATGAGAACGCAGCAAATAATCCAAGACGTTCGGACGTGGTAGCGATTCCACATCAACTAGGTCTTCAATAAATATCTGAAAAAAATATACAAAAAGATCATATGAAAGAAATCAATTAAATTAAGATTAATCTAACTTAAAATTATAAAACCAATATTTTAACATAGATTAAAATCATCACTTTAGTAACTAAAGAATTATCATGTAAGTATAGGTTCTATTATACCTTAAGACCTTCCATTGGAGATTTGTTCAAAACCCATTCAGCGAACTCAAATATAATTCCCAAGTGTTCAGATCCTATGTGCTGCAAATAATTGATAGTCCTCTCCATACTACCTTTACTTTGAAGTAACTCCAAAGCCCTCCTATGATGACCTTTAGTTTGATACAAAATCATCAACTCATTATCCTTTCCGTATTTCTTTAGAGTCCTTTCAGTTTCCGCCAAATGGCAGTGATTTGAGCGAAGCAATGAAGCCACGAGTGTATCATTCGTCTGCAGGTAACACTTGAGCAGGGTAGTATCGATGATTTGCAACATTTCTAAATTTGCCTTCGCGTTGCCCGGTTTGTTCAGGTTACCCGTCGATTTTACGTTCTAAAAAAAATACGCTTAGCGCCATCTATGTTTTCAAACTGTTTTCAGAGACTTACCTCTTGAACTTTAACCTGGTATTGGTATCTCACTTGGGTCAAGTAGTCAATCAACGCCTGCAACCCATCCTCCAGTTCCCTAGGGGTGAAATTGTTTAGCCCCTCCACCTCAATTCCACTCTGTTGAGGCAGTAGATCCGGAAAGAGTCTTATAACCTGTGAGGGATTTGTGCCTAATCTTAGGAAGTCTTTCATGCTTTGGGAAAACTGCTTTTTTACAAATAGATCAAATGCTAGTAGTGTTTCGATTTCGTATATTATCTGCTTCTTTTCCTCCTCAGTCTCTCTAGATAGATTCTGAAATAAAATCAAGATAATCAATGAACTTTAAATAAACTTGTTATTTATAAACAAAGTATTATAACTTTATTTAAGAGATTCAAGAAGATTTATGTGTTGCAATATAATTTAAAAATTAGTATTATAGTATATCCTTACCGTTACTTTTAAGGCCAATTGAAACTGTTTATTCTCCAGTAACATCTTTCTCTGCAGCGCCACGTCCACCACTTGCATTACCCACACCTGACTGATGGATGAAGCGTACAGTAAACCCTGCTGCGCCCAAGATATGAAGCGCGCTTTGGAAACTTCCGGTAACGTCTGAAGTATCCCTCCAGATTCTATCGTCTGCACCTCGATGGTGTCCCCCACTAGAGCTAGACAGTATAGGTCGTCCCAAACCAGAGCGGTCGGTATGTCCGACCATTTTAAAAGCTTCGACTTTTCAGCCGCCCCCTCACTGTTTATCAGCACTGTTTGATTCTCGCGGACGAGAGAAAAAGAGTTTTCAGTTGCTTTCACCACATAGGGTTCGGTTGAACGGTTGCTGCTTGTCGGGAATAGCTCCACTGGAACTTTATCTTTAAGCTGCAAAACAAGAATTATAATTACTGTCAATATTGTTTAACCAGAAAATAATCAACCAACTAGCGCCATCTAGGAAGTTTATGTTTTAGTGTTATATCATACTGATGAAATATTATTGTGGAGTAATGAAAACAATTTATAAAGTATCAGTATTTAAGTAACAATAAAACTATAGAATAGAATTAGAAAACAAAGAATGACTAACTATATGGACCACCTGAAAATTCTGTCTAATAATTAATGA
This sequence comes from Ontholestes murinus, assembly GCA_963969525.1. Classification (NCBI taxonomy): domain Eukaryota; kingdom Metazoa; phylum Arthropoda; class Insecta; order Coleoptera; family Staphylinidae; genus Ontholestes; species Ontholestes murinus. The sequence goes on along the minus strand of OZ018390.1, from coordinate 67,962,346 downwards.
CCATATAAATGAGTAATTACTTTTTAACCTACTTAATAGAGATTCTACTTCATACACAGTATCCATACTTACTAATATGTATTTAACTTACTTGACAGCAATAATACTCTCCTTTACAACCAATACAGATGGTGTCTTGGCACCAAGCGATCGACTTTGGTATCTCCAGTAGATTAATGTCTTCGTCCAGCTTTTCGAATCCTTCCTCTCGGTTTTTCCACTTATACAACTGCAGTTTTCTCTTGACTACAATGCATAACCGGTACACTGTTTCATTTTTTTGAGTCTAAAAAATAGTGAATAAGTTTAAAAAAAACATTTCCAAGATCAATACGTACCGAAACATCAAGAGAAAAAAGAGTTGCACCCCTTGATCTCGAGAGACTTGATATCATAGGAAAATTGATTAGGTGTAGATCGTGGACTTGTACAATATTATCTAGAAAAAAATATCAATTACTTTTCAACTAAATTAAAACATACTAAATTTTTCAAAATCACAAATGAAAATGCAGAATACTAAATTTCAATATATTACAAACAGTTAAAACTAAAAATTAATTATTATAAACAGTTGATAAAAAAAAACAGTGAAATTATTAATAAAATTTTAAAAAATGATGAAAACAAAAAATATAAAAAGTAGCAAAACAAACAATCAGTTGAATATTTAAATATAATTTAATACTGCTGACAAATAGTATAAATATAGAAGTTGGAACACTTATAAAATTGCACTGATATTTAAAACTGATTAAATTAAAATAAAACAGAAAAAGGCTCAAATAATTACTTTTGAAAAACAGATATACTAAAAACAATCGCACTATTAAAAAAATTGAACAACACATTGAAGTAATAATTGAAAAATATGTACATAAAAGTGAATTACTATAAATGTTTGCTAATAAAATATATCGGAATTAACAATTAATTCAATTTTTATATTCATTTATGTTTAGTCTTTTGTTTACCCCAATAACAGGCATTCTTGATTACAAAATAAAACAATTATTTGACAGTTTCAATTGTCTCAATACAATGTTTCTATTTATAAATGTAATAAATAATAAATAACTCACCAGTTAAAATAATTAACGCATTATGCTCAGGCATAACTTCCAATTGCAAGATCGGTTTCTTACTGAAATTTTTATTGTAGCGCATCAATTGTACGTCGGCTTTATCTTCAGCCGATCTGACAAGATTGTACATGAGAAGGTGGCCCTGCCTCATGCCCAAAAGGAAGAAGTCATCTAAATTTAAAAAAAAACATTAACAAAAGCTGATGAAAATATAGTAAACTTAATAAAAAAACAACAATTGATATAAAAAATTAAAGAATTTTAATTGTTATTCAACATGTATAATGAAGAAAGTATTTATTGATTATAAAATAAGAATTATTAATAAATATTTACCATACGAAGTAATGCATTCAATCTGTGAAGTGTGTTTTATTAAGGGGGATATTTTGTAAATTTCCATAGTGTTTAAGGATTTTATTTATTTTCGCCCCCCCGAATCTGCAATCAAAACAAACGTCTTGACAGTTATTGAACTGTGAAGGATTCGAGGTGTTGAATTTTATGGATTTTTGTTTAATAAAATTAAATCAATAATAGGGTGAAATATATAAAATCTTAAGAATTATTATTAATTTCATTTATGTTTGGTAAATATTGATATATAAATTAAAGTAAAATCTATTATTATTAAGTAAAAACAGGTATAAAAGGCAGGTGACATCTGTTATGAAGAAATGTAAATAAAAACATGAGTAATTAATTAAATGTCAAAATCAGCTGTCAACTGTCACCTTATTGAACCGTGGAATTGTGTACACTTCCACCACTATTTACAAATGTTCTTCGCAACAGACGCCTCGTTACGACCCCCCAATGCCATGTAACCGAGCGCACCGTTCACCACAGAGACTGTGTAGTATTAAATTAAAGCAACCCCATTGAGGATATATGCATAATCCGGGAAGATGTTGGTTAAAGACCCTTGCGGCATCGTGTGCATCTTCATCACCTACGTCGCTATATTCTATGCGGACTATGTGATAGTCCGGTGGATAATCCTGCAGACCATGGCCGACAGGTGAGTTCGTAGATAAAACCGTCAGCGGCTTCTGTAACCACCTCTTTTCCAGTTTGTGGGGCACGTTCAACGCGATCACTTTTAACACTTTGATATTTTTACTTAGCATGGCGCACTTTAAGGCTGTTTTGAGCGACCCCGGCACAGTACCGCTGCCACAAAACCGAATCGACTTTTCTGATATACATAGTGATTCAGGTAAATAATTACATTGGCATTTTCTTAACTATTTATAGTTTCCTTGCCCCGTTCATTAGTTGACTCAATCAAAGATCATTTTTATTTATAGGACATAGGTGTTTTTAAAAATGAGTCAACAGCAATTCAAATTATTATTTTTAAAATTATCAATTGATTTAAACTTGTATGAGTTAATTTGAGTGGTTTTTATAAGAAAACTAGAAATAAACTGGCTCAATTTAAAAATAATTATTCTTTAAAAAAAATAATAGCCATATTTAACTAACAGGTTGGTATTTTGGAAAGAGTTGTATTATTAGGAGTCTAATATGTTAAAGAAATAATAGTTTAGTAACTGGAGATTTAATAAATTAAATTATGAAAGTGTAGTTATATTTTTAATTATGGCTTCATAAATATTTAAAAAATATATTATTTGCAAATTAAGGATTGGTGAATGAGATGAAGAAAGTGTAGTAATTTGTATGTATTTAATCTTCAGTTTAATTTTTCTCTGCATTAAATATTTTGTTAATACTCAATTAAAAACAAAATAATTTTTGATTTTGCATAACAAATTACTATCTTAAAATAAATTTGTATTGAAGTGTGTAAATCAATTAGACTTAGACAAATTTCCCATTATTTACATTAATTTCTCATGGGTAATTACTAGCGCGAAAAGTTTTGATCACAACATGGCGCCACAGTGTTTGCCTGTTTTGGCTTAAAATCTATGACAACAAACTATAAATATATTTATTATTGATTATAAAAATAATGCTGAATAATATTTATCAAGAAAATATTATTACTTTGGCATATATCGGTCCTACTATATATTTTTTTGTGCTCTTATTTTTAAGCGATAAACTGATTACAAGATGAACTAAATGAGCATTTTATAAATTTTCTTAAATAATTTTCAAGGTTGTAACAATGTAGACTGGACAATATGTACCAGATGTGAAACGTACAGACCTCCCAGGGCACACCATTGCCGAATCTGTCAAAGGTGTATTCGACGGATGGACCATCACTGCCCGTGGATTAACAACTGTGTCGGGGAGCGAAATCAAAAGTATTTTATACAATTTCTTATATATGTTGGTATGATTGATCATTAACTTTTATACATTCATTTTTTAATAATGAATAATTTCAGGAGCACTATCGGGATATGCAATAACCCTAATAATCATATCATGGGTAACTGAATGCAGAGACTGCGACATGGACGTCCCAACAAAACAAAGAAGGATGTAAGTGTTTATTTTAATTTTTAATTTTATCCTGTGCTCATACTGTTTTTTTCTTCCAGAATGCACAGTGTGATACTGCTTCTGGAAAGTTCCTTATTCGGACTATTTGTATCTGCGATTCTCACTGATCAGCTGCAGGCGATCATGACTGACGAGACGGCCGTAGAGCACGTCCAGAAGCAGGGCCCGTACAGACCGCACAAACCCAAGATGGCGCTACTGAGCGAGGTGTGCGGCAGACAGCATCCCCTGATGTGGCTCCTGCCGTGCACCTCTGTCCCCAGAAAGTTCGACGCCCCCTTAGTAGACTACCATGTGTAAAACGACAAATTCCCGTACTTATTTCTCAGGTTTTTCAATTAATTAAGCCAATTATGAATTCAGTTCCGCTACAGTTCAAAGAAGTATTAGTGTACCTTATTACAATTGGGTTTGTTTATAGCGGGCATTTAAACAGGTTTTAATTAATTTACGGGCATTCAACTATAATTGTAAAAACTTTTATTGATAAGTAAGAGCTTTAATTAGTTTTATAAAAAAGCTTTAAAAAAATAAATTAAGTGGCCAAAATGATTCACAATTACTGCTTTTACAAAATTAATTTTAAGTTTTTTAATTATAAAGAAATAATCTATTCATAATTTCAAATTATGTGTTTTTAATTCAAATGAAAATATAGGGTTTTCCAATAAGGGTGGGTTAATTACAAAATAAAAGCAGAAAACATAAAATACTTGCGACAATTTCTTCACAAAGAAGAAAGCTTTAATTCTATCATTAAAATCTTGCTTAAACAAGCATTTGTAAGTTTAATGCTTAAAACTTGTACACTAAATTTTTGGTAACCACCAAAGCAATATTTTTAATACTTTCATATTGGTGGCGTTAGTACATTTTGATTCTGAAAAGCAGTTAAAACTGTATTTTTATCCCATTGTGAAAAATAATTTTACATATTTTTATTTCCTCGTAATTTTTAAGGGAAAAAACTAGTATTGTTATAATAATTTTCGCTATAAACAAACTCAATAATATGCTACATGCCCACCACTCTGTTATCTTTATATAATTTGTAAGTGTTTTGTTGTATTTTATTTTTTCCTCGTTTTATAATATTATATACAATTATATATTTAATATATATATATATATATAAGCAAGAGAATCGAGTAAATATATCATTTTAAAATAATGACCCCGGTTGTCTCAATCAAAACTGGAACTCATCTTACATAAAAATATAATATATTCATTGTTATTCACATATAACAATTATAATCGTATAATTAAGCATAATTACAGTGTTTCCAAAATAAAACGCTTGTACACAATATAAAAACTATCTGATTAAGATCAGTCCCGTAGTTCACGATGCACACATGCACTTGTGTTCGTTTTTGTAAAACTAAAAACAACTACACGTTTTCAACGGTATAAACAAGCCAGGTCCTTTAAGGCCATTGTCACTGATTTCGATGTGTCCGAACTGAAACAAAAAGAAATAAACAGTAATTAACATTTGTAAATATATTTATTTTGAAAAGATCACACAGATCAGACTTGGTTACTTTTTGGTATAACACACTGTTAAAGGAAAATAATATTTGATATTTCAAAAGATATATGAAAGTATAAATATTACATAAGAAATAATTGACTTGACTTAATTTTCCAACCAATCCATTTCATAAAATTCAGACATCTAAGTTAGTAACCAAATTGTGATTAATAACAATAAGTTAATATATACATTGGTAAACACATTAGATTCACCATGAAGGGAATAAAAGCATTAAATTATGTTACCTGCGATGGTATCAAAACATATTAAAGTAGATATGAAATTTTTTTTTGTTAAATTTGGTTCTTGTTTATCATGTGGTGAAACATTTTTAATATTAAGGGTTATTTATAATGAGGCACTGGTTAGTTTCATAATTTTTTACAATTTATTCTGCCTATTCGATTTTTCATTATCTAGGAATTCCTAAATAATGATGTACTAGTATGAACTAGAATAAATTGTAAAAAAATTGTGAAACCAACCAAGTGCCTTATTGTAAACAACCCTTAATAGATATCAAAATATTCTCTTAACTAAGAAACTAGAAATTGGCTGATACAATGCTCTTTTTAATGTTCTTGTCCGTATATTGTACAGTATTAATTAATAAACAAAAATATTGTTGTCTGATAAAGTAAATTGCAAGAAATAATTGCTTATGCTTTAACTTAATTCAGACGTTTATGTATTTGTCTGTTGTGTTTTGTGTAATTATTGCAATAATAAGAAAACCATCTAAGCATTACTTAATGAATTGAATGATAGTATGTAAAAGAATGAATACTTACATAGTTACAGACACATGGAAATCACTTAATTGTTTTTGTGTAACCTTAATAATCCCATTACTCTGCTTAGGAAGACTCTCTAGTGCCTCAGCAAGCCACTTCGTCAATAATTCTTTATTGAAACTACTTAACTCTATGATAACGTCCGCGACTTCTGAGAGCATGTACGAGTGCAGGTAAAACACGCACGCGTGTATTAAATTAGTAACCAATTGCGGTCCGTACTTCATAAGTATCTGCGTGACGAGCTGCTTCCTCTCTTTGTAATCGGGCTGAGACCGCACGCTCCTGCCCGTGTTAACTAAATCGTAAAAGAACTTCATCACGGACGTGTTCGCCTCTTTATGATCCAATGAGCAGGCCATTAATCCGCACTGGAGTATGTGCGGCAGGGTGGTGCTGGTCAGGAAGGGCAGTGGCGCCCTCTGCATGTACCTCGCGCACAACCTGAAGAAATCGTCGACGGTGTCTGGATGGTTCCGTAGCCCGTCTTCCTCCTGCAGGATCTCGAAGGTGGGCGTTATGAACGCCTGCAGCATGTCGAGGAGACCCTGGACACAGCACGCGTCGGTCGCATACTCGTCGACCAGTATGCTGCCCACGTACAAGAAGCACGAGTGTTTATGCGTCGTGTAAATGGTCACTATTTGCGGAACTAGAGTCTCTAAAATCTCCTTCACCTGCTGGCTGACGCAGCGCAGCATGAACCGCACCGCTCTGCAGCACCTCTCCATTATCCTAACGTCACTTTGGTATTTGTCAAAGACTTGTGATAGTACTGGCCACACTTCTAATACTACAATTTTACAAGGATTCGTTTCACCTGAAAAGTAAACGCAAATTGATAAATCCGCTTAATAGATTCGACATCTTTTAAATATCACTTACCCTCCATTACAATAATTACTACATTCTTAAAAATTGATGCTATCCTATCCAGCCATAGAACTGGGTCGGTTTTTGTTCCTCGTACAGGCACAACGTTCTGTTCTACTAGTTCACACAGAGGTTTAACTTGTAACAAACATAATTCCCTTAACGAAGGAACAACATCGTTATGTTTCATTTTACTAATTATAGCTGCAACACCCTACAAATAATTATCTTAAATGTATAGTGAACTTTAAAAAAATTAATGAAGAATTTTGTTAGTACTCTGAGATAATTTTATAAATTAAGTCTGGTAGGTATAATGGGCCCAACTAGGGGCCTGCATACTGTGACTTCGTCACCCTCCCTTTTATCCGAAAGTCTGATAGGTGAACCTAATGATAAATGATGCTCTAGGATGATGGGGTCATTTTGAAAGCGCCAAGTTTATTTATAAATGAAAAAAACAAATGACATGTTATTAATAGATTCATTATTGTTGGTTCGAGTTTACGTGAAGTGTTTTGTAAATAAAAATAACACACAGTTTATTCCTTACTTCACTTGTTTATTAATTGTTAAATGTACATTTCGTTCACAAGGTGAACATTATCAATAACAAACTGTTTGTTTGTTATTGATAATGTTCACCTTGTGAACGAAATGTACATTTAACAATTAATAAACAAGTGAAGTAAGGAATAGATTCATCATTATTATTTTCCCTGAATTGAAATATTCACTATGTTTTAACTAAAAATTATTATTTGTAGTTAAAACATGGTTAATTTTTTAATTCAGTGTAAGTATGGATTCATTCTCTTCATTATTATTTTCTCTCACAAGGTGGCGGTAATTTTTCAATAGCCTTAGTTGCCATGTTTAAAAACTGATCGTACACCAGCGCCATCTACTTGTTTCAAATTGAAACTTCTTGTCTAATATAATTTGCTAATTACTAACCTTTAATAGTCCTATAACAGCATTATTTGTAATTGCAAACGTGTCGACCTGTTGTAACAGCTGCAATAGTACAGGCACATGTCTGGGCATGTGGTCATTGCAGGCAGCACAGATATTCTGCAACGCCGTCGCCGAGGCGGCCCCCACGCCCCTTTGAGGTAAACAGCACACAAGGAAGTTGAGTATTGGATCCAAGGAGGCGGGATGTTGTTCTATCCATTCACATAATTCTCCCAACAGCAGAACGGATGTGTACCTGACAGCTATGTGTGTATTCTCCGGTATGTTGAGTATTGCTTCGACTACTTTAGGAACGACTTCATTTTCAGATCTATAAAAAAACATACAATTGATATTAAGTAATTTAAATATAATTACTTTTTATATACTATCAATAGTGAGGATCCATGAAAAACCTAACCTAATCTTAAATCCTGTAAAGCATATTAGGTAAACGTTTAATTTTAACCATGGTTTATTTTAGAGTTGAGGTCATGTTTAGCTTTTGGCTATAAAATAATCCTTATATATTACTAGATTTTAGTTATAACGAATTTCAATACTATTCGGCAAATCTATTGATAAACTCTACCTAAATTGTTTTTATAATAAACAATAGTTTATTTTACAGAGCTACTTACGGAAGTACACTTTTTGCAACGGCCTGCATAATAAACAATGCCGACTCGGTGGTATCCCAGGTAACGCCTGCTATTTGCAAATTTAGAAACATATGCCTAAAGCAACTCGAACTTCCGATGATGAAAACTACGTCCTTGACCAGATCAGATACTTTGGAGCGAAAATCCTTGAAATCGTCGCCGTCCTCGAGTAAGCCTTCGTGATCCGGTTCCATCTGACAGTGACGACATAACGACGTCACCAACCTCTCCACGTACGGCCTGAACATCTCGGTCAGAACCTTACTATTCTTCTTGTACAAATCTTCGCTCAGCAGGTACCACAAATTGAAAGTTATTTCTGCAACCTCATAGTCGTGATGGCCTACACAGATGAGGACTAGATCGAGGATTTTGACAGCGTAGTGCTGGTAGTCGTCCCTGCTCTGCGAGATGATTTTTTCCAAAAATGTCTCACCCAGCTCGGTGAAAATCCTGCAATAGTTCATCGACTTTTCCTGATCCTCGTTAGCCACACTCAAATGGTAAGGAATCTCCAGCGTCATCACACTGTTGAACAAGTAACTTTCCAGGTTCTGCTGGTTGTTGTTGTCTTCTAAGCACTGCAGCAGCGCGCATATGCAATTTGTTGCCGCGTCATGGAGGGCCCCGGCTATCGGTTGGGATTTGTCACTCTCTTTAAAACTCAATACTGTCAGAGCATTGGCTACTATGACGTTTTCCGTTACGTCGGAGAGGGTTATCGCCCCTAAGGAGACCCAAGAGGTGAAACAGCGCAAGATTTTTATGTTTATTTGGATATTTTCCTGCAAGTTAGAGCTGTAGTTGTTAGTGCAGTGCTTAAGGAATTCATTTACAGTTGGCGCGCACGATTTTAGATCTTCTATTACTTCTTGCCTACGATTTTCACCTAATCTAAAAAAGAAATCCAGACTGATAAAATATTATATTTCTTAAATAGATGACATTAAAATCTTTTACAACTATATCAGTAAAATTAAAAGTGACTACAGATTCGACTAATACTTTAAAAATTGTACACTTCTAATTCTGTAGTGGTAAAACAAAGTTTTTAAGTTAAATTTCATTATACAATATAGTTGGCTACACCGTTTATAATGAGACAATGACATATATAAAATGTAGTTTCAATTAAGACTTTCTGTCAAAGCAATTTTTTTAAACAATAAATATAAAATTGAAATTTATTATAAATAAAGATAATTAATTAAGCTATATCTTTGCTTACAAGTTACAGTTAAACGAAAATACTTTGAATAGTGTTTTCATACATTTTTTGCAATGAAATATAAAAATATGCATATATTCCCAAAACTAAATTCGATTGCCTACAACTTTCAAAGATTTGTTGATTGACCTGTAATAATTATTCTTGAAGGACTGAGAAACTACCTTACTAGTCTTCAGGCAGATGCAGGCAAACCCCCAATCTCCATCTCCTTGCATAGGGACACACCAGAATTCTTGGCTAAGATAACTTGGTGGAGGGAGACTGAGTTGTTGCCAGGATAAGCGGCATGATTCTTCATTCAAGATGAAGAAGGGCAAATTCTTTTCCTGGGATGAGTAATTGCCCATCTCTGAACCAGCCGTATTGATCAACGGTATAGAATTGAGCAAAACGGGTGGTAAATATCTGCCTGAAGGCTGAAAGCCAAGCAGCAGTGTACTAATAAAATTCGTTGCTTATTTATTTCGACTTTTTACAATATCTCTAAGGTTTTTATTTTTTTTGCTTATATAAAATAAAGTTAATGAAATAATCAAAATAAATAATTAAATAATTATAAAATAATTAGTAAAGTAAATGTGCATCTTTCTTCATTTTATATTAATTAAATTAGAATTATTGCAATATTATTTTAGATTTAAATTTGACAAATTTAAAAATTAGATTAATCAATTAATTAAGCATTAAAAACCTTTCTTCACAATTTTAACTTTTTATTTATTTAAAATTCAGTTTAAACATTAACCACTTGCACTACGATTTAACTTTCGATAGTCGTGCCACGCTCTACAATATAACATGCGATAACATTGACGTGTGTGGCACATCTATGTACAAGTATATATTGATAATTTATTTTATATTTAAAAAATGATTAAATATTGCATTGATAAAGTTGTTATTGATTACCATATTTTATAAGTAGTAAATAAAACACTTGTTTGTTCATGACAAAACAATTGTGCTCGACTTAATAAAATCCTTGTTTTATTTACTAGTGAAAATAATTAAATAACAAATAAATTATGTTTATATTTTAATAAGAATTTATTTCATGTTCCAATTACTCACCTGACAGATCTAGTTTCTATTTCTTCTGGTAACACTATGAGCACTTCCAATAAAGGCCAGAGATGCGATTGGGAGAACCTATTGATCAGGTCTATGGTAGCACGCTGCCAAGTGGGCATCTGCAAAATTAGATCGGATAGGGCCAAACACAGCTGGGTAACTATGACGGAATTCGTGTCCTCGGTGATCTGGCTGATGTGGTCCAACAGGCTGTCACGCAGACTGTTGTGCGCCTCGGGAGGCAGCTCGTGGAAGGACTGGTGTATCTTCGAGCGCATAGTCTGCGCAGCGAAGTAGCAAGACTCCAGGTCACCCTTCAGGTGCAGGAGTTCGTCCGCTAGGGTCCATGCGTGGACCTAAAACAATTGGCTGGGTGTTAGTAGTGTTGGATGGGGTTTAGCACAGGCACCAACTCACTGATTTTTGAAAGTCTCCTAACCACTGAGAGGCCCGTTCCTTTTCGGCGGTGTTTGGGTTATTGTACAGGGCGGATATCGCCATGTACACTAATTCCAAACTGGGCTTCTGCTCCATTTTCATTCACTTATCGGCCGAAATTAACTTAAAAAAAACGTCCACATCGGCTCGGTTACATTATTTTGCATTCATGTTTGTGGAACTGTCAAAAACTGACGAAAGCGCTGGGTCAGGCGTGCCAAGCGTTTAGGGTAAAACAATTAATTTCACTACAGTAACAATAATTAATAATAATCGTACTATTATTAAATAGCTTATATAATTATTTATATGTAAATAAAAAATCGGTGGGGTGTGTTTAAATAATTTAATACGTGTTTGTAATCACATATTATAATAAAATTTTGCTCATTTTGGCAACATTGTTTCTGGCAGTTGACGCGATATTTAAATTGTTACACAAAATTTAAAATTAAACAATTAAAAAATAAATAAATAGAATAAAATTTAATTTATATTCGTTTATAATTATAATACTTACGAACAATACATTACATTTTCAATAACACTTAAATATGTGTGGTAATAGAGATGAATGCATTTATATTTCAAGATATATGTCTGCTGATAGAGATTACAACTATATTTCAAGATTTAGATTTACATAACTGTATAATACGATTCTTTATGTGTACTAAAATCGTTTATTATTTTTTAATAATTCGGCAATCAAAAGTCTGGGTTACACTATGTAAATACTTGAGTTTGCACATTGTAAAATTAAAATTGAATATTGAGGGAAGATAATATCTATATTAAATAATAATATTAATATTTATATAAAAAAAATTGCTTTAAAGTTGTCTTTTATAAAAAAAAAAACTGATTAGCACTATATTTTGTAGATGTAAGGGATAAAATTGAAACTTATTTAGAGTGGTGATTATATCTTCATTCAAGTTTTAATATTCGTATAATTATACAGCACAATCGTTTATGTGTGATAAATGTTTTAATAATGTGGGGAACAAAAGACTGTTTTACACTATGATAATATTTTAGTTGGACATTTTAGCCAAAAGACTGATTTACACTACTATAATATTTTAGTTGAAAATTTTACTGATTAAAAAGTGTTTTATATAAATATATCAGTACTAATGTAAATTATGTTTACATTTAAATTTTTATTCTTTACATAAGTATTATAATAGGATTCATTATGTATATTTCGGTGATCGTTTTAATAATAACTTGGGTAAAAGATTGATTTAAGTTATAATAATATTTCAGTTATAAATTTTAACTTACAAATCGAATATTTTACAATGATTTAGTGTATAAATTGAGTAAGAATTAAATTTATACTACCGCATACGTTTTAACTCTGTAATTAAAAGATTGATGTACACTATGACATTATTAATAATATTAAAAACACATTTATTTCATTTTATTAATTTGTACTAATTAAGGCTCATAAACATGTTTGTGTCATGGATTATTATATTTTTAATAACAAATATGTTAATTAATTCAATAAATAAATATTTTATGTTTTATAATACATTGTATTATCAGGTGGGGTAAAAACGAAATTCCACTAGGAAATGACGTGCGCTGACACAGCGCGGTTGTTTCGAAAGCCGTCGTTGTCATTGTGAAACATGAGAAAGCCCTTTATGGTGAGCACTGGTATTAACACGGACTCGTTCGTGACGGGCTACAGGAGCAAGGTACGTCCTTTCGGGGCCGTAATTCAGTTCTTAAATTTCTAATCTAATCAGCACCGTATACAATCAGGTAGAACCCAATAGGTACGTCAAGCATTTAAAGATCGACGATGATCAGATCACAGCTTTCTATAACATGGGGGTGCTCCTTGGGCAGGGAAACTTTGGCACAGTTTACGAGGTGAAGGACATAAAGGACAGGAAGGTCTGGGCAATGAAAATCATCGTTAAAGTAACCGTATGTATTTAAAAATAATTAAGACTAATTAATAATAAATTGTCTTTATTAATTCAATAAAAAAAATACAAAGGTTATATCTACAAAAGTAGGCAAAATGTTTTAAATTAGATATTTTATCATACAGTATTATCGCTATGTGTATAGATTGGTGTATTGTCTACCAATTTTACTTTTTTGGTTTATTTTTTATTTGCAGTTATCTACGAATGCCATTAAACAAGTCGAAAGAGAAATACACATACTAAAAATGCTGAGCCATCCGCACATTATCGGCTTGCGCGAGGTGTTCGAATCATCGAAGAGGATCTACCTGATCCTCGAAAAGTGTCTTTGCGACTTGGCCAAAGAATTGAAGAAATCGAAGCAATTCATCGAGGCGGACACCAAGCGTATCATTCACGATTTGACCAGCGCTGTTTCTTACCTTCACAAAAATGGTAATTTTCATAATAATGTGTAGAATATATTCTAATGAAACTATTTTAGTATATATTATATTTTATATACTTTTCAGGTATAGTTCACAGGGATATCAAATTAGAAAACATCTTAGTAGCTCAAAATCCGCAAGACCAAAACGATAAACTCTTCATCAAACTCACAGATTTCGGACTGAGCATAATCAAGACCGGCCACGGATATACAGACATGTTGCACGATCGTTGTGGAACGTTAATTTACATGGGTAGATCTTACAGAATTAATTTTACACTAATGTAGTTGTTTATATTAACATGATTTGTTGAATTATTTGTTGTAGCGCCTGAGATTTTAACGAGTCAATCATATAGTCAACAATGTGACATTTGGGCCGTCGGGATTATAATGTACGTACTGTTGACGGGCCAATGGCCGTTTTTTGCCCACAGCGATCAGGAAATAATCGAGAAGATTTGTTACAACGAGCCGCATTTCGAGACCATCGACGTGAGCCTCGAGTGCAAGGATTTGATGATGAAAATCCTCAACAAGAATCCCGCCGCCAGGATCACCGCCTCTGAGATGATGTGTCATCCGTGGATGCTGGGAAAGAAGCTCGACGTCTGTTCGACCTCTTACAATATTTTGGACATGATGAGGATGTGGAATAATAAAGATCTAAGAGTAAGAATAGTTTAAAGTTTGCTACAATTAATCACTATTAAATTAAATTGTGGTAAAAACGATATATATTAATTTGTTATTTTTAGCAACTTTAATTCCCCGTAATCCGATTACACATGAGTTGTTTTTTAGTAGCAGCTTTCGATTCGATATTATTAATTTAGAAAGGGGGTGACTGTTGGAGAGGGTGCGGTATTATCGATAGCATACGTCATTTTTCATATGGGAAACATAATAAGGGTGTTTTGGATCGCTATTGATGTACCCCCTCGTTAAGCGAGAGTGAACCTTAACGACCGATCGTTAGCGTTTTGTTTGTTCATTTTACCAAAGTGACCTTTGAGGAAGAAAGTGCGTTTTGTTTCAGGTGCCGGTAACAGATGACGATCTCGTGTGCGTCGCGGACAAGCCAGGTGCCTCCTCAAAAAAGACGGCCGGAGTTGAGGAGGGAGCCAAGCAGCGCAGGCAGTCGGCGGTGAATACGTCCAGCGACAGGCTGTCGCTCAATAAACACCCGGTGAAGCACAAGCAGGAGAAGCCGAAGGGGCAGCTCTCCGCCTCGTCGCGCAATCCGCCCAGCGCAAAGAGATAGCCTGGGCAGAGCGCCTGCACGCGCGGCCCTCTCTCTTTCCGTTAAGGTCATTGATATCTGTACACCCGTCCTCGTCCAACCTCCACGAATACACGGCGTCCAATTCCCCCGCCCCGCGCCAACAGGACATGCACGCAAAGAGGAATGTGCACCGTATATATAACATCCAAGCCCAGATATTGTAATGGCCGCCGCGGATTTGAAATATTCAGTTGAGGACGCCCGGTGTATAATACAAGATAAGAATAAAAACATATTATTTTTCCACTAGGTTAATTACTAATAATATAATTAAGTATTATTCATTACAATAACCTAAACCTAATTTATTACTTCATTTTCACAGTTACAAGCTTGATACCAAATTAAGGGATTTACTTCACTATGGTTGCAGGAAAAATTAAAAAAGAAACAAATATTTTTCTTTGTTATTCATAAGACATAAATCACAATCATTTTAATACTAGTATACTTTGGATAATTTAATTTTGGTACGAATCGTTTCCAAACATTCAAAGTCACAAATCGAACGGCCATTTTGTCGACTCTTCGACATGTCCATACAATCTAAAAATAGACCCAATTGAATAGGGTTGCCCCTATTATAGTAATCCTGTATACACTATAATTCCGACTAACACAAACATGCCGCCATTAATAGCCTTACGTGGCAGGAATCATATTTGGTGGTCCTGTGTAAAAAAATGGAACGAAATTAGAGCGGATTTGTAGAATCATTTAGAACTTTTGAACTGAACGACATAAAAATTATAATATAATCTCTGAAAAGTTTTCCTTAAGAAAATTAAATTAAACACATTCATGTTTATACCATGGATTACACGTAGTAACGGTCGTAACCATCATTTCCGTCAACAATTAAATTGTACTACGCCTTCACAATTAAATATTTAATTTATTAATAACATGATGTTATTTAATAAGGAACATAAAACATTCTTTATTTCGTATTATTAGCATACTGCATATTAATATAAAGATTATTTAGATTAAGTAAGTTTAATTTTTGTGAATAATTCAGGTGCGTTCGTCAACAATCCCCATATCAATCATGAAAAACTCAAACTTCAAACGTTTGAACGTACGCAAATACAAAGAGAAAATATCAATACTAAATGTACACAATGGAACTTTCGTATTGTGAAACTTGGCTTCTGTACTCTGCACTTAGCTGTGATGAAGGGAAACGGGGTGTGAATCAATTATTGATTTTTTATAAACACCATGATCACGACAGCGAAAATTCACTTTTTAACAATTAAATTACTTTTATGTGCAAAGTTCTTTACATAACAAAATGATGTATCAGGAACTTTATCAAATGATAAATAAAACTTACTTTGTTAATATCACACACGGAATTTATTTCGTTACGAAATAAATTCCGTGTGTAATATTAACAAAGTAAGTTTTATTTATGATTTGATAAAGTTCCTGATTCAATATGTATCACAAAGTTATGGCTTCAAGTATCCAAAATGATGTATGTTTAAACCTTAAGTTTTTATCCCGATTGATTTTAATTAAATATATCTGTAAGTATGGATTACCACGTAGTAACGGTCGCAACCATTATCTTTATTTAATTAAATAACGCAATTACGTATTTTTCTCACGTTGTAAAATGTTTGGTTCGAAACGGAGTTGTTAAACAGACGTTATAAAAAAAGTAGTTGTTTGGAATCAATTGGGGAAGTTAATTCCTGCTCGAGGGTTGAACGGATTGTACCGAATCAAAAAAAAGTTTTTTCATGGACTCAAACTGTGTCGGTTTGGATACCTTGCCGACCGCGCAATAAAACACAAAATGAAATAAACAACTTGATTATTTCAAAAAAATAAACTATAAATTTGGTATTGCAAAAGTCTAATTTCAGAACGAGTATTATTAATTTAATTAATTAAATCCAATAAATAAGTCAAGTTTAACTTGAATGATAGATGCTTCCTTATTATTTGTTTAAACATTATAATGAAGCCTATTTATCGACTACGTGGTCTATCCGACGTGTTATTTATGTTTGTAAATAAACTTGTTACTTTAATGGATCATTCCCGTTACTAACTATTCTAATTGCTGGCAGCACACACACCATTTTTGAAGATATCTTTTGGGCGTTTTTAATGCATCGCCTCGTGTATTGTTACATTTTTAAGATAAACGTTTTAATTAATTAGTTATATAGTGGGTGTAGCTGTTTTAAAAATATGAAATGCCATATGGAGTTGACTTTTTTAAAATAGAATAAAGAAATTGTGTTTTTCTGCTATTAATAGTAGGTAATTCTGTTATAATAATTATAGACGAAAAACAAGTCACACAGCCTATATTTTCTCAATAACTAATTTAAAATAATAAGTATTAAAAAAATGCCAATTTTTGTTAACTAGCTATTGTTTATTGATTTTAATTTATGCGATCGTTTATTTTATTGCCAAAAATAAAAACTTTAATTGATCCTTATCAATAATCACATCTACTATAGTTTTAACGTTGATTGAAATATTTCTACCAACGGTTTTAATTAATGTTTTCAAAAATAAATTAAATTCTACTATAGTTATTAGTCTACATTGTTTACAAAATGAGGTAGCTAACAATGAATCAGCTAATTTTACTCATTAAACTATAAATTTTTTTGTTTTAATTGGAAATGTTTTCAAATGATTCATTATCTTGATTATAACGTAAACAGTTAAGTACATGAACTGTTGCTTTAATGTGTTTTTTTTATTATGTATATTATTGTGTACGCTTTCACTTTATAGTTTTCACAACTTAAAAAAAACATGCAATTGAAGTATAATTTAATTTACAGTTTGAAAATTATCAAAATTAGTCAAATTTTTAAAAGTGTAAGACATCAAACTTTAACAAATATTTATCATTAAAAAAGCCACATATCTTATATTCTGAATAATAAATAATATTTAATTTCCAAAAAATATTTTACCTCTAATAGTTATTAGTAAAGAAATGAGTTTGTATTATTTAAAAAAAGTAATTTTATCAAGTAAATGAACATTATATTACAGTTTACTCAAGTCTAATGCAAGTAATGTAAAAAGCACTGATAATTAACATTTTTTGTTAATTAACATAGCTATTTTGTTAAGCAAATAAGTAACTGTTAAAGTTGACTTACTTATTTTGCTATTAGTTTTTATAATTACTATCGCCCAGTGGATTTTATATTACAAATTAAAATAATTTATCATGTGTTTTATAATCATCTCAATCTCATAAAATTTACATTACTGAATAATTAGTTTTTACTAAGAGCGTTGCCCATTATCTTAAATGTAATATAAATTGCTTTGTCGGTGGAAGAATTGAATGTTTGAGGAGATTGCAATAATTTAAAAATATTAATATTACCCAATTTTAGGACGAATCAGGAATATTATAGTTAATTATTTAGGATTAATGTATTTAAAAATATTATCTTTAGTTTCTTATGATGATCAGGTAAGTGGTACATAGTACATATAGAATGAATATTATAATATACGAAAATACCTATTTATTGTGCCAGGAGACCAGTGACTGGCGGTCACCGGAGGCGGATGGTTACTATACACAAGTACTACCGTATATAAATAATCACAAATTCATACTTAACGGCTAAATAAATGAATGAATGATCGAGGCAGTGAAATAACTAAAAAAAAAAAGAATTCGATTTTACTGTACGAACTTATAAATATAAATTACATTAGGTGTCGACTTGTTATATAAATAAAACTCGAGGGGTTATGAAACAATTGTATCCATCATTTATACTCGACTTAATACAGCACTGTTACAAATTCAATATTCTACAAAATCAGTTAAGTAGACCGTTTTAATAATAAACATTCTGTTGTAAAAATATAGCGAGAAACGGCCCCGCTCTAAGCAACCAGTTGGAATGAGAGATGAGAAAGAGTGGGGGTATTTGGATTACAAAGGTACTCCCGTCGACCTGGATCCGGAATTTTTGTGCAGATCTGCGCGGGTCCAGGTCGGCCGGCGTGTGAACAGGTACGCAGAGACCTGGGCCAGTGCGCGCGCGTTTGTGTATTTATTTTGCGTACTGGCCGACGCCGGCCCAGGTCACGAGCTCTATCACCTCATACATACAAACACACTGTTAAAACGCTTATTGCCTTCCATCGACAAGTCACTCATTTGTTCTGAAATCATTTTTGTACAATTAATAAAAAGGGATTATCATCGTGACACAAAAACTTAATCTAAATTTATACCTATTTTTACATAAAATGGACATTTTTACAAACCAAAGAGATACGTAGTAATAAGTTAGAGTCCGCGTAACGAGCTCATGCGGACTGCCTCCACACGGCAGATGCCGCAACAGCTCGGATTCACTGATAGTCCTTACACTTTCACCACCTTAGCTAATTTATTATGCGTCCTCTTCTTCCTCGTCCTCCACTACACCCTCTTCTCCTTCCACATCTTCTTCTTCATCCTCTGCAATACAAAAATTACATTATTAAATAATCTTACAATTTACTAATAATAAGTAAAACTAAAGTCGGCGATGTGCCCATACAGTTGCAGCAAAACTAACGTCAAAACGAGAGAGCAGCATCGTTAGACCGTCTCGGCACTTGTATGGATGACCGGTATCATTGGCCATTATGATAAAATTATTTAAACTAATTGATTATAATATTTATGCCTAAATAATTATACTAAATAATGTTCTTATAAAGGGCTATAGGCAAATGGGAAACAATAAATGTATTAACTTTGTAATATATACATTTTTAGCCCCGCGTGCACATTATTTGTGGTAAATTCATGTTTGTTGATTATTAGTTTTATGAACCTAACAATAAACACAGCAATTTGGATTTATATTGGTGTTCATTTTAAAAACCAGTTTCACATGTGCGATTTATCGAAAAGAAAAAAATTACAACTGTAGGAATTTATCAAAAACAACTGTAATAACATGTAAAATCTATAAATATTCTAAAAACATTGAAATTGAAATAATGGGACTAAAAAAACGAGAAATTTTCTAAAAACAAAATTTCTAAAAAAAGAATTTATATTTAAATTCGGTTGTAAATTGGTTTCAAAGTTTTAAAATGCTTTTAAAAATATAAATTATTTTAAATTTGATGTAATTAATTAAATGGGAGTCAAAAAGTTTCTAAAAATTTCTTCAAAATTAGTAATTATGCAAAAAAAAATGTTAGCAGATATTTCAAAATATGCCTAAACCGTTGGAATTGTATTAACAATATTTGAAATTTTGGCTTACACGTTAGGTTAAAAAAAATGCATTAAAAATTAAAAATGGAGGAAACAAATTTTAGAGAGAAAAAAATAAAAGCACTTAATATGTCTCAATATTTTAACGTAGTTGGAATCTTACTAAAGAAATAATTAAAGTTAATTAAAAAACCGTTTAAGATTGAAAAAAATCTTTTTAAGAAAAAATCATTCTAAAATTGATAAAACAGCTAAAAAAAGTAATAAAAGCAAATACTAAACTAACGCATTTACTAAGTTTTTTAGCACTTTTTTAGTGGTAAAAAATATAGTAAATGCGGTAGTTTAGTATTTATCATGAATTACCACGTAGTAACGGCCGCCACCATCCTTATGAGTAATAAAAGCAGTTTAGAATGTGCTAAAGATGATTTGAAATTTTATTAAAAAGAATTGAAAAGCTTTGTAATTTTATTTAAAAAAAACTAAATATTCGCTAAAGGAAATAAAGCAGTAAAAACTCATTTATGATTAATTAAAAACTTCTTTTAAAGTTTAGAATTTAGTAAACAACAGTTTACTACCACAAAACTTCCGCGGCTGCTTTTCCGGCGGAATAAACAACTTCACCTTTTATCATTTACATTCGACATTAGCAAACATTAATGTATTAATATTTATTACTATGATTACTTGACTAGATTTCCAACAACTATATTACTTGCCTTTACTTTTTAAAACTGAATGGCGTTATGTGCCCGCTTATTTATAATTTTAGAATCATAATGATGAATAATTAATTAGGACATTACTAGTTGTGTTGGTACAGGGGGTTTTTATAATACGAAAATCGATCCTTGATTATTTTATATGATGGTTTAAATTAAACATAAATCAACTATTTGCAAATAATAATCAGATCTAGATAATTAAAATAAGAGCAACAAGTTTTGAATCATTATAAAAAATAAGAATAATAACCTTCGCGTAACTCAAGAAATATATTCCTTATCTAAAAAATACTAAATAATGTTCTGTACAGCAGGTACGCATCAATACTTAATTTATAATTCCATTAATTATCTTACGATAAGGCTTGTTTAAGTACTAAGAAATAAACCGCATTATCTATAGGTCATCAGTGTAGTGTGTTGATTTATAAACATATATTTTAAAACAACAAATTTGTTGCGCATTCAAAACAACATAAGCTCACCTTCTCCTTCGAGTTCCTCTTCGTCACCTTCGGGGAGTTCCTCCTCCTCGTCGTCTTCTTCCGCCTCCGCGCCCTCCTCCTCTTCCTCCTCTAGTTCTTCCCCTTCAGAGCCGGCGCCGTTCTCTTCTTTCCTCTGTTTTTTTACGTCTTCCGCTTTGTCCTGCACGAGAAGCGAGCCAATTAGATAGAGGTCGAGCGTGACGCCGTTTCCGGCGTACAGGTGTAGTAAGCGCGCATAAACGCGCGGCAAACGCGGAGCGCGCAGCTGCCGCCGCCACCGGAGAGGGCGGTCGGATCCCGGACGCACCCCACTCGCCTACACGTGGCGGTGACGTCGGGCGCAACCCTTGGCGGAATTTTCGCGGGATAATTAAAAAAAAAACACCGCGACGAATCATGAGATTGAAAAGGCGTAGAATATATTTTTTTCGAACATTCCGGAAAGAAATAGAACGCAGTTATCTTTCTATACACTTTCAAGGGCGGGCATATTGTATTGTATTTTCCTCTCTTCGTGATGATAAAAAATGCTTGTTAGTGGAATATTAATGACGTAGGGACCCATGCGCATCAAGATAATCAGTGGGTATGCAAACATAACTGAACAAATAAAAACACTACTCATTGTTATAATCACAACGATTTATTTTTGGTGTTTTTATTTTTCTATAAATCCTTGTGATATTAACAAAAACGCGTTTATCTTTATAATTTAAAAATGTATCACAAAGTAAACGCCTACAATGTCAAACAATAACCTTAACTTATTACATGAATGCATCAAAAATAGTTTTTTTTTATTGGTAACAACTAGAATACTACGGTAAAAACTTGTTGAAGTGGATTCTTACCATAAGAAATACCGTAAAACATTCAAAATGTAAATAATGAAATTATTTCTTGTTAAATGTTTAAACATAATTTAATTAATCAATAGTAATTGGAAGCGGAAGAAAATTACGAACTATCTTTAAAATATAGCTTAATAAAAAATGAAACAGATGGCGCACAAAGAATCGCCCGAAGTAACAAACTCAAAACTCTTGGTAAGGCTTTTGACCTCCCACCAATAACGGTAAGCAAGGAGCTTCGCTATTTTACCACAAGAGCGTACGGTATGCGTTGATGCAAAATTTAAAAACTGCAACAATGTGGTTCCTTTACCCACCCACAAACAGCTAAAGTTCTATGAGCCACCACCCACCCCCTTTCAGTTTCAAGGGACCTAATAATAAACATCACTTCAAAAACATCAAGGGGTTTACCTACAAACATTAATTTCCCCTGATCCACGGCTTCTCTTGACGGCCAATTAGGTGACTACATTTCCGGTTTACAGGTGCAAATAACGTACGCGTAGCCAGCCGCCTCCCAGGCGGATACCCACACTTGCGCGTTGTATTGAGGGGGACTCGGAACGGAACGGCGGCAGTTGGCCGAGACGAGCATCGAGAATCGGACCGAATTTAATCGTTATTTCGCGTGTTTTGAGCAGGTCCACCTTAACCAGTTCGGATTTTGTGCATCACATGTGCGTAATGTTATTGGGAAAATTGGTTATTACAACTATTAGCGATCTAAATTATAAAATACAAATAACATATGAGTATTGAAAAAAGTCTACTATAAAAGCCTTTTTCTTAAATTACATTGTGTCTTAAGTAAGGAAATGCTACGAGTTTGTTGTCTTTGGGATTTACATATTAATTAAATTAGGACAAATAGAATATTAACCAGTCAATAAAAGTAGGACCTAGAATTTGAAAAATGATCTACACTATACAGCAAATAAACAATATGGCTGTAATGCTGGAAGATATTATTTGATATCAAGATTCAGTCGTTGAAATACCATTGCTAATCTTTCAAACTGTCTATCTTAAAAATCAAAACAAAAAACTATTTTAACGGGCTTTACAAAATATGCTACAACAATATGGCTTTAAAGCTTGAGAATATTTGTTGATATCGTTAGGGTTTATCTAGAGCATGCGCAAAAGGATGCATCGAATCTTTGATATGGGGTAGGAAACAAGAACAAAGAAGAAACCAACGGTCACACCCGCTGTAAGAGAAGCAGTAGAGAAAGAATTTGTTTATTAAATTCATCTGGTTAGTTTGAATTTAAAAAAAAATGTATTCATAGGACAGCGTGTGACCATTTGCCTAAAAGAGATTTTTGGTACTATAAGTTGCAAATAAATATGGCATGCACCTCTAATTAATTGTAGGATGGGATATGATGATGATACATAAGAGGGAGATGGCATTTGGGGGGGCGAAAGCGTATTCAGCGGCCGTTGATAAATTTCTGAATGGCATAATAATCGCGTACAATAGTCTATATATATATACGCGCACTCTCACAATAATTTGCAGTAAATGATTGCATGTGAGCGCCGCGCCTTCGGTCATTCGCGCAACCGGCCGGTTTCATCAAGCAAGGCTCTATATTTACCTAACGAGTACCCAAGAAATGCGAAACGCGCCGTAATTTCCAACCTGCATTCCAATCATTCATCGCAAATAATAACAAATAATTAGAAGGTAATATCCAACGCGTAATAAAAAAAAATAAGAATATCAAATAAATAATACCATTTCTAAATTAACATGTTAATGTTGAATTCCGAGAGTCCGTGAAAATGTTAATATTTAATATTAATAAATAAAACACTAGTTTGACACTTTACACTCCGCGTGAAATAATTGTCAAACTACTGTTTCATTTAAAGATTAACTGTTATTATAATTAAGTGGAAAATATGATGCTTGCGTACGATGAGGAGCGTGTCGGTGCTTCAACAAAGAGCTACCAAAGCACCCCTGAGGGGTGAGAGAGGAGGGTGACGCTCTTTGAAAAACGGCGCGCTCGAAAGCAACCCCCGGGCGAAATTTTCCCGAAAAAAGCAGATACAATTTCATTAAAAACGAGGCGATAGTGGGAGATCATTCACTCGCTATTGGTGAATCGGCGGTCCCCACCACGCGCCAACGCTCCGATACGAGGAAATGGGGGGCGCGCACGCAACGGGCGAGAAAAAGACGCGCAAACATAACGTAGCGTGGGCAATACGTACGTTTCCCTACTTAAATTCTAGAAGAACGACCGCCACTGATTTGGCGCGCGAGAGCGAGATGCAAACTAGTAAAAGAAGGTAAATAAATACGACGCCGGAAAAGATTTTTTTTATTTTCGGTTTAGCACTAATGCAAGGGTAGAAGTTCGAAATCAGTAAAAAAAAAAGAGGAAACGAACTAGAGAAAACTTCCTCATAATATTACAATCCAAGAAAAATAATAAATTCATAAATGTTATAATTCGAAAACAACTTATTTAACGAAAGGAAGCGTTCTTAAAAATGAAACTATTACCTGAGCACGCTTACACATAAGTTCATAAATAGTGAATGTATAGTGTTAATTAATCTACCATAATGTTCAATAATAAATAAGTTATTATGCATTAACATGTTGTCGTATGTATACACTGGTTGAAGCATGGTAAAAGCCTTAACCGTAACACCATGACGCGTCAACGTTAAACTATAAAAAAATACAAAGCGCGCTTCCTCCCAATTTTCGCGCCCAAAAATAGACGCCAACAGATAAAATTATATCAAATGGGTCAGTTATTAACAGATAAATATTGTAATGTACACACACTCGCTTCCAATTCTTATCGGTAATAATTTCGAAACGTTCCGCATTGCTATGAAATAAAAAAATATAAGTAAATAAAACGTACTTATTATAAGTCGAATTTTAAGAAAACAGAAATGCGGGGGAAATTATTTTCCTGGGAAAGCCTCGGCTAGGGGTGTAAAATGCTATTGATTTCGCCATCTTGGGCCACGCTAGCCTCAGCTAGGGTACCGAAGCACAATGGCGGGACGTGCAGAGATGTTTACAATTAGCGCGGCACGCCGATTTCCGCGTGGAAACATTAGGAATCCGATAAAATCGACATATCTTAATCCAACAACAATAATAACAAGCGTCGATGTGAAATGAATGCGCAAAACTCAAACAATAATAATAAATACAATAGAAAACAAAATCTAACCGCGCGGCATACACGCAAGTAGCATTGTTTACAGTTGTTTATATGTTAATGGTGCGAAAACGAACGCGACCGGTAAACAAAACAAGGCGACGCGTTCCCGCTAAAAAATATGCCTTAATAAAACATGAAAAACCGCCACCGGACGCGCGATACTAACATCACGCTCGTTTATAAAAAGACGCTCTGTGATGTAAGTAACCGAAGCGTTGGGGTTTTAAAAAAAATGCAACAAAACTCACCTCCGCCGACCTCTTGGTTCCCTTCAATTCGCATTTTGCGTCCTTATCGTTGTCGATCTTCTCAACTACAATCTCGTTATTCTCCTTGGTACTCATTGTGTTTATATTTATTTACTTATAAATCGAGATTAGAGTATCTAATGAAGTGACGTGCACAGATGCCGAACACACTACTGACCGGCGAAAAGCAAGCTTAGTTCAAAAATTAATATGGCGCCGTTCGCGCCGACCGCGCACGTAAAAACCCGAGCGATCCGGCTCTTTAATCCGCGAAAAAGTTAAAAATATTTTACAGCAGAATTAAACTTCAACGTACCGCTAAATAATATACGCTTTAATATTAACAATTTGATTTTGGATTTTTGAGAAATTAATTTTTGAACATCCAAACTGAGGGGTTCGAGAGTACCGGCTCCGCCGGAGCGTATTGGTGGCGAGATTAAAACTCTAATACACGATGCTACCACCAGATGCGCTACTAGTGGCGGCAAATCAAAAACGCGTTTACGCCGAAATTACACGGATTATTAATGATAAAACCCCTCAGATATATTTCATAAACTCGAAACTATCTATAAATAACAATATTGTAAATAATCGCTTATGAAATCGACGAATTAAGCTCGAAATCAATTTCGACCCCCCACCACTTCTAATTATTAACCGCGTAATTATTCTTATTAAGTATTAATAAGGGAAATGTAGGACATATGCGGTTATGAAATTGTTTGAATTTTATTGAAATCCGAGTTTTGTCGTTTTGAAATATTTACATTACGCGCGCGGCTTAGCGCTTTTGCTGTTAAAAGGTCGGAACCGGTCGTGGGGGGTTTTTCAAATTTCCCGCTAGGTGCGCTTAGTCGATCTCGTAGTTCCCTGTCGCGTCCTTCTCTTTCTTTCGCCAGCTACACAGACCTCAAAATGGTGAGTTCTAGCGAAAAATATTATCATCCGTAATCATCCGCATCTATGGCCCCCTTACCAATTTTAAAATCACGGCACGTTTCTACCGTACTGCATGTCGGCCCCCGTGGATGATTATTTTTCGCTAAAAGTGTGAAAAATCTGCGACTTTGAGGTTATGTCCGGACAACTGTCACCGTGGTCCCTGTTTTTATTTTTTTAGGTGAACGTACCCAAGCAGAGGCGCACTTTCTGCAAGAAGTGCAAGGTGCACAAGCCCCATAAAGTTACACAATATAAGAAATCCAAGGAACGTCACGCGTCCCAGGGCAGAAGGCGTTACGATCGTAAACAACAGGGTTTCGGAGGACAGACTAAGCCTATTTTCCGTAAGAAGGTATGTATTACGTTTTCCTTTATCAACACTAACTTTAGACCTAAAATTCAACACAATCTGGATGTTATTCTTGAGGAATATTTAATTTTATGGAACACTGGTTGAGTTAACCTCAAAAAAAATTAGCAACCTTGTTATTCCTGAAAGTAATTATTTGACGAAAGAAAGTTGATAATTGTTTCTGTTTCTTTTGTGGTTTTCCTAGGCTTATAATATTATTAGATTTATTTTATTCAATACGATATATATATATACAAATTTGTTACGATTGTGCTATATTTGTGACGTTATTTCCTACATTACAAAAGACAATATTTAAACCTAATGATTGATTGTGATAGTGCAAGTTGTATTTATATTTATAATTATTCTCTATTTGTATTCCCCTGTAAACCTTTATTTGGCATCTTTAATCATACAAACTTAGATCTACTAAAATACATTCTAAACAAAAACAACAAACATATTTGTATTCAAAAGAAATTTTGATGAGGTTTAAATTACAATAGTTAAAAGTGAGAGTGAATTTGATTTCATATACTTTTCTAACTAGTGGATGATCCTTATCAAAAGAAGTCTAATTACAAATTTCAAACATATTTTTATTCAACTAACCAAATTTTATAATTTTTTGCAAAAATGTGATTGCATAATTAGAAACTAATTAAATGAATAAAATATTATTTATTTCATAAGTTATTTATATATACACAACCACATAAATTTAGTACTTCTACGTTATAAATTAAATTCTTGGTAATCATTCTTAAACTTAGTTGTGAAAGTAAACTACTCACAGATGTAGAGAAATTTGTATAAAATAGTTTTTTTATATATTGTTTTAAAATAATAGGCATATGCTGTGATGTATCAATTATTTGAGAACAGATATATTTCAATTCACTTAACACGTTAACCACCACATGTACCGCCGGCGGTCATAGTCGCCTAAATTCAATATACATACAAGATCGCTTGGCGGTGAAAGTGTTAAATTATAAGGTTGCTTATTATTGGTACTGGTTAACAATAATACCAACTATTTTTTTGTTAATATAAACATATTAAGTAACTCGTAAAGGAGTTGATGAATCACATTAGAATGCGTATTATATTGATGCATTAAAACTTTATCAAGTTAAACTTGCCGAATCTATAGTTGTAAAATAAAATTATACAAAACAATTGTGATCTTATTTATTATACAAAAAAATGTATAACAAAGTAGAATCTTTCAATATAAACATAAGCACATTTGTGGTTTTAACAAATTATTTTCTTTTTGTTAATTTTTGTATGTGTATGTTCTAAATTCGTAATTGTTTTTCAGGCCAAGACCACGAAAAAGATCGTGTTGCGTATGGAGTGCTCCGAATGTAAATACCGCAAGCAAATTCCGCTCAAGCGCTGCAAACACTTCGAACTTGGCGGCGACAAGAAGCGCAAGGGACAGATGATTCAGTTCTAGGCTTATTTTGTAAGATTTTGTTAAGTTAACGGACGGTTGTGTTTATGCAAATAAATACATAAATTCCACAGTTCAATTCTTTTTATTTACGTGTACGTACAAAAATATAACGGGGTATCACATGTTCAACTCGATTCAGATGATTCAGTGTTCGAGGGTTCTGACTTTGGGACATATCCTGGAATGACGTCATTTGGTTTCCTGTAAAGAAAAAAGTTTAAAATATAGTGCCGGTAACTTAATTTGATTTCAAAATATTTAGCACAGTTTTTAAACGAATTGATTTTAAACTTTAAATGCTGAATAAGACAATTATAAAATACAAATAAAATAATTATGTCATTTGTTTAATTGTCAGTATTTATTTATTTAACGTTTTTACATAAACACGTTGAAACAAAACTTACGTAAATAAAAATGTATAATAATTTAAATTAAGGTGTATATTTTAAAACCACTTCACTATTTTACTATTACTAATTGATAGTTCTATTGTAAAATCTTTGGAGGATATTTGTTAAAAATTTGGCAAAACTTAAAATTATTTCAATACACCATAAACAAATTTAGTGTTTTAAATAAAATATATAGTTGTGAACAGAAATATTTGGCAGCAGTTGCAGACGAGTAAATTCACCTTTACATTTTGGCAATAGCTATAAAATTGGAGTTTGTAATATTGTTGATCATTGAGACATAAGATGGATATTTTCGTAGCAGTTTTATTTATTTTTTGTGGTATCAGTACACATTGCCAATACTGATGTAAACAAAACCACATCTTTTGATTTTAAATCTATATATATTTCTTACAATTGTATTGTATTAAAACCTTATTTAACCTGTATTACAGAATAGAAATAATATTTAGAGAAGTAAAAAATACACTTTTTCCTAATTAAGATATGAATGTAGGGTTTGATTGGAATATTATTAAATGAAGAAACAATAAAATTGATTAAATATAAATAACGCAAAATATGAAAAATAACCTCTAAATCAAAGGTACATAACCTTCAAAATACTTAAATACATGCAATGAAAAGTGGAAAGTTAGTAGTAGTGTTTAGTTGTGGGCCATGTGGTTTTTCTGTCATATTATTTATGAGCTTGTTACTTTAAAGGGTCACCTCCATTTATAAGTAAGAAGTATCTCATTAATTGAATAGAAATAGGTCAGTAGAACATTTATTCTAGAGGTAGCAGAATATGGTAAGTTAGTGGTACGATAGGTTAATTTGGTATGACAACCAGTAGATAGAAAAATATTGAATTTCTGAAATAAATAGCAAAATTTGATTAACTATCATTAGTTGGCTATGATAATAAATTATTTATCGTGATATCTATGATACATTTAGCCCACAGGTCAAAGATAAGCCAGAAGATAAATTAGTAATTTGCTTTAGAAGACGTGTGTTGAAAATTACTCAGTAAATAGAAAAATTAATATTTTTTTCGTAATAAAAAGTAAATTAGACGTCAGCAGTTGGCTATGTTAATATTTTGATATCAGTGATGCATTTTATGTTATGGGTAATAGGCAAGCCGGCTTAATATAATTACTAATTTGCATTAGTGGGTTAGTGTGTTAAAAATTACACAATGAATAGAAAATTGTTTTTCAATAGAGAGTAAATTGGATGGATCAATAAATTATTGCAGTGTGGCAGTAATATTTTGAGTTTAAAAATTTAATTTCAATATCAGTGATACATTTTCTCTACATTAGATCTGCAATATGCGAGCCGGTTAATAATTTGAACTGGATGATAAATTAATTATTGCAATATGCCAGTAGTAGGCTAGGTTATATTTAAATTTTAAAATCGGTGATAAATTAACTTTTCAGGCAGTACGTTAGCAAAACACCAAGAGGTCAATAAATAATTTCCTTCAGTGGGTGAGGCATTAACAATTTCCTAATAAAAAATTGCATTTTTTTCGTACTATTTTTTTTGTAATAGGTCAGTCATGTATTAAAAAGCTTGAAAGAATGCATTAGGTTAATCAATCAGTGTTACTATTAAAATCATTGTTATTAAAAAGAGGAAGTTTTAGTTCTAATAGTAAATGTATAAATAATTTAACCACTGCATTTTGTACGTTTTTTAATAACAATATCAGCAATATCTCGACGTTGGTAAGGGTTGTTAAAGAAAATCAAACTTTTAATTCTGAGAAACAATATATTGCATTGTCAAGACTTAATATCCTGCAATAGGTTGATAACGTGATTCTTGGGATCGGTCAGCATTTTGCTAGTAAAAAGATTAATTTTAAATTTAAAATTTCTCAGAGGGTGTTATTTAAGACCACATGTTATCAATTCCTCATCATATAATGATACTTCTTGGATTTGGACCACAACATTTTTATTTGATTTAAAATAAAGTCACAAATAAATAACAGCACGAATCAAATAAGACTAAATAATTATTATTAGCAGACCACTGATTAATTAATTGTGGCCAATAGAGATAAGCAAATACTCACTCTAAAATATCAGGATCCACACCTTCGGCGACCATCTTCAGCTTGACCGCCTGCGGAGGCACCCCGAACTGTACCATCTTGAAAAATTTCGTGAACCTAGGATCGGCACTGGCCTTCGGCCCTTCCGTCTTCACCTCCGCCACGACCACCTCCACGTCCTGCGGCGCCTCCTTACCGGGCGAATCCTCGTTACCGATCTCCGGCAGGTCCAGCGCCGGTTCCCCGTCCTCCGCTTTCACACCGGCCACTATCCCCACCGGCACGTCGATGTCGGGGATCGACGCGAGCTTAAAAAACCATGAGACAACTATTCCGCACCGTTCGGACCGCGAACTCGACGGCGAATACTCACTTGCGCCTCCAGTATCAGCAGGGAGGCCTCGACGTTTTGCAACTTGTACTCGAAATCGATCAACCTCGACTCGCATGATTCGTAAAAGTTATTCAGGAACGAGACGGTGTTCATCACGAAATGGTTTATGAACGCTATGGTACGTTTTTGGTGTATCGGCAAGATCTGATACCAATAAATATATTGATAGATATGTCATATTAAAATATGTAGTTAAAAATGTTCACTGAATCGTCCCAATTATAAATTTTTAATATTTTGTTGTGTAGTTAAATATTTGCAACAACAAATATAATTTAAAAAAATATAAAAACCATCGATTAAAACCCACAAATAAATGTTTGTTACTTTGGGAAGGTGAGGGGAACCAATGTAGGTTTGTCCATGAGCGAAAAAACTGAAATTCTGTAGTATATTTACCGGGAGGTGTATGTTATAAATAATGAATATAACATAGATTGAAATATCGTATTTCAATCAACACATGTATATTATATGTTAGTAGTAAATGAAACACTCTGGTTGAGTATTTACAGTTTTTAATGTTGACAATTGTTTCGTCACACAGTGGCTTCATCATATATTATATAAGCGAAAATTGCAGGTTATAAAATCACTTGTTATCTGCCTCATGAAGCCACTGTGTTGCAAAACAATTGTCAATGTGTTCCGATATTAAAAATTGTGTAAATTCTCAACCAGAGGCGTTTCATTTATATAATGGAATTTCACGAAGTAATAACCTTCTCAATCCGATACATTATAATATATAATATTGTAATTATATATTTCAAATTTCTTTGTTTGTACTAATAAACTTTATCACTTGTAAAAGGTAAAAAAAAAACCAAGAAATAATTTTAGCTTTAGATATAGCATTTAGAGAACCAAAGTTTTTACATTAAAAAAATCTACTTATGTAAAAAAAAATATTATTTCAGTATGCATTCTCTTAATTAAATGTAATTAATCAATTCAATTAAAAATTTCTATTAAACTTACCTCTCATTCTGTAGATTTAAATGAAAAAATAAAAATAAGTGTTGCTTTTATGAATGTAAATAAAAAAATTTGAATCTGTTGTGCACAAACATCATCACAGCAATATATTGTTTTTCATGGCACACTTGACATTTTTTTAAGAAAATTATTTATTTATTTATTTTCATCTAATTATAAATTTAATTACTAGCCAACAATTAAATAAAATAAAAACCAAACAAGAAAAACTAGTATATTAAATTACCGTTTAAGATGTTTTTAAAATGATCAATCACTTCTCTACGCTCCATCAATTGAATCAGAAATAAAGGTATTTATTTTTGATTACTTGACCATATTTGATTTAAAAAAGTGAAAAATAAATAAATAAAAATAAATTCATAATCCAATTATATTTATTATTAGAAAAACTAAAACCCATTTACATACCACAATAATTTCAGTTGACATTATAATTGTAATTTTATGAAACATTGTTAACAAACTAAAAATATCATTCATTACTGTACATTAGAGATTAAATCATGTTATACATGTTAAGATAGCATTTATTATTTATTGAATCACCAAGTGTAATATAATTCAATAGTTATCCAGTAATCATGGATAATTTATTCTTCATCTACTTAAATTCGTACAATAAATAGAATTAATTACAATCGTAAGCTTCAATTACGGATAGGTTTTAATTGTTTACTTCATGTTTATGTTAACTCACCACATTGTAATCCACGTTCGGATCAAACTCCGGCAGCTCGTTGACCTCCATGGGGCCCCGGCCCCGAATCTGACTTCTTTGTTTTGAAAAATTGGGGGCTCAGGGTGTACAAATCGTTTCCGTCAGCTGATTGTTGCGCATTAGATGACCGTTTATGCAGATAAAAGGAAACGTTGGCGCCACTCGTTGGAGAATAGCGGAAGAAACATTTTATTGCGATTAAAAATTAATAATTACACCAAAACACTAGTTAGTTTATCCAACTTGTGTCTGTTTAAAACTTTAAATAAATTTTTAATATTATTTCTTTTTAAATTATAGTTCTCAACTGTGATAACTTATACGTTTAATAGATGGCGCGAAATGTGAAATTGTGCGTTTGGAGAATGGGTTGCATAAAAAATAAAAAAAACAATTAAAACACTTCAACACGTATACAGTATTATACAAACAAAGTTGAAGTGTTTTATTAATTATTCAAACATGTATAACGAAGTAGTTTTAAAAATTTATGAATTTTTATTATTGTAGGTTTTTTAAAGATATCTTTGAGTCTATTATATAACTCATTTGATTGTAATATAATTATCTTTATGCTTTAAGATTTTGTTAAATCAATGACCAAAGTTTCTCAATAATATTAAAATATAAAGTAGTTTTAAGTGAAACATATAGTTCCTTTTTTTAATTGATCTATGTAAGGTATATAGAAATAGAGTTATTTTAAAATTCTATGTTATATTCAGCAATTTCTGTTTTAATTAATTAAGAGACATGCTAGGCACCCTATTGAATGCAAATCTCTTCTTCATTATCCTGCAAATCCCTTTTTAATTATCCAGTAAATCTCTTCTTCATTATCCAAGTAAGTAATCAAGAATTTATGATCATCAGAATGGTTGGGGGAATTTATGATATTGATAACACATTATGTTTTTACCACTAAATAATTTTCAATGTTAAAAACATAGCATATAGTTTAGTAACACGCAAATTACTTTTGTATTATTCAATGTCTGTCGAAGTATTAGCTAGAGAAGTAGTTGTTTCAAAAGTGATTTGTTCTTGTAGTATTAATAAGACTCATTTGTTGTAGATTTAAGAAAATATTTTCGTGTTTTTTCTATTTATTAGTGAATTTTCTACAACGTAAAGGACTTACATAGTTTAGTGTTTATATCTAAAAAGTATTTTTTGTTCCAACTTAGGATTATACATTTTATTATTGTATTTACATATTTAAAACTAATCACAACTAAACATTTCCACTTTAACGAGGTAGACATTAAAGAAACGCGAAAGTATTATAGATTTCTCCAACCAAGGAATTTTTGTCTATTTACCATTTAAAATTGTTAAGATTTAAAGTCTAAAATCTACCTATTTTATGTCCATTAAAAGTGAACAATCTAGTGGAGTTTCATCATGTATCCACATCGTCAATTCAATATTTAATATCCATTAATCATTACGATGAAATTGCTCTGACGAATTTCTTTAATCTCAATCGTTAATTGTTTAAAGACATCTGTCATTTATTATGTGTAATTGTTAAAAATTCAAAGGGTTTTCTTTTACTGGTGAACAACAAACATTACATTATCAGACAACAGACAAATATAAGGTGAGTACCATCATTTCTCACATGTATACCTTACACCAGAAATGGTAGAAAGGTTATAGATAAATAAATAAAAATTTATGTTCCTTATTTACTTGTAATAGTAGTTCTTGATATTCTTTTAATAATTTTCACATATATTCTGATTTTTGCCATAATTGGCGTACTATTATTTTAATTTAGGGTTTATAATGCTATACCTTGAATTCATTTCTTGTTTAGTTCCCCTCTAAAAACTCTTTTTTTGGTTAAGTTTGCAATGAATTATTAATTGAAGTAATATTTAATAACTCGATGTTTCTTTGGCCATTTTAGAGGTTATAATTGCCCTCCCTATCTTCCTCTCGTTGTTCCTTTTCCTATACAAAATTTAGAGAAAGTATTTGGAAAAAATTTTTGTAATTGTTTTTTCATGGTATGTAAACACAAAACATAATTTAATTTTTATATAACAGAAACATAATTGCTTTCTCTTTATTTACATTGATATTGTACAAAATAGGTTTATAAAATTATAAAATTTCATAAAAACTCAAATACGTAAAATAATATATAAATATATACAAAAAACTGTATATTCTCTAGTTTCGGTTTAAATCGAAAATATTAATAATAAAAAATAGATGACGCATAAATCCAATCACAGTTTTCTTATTGCAACATAAACGTAGACTACGTCATAATAAATATATATATGTTCATTTCTTCAATAGATCGTTTGTTCAGAGATTACTGTTGCGCCGCGTTGTTCCCCATGCACCTGTCGTACTCGGTCTGGGCGAGCCTGGTCAGGCTGTCCGTCATGTTGGTGTCCCTAGGCACGTCGCTAATCGAAAGATTGTTGCACAGGCTCTCTGACAAGTTGTTGGCGTCGTAGTACGTAGGGAGTTCATCAGATGTCAGATTGATTTGCTGCAGTTGCTGATTGTCCAAATTCAGCAGGCTGCTTAAACCTGTGTTGGTGTCCATGTTCATCCCATTGTTCACCATTTGAGTGTTTGTATTCGGATTGCCAGTCTGCATATTCCATCCACCCTGCAGGGTATTCAGGGTGTTTATAGAGGGGAGAGGGTTGAGATTGTTATTTGCTGGATAGGAAATGTTATAAGGAATATCCTGGGGAGGTGGAGGGGTTTGAACCAAGTTCATATTACTCGGTATGTACACCATTTGAGGAGAGACTGAGGGTTGTGCGTAGATCGGACTGTAGTTACCTCCTCCATAAATCGGACTGAGATACGGTTGCTGCGCCGTGTCTGCAAATGTCACATGTTAACGGCTTGCACAACTCATAACAGACGGTAACTAATTACCTATGGGCTCCGCTTTGACTACTGGCACAATGTTGAATTGATGTTGGTCTCCTAAAATTATGATTAAATTAAATTAAAAAGAAATTCTAGGCTCTACAAAATGAATCGTATTAAAGTTGTGTCTTCAGGGATGGTAGCTTTTTCTCACTCTTCGAGCTTCACCTCCAGAACTTTGGGTAGATCCAACCTGAAGACACAATTTTTAATTCGATTAATGGTCGTCACAAGCATTCTCAAACAATACAAAAACACGGGACATCTACAAACGAAACACTAAACACATGCAAAAAAAAAATATTATAAGTGCCAAATATTGTCAGTGCAAGTCAAATTATCAAAAAAATAATAAGAATAATAAAAAGAAAATTGTGTTAAATAAAGAAATAAATAAAACCACACAACACACAGAAATACCTTCAATTTTCCATTGGAATCAGGAATGCGTGTGTTCAGGTATGGTAACATTTAAAATAAAAACCCTTACGAAAAATTCATATATTGACACTTTTCTCGTTTTACAAATGTATATAAAGCTATAGAAAAGAGAGAAAACACTAACAACCTAACTGATAATAGTATTATAAAGTTTCAACACTCCGTTTTTTTTTTAGTCAACACACAACGTTATAAACTCGGTCTCCCTATAAAATATCTATCGTACAAAACAATCTAATATTTGACTAGACAACGGACTAGGATAACAGATGAAAAGAAGAAACACATATACAATTTTTTGCAGTTATGTCAGAATGAATATTCTACAATTTCCCTGTAGGTATTTATTTTAGTAAACATATAAATACTTTTATCAAATGTATAACATTGTTTATTGTTTAATTAATGTTTAAAATGCCATTATTAGTAACAGTAGCATTAAAACTTAATAAATAAACATGTACAATAAGATCATAAAAAGAATTATTCAAAATAGTACTTAATTGATTTATAAAAAAAGCACTTATTATAAATCCTGATGTATATTTCATAAACAAAGTGACCGTTATTACTAGATAAATTGAAAAATATAAATATAAATTTTAATAAAAGTATGAAAAATGTTTTTTTTTTAAATAAATTATAATTACTTTTCATAACTAATCTAATCAAAGGACTTAATTAGGACAACACAATTGACTGACATCAAAATGTGCGAGTAAATTTAATGAAAATGAACTTATTCACATTTTTTCCCGTTTATTACTGTTCCTGAATAAGTCTGAAAACAATAAATGTGAACAATAATAACAAATAAAACCTCTAAACTACTTCTGTAATCAGTTTAATGGTGTTGAATTTTTCTTTAGATCTTATTGTGTTAAAGTATGTAATTTGTGATATACTTTAAACTCATTGTTAAGTGTTGCATAGTCTACAACACTTGATAATGATTCGAAATTACAAAAACTAGTAATTCTCTTGCTATACAAATATTGGTATTAGTGCTGCCATCTGTTGTATTAATAAAAATTTTATACTTATAAGTAAAGTAGAAGAATTAATTTTTATACTGTGTTTTGTTGTTATTGATAAGTAATGGAAATATAAGTAAAGTAATTTTTAAATTATCCTATGAAGAATTGTAGAAATTTCATAATGACCATTCGTGTGTATATATATATGTACATAAATAAAAAATAGCACCATTTCGTTAACGTATAACCTATAAGAAGCCCACCACCGCGACCATAATAAATAAATAAATAAACTTACTATTCGTATCTTGTTCCTGCAAAGGTCTCATTAAACTACTATTCGGGTCTGGCTCGTATTTTCTCTTACGTCTAACTCCTAAAATACGTCCTTAATAAGTACAAACGGATCAACAATATTCTTTTTTTTAAATATAAAAATCAATATAAAAATATATCAACAGACAAAATTGAAACGAAAACCGAAATGCGGCGAGTTACCGGCTCATGTTTTGTTTTCGGCGAGTTTCAGCATGACTTCCGACTCGGTTAAAAGCTTACCGCCCTCGACGGGCGCGTAGTAAGCGGACATCTCGTCGAATTCACTCTGCGTGGCATGTGGCGCCATCGCCGTGTACAGAGCGTAGTGTTCCGCTTCTGTTAAATCCAAATTCATGTTAAAATCATCGTTCTCCAAATCGGGAATTATATTTCCGTTCAGGCTGTTATTATTAAGGTTGAGGTTATTCAACTGGTTCTTCCCGCTCAAGTCGTTCAAGTCGGTTTTGTCCAAACTGCTTAAACTACCCTTCAGCGGGATTCTAATACTTACAGCCGAACGAGTGCTCGGCGTTCTGTTTAAACTGGCCGAATTAACGTGAAGGGAATTCGCACTGGAAAGAGAGTTACGTTTAGTCACGTCGGGTTGCGAACACGCGACCTTATCTTTCTTGCCGAAGAGTTTCGAGAAAAAGCCACGCTTCTTGGGGTTGGGCAGGGTGGAACAAGGTTTGGGCGGTAGCTTTTTCGAAGGTGCCAAGTCATTTTGCGACCTGAAACTTTGTGAGCGGCTTAATGATATGGGAGTTGTGCTAGTGCTGCAGAGTAAGTTCTCAGCTTGCTCACTGGTTAAGTTATTGGATAATGTTTGATTTGACACGTTTAAGTTTTGCACTGATGAATTAAAATTGTTATCAAGGGTGGTAATGTCAACGTCGCAGATGTCAGTTTCGATGACTTTTCTAGCTCTTTTCGGGGGTAAAGGAGGTAGTTTTTCCACCTCTTCAACCTCCATTTCTAATTTTAAAGGAGCTACGTCGATAACTGGACATTGAGGATTAATAATAACATCCTCGTATTTATCAATATCTATATCAACAATTTGGACTGGGTTTTTAAAAGCCATCTGTAGGCTGCTGTAAGTTTTAGCGTCGTCAAATGACTCTTGATTACCCACGATTACATTCTCGATTTTATTAAATTCTTCTAGTCGCTTTTGATTGTCCGAATATATTTGATCTAACTCGACCACTTCGTTAATAATTTCCTCCATTTTTTCATCGTTTTCGTGCACTTCATTATTGTTCGGTTCAGCGATTTTGCTCTTCTTGATTTCACCATAAGCCGGTAACTCGCATTTTTGCGCTTCTGTCGTTTCAGTTTTCTCTTGCTTATCGTCGTTCAGTACGCACAAGGTCGATAAATTACTGAGCTGACGTTTTCTAACTAATTCGGCGTCGTTGGCTAATATCGTGTTGAACAGGCTGTAATTGCCCTTTTTGGCGTAATTCCGCCTGATGGACCAAAACGGTGGCCTACCTGAGTCCAACGGGAGGAATTCGAAGGGCAGGGGCTCGCTGACGGCGCCATCTGACGGCCTTCGCAGCTGGATGAACACTTTGACTGGTTCGGTGATGTTGATCGTCTTGTACTTTGGGGTCTTGAACCAGATTGCCGTTTGTTTGTGCACCTGCGAGGGCTGGAAGTCGCCCAGGCCTTCCCACACGACCATGCCGTCCTTCTCCTCAAAGAAACGGATCTGGATATCCTCTTTTGCAACCTGAAGTAAACAATAAAGGTTTAATTCTGTAGAAATGATTAATTTATAATTTTCTTACCTTTTCACATAATAGGATGATGTCTTTCCTTCCTCCGTCCACGGGACTAACACAGTCTGATAATTTGACGATGGTGAGGTCAGACATTGCCTTTTTATCGTATATAGGTTCGCTGACCACGGGCTCCAGGGGTATCGTGAATTTCCTCGTCCTTTCATCTTCTATAAACACTTGAAAGCACAGCCTTACGGCGTTGAGATCTATGGAGGTTGGCTGACTTCGGTGATTGAATCCCTCTGAAAACAAAAGAAAATACGTATATTAACATAAGGGAATTGTAAGGTAAAAAAAACAAGAACTTACTTTTGAAGGGATCCACCCGAATTTCTTCTCTGGTTTTCAAATGTGATTCAATATCCTTCTTCTTCACACATTGTATTCCTAAGTTTGAAAATGTCATCGACATTGTTTCTGGGGGAATTTCTAGCGTGCATACTCCCTTTCGACATCCTTCTCTGCCAACTAAATTGTGAGGGTGTGCTCTGTAAAAATAAATAATCAATATAATTATAATTTTGTTCTCTTTGTCAACATATAGCTAGAGTATTTTTTTTTTGCGGCATCGACAGCTAGGGCCATTAGCCGCAGATAGAGTATTATTTATATTGATATACTCTTTACGAAACCCAACAAACAAACATCGAATAGATGAGGAGTTTAAGCTTTTAGTTATACGAAAAGAATTAAGTAGAATTAATATTACATACCTGTATGGACTATCTTTTGTGACGCAGCTGACTACGACGACAGACTTTCCCTTGTATCCGACGACCCGGATCGAGGGGAAGGTCTTGTTCTCGGCGGAGCTGTTCGCTCCAGGTATGGATCCAGCTGACCTGCCCTCGCACTCGTACCTGAACCTTAAAGCCTTCGAGGCCGGTTGCTCGACGATCTCCACTCGGGCCTGGGTCCTGCCAGGGCGGGAGGAATGGCTAGGCTCGGCCGACGGGCCTGGCGCTGGGTACATATTGCCACGTGGGGGTGACTGATTGAAGTACGGGTCCGTTTCTATCACCTCGACTAAAGACAAAAAAAAAAAATTATAAATTAAAATCCCTTTCATCTTAGGAATAATGGATGCTAAACACTTATTGTTAAATTGTATTAATTAAAATGTTTCACTAAGTGATGAAAACAATGACAAAGTCTTTGTAATTTAACAGGGGTTATTTTGTTTTAAATAATTATAAACGATCGGACAGATCTTAAGTGACAATATTTATTTGATATAAAATAAAATACTTTTCAATGTCTTTTCATCAATAATGGACTTCATTAAATCCTTTCTAAGTTGTCATTAGTAACAAGATAATATAATTTCCTTGTGCCTCTATCTGTAGAAGAAATATAATTATGTTAATTTATATTTATACGTATATGTCTAAATTTTATTTTTAAATTCCACATCATTCCTCCACTAATATGTACATTGACTGATAATGGATAATACGATTCAAATTTGAGTAGCCAGGATACAAATTTTAGAAAATGTGCTGAAAGTGTGCATGCTTCGACAACTTAAACATTATTGAATGTTATTATAAAATACAATTGAAAGTACACGTTTTTTTTTGTAAATCTTAATTGTGTAAGCAAAAATAGAATTAAATTATGATGACTCGAGTTAAGCTTTTACATTTATCCTTAAAAGTTAGGTTATGTTTAGCATTTAACTAAATAAAAAAATTATTATTATTAACTTTAGGAAATATTAAATTTTATTTATTCTATTTTAAGTACATGTTTTTTTCAAAACTAAATTGTATAAGTAAAAAATGTTTAAATGAAGATTACTCGACTTAATTTTCACATTTCTTAAAAAAGTTAGGTTATGTTTAAAACTTATTTTAATGAAAAATTAATGAATACTGAATTAATGTCAAGTTAAACCCTAAAACATACTTATTGACTAAATAAGATCGTTAATACTTACATACTTTAAAAATAATAATAATAATTTTATAAACGTAAATTATTATCAACTTTTCAATTATGTTTTCCTACAATTATGCAGGTGTGCGTATAAAATTTACACTCACTTAGCTGGCGTGTCAGACAAGCCCAAATTGTGTTTTCTGTGCACTCTCGGCCTCACAAGTTTGCCAACTTGTACGTTACGCAGCCGTACTGAATTTGTTGTAGGTTAAGTGTTTGTGAATTGGGACTATTTTAAGATAATCTAGGGGCCCACGCATATGCATTCTTTCACAGTGAACACACACGGATACTTGGCATTATTTATAACCGTGGGTGGTGTTTGGGGAAGCAAAACATTTTTTCCTGATGGGAATTACATTCTGCGTTATGACAGGTGTGATTAGCAGTTTAGTTTTATTTATTATTTACTGGTATACTTACTGACATCACTTATATTAATATTCTCATCTGGCATTGGGCTCTTTGAGTCGGAGTCTGTGGAAACGAAAAGGGTTCAATTAGTTTCATGTCGTACGTTTTAATGATTACCACCACAACAGCCAAATCAAAATAAGCATGCTATTGCTTGTGCATCAATTCATCAAGTTAGATATAATCAACTACTACTAATAAAAATAAGTGGGTATAAGATAATACTTTTTAATCAACTACTACTAATTAAAATAAATTACAAGTATATTCAAAGGTGTTATGTTTCTTTAATAAGTTATTAGCCATTCCACTGGAGATTTTATTATATTTACATTATCATTAATATATTTAATGTAGCTTCAATATTAGAGAAAATTGAAAGATTATAATAAAAATTTTAAATAAATCAAAGTTTATTTTTATGATTAATTCATTGTGTTGTAATTGTGGTAAGTCGAGATGCCAAATGTATAGTAAATTAAGTTGTATAAACAAACTTAAGACTTAAAGATGGTATTTTACAATTACATCATGAATCTGAAACTATAGTTACTTAGTAAATACTTTGTGTGGAAGATAAGTATCTTTTTAACCAGAATCGCACTAAAAACATTTAGTCTTAAAAAAGCCATATGTAAATAATCTTCAGACACACATCGAGTAGACTTGGTAGTTTACCTAGTCTATAAAGCTTAATAGACGTTAATAAGACCGAAAGCCATTAAAAGAACACTTTTTTCTGCTCAAAAACATTATTGACACCACATATATATTTGTAAAAATGTAGAATATAATACTATGATTGTAATACTAAATGATTTAAACATGAATGGAATTAAATCTGAATAATTGAATTTATTATCTAGCACTTTTATTGCAGTCATGCATGGCAAAATAATTATGCAATAAAAGGTTGTTTGAAAATTTCAAAGTGTTAAATAACTTATAAGAAATTATACAGGAAGTGTTAATCAACAAAATTTAAAAAAAGACAAGTATTTTTTATATAAACACATTGTAGATTTGTTTTGTAGAAAGTCTTAAAAAACAGAAAAGTATTATTAAAGTACGTATCCTTAATTTAACATAGGCAACCGAATATATCTCGAAAATCTTTTGGT
Source organism: Ontholestes murinus (assembly GCA_963969525.1). Lineage (NCBI taxonomy): Eukaryota > Metazoa > Arthropoda > Insecta > Coleoptera > Staphylinidae > Ontholestes > Ontholestes murinus. Next base: position 67,919,524 of record OZ018390.1, on the reverse strand, counting down.
CATCCATTTTGTTTTTACTTAGTCATTAATTGAAACATTTATTAAGTTTTAAGTATTTATTTAAGGGGGCGCACTGTGTTTGTTCCATTGCAATACGTCGATGGACATTTATATCCCCTCTTCATTAGTTACTTAATAGTGATGTATTTAGCTTAATTCGATTATCCTTACGATAATAATAGGCATTTAATAAAGTTGTAACTTAGGCAACCCAACATACAATGGGCTTTAAACATAAATTGTGTACTTTAAATTATTATTACCGCGATATCTAATTAAAATTAATGGTATGCATTCTATATCAGGCAATATACGGGCACAAAAATAGAAATCAATTAGACATTAAACTTTTTTTAAAAAGTATTTCAACATGAATTTGTATTTAAGTTTAAAAATCAAGTAATTTCTTGGTATATCTTTTAACATTTAGTTTGGAATATTTTTGAAAAAGAATTATAAACACCAAATAAATTAAAATACTTATTTGATGTTTAAAAATTGATTTTCTGTGATATCATGAATTACCACATAGTAACAGTTGAACCAGCATTATAACATATTTTTATACAATAATAATAATTTTCATATTTAAAATTAAATAAGTAAAAGGGCTGAAAGACCACCGGTCGATAGCATATTCATTACATGTATTATATTTTATTTTCTTTCTGTGAATAAAGTTGTTTAGTAGTAGTAGTAATAAGTAAAATACAATCTTTTAAATTTCCACTATTGGTGGTTAAAGATACATATTTTATGTTCTATGAAGCTTTGAACTTTGATTTGACTTCATAGTTGGATTAAAGCTATAGTCGTTAAATAATAAACAGTGTGGTATAAACAATAACAAAAAGGTGTAGTAATGAAATAATTTTCATTGTTTATTCGCGATTCCTTTGTTTATTTTTATTACAACCAATGAGCGCTGTTACTGTTACGTACTTGACTCGTCGCCGAACACTTTCGATTTTATTACCGTGCATAATTGAGTCATACTTGGATTGGTTATCTTATTTTTTGTGTGTGTGTGTGACAACGCCGCCACACGAGGAAGTCGTTCGAACAATTGCGATATTTTTCGCGCGAAAGGTTGCGTTAACAACAGCCTTCGTCCGAACTACTACGTTCTGGTTTGAAAGATAAACGAACAAAAAAAAAACAAATAATAATAATAATAACCGTCTAGACAAAAGGTTTATTATCGTTTGGTTTTATTGTTTTGGTATAACGTTTAAATCATAGTTTTGATTGAAGAGAGAGAGAGAGAGAGAGGGAGAGAGAAAAAAACAGTAGTTGTGTGGTCTGAGAATGAAAAAGATTGATGCGGAGATATTGATAGAGATGGAAGTGGTATATTGGTTAATTTAGAGAAGGATAGAGTTACATCGGTAGATACAGTTAGAGAAAGATAGCAATATATCGTTCATATAGAGATATATATTGTTAGAAAAGGATAGAGAGAGGTAGTACAGAAATGGCCACCTACATATCCTATTTATTTCTCTCTCTCTTTCTCTATCTGTCTATTTATACTGTATCTTGATAGATGAAGGTAAATACATATAAAGATAGATGAATCTATAGATAGATGCATAGGCAGATAGGTAGAGATATAATGAAAATAAAGAGAGAGATATAGACTGAGAGAGAGAAAGATATCAAAGTATAAGTGAACAAATTTTTAATTTTTTATTATTGAAATTGCTACATAACAAAAAAATATATTAAAGAAACAATAAATACATTTTTATGTATTTACTTATTGTTGATTTATTATTTATTTATTATTTTTATGCAGATAAACCATTCGATCTGAAAAATGGTTCTGATGAGGTCTTAACTAAGACAATAACGGTTGTTAACTGACATTCCACTTCACACAAATCATTCACATCTATCTGTTATAATTTATCATTAGCGTTGTGTTCTTTTTGTCTGCCTTTACATTTATTTATTTTTATAATTATTATTTTTTAATTATTCTTAACGTTTTTATTATATTTAAAATGACTTCCGTAGTTAAATGAACTGTGATATGTTCAATGCCATTGTCGCCTTTCATATGTTTACCGTTTTTAGTTATTTATTATCTGTCGAATATTAACTAATTCATTATTTGCGATATTACTATAAAGGTGACATATATTGTTTAAACGTTGCACTAATTATTTAAAATTTATTATTTGCCATCTATCATCTATAATCTATTATCTATGTTAGCTATAATCAGTTAATTGTTTATTCTTATTTATCAACAGACAACTATTAAATGTTAATTGTCATCCGGTTTTTTGTATTGAAACTTTTTATCGTCGTCTGTAATATTTTAAATCTGTTATCTATCATAATTTATTACTGATCATATAAGACTTATTAAAGATGTTTATTAATTTATTGGCCATCTGTCATTTGACACCTGCCACATATTAACTGTTAATACTTGTTTGTTGGCTGACAGCTATTAAACATCATTAATTATGCTTGGTTGAAATTCAAAATTACTATACTATATCTGTTCATCAACAGCTAATTATCATCACTCAGCTTTTAACTATTAATTATCAACTGTTAACTGTTAAATGTCATATGTCAAGTGTTTATCATTTTTTGTTTGTTTTATCTCATCTTATTTGTAATATATTCAACTATGTTTCATTATAATTTATTTCCTATCATCATCTAGGTATTGTTTATATTCTGTAAACTATATATTTAATAATATTTCTACTCCCATAGGTTAATTGTTATCTCTCAGCTGTCAACAGTCAAATGTAATGGGTTATTTGATAACTGTTATCTGTAAAATGTACATTTAATAATTTTCATCATCTATTTATTTATTTACGTGTCAATACCACTTATTTGTTACAAATCATCTGTTAATTATATTTGCAATTAATTATCTGTCATTAATCATCTATAGATTTCCAAAGGTCAATAAACTATCAAATGTAAAATATTTTCTGTCATCTTTTGTCTTCTATTTATTCTGTCACCATCTAGCATAGTTTTTGTCACCTGTCTTCTTTTATTGTTTGTCAATGGTTATTTAGAATTTATAAAATATACGTGATTGTTATTTTAATTTTATAAATTTTAATATGTTTATTTTAAGTGTAATATGTTTAATTTCATTAATTACCTAACAATTTATAATTGCCAATTGTTATTTGTCGTCTGACATTTTTTATATATCATCTGTTATTTATCATCTGCTATCAAAGTTTATTATCTGCCATCTATGCAACTTGTCTTTTTTTCACTTGATACCATTCATCAACTGTCATCTGATAACTTGTCACGCTTCATGGGTCATCTGTCAACTCTGAGCGTCGATTATTAATTTTAAACTGGTAACTGTCAAATATTATCTGTCATTTGTCATATGTTGCTATATGTTCTTTGTCATCTATTATCTGTAATCTACATAGTAAGTCGTAGAATTTGAGAGTAACCGTCATCTATTATTTGTTGTATGTTATGTTTTTTTATTATCTATAGTTTATCGTTTGTCATATGTCACTTGATACCAACTATCTATTAATTGTCAACCGTTAACTATATCGTGTCACCTGTTATCAATTTACTACCTTTTGATATCGAATTCTAATATCTATTTTCAATTGTAAACAATATCATCTGTCAACTATACAGGGTTTTTATCTCAGTGAAAATGATGATGATTCGTAAAAAAAATATTATAAAAGTCACTTTATAACATTTTCTATAAGTATACAACACTTGTAAACCCAAGAATTTTTAAAATTCAATCTTTCGTTTAAGGGTAATGATCAAAAAATGAAAAACAAATGAAAATCGAATTTTCGTTTTTAACTTCTTCAATAAGTATACAACATTTGTAAACTTTGAGTGCAAGAATTTTTAAATTTCGATAGTTCGTTTAAAAGCTATGTTCAAAAAAAGAAAAACAAATGAAAACAGGAATTTTTAAAATTCGAACTTTCGTTCTAGAGTTATTGCCAAAAAAAAAAAAAGAAAATTAAATTTTTGTTTTCAATGTTTACAATAAGTACGCGATGTTTGTGAAACATCAGTGCAAGAATTTTTAAAATTTGATCTTTCGTTTAAGAGTAATGATCAAAAAAAGAAAAACAAATGAAAATCGAATTTTCGTTTTCAACATCTACAATAAGTATACAACATTTGTAAACCCTGAGTGCAAGAATTTTTAAAATCTGACCTTTCGATTAAAAGTTATGGCCAAAAAACGAAAAAGAAATGAAAATCGAATTTTCGTTTTTAAGTCCTTCAATGAGTATACAACATTTGTAAACTCTAGGTGCAAGAATTTTTAAAATCCGACTATTCATTTAAAAGTTATGTTCAAATGAAAATCGAATTTTCGTTTTTAACTTCTACAATAAGTATACAACATTTGTAAATCCTGGGTGCAAGAATTTTTAAAATCCGACCTTTCGTTTAAAAGTTATGTTAAAAAAAAGAAAAACAAATGAAAATCGAATTTTCGTTTTCAACATTTACAATAAGTATGTGATATTTGTGAACCATCAGTGCAACAATTTTTAAAATTCGATGTTTTGTTTAAGAGTAATGATGAAAAAACGAAAAACAAATGAAAATAGAATTTTCGTTTTTTTACTTCTACAATAAGTATACAACATTTGTAAACTCTAGGTGCAAGAATTTTTAAATTGCGACCTTTCGTTTAAAAGTTATGTTCAAAAACAGAAAAACAAATGAAAATCGAATTTTCGATTTTAACGTTTACTATAAGTATGCGATATTTGTAGACCATCAGTTCAAGAATTTTAAAAATTCGATCTTTCGTTAAAGAGTAATGATCAAAAAACGAAAAACAAGTGAAAATCGAATTTTGGTTTTTAACTTCTTCTCTAAGTATACAACATTTTTAAACTCTAGGTGCAAGAATTTTTAAAATTCGATCCTTCGTTTAAGAGTAATGATCAAAGAAACGAAAAACAAATGAAAATCGAAATTTCGTTTTTAAGTCCTTCAATGAGTATACAACATTTGTAAACTCTGGGTGCAAGAATTTTTAAAATCGGACCTTTCCTTTAAAAGTTATGTTCAAAAAATGAAAAACAAATGAAAATCGAATTTTCGTTTTCAACGTTTACAATAAGTATGCGATATTTATGAACCATCAGTTCAAGAATTTTAAAAATTCGATCTTTCGTTAAAGAGTAATGATCAAAAAACGAAAAACAAGTGAAAATCGAATTTTGGTTTTTAACTTCTTCTCTAAGTATACAACATTTTTAAACTCTAGGTGCAAGAATTATTAAAATGAGACCTTTCGTTTAAGAGTAATGATAAAAAAACGAAAAACAAATGAAAATCGAATTTTCGTTTTTAACTTCTTCAATGAGTATACAACATTTGTAAACTCTGGGTGCAAGAATTTTTAAAATCCGACCTTTCGTTTAAAAGTTATCTTCAAAAAAACAAAAAACAAATGAAAATCGAATTTTCTTTTTCAACGTTTACAATAAGTATGTGATTTGTGAATCAATAGTGCAAGAATTTTTAAAATTCGATCTTTCGTTTAAAAGTAATGATCATAAAATGAAAAATAAATGAAAATCGAATTTTCGTTTTTAACTTCCTCGATGAGTATACAACATTTGTAAAACCTTAGTGCAAGAATTTTTAAAATCCGACTTTTCGTTTAAAAGTTATGTTCAAAAAAAGAAAAACAAATGAAAATCGAATTTTCGTTTTCAACTTCTGCAATAAGTATACAACATTTGTAAATCCTGGGTGCAAGAATTTTTAAAATCCGACCTTTCGTTTAAAAGATATGTTCAAAAAAAAGAAAAACAAATGAAAATCGAATTTTCGTTTTCAACGTTTACAAAAAGTATGTGACATTTGTGAATCATCAGTGCAAGAATTTTTTAAATTCGATCTTTCGTTCTAGAGTTATGGCCAAAAAACGAAAAACAAATGAAAATCGAATTTTCGTTTTCAACGTTTATAATAAGTATGCGATATTTGTGAACCATCAGTGCAAAAATTTTTAAAATGCGACGTTTCGTTTAAAGGTTATCTTAAAAAAATAAAAAACAAATGAAAATCGAATTTTCGTTTTCAACGTTTACAATAAGTATGCGATATTTATGAACCATCAGTTCAAGAATTTTAAAAATTCGATCTTTCGTTAAAGAGTAATGATCAAAAAACGAAAAACAAGTGAAAATCGAATTTTGGTTTTTAACTTCTTCTCTAAGTATACAACATTTTTAAACTCTAGGTGCAAGAATTATTAAAATGAGACCTTTCGTTTAAGAGTAATGATAAAAAAACGAAAAACAAATGAAAATCGAATTTTCGTTTTTAACTTCTTCAATGAGTATACAACATTTGTAAACTCTGGGTGCAAGAATTTTTAAAATCCGACCTTTCGTTTAAAAGTTATCTTCAAAAAAACAAAAAACAAATGAAAATCGAATTTTCTTTTTCAACGTTTACAATAAGTATGTGATTTGTGAATCAATAGTGCAAGAATTTTTAAAATTCGATCTTTCGTTTAAAAGTAATGATCATAAAATGAAAAATAAATGAAAATCGAATTTTCGTTTTTAACTTCCTCGATGAGTATACAACATTTGTAAAACCTTAGTGCAAGAATTTTTAAAATCCGACTTTTCGTTTAAAAGTTATGTTCAAAAAAAGAAAAACAAATGAAAATCGAATTTTCGTTTTCAACTTCTGCAATAAGTATACAACATTTGTAAATCCTGGGTGCAAGAATTTTTAAAATCCGACCTTTCGTTTAAAAGATATGTTCAAAAAAAAGAAAAACAAATGAAAATCGAATTTTCGTTTTCAACGTTTACAAAAAGTATGTGACATTTGTGAATCATCAGTGCAAGAATTTTTTAAATTCGATCTTTCGTTCTAGAGTTATGGCCAAAAAACGAAAAACAAATGAAAATCGAATTTTCGTTTTCAACGTTTATAATAAGTATGCGATATTTGTGAACCATCAGTGCAAAAATTTTTAAAATGCGACGTTTCGTTTAAAGGTTATCTTAAAAAAATAAAAAACAAATGAAAATCGAATTTTCGTTTTCAACGTTTACAATAAGTATGCGACGTTTGTGAACCATCAATGCAAGAATTTTTAAAATTCGAACTTTCGTTCTAGAGTTATGGCCAAAAAACGAAAAACAAATGAAAATCGAATTTTCGTTTTCAACGTTTATAATAAGTATGCGATATTTGTGAACCATCAGTGCAAACATTTTTAAAATGCGACGTTTCGTTTAAAGGTTATCTTAAAAAAATAAAAAACAAATGAAAATCGAATTTTCGTTTTCAACGTTTACAATAAGTATGCGACGTTTGTGAACCATCAATGCAAGAATTTTTAAAATTCGAACTTTCGTTCTAGAGTTATGGCCAAAAAACGAAAAACAAATGAAAATCGAATTTTCGTTTTCAACGTTTACTATAAGTATGCGACATTTGTGGACCATCAGTGCAAGAATTTTTAAAATTCGAATTTTCGTTCTAGAGTTATGGCCAAAAAACGAAAAACAAATGAAAATCGAATTTTCGTTTTCAACGTTTATAATAAGTATGCGATATTTGTGAACCATCAGTGCAAAAATTTTTAAAATCCGACGTTTCGTTTAAAGGTTATCTTCAAAAAATAAAAAACAAATGAAAATCGAATTTTCGTTTTCAACGTTTACAATAAGTATGCGACGTTTGTGAACGATCAATGCAAGAATTTTTAAAATTCGAACTTTCGTTCTAGAGTTATGGCCAAAAAACGAAAAACAAATGAAAATCGAATTTTCGTTTTCAACGTTTACTATAAGTATGCGACATTTGTGGACCATCAGTGCAAGAATTTTTAAAATTCGAATTTTCGTTCTAGAGTTATGGCCAAAAAACGAAAAACAAATGAAAATCGAATTTTCGTTTTCAACGTTTATAATAAGTATGCGATATTTGTGAACCATCAGTGCAAAAATTTTTAAAATCCGACGTTTCGTTTAAAGGTTATCTTCAAAAAATAAAAAACAAATGAAAATTGAATTTTCGTTTTCAACGTTTACAATAAGTATGCGACGTTTGTGAACGATCAATGCAAGAATTTTTAAAATTCGAACTTTCGTTCTAGAGTTATGGCCAAAAAACGAAAAACAAATGAAAATCGAATTTTCGTTTTCAACGTTTACAATAAGTATGCGACATTTGTAGACCATCAGTGCAAGAATTTTTAAAATTCGAATTTTCGTTCTAGAGTTATGGCCAAAAAACGAAAAACAAATGAAAATCGAATTTTCGTTTTCAACGTTTACAATAAATATGCGACATTTGTGAACCATCAGTGGAGCTATCATATGGCATGTATTTAGCACTAGTCATTTTTCAGCTAACTTTCGTTGGCTAAATATTATCTGGACATCTTTTAACTTCGAAAGACAAATATAAATTGTAAACTGTTAGCTGTTAATAATCCTCTATGAATTTTCAGGTATCAATCTGTTATCTATCATCTGTCACTAATCAATTGTGTCATCTACTGTCTATTCCTGTGCTCAAAATTTAGTGTATTTTTTATGTACGTGTATATTAATGTATTTTGTTAACAGGTAATCCAAAGCATAATAATAATAATAATCATCTATCAATCAACTTCTTTTTACTAACGCCTTCAAAAGTCAACTGTAAACTATTTTCTATGAATGTCAATTTGTTATCTATGATTTCTCATTTAATTAATTTAAATGTTTCAATAGGCTTCTATCATCTGCTATGCGTTATCTAATATCTATCATTAATAAATAAGCAGGTCTTCTATTTGTAATCTATCTCTTATATGTCATACATTATCTATCACCAATAGTTTGCCACTTGTTTGCACTTGTCAACTGTTTTATTATCATCAGTTATCTGTCATTAACTCAATGCGTGTAAATGCTCAGCAGATAATTGAAGATAATTGAGACCTGAAAGTAAAAAAAGTTACAAGTTACACAACAAGTAATAAATTACGATAATATATACGTCATTTTTTTGTTATATATTTTATCGCAATGTATCACTGGTTATGTTATCTCTAACTTGTTTACTTTAAGGTCTCAATTATTTTCAATTATTGGACATTTATACCCCGATGATGTCATTTATAATCTGTCAACTCTTTCCGTTTTTTTTTTATTTTTTCTGCCATCACCAGTATTTTTTGTCATCTATCGTGTTACTGGTGTATTTTTTATTTTTAAATTATAAATTGTCGTATGTTTAAAGCCATTCGTCACCTTTAATTTATTTAATGTAATTTTTTGTCTTGTAATAAGATTTTGTGACAAGCCAAGATTATACAAATTTTTTTATTTGACAATTCTCTTCTAATTTAAAATGGGCAGGGAATAAAACATTTATTTTTCTTGAATTAGTTTCTCATGTAGCACGTGGTGAAACATTTTGTAATAGAAATAACCAAGCGTAAATTGTGTTATTTCTATGTATATAAAACATTTACTTTGTTTTATTCCGTGCGTATATTAAGGATTACCACTTAGTAACGGTCGCAATCATCATCATGATTGAATAAAAATGTTTATGGATTTAAAAAAAATCGTAATTATTTGATTAAAAAAAGCAGAAATTTTGACGTTTTAATCTTAAACTTTAAACTAGTTACATCAAATTTCTATGAGAAATAATTGTAGAAAACTTTTTTGGTTCAGAATGTAGAAAGTTACATCATTATTTTGTAAAAAATAAAAATAAAAATACTTACTTAAGATTTTTGGAAATCTGATTGTCTCAAACTCTGTTTGGTTTCCATTTAAAAACAAAAAAATCGATGCAAAATCTAAAACAAATCAAATCGTGAGAATCGTGCGCATGATGTCGGCATGGAACTTTCTTCATAACAAAATGGCGCCTTTGATGGTTGATAATGATTGATTGCGAAATGTCGAACAAAGAACGATGGAAACGTTGTTAATAGTTATACATGTAATAATGTAGATAGAAAAAAATGAATTATTTGATGAAAGAAGAGTGGTTAACCAAAGGACAGATAGATATTTTGAGGATTTTTTTCTATAATAATTATTTAACAATGTTTATCTTTCATACAGCGAATTAAAATCCAGGAGAATATTATAACACCTATACTTATTAAACTTTTTAATTGCGTCATAATGTATGAACTTGCAATACTCAAACTTTATGAGGTGGAAAATGCCGGACACTGCGATATAATATTTCACAGATGGTTAAAACTAATCACCATTCTTTATATTCTTAAGTTTTATGAAATAAAAAAACAAGTGAGATGCTTACTTACTTTCGGATGTTTGCAGTGTAGCACATTACATCGAATACATACTTCCTTAGTTTAAGAGTGGCGAAGTAAACTCCCCTCCATTATCAAAATGCGCATGATTGCAACTAATCAAAAAAGAAACCAATTTTTATCGTCGAAACTTACAAATCATCGAAAATAATATGTAACGCTGATACTTTGCAATAATCAAGTGTTGTACGTATTCGAGAGGATGTTACCGAATGTATTTATAGCTAGTTGTGATTCTATTAATAGAAGAATGTAATTTTGGAAGGATGTATCTATCGCGGATGTCGTAAAGTATAATTTTATATGTGAATACTATTTGGGCGATCTGATGCCTGTTTTTAGGCCGTATTTCAAGTGAAATATTCGCTATTAGTAATTGGTGATATACGGGGTGTTCGATAAAAATCGCCCAACGCCATAACTTTGTTATATATTAAGCGATTTGAATCAACCAAAAAACAAATTGAATGGCCGTTTAAATACTATGAAATTACATTAATTAAATATTTTTCCAAAATTAACTTCATTGATAAATGACAGTCAACATTAAATTATGAAATGGCTGCGTATACTTTTCTTATTTTTTTTTATACTAGACATTATTTTGAATCCAATGATGTCCAATCTGTTGATTTAAATTTAATATTTATGTTAGAAAAAAATAATAATAAATTTATTCATATAATATTTTCAGTTGTAATATCCTAGACATTGATAATACGAAATAATTTAATAAGTTTCCGAAAACACGTTGCTTAGTAACAACGCCGCAGGCGGAGGGTTGTTACTTAAAAGCAAAGTTTATTAAATTATAAGTATTTATCAATGTTTGAGAGATATTTCGGTTCGAACATTTCTTGCAAGTGAATTATTTATTTAACATTATTTATTAAAAATACAATTATTAAAGGAACTACCAGTTTCATTGCTGAACCGTGAACGTGACATTTCGATAGATTGATTACTAGCCGTATTGAAATATTATGTGGAAGTGTTTATTTTGCTTAGCAACGTCATAATAATATCGGCGATAAGCTCCCATAAGGTGATTTCAGTTAAAGTTTATGTTGATTGGTTATTTTTGCAATTTAATTGGATGCTAATTTCAGCAATTAATTTAGTGCGCCTTGAAAAAAATCTGAACAAACAAATGTCATTTGTTGTAAAGTAGTGTCAACCATTTGTTATTAGTCTGTGTCTTACAACAAATGACGTTCGTTTGTTACGATTTTTTTTTCAAAACACACTAAATTTGTACGAAAATATCATTAATAAAAGTTATTATTATATTTTCTGACATGAATATCATATTAAAATCAACATATTGGGCATCATTGAATTCAGAAAAATAATGTCTAGTATAAAAAAAAATAAGAAAAGTATATGCAGCCATTTAATAAATTAAAGTTGACTGTCATTTGTCAAGGAAGTTAATTTTGGAAAAATATAGAATTATTGTAATTTCATAGTATTTAAATTTGTGTTTTAATTGATTTAAATCGGTTAATATATAACAAAGATATGACGTTGGGCATTTTTTATCGAACACCCGGTATAACAGTTCAATTCGTGGTGATTTAAAAAAATTCTATTTCTAGTGTAGAAATAGTGGTATAACAGTTCAATTCGTGGTGATTTAAAAAAATTCTATTTCTAGTGTATGCCTGAAGTATTTAACATACAGGGTGATATCTTTCTTATATAGATCTTGTAAACCATAAGAGAATACATACAATGGAATTTCACCATGTATCAGCCTCGTCAATTCAATACATAAGAGAATGATTGGGAAAGTAAAATGATTACTTACTTTATAATATCAAGACCAATTTATTATTTTCCATGCAAAAAAGTCAAAAAATATAAAAACTATTTATATATTAAATTTGTAACGTTACCCCCTTTTCCTATAAAACTATTAGGGGAGCTAACATTTAAACTTGGAAATCCCTGTGGAACGTCAACTATAAAAGATATAATATAAAATATATATATATATATATCTCAACAACGACAACACATTCCCTGTAAAAATGTGTGTAATGACCGAAAAGTAAGGATATATCTCGTATTTGTGATACATAGGATTTACAGATAACCTCTGACATCCGGATTTTCTGGTGGATTCCCAGTACATTTACATTTTTAACGCCATCAATGCGCGATAAGTAAAATATTGCGCCAAAAACAAAGTTGTGAGGTTGTGAAACTATGCAGTAAATAATTGTATTTATACTAAACCGTCTGTCGTATGTTCATAACAGAGATTAAAATATTTGTTTGCGTAGCTTTGTTTTTTTTAATGTATTAATATTATGAATGCAGAATATTTACACACTTTAATTTCGTTTCCATAAAAGTCGTTAATTTGGGTAAGGCTTTATTCCGAGGGGTTGGGGTGTGTTAAGTCTATATAAGCTGAGTTTAGTTGATGATCATATAATAATACTGTGACAACTATCTATTTCAACACTGGAGCAAAATATTTTCATTCCACGAGAAAAAGAATTTCGTTCCAAAAAATATCTGAATGTGCATTTAATTGTAACAGTTTGTTCTGAACACAAATCAACTTCATTAATTAATGTTATCGCCAATAATATTAATTAATGTAGCGGCGTCACTGCATGCCAAATATTTCTGGGAAATCCTAGAAATTTAATGTAAGAATTTGCTTAATAAAGTTTATATCCACATTGATATTTTCAATAACATTAATGAACCCTGAACTTGCATCATACTTATGCAATTATTTATTCACCAAAATGTAAAGATAATTATATCTCTACAATATAAACATGAAGTGCTTATTAATTAGTTCCGTCGTTTTCTTCGATAACGACCGTCATTTTTCTACATGAATTTATAAACACTCGATGCGAATTTTATTATTTGCTTTTTATTTACTTACAGTAGTTTCTATTATTTAAAAAATACCTACAAGTTTTTGAAATCAATTATGAACACATTACTGTTTAAACAAAATATTAACACCCACTCACCCTACATATTAACATATAATTTCAAGCTAAAAAATTGTGTTTAAATTTATTAACATTGAGACCAGCACAGCTAATAATGTTTCTGGAAGTTAATATAGTAATAGTGATGGAGGTAAAAAAATATATGTAGGGTGGGTGGGTGGCCTCTGACCCACTCTCCAATCCCAACATCACACTCCAAAGATATTCTGAGGAAAGATTTTTTTATAAGCAAATTTTCAATTGTAATTTCGATTTTTCTACATAATTTTTTTCTGATTAAACTTTTGTTATTTAAATACAGTAAAATTCCCTTTGTTTATTATATATTAGATTTTGGAGGGTGGGATAGTGGACACCCACCCACCCTACATATGCAATACAATTCCAACAAAAATATTGCTTTTAAATTTATTAACATCGACAGTAACATTATAGTCGATATTTTGGAAATTAATGTAGTAACAGTGACGAGAGTTAGGAAACATATGTAGGGTGAGTGGGTGGCCTCTAAACCACCCACCAATCCCAACATCATACTCCAAAAATTTACCGAGGATAGATTTTGTATAAACTAATTAACAATTGTAATTTGGATTTTTTCTATACATTTTTTCTAATAAAGCTTTCGTTTACGATATAACTATTGGATTGTGGGATACACCCACCCACCCTACATATATGTTTTTTGTATACATCCTTATCGTTAAAATAATTATTGTAGAAGTATTGTAAAATTCTTAACGAATTTTTTTGTTTTTAAAAAAATTTTCACTGGTTTTTCTTATAAAATTTAAACAGTCTTATTCGAATCTGGGTACAACAAATTTACAATTTTTACCCTCAAATGTTTTTTGTGCAATTATTGTTTTTATTTTAAATTTCTAAAAGGTTTTTCTTTCGGATATTAAAAGAATATCAATATTTTTTGCTTTTTTTTTTAGACATTTTCATTTTTTGTTAAATTTCTACGAGGTTTTAATATAATTTTAAGCAATTTTTTAATGCCTGAAAATTTTCTTTTCTTTTTAGAAAATTTTCTATTGTTTCTGGGAAATATATGTTTTAAACAAATGTCAAACTGTATTTTTCGAAACTACTTTTTTTTCAAAATCTCATTTTTTTAAAACAAATATTCAATTGCTCCTGAAGAAAGTTTTTAAATTAATTTTTAATTTTTTGTTTTTCAAATATATTTTTAGTACACATTCTTGATGTTTTCTTCTTTTCTAATAATCTTACTCCTTTTTACCTTTCGGTCTAAGGCTTCTTCTTTTTAATAATTCAATTTTCTACTTTTTAAACATTTCTATTGTATTGAATTGTTTTTCTTTTGGCTCTTGAAAAGTTTTTTTGTTTTATTAGTTATTGGAATTTTTCTCAATTGTTTTTTGCCATAAAATTTTAACACTTTTTAGTTAATTCAAACCTGAATATAAGAATTTTTTGGTTTTCCTCAAATGTTTTTTTAATATTTATTTATTTATTAATAAACTGGAAACCCCTTTGACATTTTATATACATTTGACTGTTTTGTTTTAAATTCATTAGTTTCTTGTTGTCTTCGGATTCAATTTTTTGTTAAATTCCAACATTTTTAAATGTAACATTAAGTTGTTTTTTGGTGTTTTACTTTTTTTTAATGAAATTTTCAACTGTTTCTAATAAATTTCGTTTATTTTTGTTTTGTTTTGTACAATTGTTTCGCTAATATTATTATATGTCTTCACCTGAAGAAGCTGCAGTGTAGCGAAACAATTACAGCGAGTAAAATAAAAAGTTGTAAATCATAAATAGTTTACTATTATTATTACATTAAGAGAAAATGGATTTTCAAAAAAATAAGTGCCTCAACAATCAACGAGAAATTACAAACGGTTTTTAACTGTATTTTGGAAACTATTTTTTCCAAATTTCAATTATTTGAAACAAATTTTGGATAGTTTTCTATAAGCAGTTGTTTTTGTTTAAAATATTCAACTGTTCTTGAAGAAAGTTTTTTCATTTATGGTTTTATATAAAATCTTAGCGTGTTTTTTCTTTGTAAAATTACATGTTTTATTTTTTTTTAACTTTAATTAATCGATTTTCTTTCGGCTGTTTAAAAATATTAATATTTTCTTCTCTGTTTTTTGTTTTCCAAATGTTTTTTCTGTGCAAATTCGTATTGGTTTTTCTTTAATTTTTTTTCCTTTGGTTGTTTTGTTTTAAGAGAAAATTTCAATTGTTTGTTTTTTGTTAAATTTCATTAGGTAAAATAATAAAAATCCTTTAAATATCTAAAAAAATTGGGGAATTTTAAATACTTGCGGGAGAAGTTAGTAGAAAATTTTAGAAATCGCGAAGAAAATTACCGAAATCAGGAAGAAACAAAAAAGGTCGAAAAAAATGTTTTCAATTTTGAAAGTAACTTACAAGAATTTAAAAAAAGAATCATAAACTGCATAAAGAGGTTTTAAAGAAAATGATGGAAAATTCTAGAAATTCTTGAGAAAACTAGGAGAAAATTTAGAAATATGAAACAAAAATTGTTAAAAATTTTGAAAGCAAGAAAATGTTTGCAGCTCGCTAAAATTCTTGAGAAAACTAGAAGAACATGTTCGCTTTTTAATAGATAATTCCATAATTCATTCATCCAAAATTTTTGTATGTTTTTTATAATATTTTTGTATATCTATATGTATTTTTTTGGATAAGAAGCAAAGGTATAATAAACAACAAACATAAACTTTAATGAATGCAAGAAATAAATGGCAGAAAACATGAACTACTCGAAAATTTAAGAAAACTGAAGATAAATTTGAATATTAGAACAGAAGCTGTTGAACAATTGAAGAAATTTATCTCAATTGAGAGAATAAATTCCAAGAAAACTGAGATAAGGACAAGAAAGACACGATGAGAAAATGCTGTAATATTTTAGAAATATGGGGGGAAAATCTGGAAAAAAATTAGTAGATTTTTTTTTCTCGAAGAATTGTCACACAAATTGTTAAAAATTCTGAAAGCAAGAAAAATTTTGCAGCTCGTAAAAATTCTTGAGAAAACTAGAAGAAAATTTTCACATTTTAATAGATAATTCCAAGAAAACTTTAATGAAGGCGAGAAACAAAAGGCAGAAAACATGCTCGAAAATTTAAGAAACCTGAAGAATTCGAATTTTAAAACAGAAACTGTTGGTTAATTGAAGAAAATTCTCTCAATTGGGAGAATAAATTCCAAGAAAACTGAGATAAGGACACGAAAGACACGGTGAGAAAATGCTGTTAACATTTTAGAAATTTGGGGGGAAATCTGGAAGAGAAATTACTAGAATTTTTTTTCTCGAAGAATTGCCGTTTGTCACTTGTCATTTATCACATGCCTTTCAAGCAAAATCATTGAATAAATAAAATAAATAAATAAATAAAAAGATCAAAAGAAGTTATAACATATCATTATTTGTGAGTTATGTAATACAAGATGGTAAATCATGAAGACTCACAGAATTATTTATCATCTGTCAGTTTTTGTTATTATCTTTTGCTATCTGTCATCTACATTGTTTCATCTGTTATTTGTTATATGTCATCTGTCATCTATAATTTGATATCTGTCATCTATTATATGTCATATATCATCTGTCATCTGCCATATGTTATCATCTTTTATTTGTCAGCTGCCATGTGTCTTCTATCATCAGTCATCTTCATTTATGTAATACACGATGGTAAATCATGATGTCTTATAAAATTATTTATCATCTGTCATGTGTTGTCATTAATCTTTTGCTATCCGTCATCTGTCAACTGTCATCTTTCATCTGTCATATGTTATAATCTGTTATTTGCCAGCTGTCATTTGTCCTCTATGATCAGTCATTTTTCATTTATGTAATACACTGTGGTAAATCATAAAGACAGAATTATTTATATGTCATCCATCATCTGCCATATGTCATCTGCCATATGTTATCATCTGTTAATTGTCAATTGCCATCTGGCTTCTATCATTAATCATCTTCCATTTATGTAACACACGATGGTAAATCACGAAAACTTACAGATTTATTTAATCACCTGTCATTTGTTGTCATTAATCTTTTGCTATCTGTCATCTGCTATCTTTTATCTGTCACTTGTCATATGTTATCATATGTTCTTTGTCAGCTGTCATTTGTCCTATATGGTCAGTCATCTTTCATTTATGTAATACACGATGGTAATCATTAAGGCAGAATTATTTATCATCTATCTGTCATTTGTCGTCATTATCATCTGCCATCTTTTATCTGTAATCTGTCATCCGTAATCTGTTATATGTTATCATTTCTTATTTCACAGCTGTCATTTGTCCTCTATCATTATCATCTCTATCATCTGACATCTTTTAACAGTCATCTTTCATTTATATAATACACGATGGTAAATCATAAAGACATGTCATTTGTTGTCATTGTTTTTTACTATCTGTCATCTGTCATTAAACATGTTTCATCTGTCATATGCCAACTATCATCTGTGTTTAAAAATTTGTAATCTGCGTGTTGTGCGCTAATGAACGATTGGCAATATCATGGAAGTACATCAGACTCTAGTAACAATCATTAGTCTTTCGTTATATGTCATTTGTTTTTTGTCATCTGTCATCTATTACTTGTTATATGAAAAATGCATCATGGCATCTATAATGAGGTCAAAATAACTATACTATACTATTCGTCATCTACCATATGATATCTATTTTCTCATCATCAACACAGAACAAAATTTAACGAAAAAAATTATAAAAAAATTGGATGGAATAATTAGGAATAAAAATACTGGAAATTCTAGAAATTTATAAAATTAGAAATCTGAAATAAAAATTGTTAAAAATTCTGAAACCAAGAAAATATTTGCAGTTTGGAAGACAAATTCGAAAAACAAAATCAGGAAATGGTAAAATAAATGCTGGAAATTCCTAAAAATTTAGACAATATTCTAAAAATTTAAAAGAAAAAATTATTTAAAAAATTAGAACCCTTGAGGAAAACGTAAAAAATCTAGAAGAAAATGAAAATAACTGTAAATTCTAAAAATTTGGGGGGGGGGGATATTTGGAAGAGAAATTGTTAGAAAATTTTAATCCCTCGAAAAAAAAAACGCACAAACAGAAAAAAGTTGTATATTGGAAGAAAATTAAAAATAAGAACCCTTGAGTAAAAAGTAAAAACCTGGAAAAAAAACTAGATGAAAATGAAAAAATGTTGTAAATTCTAGAAATTTGGCGGGAAAATTTGTAACACACATTGCTACTAAAACTTAGATCCCTCGAAAATAAAAACGTAAAAACAGAAAAAAATGTACATTGAACAATACATTTTGACAAAGATTTAAAATTAGAGTGATTAGAAAAAGAGCTGTAAATTGTAGAAATGTATATAAACAAAAATTGCTAAAAATTCTGAAACAAACAAAGAAAATTCTTGCAATTTGGAGGATAAATTTCAAAAGAAAAACTCCAAAAAAGGAAAAGATTGAATTAAATTAAATAAAATATTAGAGAAAACATTCTAAACATCTGGAAGAGGAATTACTAGGAAATTTTAGAACCCTCGAAGAAAACGCAATAATCCGAAAATAAAATCTAGAAGGAAAACTACTGAAAAATTAAACTGTCGCAATTTAAAAGTTACATTATGTACAAAAGTTCCGACAAGAAAAAAAAAGAAATGGTAAGAAAATAATTCTGAATTTAAAAAAAAATTATACCTGCTGAAACAAGCTCTAAAAATCTGAAACAAAAAGTTCTAAAAAAGGTAGAACCCTTGAGATAATTCTCAATAATTTGCAATTAACAAAAATTCGTAATTTTGAATTTAACAAGGGAATTAAATAGATTAAAATATCAGTGAACATTTTTTAAAAGTCTAGGAAATTTTAGAACTCTCGAAAAAAACGCCATAACCTGAAAAAAACTAAAAGAAAAATTACTGATAAATTAAACTGTTGGAATTTGTAAGATAAATTATGTTCAAAAGTTCCGACAAGAAAAAAAATGAAATGGTAAGAAAAAAATTCTGATTTTTTTTATAGAAATTATACCCACTGAAAAAAGCTCTAGAATTCTGAAACAAAAAGTGCTAAAAAATGTAGAACCCTTGAGATAATTCTCAATAATTTGCAATTACCAAAAAAAATCGCAATTTTGAAATTAACATGGGAAAATAGTTTTAAAAAATCTAGATGAAAAATAAGTAAAACATTTTGAGGGTTCTGCAAAGAAAACGCAAAAATCTGGAGAAAAAAATGCTAAAAAAAATTGAAAATTCTTGTAATTTGAACGAATTATTCATTACCTCGATCGAAGAGAAATTTCTCGAATAAAACGCAAACAGAAAAAAAATCCATGAAGAAAATTATGAAAACAAAAATGGACAAGACAACGATCAAAAATTGTAATGATTAGGGAAAAAAAAATGCTGGAAATTATAGAAATTTATAGAATCTCTAAAAAAATAGAAATCTGAAACAAGAATTCTTAAAAATTCTGAAACCAAGAAAATTCTTACAGTTTGAAAAATAAATTAAAAATCAGAAAATGGTAAAATAAATTCTGGAAATTTCAAAAAATTTAAAGATAATATTCTAAAAATTTAAAAGAGAAATTATTTAAAATAATTAAAACCCTGGACTAAAACGAAAAAACCTGGAAAAAATATAGAAGAAAATAAAAAAATGTAAATTCTAGAAATTTTCGAGGAAGATTTGGAAGAGAAATTGCTAGAAAATATTTGATCCCCTAAAAAACCCAGAAACAAAATAAGTGTACATTGGAAGATAAATTTTGACAAAAATTTAAAATTAGAGTGATTAAAAAAAGCTTTAAATTGTTGAAATTTATAGAATCCCTAAAAAAATTAGAAATCTGAAACAAAAATTGCTAAAACTTCTGAAACCATTAAAGTAAATTCTAGCAATTTGGAAGATAAATTTGAAATAAACTCAAAGAAGGAAAAGATTGAATTAAATTGATCTAAATATTAGAGAAAAAGTTCTAAAAATTTGGAAAAGAAATTTCTAGAAAATCTTGAAGAAAACGCCAAAATCTAGAAGGAAAATTACTGAAAAATTAAACTGTCGCAATTTGAAAGATAAATACTGAAAAAAATCCGGCAAAAAAAAGAAATGGTAAGAAATAAATTCTGAATTATTTTTAGAAATTATATCTGCTGAAAAAAGCTTTAGAAATATGAGATAAAAAGCGCTAAAAAATGTAGAACCCTCGAGATAATTCTCAATAATTTGCCATTACCTTTGGTAATTCGCCACATTCAATAATTTAACACTAAGAGAAAAAAGGTTTAAAAAAAATGTATATAGATTCTTCAAAGGCAACGCAACAATCTGTAAGAAAAATTGCCAAGAAAAAATAGAAAATTCTCGCAGTTTGGACGAATTATTCTTTGCCTCGATCGATTATATAAACTTTTCTAACAACCGAAATTTATTTATTTACCTGTAATTTTTGGATTAACCCAAGCTCTTTACAATATTATCTAATTTGGGTCACTTTGTACATTAAATCGTCGCTAACATATGATCTAAATAAAGATGTTTAAACTCTGTACCTTTCTCTCTCTTTTACTCTTTCGCCGTACCTTTCTTTCCTTCTCTCTCCTTGCTCTACCTCTCCCTCTTTCATTTTTCTACATAGTATTATTCATTCTATCATAGTATTTTTTCTACAAAGTATTATTAATTTTATCAGTAATCATTCTTAAATTATTATTTCCCTTTCAGTTACGGACCGGTTTCCATCTATTTTGGTCTCGTAAGCGCAGCGCATTTGAATAGGTCTAAACCGGTCAGTAGCTGTTGTCCAAAGGGAAACAAAAATTTAATGTCTACTATTACTATTGTTTAATTGTTGCTGCTGATAGTTCCCTAATTTTCGGTGGTTCGTCCATTCAATTTGGGAAATCAGTGCAACGTTTAGGTAATAGATGTCACCTTAATGGTTTTTCAATCGCTAATAATCGTCCTGGTTGACCTACACTATTAGAATGTTATTTATATGCTATTGTAGTTATTATCAACACATTTTTTTCAATTTTGTGGTGAAAATGGTGGCTTTTAAATAATTGCATTATGAATGCGGTCGGCGGGTTATTATTCATACGGATCGGAAAGTGATAATGCATTTGTTTTTTTCGCAATATTTATTCGTACGTAATGGTGGAGTGTAATTTTCATATCCTTGATAATGATTGTTTGACATTAGCCTGACCGTAATTGCCGTTTCCTTGGGATGGATATAAATATAAACAAGTTCCTAACATCGTATTTATGTGTAAACAGATGCAGATATACGTTGTTGTGTTTTGTTTTTTTTTCCATTACATTGGTATAGCGGTTTGCATTCAAATGTATTTACAATCGGCGGTTTTAATAATAACAATAAAAAAAATTCACACGCTAGTTTTCCTTTCAATACAAATAATAAATAAATTAATAATTTTTTCACACATTTTTTTAATTTAATTACAATAATAATTCAATAAAACTTATTGTATTGTCTAACAACAATTGAATAATAACAATAATATGTATAAAAGCCCTTTTATTTAAATCAGTATCAATTGTTTGAATAAAGTCTTTTTGAATATAAATTATGATTAAAAGAGTAAATGAACTACCACATAGTAACGGTCGTTACCATCATTTTCATTAAATTATGATTATCTTCATCGAATCAAACTAAATAAATAAACAATGTTTAAACAATTAAAAATGGATTAACTTCAAATTGATTAACCAAATGGATTTATTGAATAATTTATGTTGCCCATTCAATAATGCGTGCTCATTTGTAATTCAAATTTAGTTGCCGAAAAAAAAATTACCGACAAGTGACTAACGCGCACCGCGATTATCAACCAATTTAATTTTTTGGCATTAATTTGCATTATAATTGGTGAATACCCAAAACTAGTAACGAAATTCTTCTAGAAATATTTTGCATGAATAATTTTCATAAGAGGAAAAGGACGAAATCAAAACAATTGCACCATGATGCATCATGCAATTGTTTTTCTTTTGGTTGTTAAAAAATTTAAATATTAAAAAAAAATAAAAGTAATCATTAGAATTAATTATTTTGAGCGTTTGTAAATGCAGCAGAATATTATACAAAATTTTTGTTAGTTTAAAAAAAATGTTTATTTTTGTAAAATTTCAACAGTTTAAGAAACATTGCTGGAAAATTCTGGAAATTTGCAAAAAAATAGACGTAAAAATCCTGGAACAAAAAAATGAATAACAAAGATAAAACATTAGGATGAATAGAAAACAAAATGCTGAAAATTCGAGATACTTAAGGCTGAAAGACCCACGGTCGATAGCCGTGAAGAAGATGAGGGAGGAATCACAACAATTATTGGTATAACTACATAATGTAAACCTTAGCTTCAATAAAGATGTTTCCTCTCTCTCTCTCTATCTAGATATTATATTTATACAATTCCCACAAATTAAATACAATTTCTACAAAACAAACATTGATAAACATTCTGGACCAATCAAAGAAAATTCTTGGAATTTTAGAGGATACATTCGAAATACCTCGGACAAGGAAAATAAATAAATGGTGGAACAAATTGTGTAAAATTCTAGAAGAAAAAAAAACAAAATTTCGCATTTGTGAAAATAATTTTAAGAAAACTCTCATAAAACACTCGAAAATTTTAGAAACCTAAAGAATTCCTGAACAAAATTTGTTGAAATATTTAAAAACAATTGAAGAAACTTCTCTCTTCTCAATTGGGAAAATAAATTCCATGAAAAAATAGATAAGGACAATACTACAATAAATTATAAATTTGAAGGGTAAACACTGGAAGAGAAATTACTAGAAAAAACATAGACTTTTTGTAAAGGAAACATAATGTCTCATAAAAATTTATAAATAATAATAAATAAATTCTCCGAAGAAAATTCTGGTAAATTTCTGGTAAAAAAAGTAGTAATATTTTGTTTAAAATTCTTCCAGAAAACATTTTATAAATAATTCTGGCTAGAAGAAAAGGGCAAAGATGAAGAAATTTTCTAGCTTCAAAATTCTATTGCACAATGCTATTTGATCTAATCGGAAGAAGTAAATCTCTTGATATGTTCAATTTTGTTATTCCCAAGTGTTTCGGTCCTTACGGATCATTATAATAAAAGTTAGAACAATCTGTAAGGACCAAAACACGTGTCAGTTACCTGAGAATAAAGAAAAACATAAGAGTTTTACTTCTTCCAATCTGAAGATTTGTTTTCATCAAGAGAGTACGAGAACAAGTATCGGCTATTTGATCTGCTGTATTTAGACTTGGTGATTTTTGTTGCTCTCCAAACAATTGACGGTTTGGTCAATTTTTTAGCGTAAGCGGTCTTTTTCGAGGTTTATTTATCCATAACCTTTCGTACTTCCCTCATCTATTAATGTCCATAGTTATTTTTCTCCCGTTCCATATAAAGAAGTTTTTTAAATGGAAATGAAAAAATAACTATAAAAATAGCAAATAGCAAAAATAGAAGATTGACCCCCTGAAATTTAAACACCCCACAGAATCTCTATTTGAGAAAATAAAAACCTATAACAACAACAACTAACTTGTCTGTCAACAAACATTTATATTATGGGCAGAAAGACCAACGGGTCGATAGCCCATTTACAGATTGTGTATATATTATAAGTAAAATATATCTATGTTATTATGTACAAAAAAAAAGTCTGTAAATAAAGATTCTGTATATATATAGAAGATTGAATTTCCAAAAGTGATCATAAAAATTAAATTAAGTAAAGGAAAAAGAACTAAAGAACAATTAAGTAAACACTATGGGTGAAATTGTTTCTTGAGTTTTTTATTTCAGCCCAAATTTCAAACTCCACATACAGACATTATATGCAATATTTTTTTAATATTAATACACCATATATTTGCAAATCATTTAATTAACGGACATCAAGAAAGTTTTCACAGAGCTGAAATTTGGCCAGAAAATTAATTAGCAATAGGGAAAAATATCTAAACTTTAATTTTTACTTTGAAAAACCGAGAGACGATAAGGAATTAAAGTTTATATGTATGTGTAGGGTGGGTGGGTGACCTCTAACCCACCCTCCAATCAGTAAAACATAAGAGGGTTTCAATTAAAAGTTTTAAAACGTAAATAAATATAACATTATTGCAAATTTTAATAGATTTATTCAAACAAATTTATCTAATAATGTTTGATGATGTTTTACTGATTAGAGGGTGTGATAGAGGCCACCCACCCACCCTACATATACATATAAATTTCAATTACTGATCGTCTCGCCGTTTTTAGAAAAATTAATTACAAAACTTTTGGAATAAAAAAGAAATTCAAAAGGTAACATTTTTAAGTGTGGAAATTAGTAAAAATTTGATGCATGATGGGTGGGCAATCTCTAAATCTAAAGTAGATAAGATTAGCTATAGAAAGTCATTTATATGTAAACTAAAATTTAGTTTTTGTTTTATTTTTTATTACATAAAGGGTTTGATTGTTTTTAACAGGAAAATCATCAACGATTAGCAATTAAAGTTATCATGTATATGTAGGGTGGGTGGGTGGCCTCTATCCCACCCTTCAATCAGTAAAACATAATCGAGGGTTTTAGTTAGAAGTTGTAAAATGTAAACAAACAGAAAATAATTGCAATTTTTAGAGATTCATTCATACAAATTTTTCAAATAATGTTTGATGATGTTTTACTGATTGCAGGGTGTGATAGAGGCCACCCACCCACCCTACATATACATATAAATTTCAATTACTGATCGTCTCGCCTTTTGTAGAAAAATTAATTACAAAATTTTTTGAATAAAAAAGAAATTCAAAAGGTAACATTTTTATGTGTGGAAATTAGTAAAAATTTGATGCATGATGGGTGGGTAGACTTTAAATCTAAATTAGATAAGATTAGCTATAGAAAAACATTTAAATTAAAAGTAAAATTTAGTTTTTGTTTTATTTTTTATTATATAAAGGGTTTGACTGTTTTTAGCAGCAAAATCATCAACGATTAGCAATTAAAATCATCATGTATATGTGGGGTGGGTGGGCGGCCTCTATCCATCCTCCAATCAGTAAAACATAAGCGAGGGTTTTAGTTAGAAGTTGTAAAATGTAAACAAACAGAAAATAATTGCAATTTTTAGAGATTTATTCATACAAATTTTTCAAATAATTTTTGATGATGTTTTACTGATTGGAAGGTGGGATAGAGGCCACCCACCCACCCTACATATACATATAAATTTCAAATACTGATCGTCTCGCGGTTTGGAGTAAAATTAATTACAAAACTTTTTTAATATAAAAGAAATTTAAAAGGTAACATTTTTAAGTGTGGAAATTAGTAAAAAATTTGATGCATGATGGGTGGGTAGACTTTAAATCTAAATTAGATAAGATTAGCTATAGAAAGTCATTTATATTTAAACTAAAATTTAGTTTTTGTTTTATTTTTTATTACATAAAGGGTTTTATTGTTTTTAACAGGAAAATCATCAACGATTAGCAATTAAAGTTATCATGCATATGTAGGGTGGGTGGGTGGCCTCTATCCCACCCTTCAATCAGTTAAACATAAGCGAGGGGTTTAGTTAGAAGTTGTAAAATGTAGACAAACAGAAAATAATTGTAATTTTTAGAAATTTATTAATACAAATTTTTCAAATAATTTTTGATAATGTTTTACTGATTGGAGGGTGGGATAGAGGCCACCCACCCACCCTACATATACAAATAAATTTCAATTACTGATCGTCTCGCGGTTTGGAGTAAAATTAATTACAAAACTTTTTGAATGAAAAAGAAATTCAAAAGGTAAAATTTTTGACTGAGTAAATTAGTAAAAATTTGATGCATGATGGGTGGAGAGACTACGATTAAGATTAGCTATAGAAAGTTATTTATATTTAAACTTAAATTTAGTTTTTGTTTTATTTTTTTATTACATACAAGGTTTTATTGTTTTGTAAGCAGCAAAATCATCAACGATTAGTATTTAATGTTATCATGTATATGTAGGGTGGGTGGGTGGCCTCTATTCCACCCTCCGATCAGTAAAACATAAGCGAGGGTTTTAATTAAAATTTGTAAAATATAAATAAACACAATATAATTGCAATTTTTAGAGATTTATTCATAAAAAAATTTCATATAGTTTTTGATGATGTTTTACTGATTGGAGGGTGGAATAGAGGACACCCACCCACCCTACATATACATATAAATTTCAATTAATCATCGTCTCGGGGTTTAAGGAAGTCTTCAAGGAGTAAAAATTTCACCAGAAGATAAGACTGGAGGAACATGAGGAATATATTTCTTGTTAATGCAAGCCTTTCCAAATAGAATCAAAATATTTGCTTTATTAGCATATTGGATGAAGTAAAAAATACCTATTACCCAAGATTACTTTGAAAAGCCTATGACCATCTTAATAATAATAAAAGTCTTTATTTCTCTCTTAAATTACAATAAAGTACAATAAGAAAGAAAGTGCGTCGCAATACAGAAAAAAATACAACATAACTAAAATCATATGTATACATTACTAATCAAAATATTCTTCTAAACTATATAATTTTTTCTCACATAAGAACTTAAACAAATTTCCTTTAAACTTAATTATTATAAAAGTGCTACCCCACAAAATAAGCTTCGAACGCATTCTTACGCTAGGAATCAATAAGGATATTTTTACGTTGTTTTTTTTTTTTTACCAAACCCATGTAACGGATAATTCCTAAAAAGTTCTTTAATTCTGAAAGAAATCTTAGAACTTCAGAAAAAAAAGTTTGTTAACCATAAAATTAATATATTTCTTGAATAATTTTCTCACTGAAACATTATGAAACAATGATATAAAAAATCAGAGAAAAAAAAACAATGGTTGATAAAATTTATATAGTCCACAATCTTTTAAATTATGAAGTCATAAAAAAAATAGTGCAATTATCTTGGAATTTTTCGAAGGAATATTTTCGGATAAAACTTTTTTTACTCCTGCTTGGTTTCATAGTATCCGAGTTACTATCTTCTTCGGATTATTCTCCAACATTTTTAATTCATCACTGGTTTGATGTATGGTATTTTCGTAGGAGTTCATCTGGCTTGAGAACGAGAATGAGTTTTTTCATCATCAGAGTTTCATGTAGTTGAATAATAATAATCAGTAAGCATCATTATTATTATTCAACTACTTAATACTCTGATGATGAAAAAACTCATTCTCGTTCTTAAGCCAGATGAACTCCTACGAAAATACCATAAAATACGGTCTTGCACAAATCACAAAAAGGATAAAGTAAATTATCCATCTAATAATCTCAAACATTTGTGTTATTCATCTGCATGATATCAGCAGTTTCTGAATAGAAGTTTAAATGACTATAAAATTTATAACTATTACAATTTAAATACATTAATATAATGATTATTTTGAAGTAAGAAATTGGGACCTTCTCTCACACTAGCCTCATGATGCATTTTCAGATCTTTGAGCTTTATTTTGCGGATTATTTGCCGACTCTAATAATTATCATTCTCTTGTTTTCTTCACTAAGCCTTTTATGTGGTCTTATTGAGTAAATAAGTAACAAGCTTTATCATCAGATTTCAAGTATGCGGAATTCTTTATCAGCAATTTCTGAACGAAAATATAAATTCATCTCATAATCAGAGACGTCCAACAAATTGTAACCGTATCTTTTCCGACCTTCCATCATTAAACGGATTACTCGCCGCAGATTGCTTGAGCAAATTGATCGATGTATTCATGTTTCAATAGAGAAAATTATAAGATAAATTGGACCAACTTATTGCAGCAGAGCTAAACTAATAATTATCTTAGTGGTGTATAAAACAGACTGCATTACTCCACGTTCTAATGTTCAGGGAAGATATTAATTACACATTAATTACAGATTTTACAACAGGGACTACCTAAGAGCAGCCCTAGTAGAAGTTCTCACGAATAAAGCCAAGACACAGGTTGACATGGCCTCAGCCTACTTTCCAGGAAATCAAAGCAAACCACCACCAGAAGAGATAAGTAGACTGAGCTGTGATGCCAACATCCACAAGATAGTATGGGGCAGCACAAATACCAATAATAGAGAATAATAGAACTTCTTGAATTCATTATCTCTAATACTTTAGATATTATTAATAGAGGCAACGAGCCTACCATTGTGAATGTAATCATGTAGGAGGTATAATTATATAATTTGACAGTGACAACACATGTCATCAAAACATGTCTAATAAAAGACTAAAATATGCTTAATTCAAGCATTACAAATGTAAAAAGATACTACAGATTATTCTGGAGCAATATTGATAGCATAGAATCATGGGTTTGAGTGGAAGCTCTTTTGGTGTAGAAAACTCCGCCCGTCCTCCTTTCGTCTTAAATTCTGTGTATATTTACATATTTTATATTATAAATTTTGTGTTATTTTATTAGAAAGGAGTACAAAGATGTTAATAAATATATAAAATATGTCTTCACAGCAAGTACAATTCAAAATTGGCATGTTGTGAAAGAACCCTCGTTGTCGGACCATCATCAGCAGATTTAGACTTTGGGGCCAATTCGAAGAAAACAGACTAAAACCTCTATTATCGGACCATCACGAAAGTTTACTGTTTAATAATTGCGATCAAACATATTTTTTAATAGGCTTTGCGAACTTTTTACCACGGCAACACTCACCAACCCTAAAACCTTTTTTTTTAAGTGACCTTCCCTTCTTTATTTTTGAAAATACTAATAAAAATACTGAGGTTATTATATTCCAAACATTTTAGACAGTGTTGTAGTTTGAGTTTATTTGTATATGTAGGGTGGGTGGGTGGCGTCTATCCTACCCTCCAACCCGTTAAACACACGCAGATTAATTGATTTGGGTGAAAAAAAAATCGTCAGAATTGGTAATGCATTAATCGTATGATAAAACTGTTGTATTTGTCTGGTGATTATTTTTAATAATACTTAAGAAAAAAAAAAAGAAATTAATCATCGAACATGGGTTCATTGTTTTTCAAAATATTCTCCATGAAGATCAAAACATTTTTTAATGTGTTTGAAGTAATTTTCGAAGCACTTTTTCCACTCTGATTAATGTGCCTCCAAAACATGATTTTTTAAACGTTTTTTCAGGCGTTAAAAACGTTGTCCTTGTAATTTATTTTTGATTTGAAGTCATTGGGTGCCAAATTAATCATCGAATATGGGTTCATTGTTTTTCAAAATATTCTCCATGAAGAATTTTCGAAGCACTTTTCCACTATGATTAATTTACCTCCAAAACATGCATTTTGAAACGTGTTTTCAGACGTTAAAAAAACGTTGTCATTGTAATTTATTTTTGATTTGAAGTCATTGGGTGCCAAATCAGAGCTTAAAAAGTCTCTTGTTTGAGCTGATGTGTGTTTAGATGGAGAAAGGTCTTCGGCGGTTGGTTTCCCTTTTTTTTCCGAAGACTTCTGACAAACAAATGGTTGTATACGATTAGGAATTGACTTTTTTTTTTCTTGAATCACTTTATCATTTATCACTTGATGAAACATTTTTTTAAACCTTCATCAGTAATAGGAATTAAGTGTCCGATCTTTCACGAATGGTACAGTTTTTCCAAATAAAAGTTTTGAAGTGAATAACTTTTGTTGGAATTGGCTCATTTACGAAGACTGTTGTTTACTTCGGATTCACACCCTTATATCCATGATTCGCCATCTTTTACGATTTCACAGGCGTGTTTGGAAACACCAAAATCGTATTGCTTGAGTATATCTTTAAACCAAAGAATAAGAAAGAATTTGCACAGAAAATTCTAAAAATCTAAAAATAGTCTTATAAACTTCTAAACCTTTCAGGAAAATCTCAAAATTTAAATAATTTTGAGTTAAAGCAAGAAATGGTGATGAATTATTGGAAATTAAAAACATTTCTAGACATACGCAAGAAAAAATTGGTGGAAAATATTTGAAATTTACAAGAAAATTCTTGAAATTTGAAGTCAGAGCAAAAAATAGTGGATAATTCTAGAACAATTGAATATTCTATAAGTTTGTAAAAAATTTCTTTTTTGGTTTTTGTGAGTTACGTGAAGATAAACTTGATTAATTAAAAAAGAGCACTAAAAAAGTATTAACAGTATTATTAAAGAGTATTAAAACATTGATAATTGTCACTTTGTGTCCGAAATATATATCTGTGAATTTAAATAAAATTGTGAAGAAAGGTTTTTTAGTGCTCTTTTTTAATTAATTAATATGTAAAAAATTGCCATAAAAGGAAAATTCTTCAAGGAAATTTTGCCATTGCAAGAGTAATTTTTAAAAAAAAGTTTAAAACGATAGAAAATCTAAAAACAATTGGGGAAATTTTTTTGGACAAATTAGATAAGAGAGAGATAGCTAGAAATAATATATTTAAAAAAATTAAGAAATGCAAAGTCTAGATTTTGTAATTGATTTGTTAAACATTTTCACTTGAAATTTAGAGGAAAAGTTTTGAAATTTTTTTAGGTTTTAGATAGAAAAATGAAGGAATTTTTAAAATCTAGAGGGAAAATTTCTGTAAACTTTTAAAATTCTCAAAATTTGTGTAATTTTAATTTTAATGACTAAATAAAATATGTATCACAAAGTGAAAGCCTCTACAATCAAATATTCAATTTTAATGATTTTTTTAAAAGTTATTTTATGTTAGAACAAGAAATGGTCTTAAATTATCCAGAAATGTAAGTATTTTCAAGACATACGAAAGAAATAATTGCTGAAAATTTTTTAAACATCCAAGAAAATTAATAATAATTTTTTTATAATATTGGGATAAGTTTAAACAAAAAATAGGAGATAGTTTTAAATATAGTAAAGAAAAGGCACTGAAAAAACAGTAAAAAATCTAAAAAAATGGGGTTGAAATTACTGAAAAATTTAAACCAGAAAAGGTAAAAAAATAAAAATGCAAAATTTAGAAATCTGGAATTAACTATCTAAACATTTTATAACTTAGCAGAAAATTCTTGAAATTTGAAGACAAAGCAAAAAAATAATGGATAATTCTAGAAAAATTGAAAAAAAGGCACTGAATATTCTACAAGTATGTAAAAAAATTGTCGAAAAAAGAAAATTCTTGAGGGCAATTTGGCTATTGCAAGAGATTTAAAAAAAAGTTTAAAACGATAGAAAACCTAAAAACAATTGGGGAAAATTTGCTCAATATTTTAGATAAGAGAGAGATAGCCAGAAATTATATATTTTAAAAAATTTTAAGAAATGCAAAATTTAGAACTTTGTAATTGATTTGCTAAACATTTTTAACTTGAAATCTAGAGAAAAATTTTTGAAAAAATTAGTAGGTTTAAGATAGCAAAATAAAGGAACTTTTTTAAAGAAAATTTTTTTAAAATCTAGAGGAAACATTTCTGTAAACTTTTAAACTTCTCAAAATTTGTGTAGTTTTAATTTTAATTACCTTAAATAAATAATGTATCACAAACTTCTAGGAAAATTCTTGAAATTTGAATGATTTCTAAAAATTCTTTAAAGTTAGAACAAATTGCTAGAAAATGTTTGAAACCTCCAAGAAAATTCGTAAAATTTTGAAGATTATTTTTTAGAAAATTTAGGCAATAAATTTAATTAAATATTTAATTTTAATGATTTTTTTAAAAGTTATTTTATGTTAGAGCAAGAAATTGTCTTAAATTATCAAAAAATTGAAGAGTTTTCAAGACAAATGAAAGAAATAATTGCTGAAAAATAATTCAAACATCCAAGAAAATTCTTAAGAATATTTTTTATAATATTGGGATAAGTTTAAACAAAAATAGTAGATAATTTTAAAATAGTAAAGAAAAGGCACTGAAAAAGCTTAAAACAGTTAAAAAAAAATCTTAAAAATGGGGGGAAATTACTGAAATATTTAAACCAGAAAAGGTAAATTAAAGAAAAATAAAAATGCAAAATCTAGAAATCTGGAATTAACTATCTAAACAATTTATAACTTAGAAATTCTTGAAATTTGAAGAGAAAGCAAAAAGTAGTGGATAATTCTAGAAAAATTGAAAAAAAGGCACTGAATATTCTATAAGTTTGTAAAAAAAATTGTCGAAAAAAGAAAATTCTTGAAGGCAATTTTGCTATTGCAAGAGAGTTAAAAAAAAGTTTAAAACGATAGAAAACCTAAAAACAATTGGGGAAAATTTGCTCAATATTTTAGATAAGAGAGAGATAGCCAGAAATTATATATTTTAAAAAATTTTAAGAAATGCAAAATTTAGAACTTTGTAATTGATTTGCTAAACATTTTTAACTTTAAATTTACAGGAAAATTTCGGAAAAATTTAGTAGGTTTAAGATAGCAAAATAAAGGAATTTTAAAAATCTAGAGGAAACATTTATGTAAACTTTTAAAATTCTCAAAATTTGTGTAATTTTAATTTTAATGACTAAATAAAATATGTATCACAAAGTGAAAGCCTCTACAATCAAATATTTAATTTTGATGATTTTTTTAAAAGTTATGTTATGTTAGAGCAGGAAATAGTCTTAAATTATCAAAACATTGAAGAATTTTCAAGACACATGGAAGAAATAATTGCTGAAAAATATTTCAAACATCCAAGAAAATTCATAGGAATTTTTTTATAATATTGGGATAAGTTTAAACAAAAAATAGTAGATAATTTTAAAAATAGTAAAGAAAATGCACTAAAAAAGCTTAAAACAGTAAAAAATCTAAAAAAAATGGGGTTGAATTTACTGAAAAATTTAAACCAGAAAAGGTAAATTTAAAAAAATAAAAATGCAAAATCTAGAAATCTGGAATTAACTATCTAAACATTTTATAACTTAGAAGAAAATTCTTGAAATTTGAAGACAAAGCAAAAAATAGTGGATAATTCTAGAAAAATTGAAAAAACTGCACTGAATATTCTATAAGTTTGTAAAAAAATTGTCGGAAAAAGAAAATTCTTGAAGGAAATTTTGCTATTGCAAGAGAGTTAAAAAAAGTTTAAAACGATAGAAAACCTAAAAACAATTGGGGAAAATTTGCTCAACATTTTAGATAAGAGAGAGATGGCCGGAAATAATAAATTTTTAAAAATTTTAAGAAATGGAAAATCTAGATTTTGTAATTGATTTGTTAAACATTTTGAACTTCAAATTCAGAGAAAAATTTTTGAAAAAATTAGTAGGATTAAGAGAGAAAAATGAAGGATTTTTTTTTAAAGAAAACGTTTTAAAATCTAGAGGAAACATTTCTGTAAACTTTTAAAATTCTCCAAATTTGTGTAATTTTAATTTTAATGACTTTAAATAAAATATGTATCACAAAGTGAAAGCCTCTACAATCAAATATTTAATTTTAATGATTTTTTTAAAAGTTATTTTATGTTAGAGTAAGAAATGATCTTAAATAATGAAACAATTGAAGAATTTTCAAGACACATGGATGAAATAATTGCTGAAAAATATTTCAAACATCCAAGAAAATTCTTAAGAAATTTTTTTATAATATTGAGATAAGTTTGAACAAAAAATAGTAGATAATTTTAAAAATAGTAAAGAAAAGGCACTGAAAAAGCTTAAAACAGTAAAAACTCTAAAAAATGGGGGGAAATTACTGAAAAAATTAAACCAGAAAAGGCAAATAAAAAAATAAAAATGCAAAATCTAGAAATCTAGAATTAACTATCTAAACATTTTATAACTTAGAAGAAAACTCTTGAAATTTGAAGACAAAGCAAAAAATAGTGGATAATTCTAGAAAAATTGTAAAAAAGGCACTGAATATTCTATAAGTTTGTAAAAAAATTGTCGAAAAAAGAAAATTCTTGAAGGAAATTTTGCTATTGCAAGAGAGTTAAAAAAAGTTTAAAACGATAGAAAATCTAAAAACAATTGGGGAAAATTTGCTCAAAATTTTAGATAAGAAAAAGATGGCCAGAAATAATATATTTTAAAATATTTTAAGAAATGCAAAATCTAGAAATTTGGAATTGATTTGCTAAACATTTTTAACTTGAAATTTAGAGGAATATTTCCGAAAAATTTAGTAGGTTTAAGATAGCAAAATAAAGGAATTTTAAAAATCTAGAGGAAACATTTAGGTAAACTTTTAAAATTCTCAAAATTTGTGTAATTTTAATGACTTTAAATAAAATATGTATCACAAAGTGAAAGCCTCTACAATCAAATATTTAATTTTAATGATTTTTTAAAAGGTATTTTATGTTAGAACAAGAAATGGTCTTAAATTATCAAAAAATTGAAGAATTTTCAAGACACCTGTGAGAAATAATTGCTGAAAAATATTTCAAACATCCAAGAAAATTCTTAAGAATTTTTTTAAAATTATATTGGGATCAGTTTAAACAAAAAATAGTAGATAATTTTAAAAATAGTAAAGAAAAGGCACTGAAAAAGCTTAAAACAGTAAAAACTCTAAAAAACTGGGGGGAAATTACTGAAAAATTCAAACCAGAAAAGGTAAATAAAAAAATAAAAATGCAAAACCTAGAAATCTGGAATTAACAACTATCTAAACATTTTTGAGCTCTTTAAATTTTGAGGAACACGTTTTAAAAATTTCAATAGGTTTAGGACAGAATAATACGAGAAATTGCAGAGAAAAATTCCAAAAATCTAAAGTAGTTACTTGAGTTACGTGAATGTTTATATTACTTAATTGAAACACAGTTATATTCCTTTCTAATTCAGTTAGCTATTGATAATGGATACATAGTGCCCGAAATGTACATTTAGCTATTAAAAAATAAAAAGTGAAGAAATGAATATAACTGTGTTTCAATTAAGTCCAAAAATCTAGATGAAAATTTCCTGTAAATTTTTTAAACTTCTACGAAAATTCTCAAAATTTTAATGATTTGAATTTTAATGATTTTTAAAAAATTCTTTAAAGTTAGAAGAAATTGCTGGAAAATATTTGAAACCTCAAAGAAAATTTCCTGTAAATTTTTTAAACTTCTACGAAAACTCTCAAAATTTGAATGAATTGAATTTGAATGAATTTTTAAAATTCCTTAAAGTTAGAAATTTCTGGAAAATATTTGAAACCTCCAAGGAATATCCTAAAATTTGTAAGATTTTTTTTAGAAAATTCAGATAAGTTTAAGCAAGAAATATTAGATTACTCTATAAAAATTGAAGAGAAGGCACTGAAAATTCTATAAGTTTGTAAGAAAAATTGTTGATAAAAGAAAACTCTTGAAGAAAATTTTGAAATTTTTAACAGGAATTTTAGAAAAAGCTTAAAATGGTAGAAAATCTAAATAAACGGAGTAAAATTGCTGGCAATATCACTTCAAGCAATTTTGAAATTTGTAAGAATTTTAGAAAAATCTTAAAATAGTGTTAAATCTAAATAACGGGGGAGAAATTGCTGGAAATATCAGTTCAAGCACATCATAAATATTTTCTGGAATAACAACCAATTTTGGACAACGAAATTTATCACTAAGCGAACTACACGAATAAGAACATTTAAGAATTATACATTTTTTAAAGTTTTGTATTAGAGTTGAAAACAAAAAATGTGTTTTGATATTAAAATAAAAAAGTGCAAAATAGTAAACACATATGATGAGTTAAAAGAAGTCAGAGAGCTTCCACCATAAATTACTATTAATTACTAAATTATGTAAATCCGAATAGTGGATAAACATTCCGCAAAAAAATCAATCTGAACTCGCGGAATTTGACCTTAAGATCCAGATCAAGTTTTTTTTTTAATAGTTTTATTGGTTGTAAATGTATCACCTTTATTATATCTAATACGATTATTAGTATTTATTATTGCATTATAATAACTACGCCTTACTTTTTTACTTGTTGTAATGAGGATGGATGATATTTTTGCATACAAGCATTTCCTCGGAATTTTGTAATGGACACCAACCACAGCACCGCACCCACGGTGGATCGTTGCCAAAACAACGGTTAAAAATACTTTAATTGATACATTGGCGCTGCTGCGTCTAATAAAATGTGTGTTAGGATTGTTTAAAAATACCATCGATCGATTTAGAAAAAGTAGAAATAAATAAAACCGTTTTGTTTAAACCACCAGAATGTAATTAATGTGTTAACATCAGAGTTTCCTCAAAGATATTACATACTTTACAGACCGCAATGTGTTTTATCAAAATTAATCAAACATAATCATGTTTGTAATGTTTATACATTGCACAAATTTGTTCAAAGAATATTAATTAATCTAAAAATATGTGTATAACCGAGATGTGCTATTTGTCGGTTGGATTAGATTAGTACAAACAAATACGCATACGATGGATATTTTATATATTGGTTATTGTTTATTAGAGGAAATAATGTAGGTTATGATTAAAGTTGATTATAAACCACAAATAACAATATTAATTAGTTATTCGAAGAATATTAATTAATTAATTTTTAGGACAAGAAGGCGGCTTTAATGCCAAATATCTTTACTTTATATGTTAATGGAGCAGCAGAGATAAATCAGACGGATTGGCCTTCTAGGAAGGAACTAATTCCAAGTAGCTTTTAGTGTTGATCTTCATAATAAACTTGGTATGATTATACAATATATTAGGTGTATAAATTATTTTAAGCAGTCAAGGAATTAATCTTAAAATCAATTGAATTTTCCGTTATTTTGCGGTTAATATAGTGGTTTAAAATGACAGTAGGTATGCTGGAAAGTCTAACTATTAAAACTATTAAAAATATTCGGTTCAGTACAGTCGAAAATGGCAACAGATAAGGTGTATATCAGACACTGTATTCTTCGAATTCCAACAAGGAAAAAATGCTGTAAGATCGTGCAAATCGATTTATTCCTTTCTTGGCGAAGATGTGCGAGTATTTTGGTTTAAGCTGTTTAAAAACGTCTGATAGAGACTGGAGGTCCTAGAAAGTGCGATGATGATGAGTTGGAGAAGATGCAAACGCAGAAAGAGCTTACAGAGCAGCTGGAAACAACTTAGCAATTGATCTCCTACGTCTACATGAGATGGGAAAGATTCGGAGAGAAGGGAAATGGGTCATTGAAACCAACAAGAACCAACGTGTGTCTTTCTTTGCTTAACAAATAGCGTCGAAAGTCTTTCTTAGGGAATATGGAATAGAAATGGATACTCTATGACTATCCAAACGAACAAAGTCATGTGTAAATCTCGTCAAATCATCACAATCGGTCGTAAAACCCAATAGCTTCGGAACGAAGGTTTTCTTTTACATTAAAAGCAATCGAAACTTAAAAGACAAAGAGAAAGTCGCCTTTTTTATGGTCAATTTATAGAAAATTCTTATTACGTAAAGAAAAAAAAAATCGAGAGATTTAATAAACAAGGAACAACATAAATTGAACAAAATAGTTCATCAATCTTCAGGATATGAAAATGCAACTACACCATTTTGATAACCAAACTTTATGGAGCAATTTGATGTAAATTCTAAAACCAACGAAGAAAATTTTGACAATTTGCAACAGAAGTAATGAAAAATTTTGATTGAAGGTATAGAATGATATTCGAATGGCAATTTAAGGATAAACATTTAAGAAAATATAAAGAAGTTGTTTGTAATTTGCAAGGGTAATTCATCAAAAATTTCTGATAAGATAAAAAAAGCAGAAAGTAAGCAAACGATCACAGAAATTAAAGAAAATAGGAATGAAATCGATATCATTCAATTTTGATTGTAAAACGTCCTAAACCAATTTTCTTGGGCAATTTAAAATCATGATTTCGGTTGTAAATTTAGAAAAAAACGTGGAATTTTTAACCTCAATTTTATCTTGCAATTTTTTATCATCCATAAAAAAGGTAAATAAAGTAAAAAAATAGAGAGATTAAAGCAGGAAATAAACAAACCTGTTAATGGAATGAAAATGCCTCAAATTAGATGACCATATTTCTTAAGTAATTTGAGGCTAAAAATTCTAGACACCTAGAAGAAAATGTTTACAAATTATAAGAGAAATATTTGGGAATTCTCATAAGGTAAAGACACTAGAAGATTCGAAGAGAATAATTCAGGAAATTTCCCCTTGATTTTATCTATTTTTTTTTAGTAAAAACAATTCAAATTTAAAAGACACAAAGAAAATTGCTTTCTTTCTGGACCAATTTTCTTAACAATTTGAGGCTAAAAATTTTAGAATATTTACGTAATTTGCAAGAAAAAAAGTAGTGAAGAGCTCTGATGATATAAAGAAAAAAGACACTGATAAAAATAATCAAAAAATCAATCCAAATAAGGTGGTTTTGATGACCAAACTTTCCGGACTATTTTTTTAAGCAATTAAAGGTTGGAATTCTAAAAACTTTAAAGAAAATTCGGAAAGAATGATTCTGGAAATTCTATATCTTATTTTTTTTTCAGTTTGGGAATTCTGATAAGGTACACATTAGAAGATTCGAAGAGAATAATTTTACGAAATTTTCTCTTGATTATTTATGTTTTTTTTTTTCGTAAAAACAAATTAAATTCAAAAGACAAAAAGAAAATTGCTTTCTTTCTGGACCAATTTTCTTAACTATTTGAGGCTGAAAATTTTAGAATATCTACGTAATTTGCAAGAAAAAATGTAGTGAAAAACTCTAATGAAATAAAGAAAAAAGACACTGATGAAAATAATCAAAAAATCAATCCAAATAACGTGGTTTTGATGACCAAACTTTCTGGAGTATTTTTAAGCAATTTAAGGTTACAATTCTAAAAACTTTAAAAAAAAATTCGGAAAGAATTATGCAGGAAATTCTATATCTTATTTTCTTTTCAGTTTGGGAATTTTGATAAGGTACACATTAGAAGATTCGAAGAGAATAATTTACGAAATTTTCTCTTGATTTTATCTGTTTTTTTTTAAGTAAAAACAATTTAAATTCAAAAGACTAAAAGAAAATTGCTTTCTTTCTGGATCAATTTTCTTATCAATTTGAGACTGAAAATTTTTAGAATATTTACGTAATTTGCAAGAAAAAAAGTAGTGAAAAGCTCTGATGAGATAAAGAAAAACGACACTGTTGAAAATACTGTCAAAAAATCAATCAAAATAAGGTGGTTTTGATGACCAAACTTTCTGGACTATTTTATTAAGCAATTTAAGGTTGGAATTCTACAATCTTTAAAGAAAATTCGGAAAGAATGATGCAGGAAATTCTATATCTTATTTTCTTTTCAGTTTGGGAATTCTGATAAGGTACACATTAGAAGATTCGAAGAGAATAATTTACGAAAATTTCCCTTGATTTTAACTGTTTTTTTTTTAAAGTAAAAACAAATTAAATTCAAAAGACACAAAGAAAATCGCTTTCTTTCTGTATCAATTTTCTTATCAATTTAAGGCTAAAAATTTTAGAATATTTACGTAATTTGCAAGAAAAAAAAGTAGTGAAAAGCTCTGATGAGATAAAGAAAAACGACACTATTGAAAATACTGTCAAAAAATCAATCAAAATAAGGTGGTTTTGAATACCAAAGTTTCTGTTATTTTTTGAAGCAATTTAAGGTTACAATTCTAAAAACTTTAAAGAAAATTCGGAAAGAATGATGAAGGAAATTCTATATCTTATTTTCTTTTCAGTTTGGGAATTTTGATAAGGTACACATTAGAAGATTCGAAGAGAATACTTTACGAAATTTTCTCTTGATTTTATCTGTTTTTTTTTTTTAAGTAAAAACAAATTAAATTCAAAAGACACAAAGAAAATCACTTTCTTTCTGGATCAATTTTCTTATCAATTTAAGGCTAAAAATTTTAGAATATTTACATAATTTGCAAGAAAAAAGTAGTGAAAAGCTCTGATGAGATAAAGAAAAACGACACTGATGAAAATACTGTCAAAAATCAATCAAAATAAGGTGGTTTTGAATACCAAACTTTCTGTTATTTTTTGAAGCAATTTAAGGTTACAATTCTAAAATCTTTAAAGAAAATTCGGAAAGAATGATGCAGGAAATAAATTCTATATCTTATTTTCTTTTCAGTTTGGGAATTTTGATAAGGTTGATTAGAAGATTCGAAGAGAATAATTTACGAAATTTTCTCTTAATTTTATCTGTTTTTTTTAGTAAAAACAAATTAAATTCAAAAGACAAAAAAAATTGCTTTCTTTCTGGATCAATTTTCTTATCACTTTAAGGCTAAAAATTTTAGAATATTTAAGTAATTTGCAAGAAAAAAAGTAGTGAAAAGCTCTGATGAGATAAAGAAAAACGACACTGATGAAAATAATGTCAAAAAATCAATCAAAATAAGGTGGTTTTGATGACCAAACTTTCTGGACTTTCTTTAAGCAATTTAAGGTTGGAATTCTAAAAACTTTGAAGAAAATTAGGAAAGAATGATGCAGGAAATTCTATATCTTATTTTCTTTTCAGTACAAGCAATTAAAGCTCAAAAGAAAAGATGATCATTTTAATGCCAAAATTTTCTGGACTAATTTCAAAATTTGAACTATGAAACATCCATTTTGTATTATTGTGTTAGGAAGGAGTATAAAGATGTTAATAAATAAATAAATAAAAATTCTTATTGGGTAAAGATTAACGTTTAAAGATTTTTTTTAAATATTCAAATGTTTTAAGCAATTGTTTTTAAAGTTTCCTCAACTCTGAGAAATTTATGAAATATTCTTAAAGGGTAAGCGGATTTTAAGATTTGTTTGAAGCTATATATTAGCATTTTCAATTGTTTTTAAAGTTTTATCAGCTCTTCTTTAAATTGCTTTCTTTCTGGACCAATTTTCTTAACAATTTGAGGCTGAAATTAGAATATTTACGTAATTTGCAAGAAAAAAGTAGTGAAAAGCTCTGATGAGATAAAGAAAAAAAAACTGATGAAAATACTATCAAAAAATCAATCAAAATAAGGTGGTTTTGATGACCAAACTTTCTGGACTTTCTTTAAGCCATTTAAGGTTGGAATTCTAAAAACTTTAAAGAAAATTCGGAAAGAATGATGCAGGAAATTCTATATCTTGTTTTCTTTCCTGTAAAAGCAATTAAAGCTCAAAAGAAAAGATGATCATTTTAATGGCCAACTATGAAACAATCTTATTGGGTAAGCTTTTAAGATGTGCTTAAAGAAATTTTTAGATTATGCAAATGTTTTAAGCAATTGTTTTTAGTTTTTAGTTTCCTCAACTACGAGAAATTTATGAAATATTCTTAAAGGGTAAGCAGATTTTTTTGAAGCTATAAATTAGCAATTTCAATTGTTTTTAAAGTTGTGTCAACTCTTCTTGAATTATTTTTAGTAAATTTTTAATTCAAATGTTTTAAGCCAAAGTTTTCTTAACTCTGAGAAATTTATGAAATATTCTTAAAGGGTAAGCAGATTTTAAGTTTTTTTTAAAGCTAATTTTCAATTGCTTCTGCAGCAATTTTTTTTGTGTTTATTTTCTTTTTTAATCAAAATTGTGAAACCTGCCAACTGTTTTTCTTCAAAAAGATTTTTAATTGTTTTAGTAAAATGTTAATCAATCTTCAGGATATGAAAATGCGACCATACCATTTTGATAACCAAACTTTATGCAGCAATTCGAAATTGTAAATTCTAAAACCAATGAAGAAAATTTTATTTCAATTTGCAAGTAATGAATGATATTCTAAAATATTATTGATTTTTGCGGCTTCTACTTCGTTATACATGTTGAGTATAAATATAGTATATATAGTATTATACAAACAAAGTTACAAGGTGTATATTCTTGATATTCTAAAAATTTTCGTGATAATGAAACAGGAATGAAAATGCAATAAAACTATTTTGAATGGCAATTTAAGGATAAACATTTTAGAAATAATTTGAGGCTAAAAATTCTAGAAACCTAGAAGAAAATTTTTGCAAATTATAAGAGACTCATTTGGAGATTCTGATAAGGTAAAGACACACTAGAAGATTCG
Source organism: Ontholestes murinus (assembly GCA_963969525.1). Classification (NCBI taxonomy): domain Eukaryota; kingdom Metazoa; phylum Arthropoda; class Insecta; order Coleoptera; family Staphylinidae; genus Ontholestes; species Ontholestes murinus. Next base: position 67,877,231 of record OZ018390.1, on the reverse strand, counting down.
AAGAGAATAATTCAGGAAATTTTCCCTTGTTTTTTTTTTTAGTAAAAACAAATTAAATTCAAAAGACAAAAAGAAAATTGCTTTCTTTCTGGACCAATTTTCTTAATAATTTAAGGCTGAATATTTTAGAATGTTTACGAAATTTGCAAGAAAAACAGTAGTGAAAAGCTATTTTTCTTTAAAAAGATTTTTAATTGTTTTAGTTAAAAATGTTAAATTAAAATTTAAACTTCTTTAAACTGCTCTCATCTCTTAAAATGTATGTCTTTTTTAGAATGTTGGCTTTTGCTTTATTAGCATATTTTAATGTTTTTTTTAGAAAAAAAAATGAAAATTGGTTTTGTAGAATTTGTTCTTAAGCAAAATGTTTCTAGAATCTTTATATGGACGACCATAGACATTTCTACACCTCTTTAATATAAAAGTCTTTTTAGTGAAATCAATTTAAATTCGAAAGACAAAAAGAATATTGCTTTTTTTCTGGACCAATTTTCTTTGAGGCCAAAAATCGTTTTAATTGTTTTTATTTTTAAAAAATATTTATTTGTATTTTATTAGAATTGATTTTTAACAAATTATGCGCTTTCATCTTTCAAAAATTATGACTTTTGGAACTTTTGCTTTAGCTTTATTATCAAATTTTATAGTTTTTCTTTTAGAAAAAAAAATATAATTGGTTTTGTAGAATTTGTTTTTAAGCAAAATTTTTCTAGAATTTTCTATTCCAGAATCTTTAATTGGTCGACCATAGACATTTCTACACCTTTTTAATATAAAAGTTTTTTTAGTGAAATCAATTTAAACCCGAAAGACAAGAAGATAATTACAAGTCTCTTTAGTGAAATCAATTTAAATTCGACAAAGCAAAAAGAAAATTACTTTTTTTCTGGACCAATTTTTTTGATAAGTTGAGCATAAAAATCTTTTTAATTGTTTTTATTTTTTTGTATTTTATTAGAATTGATTCTTAACAAATTTTGTGCTTTCAACTTTCAAAAACTATGACTTGGAATTTTTGCTTTTGCTTTATTATCAAATTTTACAGTTTTTCTTTTAGAAAAAAAAATAGTTTTGTACAATTTGTTTTTAAGCAAAATTTTTCTAGAAATTTCTATTCTAGAATCTTTAATTGGACGACCATAGACATTTCTACACCTCTTTAATATAAAAGTTTTTTTTTTAGTGAAATCAATTTAAATTCGAAAGACAAAAAGAAAATTACTTCTTTTCTGGAGCAATTTTCTTGACAAGTTGAGGCCAAAAATCTTTTTAGTTGTTTTTATTTTTTTATATTTATTTGTATTTTATTAGAATTGATTTTTAACAAATCATGTGCTCTCATCTTTCAAAAATTATGTCTTTTAGAATTTTTGCTTTTGCTTTACTAGCAAATTTTAAAGTTTTTCTTTTAGAAAAAGAATTATTATTGGTTTTGTAGAATTTGTTTTAAGCAAAATTTCTCAGAATTTTCTATTTTGGAATCTTTAATTGGACGACCATAGACACTACATATTTTTAATATAAAAGTTTTTTTAGTGAAATTAATTTAAATTCGAAAGGCAAAAAGAAAATTGCTTTTTTTCTGGACAAATTTTCTTGACAAGTTGAGGCCAAAAATCTTTTTAATTGTTTTTATTTGTTTGTATTTTATTATAATTGATTTTTAACAAATTATGTGCTCTCATCTTTCAAAAATTATGTCTTTTGGAATTTTTGCTTTAGCTTTATTAGCAAATTTTAAAGTTTTTCTTTTAGAAAAAGAATTATTATTGGTTTTGTAGAATTTGTTTTAAGCAAAATTTCTCAGAATTTTTTATTCTAGAATCTTTAATTGGACGACCATAGACATTTCTACACCTTTTTAATATAAAAGTCTTTTTAGTGAAATCAATTTAAATTCGACAAGGCAAAAAGAAAATTTCTTTTTTTCTGGACCAATTTTTTGACAAGTTGAGGCTAAAAATCTTTTTAATTGTTTTTATTTTTTTGTATTTTTTTAGAATTGATTTGTACCAAATTATGTGCTCTGATCTTTTAAAAATTATGTCTTTTTGAATTTTTGCTTTTGCTTTATTAGCAAATTTTAATGTTAAAAAAAATTAATAAAAATTGGTTTTGTAGAATTTGTTTTTAAGCAAATTTTTTTTTAGAATTTTCTATTTTGGAATCTTTAATTGGACGACCATAAATACTACACCTCTTTAATATAAATGCTTTTTTTTTATGAAATCAATTTAAATTCGACAAGACAAAAAGAAAATTCCCTTTTTTCTAGACCAATTTTCTTAATAATAAATTTCGGTTTGAAAATGATACGCTGATGTATTGAAACCATTGGTCACCATATAAATAAATAACGGTTATACAAAACAAAGTGATTATTGTGTTTAATTTTGTTAATAATTTATGTCTGATAATTCTAGAAAATTTTGATTTGATAAGATAAAGAAAGAAATACTAAACAATTCCAAGAGAATGAAGCAGGAAATAAAGAAAGGATAACAAAAAAATTACAAAATAGATGCCTGTTTACTCAATTAACATGGAACCACGCCATTTTGGCATCAATTTCTAGAAAATGTAAAGCAAAAAATTATATAAACCTTGTATAAAATTTTGCAAGTTGCAAGAGAAGTTAATGGAAAATTCTGGTTAGGTAAATAAAGAAAATTTGAAAGTTCTGAGTGCACGAAGCAAGAAATAAATTATTGGCATTAGATATTAAAAAATAGGTGCTATGAAACCACTCCATCTTGATAGCTAAACTTGTAGTACTAATTTTCTCAGGTAATTTGAAGCTAAAAATTCTAGAAACCTTGAACAAAATTTTCGCAATTTACAAGAGCATTAATGGCTAATTTTCTTAAGGCAATTTTTGACTGAACATTCTAGAAACATTGAAGACATTTTTATTTATTATTTATTCCCAAAAAAAATATGGAAAATTTTGATAAGGCAAGAAAAGAATTAAACAAAATAAGTGCTGTCCTGTTCATAGAATGAGCATGCAATCACATTTTTTTGATGACCAAATTTCCTTAACCAATTTTTTTTACGCAGTTCGAAGCTGAAAATATCCGAACTCCTGAAATTCAACAATAAACCTACGTCATTTTGATAACTAATCTTCTTGGACCAATTTTTTGAGGTAATTTGAGACTGAAGTTAATTTTGAGAAACATCTAATAAAAATTTAGTGTTTTTTTTATCAATTTTTTAGATTTCTTCTCTTTAACAGAGAGAGAAAACATCTTTATTATTAGAAGTAAATATTTTTACAATTTTGTGTGAAGTGAAGTGTACAGACTTGATATTTCTTCTAATCAGCGGCCATCGACCCGCGGTCTTTCAGCCTACTCTTTAACAGATTTTTTTTTAGAAATTTGGCTTTCATTTTTGTAATATTTAGAGAATTTTTTTAACATATTTCTTTGAGATTACTAGATCTTTTTGAGGATTCCATTATTTTCTAAAAATGTTTTTACCAGAATTTTTCTTCTTCATTTTTTCGAGATTTTCTATTATTTCTTATCTTAAAATATTGACTAATAAAAAAGTCTACCTTATATTTCTAAAATTTAAAATTCCTCCTAGATTTATTATAGGATTCTACACTTTTATAGAAATTTGACTTTCAGTTTCTTACTATTTTTAAATTCCACCATTACTTGTTTTTTTTTAGAAATTTTCCTTGTTGATGAAAAACAGTTTTCAAAGAAGTACATGAGGTATATAATTTTTGGTATGCAAACTTAGTAATTTAGCAGTATTTATCATCTTTGCAAATGTAAGAAAACTGTGGCAATACTGATTTTCATGCGAGCCCAAAATAGAACCAGTGTTTTTTTTTCTTAAGAGGTTAGCATACCTGCACTGCGGTCTCCGTGGTTCGTTTGTGCGAATATTTTTGGTCTCTCAGCTTCATTCTGACATTCTCTGATAAATTTGAGTAAGGAAAATTGGCCATTATTATGAAAATAAATCCATCTTCATTTCTTCTTAAAAATTCTGGTATTTTCCAACATTTAGACTTACTTCCTTGTAACTTTTAGAATTTCCATCATCTTTTGCCTTTTATGTTCAAGGATTATAAGAAACATCTCTTGAAAAAGTTAGTGATTTTTAAATAAGTAATTGTGGAGGCTTTGACCTTGATTTTTAACAATTTCTACTATTTTCTATCTGACTTTTAGCCTGTTCTTCTATAATTCTAATTTTTTAGCTTTTGAAAGTACTAGAACCCTCAGAAAACATTCTAGGAATCTGAAAGAAAAATCCGATAATTTTTTTAAAAATATTAGAGCAAAAATTTAATTCATTTTTGCTTCTATATTTCCATCATGTTTGATTCTGTTATTACGTTAATATCAAATGAAAGTGTATCTAAATCAGAGTCTTTCTCCTGCAGTGCCACAGCAATTGTAACAGATCTATCTCGAAGTTTCCAAAATACATATATCTATAAAATAAGCCCAATATTTCTATTTCAGTGTTTTAATTCGAAAACGACAAATAAAAAGATTCAACATAACATACTATCATTGCCGTACATATATCTTTGTAAGCTGGTGAGGCCGGTGATAACATATGGTGTGAGTGTTGGTCTCTCATAAAGGATGTGGAACAAAACCCTTTGAAAATGGAAAGGAGGGTCTTACGAATGATATATAGACATACGACTGTACTCATCATCTTCATTCAATAAAAATGAACCAAGAACTCTAACAGCTGGTAAATGGAGACTCATAGTAGGATATGTAAAGGCAATGCGAATAAGGTGGCTTATCTTCTTTTCTGCATTTGGTGGGATATGAAGGGCTTACTTTATTATGAGTTGTTGCAAGCGGATGAAACAGCGACTGCTACCATAGTCAATTAATCCGCTCGAGTCAAGAATTGGAACAAAAACTGTGGTATACTGGTCAAAAAGAAAGTCCAGTGAAATTGTTTCATGACAACACCATACCACACATTGCTTCCAACACAAAAGACACCGTAATGAGTCTTCCAGCACACTGCACATTCACCAAACATTGCTTTCTTCGATTACTTATTCCGATGCAATAGTTTTATTGTTTTTAGCAGCAAAATACTCAACGATTAGCAATTAAAGTTATCATGTATATGTAGGGTGGGTGGGTGGTCTCTACCCCACCCTCCAATCAGTAAAACATAAGCGTGGGTAAATTAAAAGTTGTAAAATGTAAACAAAATATAAAATTGTGATGTGGCCATCATTTCCTTACATCTCAAAAACTATGAGGTTTACGCAAAAAAGCTATTCTTAAGAATTTACTCAATTTTGGATTATTTACAATTACGTGATATAAAAACTTCAATAGGCAAAAATGTCAAAATTCTTCTCAATCTGAATTTAAAAGTCGCAATTGACATATTAATTCACAAATTGATTAACAATACTGATGAGATAGAACTTTAATATCAGAAATTGAAAAGAATACACGATATTCATTAATTTGGGTTGTTCAAAATTTATTAGATAGTAAAAAAGATTGCATCGAATACTTTTAACTTTCAGTGACTTGAGACAATATGGACATTAAATTAAAATTATTGCCTAGCCATTTAGATCATTTATTAAGTAATATTATTTGTTGATAACAAATTTAAATTAAAACTTTAGTTATTATTAAAAAGATTTATTTAAATTAACGAACATACTCTGACAAAAACTAGCCGTGGCATTTGACGGATTGTTTTGTCAGCTTTATTTATTAGACTCATCTGGTTTGGGCAGTTGCAGACGTAGATGTTCCTAATATACAGTTCCGAAATAGTTGGCCCCGCTCCACATCGGCATTCTCTTAAAATAGTTGCGCAGACAATGCTTCCTTGTTCGACCCGACTAAATCCAAAACTGTGTTTAGACAAAACGTTCAAAATCTTCACAGAGAAAAAAAATTCTTGGTTCAATCACGTTCAAGTTTACTTAAGATTGGGTGCTCAAACAGTGAATCTCATGCGTGTGTTTTAGTGATTGGAGGGTGATATAGAGGCCACCCATATTATTATTTGTAACAAATACAAATACAAATTAGTCAGTTAATATTAACTTGCCAATATCAAAACATAAAACTTTTATGTGTTTCATTTTATAGCAGACTAATTTTATAAGATTTGATTATATTTATTTATTTATTTTCATCTTTGGTCTTCTTTCTTCGAAAAAATACATTTCAAATCAAATTAACTACAAAAATATACATAAAATTTTGACAGAAAGAAGCACGGGCGGAGTTCACAATGACAAATTATGTTCTTCCACTCTAACCCTTCTTGCACCATGATGTTGGGAAGGCGGCAATCCTTGTCCACATCCGGAAGCTTTTATTTTGCTATTAATATCTTCTTTTTTGTCCACTTTTGAGGACGAACTTTTGGCAGTTAATGTCAGCATGACAGATATATGTAATATAAACAATTGAATACTAAATGCATATGTAGGGTGGGTACGTGTTCACTATCACACCCTCTAGTTTTTATAATATGTACAGCGTATCCCAAAAGAAAGTTTATATTTGAACTCGCAGCGTTATGTAGAGATGTTAGACAATTTCTGAATTGCAAAACATTGCGAGCTGTAACCAAAGAACATGGTTCCAACAGGACGGAGCAACATCACACCCGTCCAACACCTATCTGACACGAGTTCGTGAAATTTTCCCTGGCAAATTGATCTTCAGGTAAGGTGAAAATATGGGACCACCGCGTAGTTCTGATTTTAATCTTAGATACTTTTTCCTGCGGTGTTATCTAAAATCTAAAGTTTACGCCAATGGACGTATTAGTCTAACGTATACGCTATTACATTAAAAAGTTATTTTTTAAATTTCAGATTTATTCATTATATTAATCGTTACGAATTGTTTACCTATTTAAGTTTAAATCTATTAAATTTATTAATTATTGATTATAACCATTGTAGGTAGGTAGCAACTCTCTTAATTGCGTGGATTTAAGTTTTGTGGTCTAAGTTGTTATTGATAATGAGCGCCTAGCACTCGAAATATGTATCTGAGCATAGAAAATAAAGTGTGGAGAAAGGATACAACAATGCTATTTAGACTTAGAGGTAGATTAAGGGCTCTATTGGTACCTCGTCAATCGGTGCATCCATTAATTCAATCTATCCCTCCAATTTAACTTTCTGGATCTGTTTTAAAATATGATATACATTCAGAAATATTTGAACCATTGAATGGAATTGTATCGTGGGAGTGTAAAGGAATTCATTTTTTTTTCTTTCACCCACCTCCATCTATCCAACCTACGACATTGACATAGGCCAAAAGCCAAAATTTCATAAGAGTTACCGGACGTCGGATGTTTTACCCACTCATGCAATGGATTTGACAATGTCAACATTTATAAACTTCAGTTGAATATAGCCATTACGTATGGTTTTATTTATTTCAAGATAATTGATCAAAAATACAAGTTACAGACAGCACAATTTTATTTTGCGGTCTGTATACTTATCCCCTTTTAATAGTTTTTAATACAATAATAAACAACATTATCTCTCCCTATTATTTTTAACTATGAACACATTTCATAAAAACTGTTGTGTGATTGATTTACACATTGTTATTATTGGTTATGAAAGTCATAATCAATAGCAGTACAGATTCTAATAGAGCATCTTTATTATTACTGTGGTACGGGAAAACCCTCTTATTAAAATTCCGAGCAATAGTTCATAAGACCATTATTATGATGAATCATAGAAGCCAATGACCAATTAACTTCACACGACACTGATTATTATTTTATACTTTATTCAAAGAACTTACAGAGAAAAGCAAAGTTTAAAAAGATTTATGCATGTTCAAGTTTTTTGAATAGACTCCATTATAATGACGTAATAAAATGATGTTACAGTGTGGTGAAACAATTGTCGTAGTACAAAAAATTAATTTTTCAAATTTTAAGTCAGAAATAAAACTACTGAATTGAATTGTTTTATATTGTATTTTATTCAATGTGCTTAAATGATATATTCAAATATTAAATTTTAAATTCTACAGAAATTTCGGCCACACAAGAAAAGGCCTGACTTGACTTCTTGTGTTCTTCCACTCGTGCCCATTTTTTAAGTAGACTTGAGATTGTCACCTTAAGTTCCTTAAAACCATTCTTGGCTACTTAGGCAGCAATGTTACTCAAAACTTAGAGTATTTTTTACTGACCTTGTCAATTTCACATATTAATATTACTACAAAGAGCACAAAAACTTTGTGTTATTTTTTTACTGACCTTGTCAATTTGACGTATTAATATTACTACAAAGAGCACCAATTCATAACAACTACAACACAAATTCATAACAGTCATTAGTATCATCGTATTATTAGTGGATCCTTTGTGTGTGTAGACGTATTTCCATCCAGCAGATGCGCAGAAGTCATAAATTAAATAATACTTTTTACTAAACTCTATGTTTAGAATCGGTCGGTTTCTGCGTTTTGTAAACAACCGGGCAGATTCCTAAGTAATTTATGCGCATACGAGCATTACTATAGCATTCTTAGCGTGATCTGCGCACTAAATTTTATTACCACCGTTATTTTGTGCATGCGAATGTCACGAATAACACGCGTCAAATATTTCCATCGAGTTTTTTTTTATTGGTGATGGAGGGTATCAAAGTAATCTATAAGTTTTAAGGCCTCTATCAAATTCGTTTCATATATGTGGGATAGTTGAAAAATAGTACACGTTTGCACTGTGTGGAGCGTTGGTGAATAAAGTAGTCGCAGGATGTGTGTTAACACGTTCAGTTGTATAACAGCAGTCTGTGTGCAAAGTTACGTCTCGGTGGTATTGACTGTGCTGTTTATGTGAGTGTTTATAATATTCAAGAAAATACACACCTGTGATTAGATTTTTAAACCCAAGAAATATGTGGCCTTGCGAAATTCACCGTCAATTGAATGATGTGTATTAAAAAAATGTCGTCTGTCGGCGCTGGTGTCGTAATTTCAACTTAGAAAGAGAGAACACGCATGATGACAAGCATTCGGACGACCGTCAGTCATTACTGACGAACTTTCAACCATCCACCCTATAGTCCAGACTTAGCTCCTTAATATTACCATCTGTTTACTAAACTCATAGACGATTTGACGTCAAAATGACAAAGCTGTATTAAATCGCCCAAATAAAGGGAAAATAAGCATTTAAAAGCTAATATATGTATCCAAAGCTGATGAACTGCGAATTAGCGGAGGAGAGGTTATGGGTTTAAGTGGAAGATCATCTACAAGTGTGAACTCCGCCCTTCGACATGCTGTTAAAATTATATGTATGTTTTTCCTTCAATTTTGTATATTTCAGTTTATTTGTATTTTATATAATCATGACCGATAAAGCTTAAATGAATAAATGAATAAATAAATACACTGGTGGCGGAGGAATATGAAGCTGGGATACAAAAATCGTCACACGTTATAACAAATGCTTAAATTTGCGAGTTGACTATGTAAAGAAGTAGTTTAAGGTATGTTCTTTACAAATAAAACTTTAGTTTATTTCTATTCCTAAATGGGTAATTTTTTATATTTATATATGTATATATGAAACTCACATCCACTGCAACCTATGTAATGTATTTTGATAGGTAGTTTGTTTAATGTGGCAACGTGAAAGAAAGGAATTTGAATTTTCCGGATGGACCTCGAATTAATAATTTTAAAGAGTAATAAAACGTAAATTTTAAAAAGTAATATTTTATAATGAATGTTTTTTTGCTTATGTTAAAGATAAGTGAGTCTAAAGTAATATCACACCAACATCATTTTTAATCAAGTGAGCGTATAGCTAGTCACTAAATGACAACTATCAGTTAAAAACTTAAGAGACTATTTCAGAATATGCCTAAATCAGTTTTTTTTTCATATTTCCAAAAACAATTGAAATTTTAGTAAAAAAATGCAGTTGAAAACGTTAAAAATAGTTTTATTTACTGAAAAGTATTTCAAAAACTATAAAACATTTCTCGAAAAAGAAAAGTTAACTTGACAATTTTAATACAAATCATACAAAAAAACAATCTTAGTAAGACAGTTGTTACCTCGATGAAAATATAATAAGAAAATAATTAGAATCCAATTTTTTTTAAATTAAATATTCAATGGCCAAAACAGTTTGAATTAAACATTCTACAAAGGCTTTTCTAAAGAGGCCATCATCCATAAATTTTCAAAGTAAAAAACACTTAAAAATTGTAGTAGTAGTAGTAGTTTTTGGTTATCGATCACGTGGTCTTCCCGCCGTGTTGTATGTGTATTTGTGTGTGTGTGTGTAAATGAGCTCGTTACTTTAAAGGATTTAAACATTGTATTTTATTAAAAACAATTGAAATTTTGTAGTATAAAACTATTGAGTATTTAAAATTTGGTATTTTGTTTTAAATTAGTTGAAATTATAAGCAAAAAGATAATAAGTTTGCTTGAAGCAGTTGAATGTTCTTTTTTTCTTCAAAATTTCAATTGTTTTTTCTTTTTCTTTGGAAAATATATATCGTCTATTTTTTCGAGAAATTTTCAACGTTTGTTTTCATGTCCATAGTTTTTTGCATAATGCTTTCACTATTGAAATCCAATTTTTATTTTTAAATTTATCAGTCTGCTAATTAATTTTCTCTTCTTTTATTTTTATTTATTTTTTGAAAAATTTTAATCGAGTTTCTAGAAAGATAGTTTTCAACTGCTTTAAGCAAATTTACAAAATAAAAAATTAGTACATAATTGATTCTTTTTTTATCCAAATTTCTATTTTGATAATTTCAACTAATTTATAGCTAAATATACAATTGTATTATTTATAAACTAATTTAAACTTGACTTAAATTATTATTGTTTTATTTTACAAAAAGCAAATGAAATTTTTGTTAAAAATATAAAAAATAAAGTCGTTAAAAAAAGAAAAAACAATAAAAACAATTGAAAAGTAATTAAAAAAACTGACGGAAAATGTAGAAAAATTAATATTATTTTTGGAAAAAAAAATTAATTAATTCATTTGTTTTTTAATTAGTTATAAGCAAAAAATTAAAATTTTATTAAAAAATAATACATTGTAAATTTGCTCAAAGCAATTAAAAACTGTTAAGCTTCTTCAAAAAAAAAATATTGAAAAAAGAAACATTTGAAAAGATATTTTAAAAGCAATCTTAAATAAAAATAAAAATTTGCTCTGAATAATGAAATCCAATTAACATTAAACATGTTAAACATTTTTCAAAAAAATAAATAAATACACGGTTTTTATTTTCAAAAAACAAAAATTGAAATTGAACAAAAACATTGATAATTTTCTAATAAATAATTTAAAATTGATAATGGATATTTTATTTTGAGAAAAACAATTTTAATTTTGGTAATAAATGATTACAAAAAAACAAGTAAGAACATTTAAAAAAATATTTGATAATTTTATAATAATTGATTTAAAATTGAAAATGGTTATATTATCATAACAAAAACATTTGCAATTTTGGTTTAAAAGCAGATGAGTACTTAAAAAGTCATTATATACGATCCTATAGAAAGTAGGTGCTTTTTGCATCAATTTTCGTTGCAAAAGTAGCTTTTTAAAAAACTAGTGTTTCTTTAAGTTTTATCTACGATCGTACAGAAAGTAGACGCTTTTTGCATCATTTTTCATTGTAAAAGTGGCTTTTTAAAGAACTAGTGCTTTTTTACGTTTTTATTGCACGGTAATGTCAAACTGTTTTTATTGCACAGAATTGTCAAATTTGACAGATGAATATATTTCGACGAAAAACTTAATTTTTTATTAATTGATACAAATAACTAATAAACTATAAATAATATATATATTACAAACCAAATGGCAGATTTAAGAACGCTGAAGATTTCATTTAATGTAAGTCGAAGCTATTACAATAAAGCGAACATTTTTGCCATAAATAATAATGGCGGCCGACATTTGCGCAACTTGTTTACTGGTTGCTAAGTAACGCTTTCATTAGTGCACTGCTGGTAAAATATGTTTTCATTAATTGAATTATTGAAATGACATTAAAATATTACTCATAAGAATATATTCTTTGAAATCCTTTACGATCGAAGATAAAATTTTGTAAGGCACACGTGTAAAAAGTTTCTTTATTGCACTCCTGGCTTAAAAAAAACTCGCTCGTTCCTCGCTCGTGTTTTTAAATGCCAGTTCGTGCAATAAAGCATAACTTTTTACACTTGTACCTTAAATAACTATTATATACGATCGTATGCTTTTTGCATCAATTTTCGTTGCAAAACTGGCCTTTTAGAACACTAGTGTTTATTAAAGTTTTTATGGCACGGAAAAGTCAAATTTTTTTAAGGCACAGAAGTGTCAAATCTGACAGACGAAAATATTACAGCCCAAATATATTTAATTAATTGTTCACTTAACCCGTGGTGAAACATTTTTGAAATATCTTAATTAGAAATTAAAAACACTTGGTTTGTTTCACAAAAAAATTATTCTTATTTTCTGTGAAACATACCAAGTTTTTCTAATTTCTAATCAAGATGTTACAGCACAAAATTTCAACGAAAACCTAATTTTTTATTAGATTAATACAAATAATTATTAAACTGTATAATATAAACGACATGGCAGATTTAAGACTTCTGAAGATATAATTGAATGCAAAGAGAAGCAATTACAATAGAGCGAAACTTTTGCACAGATTATTTACTGGTTGCTAACATCTGTACTAATAGACCGAGATTAATTCTCGGATTGTAGAATCCTAGATTAATTGTCGTATTTTTTTAGTTACATTTACATATCACTGGTTTTATGTTGGTGTCACGGAACAGCTGATGGCATTGTCAAAATAACCCGTGATTGTCAGTTGAGGAGCATGTGCAAAGTTTGTTTGCAAAAACATTAAATGAAAATAATTCTACAATTTTCATTGAAAATAATTATCGACTGTACTTACTTTAATCTTGATTAAATAAAAACAATGCTTTTTCCTTGTCCCTTATCACACAAACTAACTTTGCAAACAAACCTTTCACGTCCTTCTTTACTGACAATCACGTCAGCTGTTCTGTGACACCAACGTAAAACCAGTGATATTCAAATGTTACTAAAAAAGTTACTAAATCTGACAATGAATCTAGGATTCTACAATACGAGAATTAATCTCTATTACTACTATTAGTACGGTTGTTAAATACGTAAAATAAACTGTCGGGAAAAAAAGAAACAATTGAGTACTTTTTTGTTTTAAATTAGTTGAAATTATAAGCAAACAAAACTAATTAAAAGAACAAACATTGTAAATTTGCTTAAAAGCAGTTAAAAACTAAGTTTCTAGAAAAACTGTTAAACTTCTTCAAAACAATTATTTTATTGAAGAAAACGAACTTAAAAATTGCCTAAAAACAGTTATACACTTAAATTTAAAAAATAAAAACTAAAATATACTCCTAATAATGAAATTATTACAAAAAATCCAATTAAGAACACTAAAAATCGGTGAGTTTTAAGAGTACGTGTAAATATTTATATTAAATAAAACAATAGTTTGGCACTTTTTTCACTTGGTTTATTTTATAGCTAAATGTACATTTCGGTCACAAAGTGACCATTATCAATAGCAAACTGATAATGGTCACTTTGTGACCGAAATGTACATTTAGCTATAAAATAAACCAAGTGAAAAAAGTGCCAAACTATTGTTTTATTTAACACTAAAAATGTTTAAAATTTTTCGAAAACAAATAAATGGTTTATATTTTTACAATTGAAATTTTACAAAAAAGAAAATATTTGTTAATTTTCTAATAATATCATTCATTTTAAACTGATAATGGTTATTTTATTAAACGAAAAACAATTGAAATTTTGGCAATGAAATGATTAGAAAACACAAAAAAAAACAATTGAAATTATGCAAAATTATTATTTGATAATAGTCAATTTAAAATTGAAAATGGTTACATTGTTCTAATAAACACAATTGAAATTTTGGTTTAAAAACATACGAGTACCTTAATTCATTTTTGTTTTATTTGAAATTAGAGCAATAAATAAAAATTTGAAGGCTGAAAGACCTACGGTCGACAGCCAAGAAGACGAGGACGAAGAAACATTATAATTGTTATGGCGTTTTACTGTAATTCTATCTTTAATAAAGATGTTTATCTCTCAAAAAAATTGAAAACGAAAAACTATTAAAAATGTACTTAATTAACCAGTTAAAAGCAAATTTAAAAACAAACATTGCTTTAAAAAGTTACTACATTAAAAAAAAGCAATTCAAAGTTTAGTAAAACAGTTGGCTAATAAAAATATTTATAAAATTTGCTTCAATTATTAAATTATTAAAAAAACGGTTACAGTAATTTAAAAAAGTTAAAACAACAAACAATTCGTTTTTTTAACGGATATTTTACAAAATACCACTTAAAAGTTTGCAAAAAACATTTGAAAGTTAATTTAAAATTAACTTAAATTATTCTTGTTAATTCATTTTACAAAACAAATGAAATTTTGTTCAAAACCAAAAACAATAAATGTAAAAATCAGTTCAAAGGTCATTTAAAAAATAATACTTTCGATTTTATTTGAAATAAACATTAAAAACTATTAAAAATTTAGTTAAAACTAGTAAAGTAAAAGCAAATCTAAAAAAGGTAAAATTTGCTTTAAACAGTTACATTATTTGAAAAAGAACAATTAGAAATTTATTAAAACTTAAATAATAAATAAATAAAAATTGCTTTCAATAATTAAAAAAAAAACAATTACAAATAATTTTAGAAAGTTGAAAATTTCTTGAAAATTAAAAATAATTCGCTGTTTATGGGTTTTATTGTAAAAAAGAAACACTTTAAAAAATTTGCTGAAAACACTTGAAAACATTCCAACAATTAATTTAAAAATGACTTAAATTATTATTATTGTATTTTCCAAAACAAATGAATTTTTGTTAAAATATAAAAATTAATGAGTTGTTGGGAATACAACAAAAAATTAAAACTTTTTTTGTTTTAATTTGAAATTATAGAAATAAAATATTTAATTTGATTAAAAATTTTACTTAAACCAGTAAATTATAAAAAAAAAACGTTAAAATGTATTATATTCAAATAAAAACAATTGAAAATGTATTAAAACAGTCGATAACCTAACAAATTAATTTCAATAATGAAATTATTAAAAAAAACAATTGCAGATATTTTAAAAGAGTTTAAAGTTTCTTAAAATGGAAATAACAAACGTACAATTTGTATTTTAACGGTTATATTGCAAAAAAAGTTTGCACTTAAATTGAAAAATGACTTAAATTTTTATTATTATTTTATTTTACAAAAAAAAACGAATGAAATTTAGTTAAAAACATAAATTAGTTTTAAATTAAAAAAATATATATTTTAAAAAATGTTTTGTTTTATTTGAAATTAAAGAAAAAAAAAAGAAAAATTTGATTGAAAAAACTATTAAAAATCATGTTAAATCAGTTGAAATCAAACTTTTTCTAAAATAAATTAAAATTTGCTTTAAAATGTTACAATATTAAAAATAGAACAATTGAAAATTTATTAAAACAGTCGACTGTTTAGTAAAACAAAAAAAAATAAAATTAAAATATTACAAAAAAACCAATATTTAAAAAAAGTTGAGTTTCTTGAAAAAATAAAAACGTACAATTTCAGTTTTAACGGTTATATTGCAAAAAAACTATTAAAAATTTGTTTAAAAAACACGTAAAAACCAGCGATGAAACTTTTTTGTATTAATTATAATGTTGATTAAAACTTAAAAAGTTTCCTTTCATTTGTTTTTATTAATAAAAAACGTGTGGAACAGAACCTAGAAGTTTTAATCAACATTCTAATCACTTAAAAACTTCCGAATAATTAATTTAAAATTGATACGATCTATTCCCTGTCTCCAACTGCGCTACGCTGATGAGATCCAAAAAGATCGAAACCGGTCGGTGGCTGTTGTTGACGGGGAATAATATTTAATTTAAAATTGAGTTATAGTTTATTTTACAATACAAATAAAATTATGATACAAAGTCAAAAAGTCATTTCAAAGTACTTTATCAAAAGAAATATAAAATATTATTAAAGAGTTAAAAGCTTTCTAAAAGAACATATAAACAAATAAAATTTCAATTTTGCATAAATCAATTTTTCATTATACCAAAAGTTTTGGTAAATTCTCAATTGAAATTAAAAAAATATATTGAATTGTAACAAAAAAATAATTATTACAGAAGTGTAAAACTATCTTTCTAGAAAAGTTTAAAACTTGCTTAAAAAAAGGTTGTAATTTTGTTAACAAAAAAACTTATATGTACTATAATTTGTTTAAATCTAAATAATAAAAAAATAAATCTTAAAAAAGTTAAATTATTACAAAAGAAATAATTTAAACTCTATTTTCAATAAGTCGACTTTTTTAGAAGCTGTTGAATAAAAAGGAATTTAGCCTTGTAATTGTAATTTTGATAAAACCAGTTGAAAACTTAAAAAAAAAATTGTTTTGATGAAGTCTGAAAATAGCAAAAAGTAATCAGAAGATTTCTGACCTACAGTCGATAGTTATGAAGACAAGGCCGAAGAAGTTTAAAATTTGTGTATAGACAAAAAAGTATGAATGTAAAACTATCTTCAATAAAGATGATGAAAAAATAATTTAAAAATCAGATTGAGAAGAAAAAAACTAAATTCAACACAAAAAGTTAACGAATCACTGCAATAGATTTAATTGATTTAAATTGAATTAAGACAATATAAATGAAGCAAAGGAAAAATAATATTTTAAAATTACGCAGGAAGAATTAAAAGAATTTTCAAAAAAAATGTATAATATTTGTAAACGACGGCTAATTTAAGAAAATAAGGGTTATTTGATAAATAATGTGAGTAAGTTTTATTTAATTAACCTTTTTAAATAATCCCGTTATTTCAATCCTGTTGACTTTTATAAATAATTTTGTTTGAAAATTTCTTTAAAGATTTATTTTTCCTATTGATATAAACACTTGCAGCCTTTTGAAAATGAATATACTTTAGTACGCATTGATGCGTAAAAATTATTGTTTATTATCTTTCGATCTCTTCAATACAGCTTTATTATAAAATTGATTTTAAATAGAAATAAAAACATTTACTAAATTAATAAATAAATGCTAGATTATTGTTTATTTCTTTATAAATATTGAATTCCATAATATAATCAAAAATAATAACTAAATAACGAATGAATTATATATAACTATATTTTGTTTTTATTTTTTTAATAGTTTCAATGGAATTGACTTTTAATTTATAGACTAGTTATAAACAATATTATTATATAAATGAAACAGTTTGCCTATCTTCATAAGTTTATTTAATATTCAATAGCTTAACTACTTGTGTACTTATGAGTATTAGTAATTAAAATGTATATTGAGCTAAGGAATACACTTATGAATAAAAGAATATACTTCTATTTCATTGATTACTTAAATATTGATGTAATTTAATATTATTACAAATTATCATCCTTATTGCCTTAATAGGCAAAAGGTAACTACCAAAAAAATCTACTTATCTAATCAATATATTTACGTATTTACTCAAACACATCATCAAAACAAACGTTTATGAAAAAATCAACTTGCAATAAAATCTACCCTTTCCAATCATCAAACTCTACATTAAATTAAAAAAAAACAAATGAAATAGCAAATCCAACGACAACAACAACACACATGCACGCTATAAACAAGTTGCGCATTAGTCTTAAAATTAACTACGAAAACAAAACAGCACGACAATTAAAATAAGAGTGGTTAAAAGGGCAACAACCGGTTATACTTCAACGCCGCACCAATGGTTTTTACCCAACCTAAAGTTAGCCGAGTGCATTAATAGAAGACCGCGCGCGGATAAACTAGTTAGAAAACTAAATTTAAATCGGAAATATAATTACCAGTAATTACATTTCAATTATTCACATAAAATATTATTAATAGTAATTACATTTCAATTATTTATGGGATTGAAATATTTAACCACTTATAATTATATGATAAGAAACGTTTAAATTGAGCATAAAGTGTATTAAGTATAAACATATGATAAGAGAAAGTTATGAGTATGAAATAAATAAATAAACATAAATGGTTTTTCCAATGGGATTATTAGGTGTTATGCATTGAATAATTAAATAGTTAATGGTTAGGTAAAAACGATCGGTGGTTGGTTGTCCATCACCAGAAGAAAGTGCGTTTTGAAAACAAAAGCATGCTAAAACAAAACACGTTTACACACCTAAACAATGAACATCGTCCATGGTTACAGGATTGTTTTGACGCGTCGTATGTTTAATATGCAACCTTCAGAGAAAGACTGATTTTAGTGACAAATGAAACCAGATATATATAGTTGGTGTGGAATTAAGAAAAAAATAAGTGGTGAATCTGTTGAAGATATGTTTGAGGATATTTCGTTCGCTCACCTCTGATAGCATGATATCCGCCGTTATGCAGGAACAACAAAATATCGCGCCGCCGACGGCGTTGCTAAATATCAATCAAGGCCACGTGATGAACACTGAGAGAGCACACTGTTACACACACCGCACCGTTGTTTATTTTTCTCGTTTGTTTTTTTTTCTTTCAGTACACTCGTTCTCGTCCCTTTTGCCCCGCAAAGGTGTCCGCTGCGTGTTTGATCATGGACTGTCACCGACGGACGAAACGTTTGTGGCGAATGGAGTCCGGGCCAGGGCCGGTCCACTCATATGGAGTTGTTTATAACAGGGCATTAGTTTGTGACATGCCCATTAGATGGCGTTTCAAAGCTAAATTGCCTACTTTCCAAGCGTTCCCTACATTATCGACTGTTCTTGAAGAGTTATGCTTACGTCTTGTAGGTTATAATTATTACAACAGCATTATTTTGCGATTATTAACCCAATATTCGCTATAAAATATTTTAAAACGTTTATTGGGTGTTCTGATTGCGATTTTCGACGATATTGGCTGTTATCTGGCTATATAAAGGTAAGTGCATTTATTTTCTTTGTTAGTCGTACACGTGTATTTGCAAGCGTCTATTATCAAAATGGTAAGATATCGTACATGTATGGTTAATAAGTGTGAAGATAAAACTTCAAGTAGACATCTTTTTCCTAATTTAGTGATAGCCTGCCTGCAAAATTAAAATATTGCACACCAACTTTTATAGAAGGACTGGCGTATTGCTACAATATATTTAAAGAATTATTTCCTAAAATTTGTCATATGAAGAATAGTTTTCATATATTAATTGAAACCATTAAGAAGCATAAACCTTTTATTTTTGAGCGTTGCGATCATACAAATGTTATTATTAATAAAATTATATATAATTTTAGCAAATTATGTGCTTTCAATTGGTGTAATGGGTTAAATAAAGCGTTGAAGAATAATGATCACCGTATGCTTAAAAGAAAAACAGATTTAATATTTACTCAGGCTGTACAGTATGCCAAAACAAAGAAACTAAATAAAAAGTAAACTTAAAGTGTTGCACTATAATTTGTCAGTTAAGGAAAATAGTTTTACAGTTATTATGTTGAATGTGGATTAGACCTACTGGGGAAACCACAGTAAAAAATGAACCAAAAAACTCTACCTCCAGGGTGGTTTGGAAATGAGTTACAAACAACAATTGCAATTTTTCCAATTCTAATATATTTTTATTTTTTATAGGTATGTTATGAAGAAGTACTCATCACACAAGTTTTATATATTATAAACTGTTTATTGATTAATATAGAACGTATTAACTATTTTTTAGTTTTATTTCTTATCTTTCCATTCTTTTCTTTTTACAGTATTAAGGTAAGTATGTCACTTTCTTTCATTTATTTCATTTGATACATATTCTATGCAAATATTTTTTTAATGTGTCTGTATGAGTGTCCAAATATTTATTTTCAAATAAAACTTTGAAAATAAATATTTGACCACTACATACATTGTCACATTAAAAAAAATAAGAAAATGAACATTTATTTCAATAAGCGTATTTCCCGCCAAGCCCATTTGAATGCCATTTAGTTGGTGACATAACCCCTAGATGGCCAAAAGCAGTCACAGACCATAGCATGGGAGTGAACCTTCTATAGTAGTGTATTTTCTAGGGTCCGGGCCGTGATATTTTAAGAAGTGATGACCGCACGAAGTGATTTCTTGGAACGACTCGCGGCTCCCGCGCTCCTGATTGGCCGGTGGTCATGTGTCCGGTGACGTCACGCGTATCAAATTAATATCGCAGGAGGCGCGCGTCGCCGATCGCGGCCGACTAGATCCGCACTTTCTCCGGCACACGCTCTGACGTCAATTGTTTTACGCACGCTGCAACAACCCCAAATATCATTCGATTGTTTCTTCTCGCTTGGGTTTTTCGTTGTTGCTATTCGAACACCTGACCTGGCTCAATTGGTGTGGACGCGGAAAAACGCCGCGGAGTTCAAGGACACGCGGTACATCCGGAAATCCACTTGGAAATGCATTTCCGGCCGGAGTTTTATGACGATGATATATCAACACTCTCGTCTCGTGTTACGCAACGTTGAATATCGCGACCGCTTTGATATTACCTCTATATCCTCGTGCCGCATTGAAAAACGTGATATTTGTTTTGATGTTATAAGCGGATTTAAATTGGGTACAATTAAACAGTCTCGTCCTCGAATATTTATTACTTGTACATGATAAATTATTTTTAATACATAAGCAACAATTATTTAAATTAATGCATTTTATTTAATTGAGATTTCTAAATCATAACAATTTTGCAATATTTTCGGTGAAATACATTAAACAAAAAAAAGAACCGACCGACCAAAATTTGAACCCGTGACCTGCTTACAACTACATGCTCCGTCGTGACCTTTCCTAGAAATGTCGATTTTCGATAGTGTTTTTGTTTTTCATATTGATTAAAAAAAATGCAACCCTAAAATCTTCAACTTTTTACTTGTCGTATAATTTTTTTAATTTTCTGGATGTTGTATGGAACCTAATCTTAGTTTATTTTCAATAAAAAAACAAAACTTAAGTCTCCACGTTTAAATGCTTTTTTTTTATCAAGTTTTCGTTGAAAATTAAGTCGTTATTTTCTAGAACGCTCAAATATAATTTTCACAATTTGTTGTAACTTTCAGTTATAATAAAACGTTGCAAAATATTCCAGAAAAATATAGGTAACAATTATAAATATTTAGAAGGAACTGCTAATCAAATCAGACAAATAATCTGTCATCTGTCATCTTTCATCGGTCAACTGTCAGTCATCTGTCATATCTGTCACCTATCATCTGTCTCCTATTACTTGTCACCGGTCACATGTCATCTGCCATTAGTCATTTGTCATCTGCCATTTGTAAAATAAAGGATGTTTTAGAAAAATAGAAGATGAATTGTTAGAACATTTTTAGGAGAAAATGATCAGAATTACAAGTTCGATAAATAGGATAAACATTAGGAAACTTTAGCAGGAACTGCTAATCAAATCCGACAAATAATCTTTGATCTATCATCGTTCATCTGTCAACTGTCGGTGATCTGTCATATCTGTCTCCTGTTGCCTGTCATCTGCCGTCTGTAATCGGTCACATGTCATCCGCGTCATTTGTCATCTGCCATCTGCCATAAGATAAAAAAATGCTGGAAAACGAAATAAAATAATGAGATGTTTTAGAAAAATAGAAGATAAATTGCTAGAAACAATTAAAAACTAAAATGAATTGTGAGAACATTTTTAGAAGAAAATGATCAGAATTACAAGTTTGATAAATAGGATAAACATTTAAAAAAAACTTTAGCAGGAACTGCTTAATAAATAACCTTTCATCTGTCATATGCCATCTTTCAACTCTCAACTGTCGGTGATCTGTTATATCTGCCACCTGTCATTTGTCTCCTGTTACCTGTCATCTGTCATTGGTCACATGTCATCTGCAATCAGTCATTTGTCATCTGCCATCTGTCATAAGATAAAAATTGCTGAAAAACGAAATAAAATAAAGGGTTGTAATTGCTAAACAAGTCCGATAAATAATCTGTCATCTTTCATCTGTCAACTGTCGGTGATCTGTCATATCTGTTACCTGTTATCGGTCATCTGACATCTATCAACGGTCACATGTCATCTGCTATCAGTCATTTGTCATTTGCCATAAGATAAAAAATTGCTGGAAAACCCAATAAAATA
Source organism: Ontholestes murinus (assembly GCA_963969525.1). NCBI lineage: Eukaryota > Metazoa > Arthropoda > Insecta > Coleoptera > Staphylinidae > Ontholestes > Ontholestes murinus. Next base: position 67,854,978 of record OZ018390.1, on the reverse strand, counting down.
AAGGAATGTTTTAGAAAAATAGAAGATAAATTGCTAGAAACAATTGAAAACTTTAAAATGAATTATTAGAACATTTTTAGAAGAAAATGTTAGAAGAATTACAAGTTTGATAAATAGGATACAAATTTAAAAAAACTTTAGCAGAAACTGCTAAACAAATCCGACAAATAATCTTTCATCTGTCATCTTTCAACTCTCAACTGTCGGTGATCTGTTATATCTGTCACCTGTCATCTGTCATCGGTCACATGTCATCTGCGATCAGTCATTTGTCATCTGCTATTTGTCATAAGATAAAAATTGCTGAAAACCGAAATAAAATAAAGGGATATTTTAGAAAAATAGAAAATAAATAGCTAGAAATAATTAATAACTTTAAAATGAATTTTGAAAACATTTTTAGGATTACAAGTTCAAAAAATGGGATAAAAATTAGATAATTTTAATAATAAAACTCTGTTACAGTATGTTATAGAAAATTAACTAATAATTATAAAACTTGAACAGGGACTGCTAAGCAAATCTGATAAATAATCTGTCATCTTTAATCTGTCATCTATCATCTGTTATCTGTTATCTCTAAATTGTCATCTGTCATCTGTTGCCTGCCATCTCTTATCTTTCATCTTTAATCTATCACCTGTCATCTGTTATCTCTCAACTGTGATCTGTCTCCTGTTACCTGTCATCTGTCATTTGACATCTGTCTGTCACCTGTTATTTGCCATTTGTCATCTGTCATAAGATAAAAAATTACTGGAAAACCCAATAGAAAAGGGGATGTATTAGAAAAATAGAAAAAAAAATTGCTAAAAACAATTGAAAAACTTTAAAAGGAATTATTAGAACATTCGATTGTTAATTAAAACACTTGATATTATTTCACTTGTTTATTATTTTACTCCGACTAGTTTCGACTAAACGACATTCACAAGGAGATTGTTAGAACATTCTTAGAAGAAAATGTTCAGAATTACGAGTTCGATAAATGGGATAAAAATTACTAGAAAACCCACTAAGATAAACCAAAATTGACAAGTTTCCAAAAATAGAAGAGAATTTAGACAAAATCTAGAATATGATATAAAAATTAAATTTTCGAAAAAAACAATTTTACAAAATTAGACAAGAAACACTATAAATATAAAAAAGAAAATTTTACTAATATGGAAAAGAAATCGCTAAGAACTTTTCAAAAATGATAAATTGAAACCAGAGACGCTACAATATTCTAGTAATCTTGAGAAAAATATTCGAAGAGAATTAATCTGAAAGTATATGGGATCATTGAATTAACCCCTTAAGTACTGAATTATTTGTTGATTTTTATGACTATATAACGGATTTAATTTGTTGCTATATGAACAAAGGGAATATCAGAGAGCAGAATAGCACAGAACAGAAGAAAACATCAGAGAACAGCAGAGAATAGTAGAGAATATCAAAGAACAGAAGTAAACATCAGATAACAACAAATAATAGCACAGAAAGTCATAAAACAGAACAGATGAGAGTAAAACATTACAAAAGAACATCAGAGAACAGCAGATAACAAAAGAAAACACTAGAGAATATAACAGAATATCACAAAACAGAATAGAACAAAAGAAATTCTCAGAGAACAAAAAAAACCATTAAATTACTGGAATAGAAAAGCAGAAAATAAAACAAAATATCAGATAATAGCACATAATATCAGAGAATAGAAGAGATCAGAAGAGAAGAGGAAAGAACCACCATGAATATCAGAGAACAGAATAAACAGAAATCAGTTGAGAACGGAAGAAAACATCAGAGAACAGAAGAGAACAGAGAAAAACATTAGAGAACAGAAAACTGCGCAAACCAATTTTTTAAAACAAGTAAAATAACCTGAAGTAGACTCGCAAAGTCTATAGATTTTTATTCCAATTCGCACTCCTTTTAGTGGATTGAACTGAATATAATTAAAACGTCTTTTGACTTTTATGAGAAAATCTAGTGATACTGCGCTTTCTGAAGTGAAGATTTTCAATGTATTATTCTGATAAACAACTAGATTTCTGATCTCAATAATACATAATGAGACATATTCTTTCATTTCACCCTGAGTTACTGAAAACCACAAAAAAGGGGAATAATAAAGATAATTGGGATTTACCTTATTTGCAATTGTAAGGTGTCTTAAACAAACGCCAGGCAATTGTTTGCGATCTACGCCTGCCTCTTAAATTCAGATGACGAGTCAAACTCGTCCACCGTAACTTTGTCCAAGTAAGCAGATGACGAGTCTCACTCGTCAAATGTACCCAAAGGGTTAAAAGAGATGATGTACAGAAGATGATGGAACAGAAAAACAGGATTTTCCTTCAATTAGAACATTCTGAGAAGGAATTGTTCAATAAATAAGATGAAAATTGCTAACCTATTAAGTTAGAGGGTTATTCTAAAAGATTAGAAGAGAAATTGCTGGAAATAATTTAGAAAACTTCAAAAGGAGTTGTTAGAACGTTTCTAGATAAAAATAATCCGAGTCCGGAGGAGAAATTGTTGAACGAATCCGATAAATAAAATAAGAACTGCTGGAAAATCCAATAAGATAAAGCAGATGAGCAAGTTCACAAAAAGCCAAAATTTTAGAATCCGCAAAGAAAGTTCAGCGCTGAGATAAAATAATAAATTGCTGGTAATTACTAAATATACTTAGAAGAAATTTTTCAATAAATAAACCTTGCTAAAGAAAACCTAATAAGTTAGATGGTTATTTTAAAAGATTAGAAGAGAAATTGCTGGAAATAATTTAGAAAACTTCAGAAGGAATTGTTGAAACATTTTTAAATGAAAATGTTCTGAGTTTGGGAGATACAATTGCTGAACAGATCCGATAAATAAAGTATGAACTGCTAAAAACTCCAATAAGAAGGATCATCTGAAGAACTGATAACGCAGCATTGGGCTGGAGTGGAAGAACATTCTGCCGAGTGAACTCCCCCCAGGATCTCTTACGTCAACATTATAAGTACATATTTTTATCTATCCTTTGGTAATCAATTTATTAATTGTAAGAGAAACAAAGCATTAAATACAAATACAAATACAAATAATATAAAGTAGATTGGCAATGTCACTGAGCGGATTACGATGGTTCAAGGATTTGAGGGAGCTAATTCAGGACCAATTAGAATCGCAGGCTGCTTTTGAAATATGCTGTCAGCAGTGATATCGTTTTTCGAAAATATTAGTTCTGATGGAGGACTTTCATCTATCTTTCTGTATAAATTTAACCAAGCTCTATGATAGAAAACATAGTCAGTGTTTTAGTTTAGTGTTTACCATGAATTACTGCGTAGTAATGGTCACAGTCATCCTTTTGGAAAATATTTTTAACACAAAATAATACCATTAGGTGCCATATATTGTCTGAGCATTGCACAATGATTCCTTGTTGGTTGGGTAACCACCGACAGTTAGAGTAATGATGATGTGAAGGCATTAACTTATTGTTATCTCTCAATAACAGTCATGAACTGATTTCGATCTATTTTGGATCTCATCAGTCGAAGACAGGAGGTAGAAAGTTCGTACCCACATTAAAAAACGATTCAATTTTGTTTTTTTTTTACATTTCGAATAGTCTTTGCATTTTTTCACCTTGTTTTAATGCTTTCTTCTTTCAGAAAGATCTAGGGTTTACAAGGAAAAGTGTAACATCAATTCTTGATGTTGGCTACATCAAACCCTATTCATCATTCAATTTTCCTTGAAGTATTAAATGTAGGAAGTTATTTTGATACACTTAATATAATAATAGTAAACTATGATTTTCAACTTTTTATTTTAACTCACTATAATTGTTTCGCTACACTGTAGCTTCTTCAGATGAAGCAATATAATACAAATTTTTTTTTCGTAGGAACAGACGAAAATACTGAAGCGGCGGATGAAACAAAAAGAAAAGAACAAGGCAAAAATCATACTTTGTCCATCATCACCGATTAACAAACAGAAACAAACAAAGCCTTTAATGGACTATGAAACCATGCACAAAAAATACATCAATATAATGAAAATGAAGATACACCTGACCCAAGACAATATCGTACGTCATACCTCCGGTAATACAGAACACAACAATTTTCAACCATCAAAGGCTGCTCCAGAGAGTCAACCTAGGCGAAAACAAGCATAAAAATTATCTTTTAAGAGAATAACAACAATAGACTCAAGTATAGTGCCACAAATCAAACTAATCACAGAGAAACCTTAATTGGTATATATAAAAACGGAAGACTCAAGACAAGGGCAACATCGCAGTGTCACAGCTTCCAGAATTTGAACACTCCAGGTTTCCCAACAGGCTGGTGCCCAAGTTGCAATAAATGCTCTGTATTTAATAACTCGCTCTCATTTAGCATTCCCTAACCTGAAAATCCTTTGTAATTAAAAATTCAATTATAAACACCTTGTATTTATAGTTATTAATAAAATTCTACAATCAATGCAATAACTCAAATCAGCTTTATTACCTTTTGAATACAAAAAAAAACTACTATTAAATTCCAAGCTTGATTTTATTATTAACGATACGAATCATTAAAACGTTTTATCGCATTTAATTATCTCGACGGTTAATCCGAATTAGATTAGTGGTTTTATTCCTGTTTATAGATATTCGGAATCCTCGCTGCATTCTTGGCGTCGGTTCAAGAATGGACATTGCGGCGATCCGTTGCAGCGGCAGTGACAGTTGGAAAAAGCGAGCAATAATAATAATAAAAAAAGGAGTAATCGGACCGGCAGGAATTCACGCTTGCGGTTTCGCAAAACCAGAGAGACTTGAGGTCAGGATTTCGGAAACGGTAGGCAGTAGAAGGTGTGACGACAACGTTGCGAGATTTTCCCCTCGACGTCTCATCTCGCATGCACCGGGGAATCTAACCTACGTTATTAAAGAATTGTAGGATTTTCCTAAAAAATGGAATTAATTTTTGAGTGGAAAAACATCAGGAGAAATGAATAGTTATAATTTTGCATTTTAAATGTCACATACAAAACGAGGCCTAAAATATTGCCTAAAAAGGCTAAAATTTACCGCTGGATACCATCATCCAGTAATATAGGTTTGAGTGGAAGAACACTATGTAAACTCCGCGTTGATTTTTGATTGTGATTTTTTGTTTAATATTAAAATCAAGAAGTTTCTGGTTACTAGACAAATTAATATCTACCCATGGAAAAATAACAAATTGTCAAAACCTGAACGTATACAACATTTTTTAGCTGAAATTATTAATCGGACCGAGACATGTCAGTGGTGAACAAGAACACACTGGGCGCAGGGGATGGTATCCAGCACACACTGAGCGCTAAGAAGAGGACGCAGGTCGCGTCCAGCCGACGCTTCGCCACCAGAGGCGTGCAGAGGGATCCGCACATGAAGCAGAAGCTCCAGGAGGCACTGGACACGTTCGTGACGCCGCCGCAGAGTCCTCTGGAGAAGCGGTCGCAGTCCATCGCAGAAATAACGCCCAGCAAGAAGCCGCTGATGAAATCCAAGTAAATACATCATTAATCTTCTTTTTTGTTTTCGGGATTACTCTAAATTGGGCGCAGCATCATCATGTACAATGGTATCATTAAAGTTGATCGTAGCGATATGTTTGTACACATATATGTATGCGTGTGTGTGTCAGTGTGAATTGGATGAAGTCCAAGAAGGCGCCGCGTCGCTTAGTTTAAAGTCTTAGTAACGGTGGTTACAAAATTTTAAGTCGCCTCCGTTTATTTTCGTGGCACTTTTGGTTTCGTTCCGATATTGGGTCATCACTTATTATAAACGTTACACGAACATTTCAGCCTATTACTAAGTGTTTTGGGCTTGATATAAAAAACTAAAGAATAAAACATGTAAAAGTTTTTACATGTTTTAGACTTCAATTTAGAAGTAATAATCACATTCCTAAAATAAATTAGCTCTTTTAATTTAACATAATTAACATTAATTAAATTTGTTTTTTTGGTAATTTCCTTTGCCATTTGTTTCTTGTTCTGATTATGTGCTTATAAAGAATGTAATAAAAAACATTAATGTTATAAATGATATTCATGCATAATTTAGACTACATAAGAATTGTTCTATATGATTTTCCTTTCAGAAAATTCCAAAAATTTCTAAGATCTTGATAAACCTACACATTTTAAAGTTTTCGTATATTTGTATTTTTTTTTTGGACTTAAGCGACTTTTCCTTATTCTTTTCTTTACACTTAAGAAAGCAATAAATCACATCTGTTCATCTTTATTTTCTTCAACAAAGAAAGCATTTATTTCTCATCGGGAAACAGATGATGATCTCGGAAAAAACTTACCTCTTTGAACACAATAAAGTTATCAAACTATTGATTCAGCGTATACCTGACCTACCCCAGAAGATCATTTATTAACTCCTTGTATTCTTAACCTACTTCAATCAACAATACATTAAGCCAATGTACTTTTTACCTAATTCAATATATTGTCGCTTAAATTAAACAAGACATTTATTAATCTAACATACTTTCGTCCTGTCTTAAAATATTTAATCTTACCCCGGCGTATTCTTGACCTATCCCAAAAAAAATACATTGTCTGACAAACATTCAACCTAATTTAAAATAGCTCACAAACGAATCAATCATCAATCTATAAATTATGTATTAAAATAGCGTACACTTGACCCACCACAATCAATTAAGCATTGTTCTAGTGCATTCCTAACCTACCTCAACAAATTCAATATTGTGCAGGTATCTATAGACGAACTCTTAAATTTCCTGTTTTTTTTAAAATTGTTTATGAAAGACCAATTAACATATTTTTGATATTATAATTAAACAATAGAAGTATCATATTTGGAAACCAAACGGTGACGTCCAAAATTGAAATTGTGAAAAATCAAATTGTTTTCGGTGATTAAAAAAGTTTGTAAAACATCTATCTTCACTAGAATTTGTTTTAAAATTTCTAAATCCATCCTCAATTAACATAATTTTAATAGTGCAGTTAAACAATTGAGGTATCATAGCTGGAAACAAAATGGCGACGCTTAAAACACAAATTTGGGAAATTAAATTGCTTTTGGTGATTAGAAAATTTGTAAAATATCCACCATCACTAGGATTACTTTCAAAATTTTAAAATCCATACTCAATTAACATAGTTTTAATATTGCAGTTAAATAATTGAGGTATTATATCTGGAAACAAAATGGCGACTCTCCAAACTCAAATTGTGGAAAATTAAATTGCTTTCGGTGATTAGAAAAATTGTAAAAAATCCACCTTCACTAGGATTGATTTCAAAATTTCAAAATCTATCCTCAATTAACATATTTTTAATATTACAATTAAACAATTGAGGTATCATAGCTAAAAACAAAATGGCGATGCTCGGAACTCAAATTGTGGAAAATCAAATTGCTTTCGGTGATTAGAAAAATTGTAAAAAATCCACCTTCACTCGAATTAGTTTCAAAATTTCAAAATCCATCCTCAATTAACATATTTTTAATATAACAGTTAAACAATTGAGATATCATAGCTGGAAACAAAATTGTAACGCCGAAACTCAAATTGTGGATTAGAAAAATTGTAAAAAATCTATCTTCACTGGAATTAGTTTCAAAATTTCAAAATCCATACGCAATTAACATACTTTTAATATTGCAGTTAAACAATTGAGGTATCATAGCTGGAAACAAAATGGCTACGCCTTAAACACAAATTTGGGAAATTAAATTGCTTTCGGTGATTAGAAAATTTGTAAATAATCCACCTTTACTAGGATTAGTTTCAAAACTTCAAAATCCATCCTGAATTAACACATTTTTGATATTACAATTAAAGAATTGAGGTATTATAGCTGGAAACAAAATGGCAACTCTCCAAACTCAAATTATGGAAAAACAAATTGCTTTCGGTGATTGGAAAATTTGTAAAAAATCCACCTTCACTGGTATTGGTTTAAAAATTTTAAAACCAATCCTCAATTAATATATTTTTAATATTACATTTAAACAATTGAGGTATCATAGCTGGAAACAAAATGGCGACGCTTAAAACACAAATTTGGGAAATTAAATTGCTTTCGGTGGTTAGAAAATTTGTAAAAAATCCACCTTCACTGTGATTAGTTTCAAAATCCATCCTCAATTAACATATTTTGAATATTTAAGTTAAACAATTGAGGTATCACGGCTAAAAACAAATTGGCGACATTAGAAACTCAAATTGTGGAAAATCAAATTGTGGAAAATCAAATTGCTTTCGGTGTTTAGAAAAATTTTAAAAAATGCACCTTCACTGGAATTAGTTTCAAAATTTCAAAATTCATCCTCATTTAACATATTTTTGATATTACATTTAAACAATTGAGGTATCGTAGCTGGAAACAAAATGGCAACGCTCGTAACTCAAATTGCGGAAAATCAAATTTTTCGGCGATTAGAAAATTTGAAAAAATCCACCATCACTAGTATTAGTTTCAAAATTTCAAAGTCCTTCCTCAATTATCATATTTTTAATATTGCACTTAAACAATTGAGGTATCACAGTTGTAAACAAAATAGCGACGCTCTAAACTCAAATTGTGGAAAATCAAATTGTTTTCGATGATTAGAAAATTTGTAAAAAATCCACCTACACTGGAATAAGTTTCAAAATTTCAAAATCCATCCTCAACTAACATATTTTTGATATTACAATTAAATAATTCAGGTATCGTAGCTGGAAACAAAATGGCGACTCTCCAAACTCAAATTATGGAAAAACAAATTGCTTTCGGCGATTAGAAAAATTGTAAAAAATCCACCTTCACTAGGATTAACTTCAAAATTTCAAAATCCATCCTCAATTAACATATTTTTAATATAACAGTTAAACAATTGAGGTATCATAGCTGGAAACAAAATGGCTACGCTCAAAACTCAAATTGTAGAAAATCAAATTGCTTTCGGCGATTAGAAAAATTGTAAAAAATCCACCTTCACTAGGATTAATTTCAAAATCCATTCTCAATTAACATATTTTTAATATAACAGTTAAACAATTGAGGTATCGTAGCTAGAAACAAAATGGCTACGCTTAAAACACAAATTTGGGAAATTAAATTGCTTTCGGTGATTAGAAAATTTGTAAATAATCCACTTTTACTAGGATTACTTTCAAAATTTTAAAATCCATGCTCAATTAACACATTTTTGATATTACAATTAAAGAATTGAGGTATCATAGCTGGAAACAAAATAGCGACGATCGTAACTCAAATTGTGGAAAACGGAATTGCTTTCGGTGATTAGAAAAATTGTAAAAAATCCACCTTCACTAGAATTGATTTCAAAATTTCAAAAATTCATCCTCAATTAACATATTTTTAATATAACAGTTAAACAATTGAGGTATCATAGCTGAAAACAAAATGGCGACGCTTAAAACACAAATTTGGGAAATTAAATTGCTTTCGGTGATTAGAAACTTTGTAAATAATCTTTAATATTGCAGTTAAACTATTGACGTATCACAGTTTGAAAAAAATGGCGACTTTCAAAACTCAAATTGTGGAAAACGAAATTGCTTTCGGTGATTAGAAAAATTGTAAAAAATCCACCTTCACTAGAATTAGTTTCAAAATTTCAAAATCTATCCTCAATTAACATCTTTTTGATATTACAATTATACAATTGAGGTATCCTAGCTGGAAACAAAATGGCGACGTGCGAAACTCAAATTCACTTTAAATAGAGTAGTGAAATGTAGATTTTAAAATTTTTACTTATAGAAAAACTTGGAGCTATTGTTTATATCAAGGTTTCTTCTAAATGAACGCAAATGCTTTTATCAAAGCTTTTCCCAGGCTGAATGTTTTCCTAATAAGATTTCTTCATGTTTACTCTTAGATTTCAAAAAAAATCGGAAGATCTTGATAAACCTACAAAATTATTTAGAAATTGTTGAGTGTATCATATTTTTTTCAATGTTATTACATTACAAACTACAGAATGTACGTGTTTTATTCAATAGAGAGTTGAATATTTCCTTAGAAAGATTTAATTATTTGTTAGAAATATTTTAATAAGTAATTGTGGAGGCTTTCACTTCGTGATACATTCTAATAATTCAAAATAAAACAATTAACTTTGTTGGTATCACTTTTTATTTACACTTGTATGTAACTATAGTTGCGACAACTTCACCTTGTCATTATCAAACAATTTTTAATTGTTTTATATTGAGAAATATTTGAAGCAATTTTTTTTAGAAAAAGATGAAATAAAGACATTATTAGACTTTTTAAAGTTGAATGGTGGTTTTCCAATCAATCGATTCAATCCTTCTTTATTTCGAAATAGGTAAATCTAACAATGTTTACATTTTCTCTAGAAAAAGTATTGCAATTGTGATTTTAACAAAAATTTATGCTATTGGTGTTTTTCGAACTATTTTTGAAATCTGTTTGGATGTCTATTTCTCCATTTCTCCATGGATAATCTATCAAAAAAGTAAAACTTAAGCTTTTATTCCTTGTTAGAAGATCGGATGTGAGCTTTTTGTTATTTTTTAATTCTTTGTAAATAAGATAAATTTTACAAAATTTTTCGAACTAAATTTAAATGTAAGCAACTTTTAACAGAGTTTCTTGATTTTCAAAAAAAATGGAAATACGACGATTCTGCAGTTTATCAAAAAACTGCAACTGTTGAAAAATTATAAGATTATAAGACTTTGTACGTGGAACGCAGGATTTTAGAGAAAGTAGTGCAAGGGCATGTGTTCATAATCATGTAGGTCTGTATCTTGAAAACTAAGTAAGCTTTAAATTTAGGTTTCTACTACATTTCCAGCGAATTGAAACATTCTTAGTGGTATGTCATTTACTGAGATGCAGTTTTAACCATTTTATTTTGTAATCTGTTATCTATCCTATCTCTTATTTCTCATATGTCATTGCTATCCCTGGTGGTCTTCTGAATTATTAACGTCTTTGTTTTCTCATTTGCCACATGTCACCTATAATCTGATATATTTGTCATGTGCCATCGAATGTTTTAATTTTTAATTTTTGACATCTTTCATATGACTATTATATTAATTGTCATTCATCATCTATTATGTAGTTAAATATTTTTTGTTTTTTTATTTGTTTGTTGTCTCTCATCTATCTATATATCATATTTGTAATCTATCATCTGTCATTTGTAATCTGCCTTCCTCAGTAATTTTTATCTGTCTTTTCTGTTATAATACTATAATTTTTGTCAACTATACCTATCATTTGTTGTACAGAGTGTTTATCAAATATACGGCAAAAATTCAAAGGGTTATTCTCTGAACTACTCAAAGTATATTATGTCCTTTGATGATTTTTAAAAACCCGCTTTGTTTCAAAGAACATATAATTACTTTGATTAAAATACTTAGAACCTTTCTTCAATATTTTATTTTAATCCAGATGCACATTTCGGACACAAAGTGTCCATTATCAATGGTTTGGTACAAAATTTGTATCAAACCATTGATAATGTTTGTTTGTTTGTTTGTTTATTAATCTTTAGCTTCCTTTAAAAAAATACATATAAATATAGATAAATATATAACAAAACTTACAAAAATTTTGGATGGATGAAGCTGGGCAGAGTTCATGCAGCTGCGACGTTCTTCCACTCTAACCCTTGTTTTTGTCCATGATGCTGAGGGTGCAAATATCCTCTTGGACATCTGTATTCTTTTTTATATACTTGTATTTACTTTTTTGTCCCCTTTTTAGGGGAGACTTGTTGGCTGTTTATGTCAGCATGACAGATATATATGACACTTTGTGTCCGAAATGTACATCTGGATCAAAATAAAATATTGAAGAAAGGTGTTTTAATCAAAGTTATTATTATCTTCAAGTAACTCAATCAACCAAATTAACATATAATTACCTAAAATTACAAGTAAAGTTTTTTAATCTATAAGAACTGTTGAGAACCTTCAGCTAGGCTCTAATTGACTGCTGAACCTTCTCAAAATCAACAAGATCTTTTCTTTTAAATTAAAGAAAAAAATTATTATTATTATTATAAATATGTTGGTGGCTTACGGGATGAGAATCTATTCATTGTCTTACATTGTTGGATGCGCTTTTGTAGTGGGAACCTAATCTTTGAATCGCAGTACTGTTTGAATTGTAATCTCCTGCATGCACCAGCTTTCATAACTTGTACTTTAATAATTTGAATAGCATGCGCATGGGCACGATGACGGGCAGCCATATCCCTGTAACATTGGGTGAAGGTTCCTGACACGCTCAAGTCACGATATCACTGTACATGTTTTGTGTCATAACACAGCCAAATGCCGAAGTTTCACCGACACAATCTCGCCGCTTTTCTTCTTGAACTTCCTCAGTTGTCTGCAGAAGTACCAGAACCTGGACTGATCTGCTAGAGGGAAGTGTTCTTCTCCTACTCGGGAGCTTGCACCCGATTACTTCGAACTCCTTCAACTCTCCTTTAGCTTTCATGGTTGCGGTGTCTTATTGTATTACACCCAGAAATTATCCGATTTCGCAAGTCTTCCACATTTTCCACTGGAGTAGTATAAACTAATGACCTTAGATAGGTCCGTAAAAAATAATCGAGGGGATTTAAGCCCGGAGATCGGACTGGCCATGAGTGAGGTCCACCTAGCGATCTCCGTATGTTACTGTTAAAAACTCACGAGAAACCACAATAAAATGCACTGGTGTACCATCGTGAAATAAACCATATTGTATTTCTTGTTGTTTGTTATGAATGGTACATCCTTCAGAAACTGTTTTAAAAAGTTTCGGTACATCTCGCCAGTAAGTCTTCCTGGTGGAAATACCGGTCCAATTAGCTAGTCATTTACAATTCCAACCCAAACGTTCAACGAGAACTCATGTTGAAAACAATCTTCAAGTATCTCGTGTGGATTTTTTTCAGCCCACACATGGTTATTATGAAAATTTGCTTCATCGGTAAAAAGAATCAGCATCGGTAGTTGAGGAATGCAATACGTGAAGGAAAATCAGGAGGATGAAGTGCCTAAATGAATTGTACGTGATATCGATATAACAAACAGTCTCTAAACACTCTCATTTCTTACATTCAGAGAATTTGAATTTTTCAAGTTAAAGTACCTGGACTTTTCTCTATCATGTACAGCACGTTATCTTCCACGTCTACCGTTCTTATTCTCATTGGCCTTCCTGGTCTTCTACTTTGTTTCAATGTGTCTGTTTCATGAAGACGTTGATGAACGATCAGGAATATTACGGTCAAAAAACATTCGGTTGTATATTGTAATAAATCAGCAAGTCCATAATTGAAAAATTCGCCTTGTACAGAGTCCGACAGGGAAGTATGACATTTTTGGAAAAATCATAACTCAGAGAATGTTTTATTAAATCAAAATCACAAGGCGTAAGACCGGGCGATCGTTGGGGCCACACGATGTCCCTTCGAAGCAAAATGAGTTTTCCTGAAGAAATGTTCTCTCAAAAATGCCATAAACTCTCTAGAGGTACGACAAGTTTCCCCTTCTTGCTGAATTCACCATACTGACCTGTTACTCATCTTCAGCGGACTACCAGTTAGCGTGGATTTGTTTCCATAGTTGCCCTAAATCGAACTACCTTTTCAGGGGTTCAGACACTTCTTTATCCACTCCAGGCTTCAACAATCCTCTAGTACGGAGGTTTTGCACCCCCCTAAGGATGGTGTTTCGCGTAGGAACCATTGGCTGTGCCAATGAATTGTGTCCACGATTCCATAACGACTAAACCAAACAAAATGCCGAGGTTTTGTGTTCATATATAAACAATTTTGAAAAATTTAAGTTGCCCCTGCGCTGAGTTATATGCGTTCCAAAAACATCATACTTCCCTGCCGAACCTTGTATCTTCGAAACAAAGTGGGTTTTCAAAAATGATCAAAGGACAAAATATTCTTACAATAGCCCAGGAAATAGCATTATTGAATCTGTGTCATTGTTATGTCTCATTGTCATATGCCATTGAATGATTTTTGTCATCAGACTCTTTTCATATATCAATTGTAATAAATGTCATTTGTCATATCTGTTATGTTTCAATTAAATATTTGTACTAAATATTTTTTTGTAGATTTTTTCTGACCACTTCGTGCATTTTTATATTTCATCTATTATCTATCATCTGCAATCTGCAATTCTTAATAAATAGCATTAGTATTTTCTGTTATGTTTCAACAAGAGTTTTTGTGTATAATTTTTGGTATTTGTCATCAGTTAATAATTGTAATATATCATTCTTATCTCTAGCGGTCATCTGCAGTTGAATTCAGCAGATTTTTTTTTAAATTGTTAATATTAGATACAGTTTCCTTATAAAATCCAATCTTTTTTGGAAACAAATGAATATAGCGTAGTTGTTTTTTTTAATAGATTAGAAAGATACTTTTGGCTTAATAACAGATCAAATACAATCATCTGCAAATCAATTGATTAGTTGAGATAGTTCAGCAAAAACCAAAAGAACTAACTTTTTGTTTTGCCAGAATGGACCTACAAAGTTCTTGAATTAACATATTTAAAAGGATTTCTTTATATAATACATAATTATTTCTTGGAAACAAATGAATACAGCATAGTTTTTATTTTTAATTTATTAGAAAAATATTTGGGGTTTATAACAGATCAAATAAAATCATCTGCAAATGAACTGACCAGAAGAGAGAGTTCACCAAAAGCAAAATGTACTAACTGTTTGTTTTGAAAGAAAGGACCTATAAAAGTTCTCTAAAGGTATAGCTAAAGCTTAAGAGTAAGAAAGGCCTCTATTTCTGAGAGATATCTGAACATTCATGGGGATGTCTCTGAAGATCATTTTGAGAGTCAAAATTTTGGTACTGAAGATTTTGATTGAAGATTGATTGAAGATATTCGTTGCCAAGGAAAGATATAACTTATCTGAACCCAGACGGTGCAACATTAATGCCTTGAGCTATAAATTTTTAACTTTGAATCAATTTACATTTTGGAAATAAATGTATAAGATTGCCCTAAAATAGTGTAACCTACTGTTACTTTTAGGACACTTTGGAAATATTACAGCATCAACTGACCATTTAATTGGGTATGTTAAGCACATTAAGTATGCGAGAAAATGTAGTGACATCAAGAGATAATTGGTCTGACGCACGGCACAGTTTCGAACGAGGCGGAATGGGCATTTCAATTCGAAATACCTACACAATTTCCACGCCCATAACCAGAACGGAGAATTTCTCGTAAATTATTGTTTATTTATGCCCGAGCGTTATGCAACGGCACACCGAAGACCGAGTTTTCCAAAAGACCTGTTCCAGGCCTGCGTCACTAGAGTGTCTCGCGCGCGCGATCGTGTAGAAGATTTGCATAATATGTCACGACTTCGTCCAATTGCGTGTGCTGTTGTACTAATCGCCGTCGGCTTATTCATTTGCATTATTATTGGCGATAAAAGAGACAACTATTCGCTTGCGGTCGGCGAGGAACAGAATTACCCGTGGGGAAGGAGCTGCCAGTGCGTTCAGGAGAATCCCCAAGAAGATGCCTTCGTCCGTTGGAATACCAGAAATCAGAGTCATTAATTATTTCTACCACATCCGATGTCGTATATGGTGGGTGTGTTTTTGATCAATTTTCTAAATGTTTTTTATTGGCGAAAAGTAGAATTACCCAGAGAGTTGTTAATGCGTTTAGGAGAATCCCCCAAAAAAAGCAAGACTACTTGGGGAAAACCCAAATCAAAAATAAATAAATAATCTTCGCCACATCCGATGATATGTGTAGGTGTATTGTTGACCGAGAAAAAACTATGAAATGTTCTAAATTTTGATGGTTATTAGATTGTTTATATAAATAGGTTGTTAAGGTTAAATGATTTTTTCAGAAAGTTCATTATCTATTTTTTAGCTTATCAAAATATTTTAGATTTTTTAGTTATTTTCTAAAATTGTTATCAAGATAGTATTTTTTATATTTAAAGTCTGTTCTTAGAGACTTACAACGTTAAATAATTACACTGTATAATATTTACGATTATGAATTTAGTAGCTATTATGCAGTAATAAATATTACTTGGTCGAGTGGTATAATGCTTTAGGTTCAAATATTGGAGAACATGTTTCTCAGTTATCGAAGAACTAAAAATAGTGGCGGAGTTTGCCAATTTTTCCTGCTACTATTTATAGAGACAGCGCATGCTTCTTCGGCCGAGCAAATGAGACGAAAGTGCTGAATAAGCATGCGACGAGAAAATTATTCTCTCAGGCTAATACTATTTCAAACTATTAATCAGTATCAAATCAATAGTGGTTTATAATTTATATTTTCAGTATGATAGCAAAATATGGTTATAGTAAGCATAACTATTATCAAATTAATTAATTAAATCATAACACGTGTTTTTTTAAATATATTAGATGGTCTAAACGCATAAGATAAAAAAATTAGATAATTAGGATGAAATTTTTATCCAAAATTGATCAACTTGTAACAAATTTTCATAACAATACTAAAAACCATTTTTTTAAATTTTTATTGATTGATTTCATCTCGACAGTTTTTTATGATTTCAAATTTCTCAACTGGAAAACTATTATAAATTCAAGCCCAAATTATTCTGTTAATCTTTTAGATATAGTAAAACTCTTCCTATGTTCATATTTATGGTTTCAGTTTCCTCTGACACGTGTTTCGATCTGTGATAATTATTAATTCGTTTTTTTAGTTTTTACTTCAATGACGATTGTGATATATAGATTTCTTTTTAGTTTTTTTTCTTTAATAGTAATTGTGAAATATCAAAACACGTGTCAGACAACTATATAATACATAAAATATTGAACAACTCGTTCCACAATATCCTATTTAAAAATATGGTTTCTTTAAAAAAGTTCTTGGGAACACCAAATTATTTTTTTTATTTCGATGCAAATGCATAACGAATATTGATTTTGCAAGAGAGATGATTTGGTATTTGTTATAATGACAAATAATGGCAATATTTATTTTTATTTATATTATCGTATGCATCACTAAGTAAATAGAAGCATTGAAATTTATACCGGCAGAAATTTTGGCTCGTTCTCAAGCTTCCATAAAGTTGTAACATTAATAAAACATTTTTATATGTCTGGCCCATTCTGAAATATTACGATTTTCTGCAAATATTTTATAGAGGTCACCTTGTGTAATTTATTCCAGAAAAGTTGATTGACTCTTTGGATTGACTTTAGCTAGAAGACATTTTTGAAACTCTTAAGTGGATATCTAGCTTATAAGAAGACTCGTGGTGAATCTGGTATTCGGAGTCTTTATGATCATTTTAGGCCGAGTACGGTTTGGTCAGGTAATAATGAATGTTTAGTGAGTTTAAGGAGACGTTTTGATGATGTGGCCTGATTAATGTTTCCTTGGTCATAGTCATTTCTTAATTTGGTGTTTTGAAAGATCACGAGGACTATCTTCCTCTTTATAAGGTCGTAGTTTGTATATAATTTTGTTTTGATATCAGTTTGGCAACGATCTTCTTCTATTCTACCCAAGGAGATGATTTTGACTAACATTAAGTCTCATTATCCTCTTTTATTTATTGCAGAACTGCCAATAAGGATAGGAAACCATGAAGTATCCAGAATGCGCTTTTCTTTTGCTTCCATGTGTATAATATTTCCATAAGCAAATAAAATAGTACAGGTCTCCAAAAATTGGATCTAAATACTCCAGAAATGGCGTATTTAGGTCCTCAATGGCCACATTCACCTGTAATGGGTCGAGTGGAAGAACACAAGAAATCGTGAACTCCACCTTCAAGGTCTATGTTCCAAATAAAGTGATTTACTTTTTATGTATCTATTTTTAGATGTTTTTCAATAGATCCTGTAAAGTAAATAATATAAATAAATATATTCTGTATTCTTTAGTTAGTGGCCGAGCTGCTTCGGTTAAGTTGGAATTTTTAATTGATATTATGCACAAATTTGCATTAAACTTGTGGTTGTAGTCTTATTTGCATATGCTACGATTCCTTTGTTGTTTGCAAAATTTACATTTTCAAAACTCGAAGAATATTATTTTCAGATCCTGGGTATAACATATGATTTTGAAATACGACACTTGTTTGGTTTCATATTGATATATTCAGTTTCCTGACACGTGTTTCGGTCAATGTCGACCATTCTCAAAGGAATTAAAAATTAATTTTACGTTAATTTTGTAAATCCTTTGAGCATGGTCACTATTGGCCGAACACGTGTCAGGAAACTGAATATACCAATAAGAAACCAAACAAGTGTCTTATTTCAAAATCACATAATATTCTATGTTCGTTTCAAGAGTACAGTGAACAAAGTATTTACCTTATCCTGGATATGTTGTATGGATGTTTGTGTTATAAATGTCTGAAAACTCTTATGGTTGCCATTTTTTTGGCACTCAAATTCATCATTCGTCGAAATGTGGCGTGAACATTTCCGAATCTAAAAAGCAATGGAACAACAGATGACTTTAGTTTATGTCGTGGTCACTTTTTATGCTAGTAATTTTCAATAATTTTATTCGTTGTTGGTACTTAGTTTAATTTTCTATATTCCGAATACTTATATACACATATATAAACTTACATCTTCGATATTTTTGGATACAATTGTTGTAGGTCTCAACTAAGGTGATGTGGTTTTCTGGTAACTAGTTCTCCTCATTTTTTTGGGTCGACTCTAACTAGAAGAGATTCTTGAAAGTCTTATTGGATATTCAGAAGATTAGAAAAACTCATGTTAAATCTGATTTCGTAATAGTGGATGATTAGTATTTATATGGTTTTGCAGATCTGCTGTTATTTTTCTTCTTATTGTCCATTGATTGCACTTATTTGTTGTTAGGATAATTAATACCTGGCGACGGTTAAAGTAATGATAAAAAATGATAATGACAAGTTAAAAAACAAAAACTATAGTCACTAAATAAAGTCAGTGTTATACAAACAAAGTTTGAAAGTTTTTTTTTTTATTTGTGAAGAATAATGTATAACGAAGTAGAAGCCTCCACCGTTAACAATTCACAATCTGCTGAAGAATGTATATTAAATATGAAAAGCTTCAGTACAGCATTATTATTTTTATGTTAATATGTGCACTGACTCAAGAAACGTTTCAGCGTGGTGGGTAGATAACTTTTTCGTTTTCGAAAAACCTTCAGGCATCATTGTATGGGGTATGCATTAGTCGATACTTCAAATCTGATGGGTTCATGCCTTCGTGTAATGTGTTGTTACCTAGAATACATCTTATTTTAGTACATTTTGGCAGTGAACTTCTTTTGACTGAGAAGATGACTTGATTAATATAAACTGTAGCGTCTATATTTCTGCGTATTACTTGCATGATTCTTGTGTCTCGTCTTGGTTCATGATGTCCACTATTTAGTGTACTAGTTTAGGGATGAGCTCTGTTTCGATATTCTGGGTTATTTATTTTCACTGTCCTAAAACAGTCTGAACACCACATCGATTAAGGCAAAATGAAATATTTGGGACTTCTGGTCGAGAATCATGCTGATCCTTTACCAGGATGATAAGTTTGGTTTTCATTTCCCGATTTCTGTCCATAACACCAGATTTACTAGCTATTTAAATACTTAGGTCTACAAAAACCAGTCAGAATGACTGGTGTATAAGAAAAAACGCTTATTGAGGTTTCTAGTCTTTATTCCCTCTAAAAAAAATTACAAAAAATTTAAACAATATTAGTTGTAATAGATAAATGGATATATATACATTGTTAAATAACAAAACGCTTAATTGTTTACAGTTTTTCATGTATTGTAAATATTTGTAGTCTTATTGTTATTGCAATATTCGATTTGACACCATTTGCGTACAGGAACTGTGCCATTTGTAGTTGGTATATCAGTTTCAAGTGGTTTTTGCCTTGGTGTCTGATAGTCTGAAGCAAGTTCTTCTGCTAATCGAAACAGAAAGTCATTCCGTGAGACATTTTCTCCTGTTGTATTTTTGCACAATGTCCAGCAATTTATCTATCTAAACCTAAAATATTGAAAAATACTTGAAGTGTTCATCTTCTGGAACCTATTTACACAGCATATTTTCGTCCCATTTAATCAGAGACAACGACGCCAAATTTAGTTCTATTATAAAACGATACAGTTTCAGATAATTTCTTAGCAGTTTTATCAATTTTGACATGTTTGTCTTTGTACTTAGTTAAAGTACTTTTTTATTTGGTTTGCTCTTGTAAACGGTAACTGTGTATCCATTGGATTGGTACAACAACTTTGAGAAACGAGCTATGCTCTCTTTTTTCAGTTTGCAAGTTTTTGGCATTTCCCTTTTGTTTTGCGTGTATTGTTCCAAGCAGCGCAGTATTTTTAGATATAAATTTTAGCACCAAAGGAATACTTGTTAAACAATATGGGTTGTTAAAATTCTACCCTTCATGGTATATGGTTCAAGAAGTTTCATTTCGACAAATTCGCTTAGGGAGGTTGATGCATTTCGAGCCTCGTCTTTTCCTTAATATGAAAAGTCACTTACCACATATTTCGTCTGTACATCAGACGCCAGTCAAAATTTATGAGTTGTTCATCCACGGTAATATAAACTCCCGGTTTGAAGCAATTTCGACTGTTTTCAATAATGTCGAGATTAAAGCGAATTTCTCTGTTTGCAAACATTGACTACTCCGATTTCTTCATAGAAACATGCACCAGTCATTTTGACTGGTACTGGTATAAGTGTTAATAACAGAAATATATTTGTTCCTCTTCTCATTCCCTAGCCCTGTTTTGACTACTGCTGAACGTAGGCCTCTGCTAGTTTTTGCTATTCCTTTCCATTGTTGGCAATCAAGTACCACTTTCTTCTGGTTACTTTGCAGATGTCATCTTTCCATCGTTGTTGCTGTCTTCCAACTCCTCGTTTATTTTGTCTTGGTCGCCCAGTTCCATTTCGAGCGTGCAGCACGCGTCATTACGTCTTCTACTTTGGTTCTGCTTGTTTTGAGGCAATATTCAATTCTGCCATCATCGTTCTTAAGTCGTCCAGGTTGTTGCTTATTAATACGATATCATCGGCGAATCGTAGATGGTTTAAGTTCTTGCCTTAGATTTCCAGTGTAATTTTTTAAACACGTTTTCAAAAGCTAGCGTAAATAATTTTGGGGAGAAAGGATCACCTTGTCGGACTCCCTTTTGTATTGCTATTTTATCTGCAATGGTGTCTTCATCTAACTTGACTTGAAAAGTAGCATTTTTATATATATTTTTAGGAAGGTTTGTATACCTAGAGTATATCCTAGTAGCATCGTCCATTGCGTTGAAGATTGTTGATAATTCTATAGAGTCAATCGCCTTATGATAGTCGACGAGTGCTAAATGGAGGAGGATATTGTATTCTGTACTTTTTTTCGATAAGCGTGCGAATAGTTTGAAGGTGGTCTGTAATACCTGAGCCTTTTTTAAAACCAGCTTGTTCTGGAGGCTGGTAAAATTCAAGTTTGTTCGATAGTCTAGTTGTAATAATCTTAGTTAGCAATTTGTAGGAGTGAGATAAGAGGCTTATCGGTCTGTAGTTCTCTATGTTGTTGTTATCTATTTTTTTTATGCAGTAACGTTACATGCGAGTTTAGCCAGCTTGTTGGAATTTCAGCATTTTGGAGGCATTTAAAGAGTTTTTCGGCTTCGAGTAGAGCGTTGCCTCCTAGTTTTAACATATCGCTCGTAATGTTGTTGGTATTTGTTACGGATATATAATAATAAGTTCATAAAACGTATTCTCTAATTATAGCTACAAAAATCATTACATCATTTCAGAAAGCCAATGTTACATGCGGTAGGAATTTGGAACTGAAATTGCACGACCAGTCATTTAGACTAGTCTGGTAATTCTAATGTTAACCTCTGTGTGACCTTTCATCAAGTTTGATGCGATGTAGATCACCTTGTTTAAGTACATATCCAATAAATCGTATTTTTGGTTCCTGGGTAATTATCAGTGGCGGTGAAGATTTTCTTTTTAAGCTTCTTAACAAGTTCGCAGAAGCACGCTTAATAAGCACCTGAATATATTGAGATTAAAGAGAATATTATCTCTTATTTGTTACAGAACAGACTATTAGCAAAGGGAATGCTGGAGTGCCCGGAATTCGTTATCTTGTTTTTCTTTCAAGCGAATTTCGTATTCTTTTTTAGTAGCGACTTTAGATGCCGAGCTACTTCGATAAAGAATGAATCGTTTGCACGCAATTTAAAATTTCCTAATTGTTGGTGAGTTTTCTCTACTTTATTTTTTATATCAGTCGATTTCTTTGGGTGTAATCATGTGGCCAAGCAAAAATGGTATCTAGGATTCTTCACGAGTAATCTGTAATTTATAACTTATGATAATTTATAAATGTGGGGAATATTGTCTTAAGGTCGAGTATTCGCAGTAAAACCTTTACTGCTGGCATTTCATTGTACAATTATGACATTTCTTGGTATAACTATCTATTTGCTTTTTCCACTGATTTGTAGTAGTTTGTTAATTATTGGCATCGAGAATGTGTCCAATATTATTTCTATAATCAACACACAAAAGTCTCACTCATAATGCCTAAGGTGATACAGTTTTCTGGATTATTAGTTTTTTTTTTTTCCTTTAATCTTTATAATTTCGATGAGTTGCCTTCAGTTGGCATATGACATTCAATTATACAGTGTGGAAACTTTAACTACAATAAAATTCATAAAACACGTTACGTATTGTTTTTTCTTCTTCTTCATAGTATCAAAGCCCACGTGATAAAAATGAAAAACAAATGTATAACTTGAATATTATTTAATGCAACAAATGTGGGCACCGTTTCTTTCTTGGCAAAGTGCAAATCGATGAAAACACGCATCTCTAATGTTTTTAATATTTCTGGTGTAACTTGCAGTATTTCATGCCTAATACATTGCTAAAGGTCGTCAATGTTGTTCGATTTTGCTATCATACATAGATCTTACCCTTGAGATATAACATTAAAAAAATCAAGGGGAGATCTCGCCGGCCATTCAATGTGTGACCACCTCTTCTTCCAATCCATCTTTTGGGAAAAACTTCGTCTAAATATCTAAGAACAATCAATGCATAATGGGGGGTCCTGTTGATACCATATTCGTTCATCAGGTAATAATAATAACAATAATAATCGTACACCGTTCATCAGGTAAATCCGAATCTAACGGATTTGGAAATAACGCTGACATGAGGTCGTTTCGAAAAAACGTAATATATGTTGCTCCTTCAAGATTACTATCGAAGAAGCCCATACATTGTCTTTTTGCGGGAACTGAGTATGAGTTTCTAGCATCCAATGAGGGTTATGGTCATCCCAGTAATGACAATTTGGACGGTGTAAGGTAAAAGTACTTTCGTCGGAAAAAAGAATTGATGATAATAAAATCTTGTTATTAACGGATCATCATCAGAATCTGGATACGGAGATTTTTAGTTAAATACAGCATTTTAAAAACTGCTTTGACAACTTGATGAGCGTATGTGACTGCTTTTTACTTTCCCTATATACGAAGTATATATAGGGGAAGTATTGTTTTCGTGCATGAAAATGTCTGTGGGCGCTGTATCTCAAAAACGAATGATCCGATTGAGATGAAACTTTAAACTTAAGGTTTTATCGTTAAAAACTGGAACTGAAAAGATTTTGGTAAACATTCATAAACCGGAAGTGGATGTTTACTAGAGGCGTTTTTTGATTTTTTTCAATATTTTTCCAAATTTGAAAAATATTACATAACTTTTCAAACAAAGGTTAAAGGGAATGAGAAACTGAAGTTTTATTAAGACATTTTTTTCGTAAAATTCTTAACTTGTGAGAAAAAAATGTAACATTAGAATTTTTCAGAAAAATTTTTCTTTAACGATTCTTGAAATTTCAGTAATTTCTCCTCAACACTTTCAGTTTTTATTGCAACTTCCTTTCCAAAGAATTTTCATCGAGAATTATACAAATTTTTACAAAGCAAAGATTTTATTCAAGAGTTTCAAAATTTTTCAGAAAGTCATTATTTATATTTATTTATAGAAATTTCTTCGTGGTTTTTTGTTTTTGTTTTTGTTTAACTTTTTCTATAAATTTCTCAGATGATCCATAGATTTCATTTTAGATTTATAAAACTTTTTTGAGAATCCTAGAAGTCTACAGTAATTTCGTTTTCTTATCCAATAAATAAATAAATAAATAGATATTTCCAGATTTTTAGCAAATATTTTATTCGAGAGTTCTAGATTTTTCAGATTTTCAAGATTTTGTTTAATTTTATAATTTATTAGGAATATTTTTTCTAAATTTACTTAAAAGCTTCTAGAAGTTTCAGGAATTTCTTCTCCATATTAAAAGTTTTTTTCATCTTCATTTCCAAAACATTTTGATCGAGGATTCTAGAATTTTTCACAAGGTTTCCTTATAGGTTTCTAGAACGTTTTTGGAGGATTCTGAAAGTTTACAGTCATTTCTTCTTCATTTTTCCAGAATTTTTAGCAAAGGTCTTATTAGGGAGTTTTTTTACAAAGTTCGCTTTAATATTTATAGAATTTTCTTTGAGGCTGTTTCCAGTTATTTCTCTTCCAGATTTTAATATTGTCGTATAAATTGCAATGATTTTTTCCAGAACTTTAGACATTTTTCGAGTGTTCAGAAATTTCCAGTAACTTTTATTCAGATTGGAGGCTATAGATTTTTCTAGAAAATCTGTTCCTAGAAATCTAGACTCTTTTCATTCATTTCTCTTCCAGATATCAAGATTTTTTTCAAGCAGTCGTTTATATTGCGGTGTTTTTAGAATTTTCAAAAAAAAATTGTTTATAAATTCAGAAAATTTCTAGTAAATTGCGAAGATTTAAATGAAGGCTTCTTTAGAAAATTTGTTTTTAAAAACTAGACTATTTTTGAGAGAGACATTTTTAGTAATTTCTTCTCTACATTTCAAGATTTTTCAACTTGTCTTCTAAATCGTAAAGATTTTCTTTGAGGCTCTAGAATTTTTACAATTTTCTTCTAGAAATCTAGATTATTTTCTCCAGGGTTCAGGAAATTTTTAGCAATTTATTCTCTAGAGTTCGAGATTATTTTTCAAGTCGTCTTTTAAATTGCAAAGATTTTCTTTGAATGCCTAGTATTTTCTAGAATTTTTTTTCTAAAAGTTTATAGTTTAGAAAATGGCTTCTTCTTCTTAACAAAAATTATTTTTTTAACTATTCTTATAAATTGCGAAGATTTTTTTCAGGCTCTAAATGAAAAACATTCGTCTGCTTTTCGAAAATTAGAAAATCTTTTCTTATTTTAGAGAAAGTTTAAAGAATT
Source organism: Ontholestes murinus (assembly GCA_963969525.1). Classification (NCBI taxonomy): domain Eukaryota; kingdom Metazoa; phylum Arthropoda; class Insecta; order Coleoptera; family Staphylinidae; genus Ontholestes; species Ontholestes murinus. The sequence goes on along the minus strand of OZ018390.1, from coordinate 67,829,576 downwards.
TTCAGTAATTTCTCTTATATTTATTCAACTGGTCTTCTAAATTTCTAGGAGGCTGTAGAATTTTTAGAAAATTTTAATTTAGAAATCTAGACTTTTTTTTTCAAGGGTTCAAGAAATTTCCAGATTTCTCCTCCAGATTTCAAGGTTATCTTCTTATCTTCTAAATTACAAAAAATTTCTTGGAGGCTATAGAAAATTTGTTTGTAGAAATCTAGGTTTTTCTTGAGGGTTCAGGAATTTTCAGTAATTTCTCTTTTTTGAGGCCTTAGATTTTTGAGAACGTTCGTTCTAAAATCTAGATTTACTTTTTCAGGAATTCAAGAAATTTCCACTAATTCCTTCTCTAGGTTTCAAGATTTTTTAATTCAACCCGCTTTTTAAATTGTGAAGATTTTATTGGAAACTATAAAATTAAAAAAAAAAGATACGTTTAGAAATTTAAAAAAATTCTAACCCACCCTAAACATAAGCGAGGGTTTTAATTAAAAGTTGTAAAACGTAAATAAACATAATATCATTGCAAAATTTAATAGATTTATTCAAACAAATTTTGAAATTTAAGAAAAAGAAAGACATAACTTTTCAAACAAACAAAAAGTTAAAGTAAAGTTAAAGTTTTATTGAAACATTTTTTTGTTCTTAATTTAAAAATTTTGATTTTTTTTTCTTATTGTAAAAAATATAAAATCAAACTTTAAATTTTTTAAGCAGAAACTTTCTACATGTATTCTGAATATTTTTAGAAATTTTCAAGTCGATGGCAATTGTTTTCATATTTTTTTTTCACACCATCAAAATTATGATTGCAATTTTTTAACGTCTCTTTAATTTGACGTGAAGTTATTTAAAAAAATCTAAAATCAAACGTTTGAATTTTTTAAGCAGTAATATTCCTACATATAGTCTCAATATATTTAGAAAGTTTCAAGTCAATAGCAATTGTTTTTATATTTTTTTCAGACTGTCAAATATATGATTGCAATTTTATTAACGTCGCTTTCTATTGACGTAAAATTTGAAAAATCTAGAACCAAACTTTTGACTTTTTAAGCATCAACATTCCTACATGTATTTTGAATGTACTTAGAAAGTTTCAAGTCGGCAGCAATTGTATTTTTTTGAGACCATCAAAATAATGAAAAAACTAAAAAGAAACTTTTGATTTTTTAGGCAGAAACTTTTGTACATGTATTTTGAATATATTTAGATAGTTTCAAGTCGATAGCAATTGTTTATATATTTTTTTCAGACCGTCAAAATTATAATTGCAATTTTGTTAACTGCTCTTTCATTTGACGTAAAATTATTAAAAAATCTAAAAGCAAACTTTTGATTTTTTTAAGCAGTAACATTGCCACATGTATTCTGAATATATTTAGAAAGTTTCAAGCCGATAGCAAGTGTTTTTATAATTTTTTCAGACCGCCCAAATGATAATTGCATTGAATTTCCACTTAAACTTGTTGATATTTTTAATAAAAATAACTTTGAGAGTTTTTCATTTTAATAATTTAAAAACTAATAATAAACTGTAGGAGCTAATAGAAATTTATATAAGAAGTGAATATAAATAATTTAAAATTGAGCAAATAATTAAGAATAACCTCATAGTTTTCGAGAAAAATATAGGGAAAGTATTATGATGGCCACATCACCATTTGGTGACTATTATTTTCACTGGTATCTAAGCAATGTGGTTCCAAAGCATTAAAACAGATGTCAAAAACATACAACTTTACGCCGAAACATAATTTTTATCACGTGAGCTTTGAAAATATTCAAGAAACAAATAGTGTGTTGTATTCCTTGCGAAGAGATCTTTCAAACGACGTGTCACTTGACATACCTTCCATTTTAAAAAGAAAGGTCGGATGTGGGTGGGCAGATAATAAACAGCATATACATCAGAAATGAGGGCAAGAAAAAACCATACGTAACGTGTTTCAGGATTTTTTCCAAAAATCGCTTATATCCAAGTTATGAATTTTATTCCGGTTAAAGTTTCCACACTGTATAAACGGCTGATCCATTCTTATTGAATATACCTGTAAATTTCTGCAGTACATCATTTATTCATAAGCAGTCGTTTTTTTGAATTTAAGGTAATTCATCCATTCTAAAATTAACTTGAACTAGCAGGATATGGCATTTCTGTTTATAGGACTATAATCCTTTCGATCGCTGAAGTCTGTAGAAGTTATTTTTATCCGTTTTGGGACTTCCGTAAAAAGCTCTAGTTCCAGCCTCTCATCTCTTGGACTCTCACTGCCTATCAGGAATATGGGTTAGAGTGGAAGATCATCGGACTGCATGAACTCCGCCCAGCTTCTTCTATCTAAAATTTTTGTATGTTTTGTATTGTTTTTTATATATTCACGTGTATTTTGTTAAGAAGTAAGCTAAAGCAAAATAATAAATAAATAATAAGATAACGCGTGCACATTTGTAGTCGTGCTACAGAATTTCCATGTTCCTTGAGGCGTTTTCCTTGAGAGTCTATTCCTAAGATAACACTAACTATCTTAATAATAGACTCTTGAGGAAAACGTCCCAATGAAGTTTGGGTGTTCAAAAGAGTTTCCACTTCCTTCTAAATCCATCTTTCTTGCAAGTTAATTACTATAACTGCGTTTGGTGTTTTCTGTGATTATGATATATTGACAGTCAAATGATGTATTCTGGTTTATACTAGAATCTAATTCTAGGGCTATATTCTTTGAGATATAAAGGTAATTTGCAAACTGGTGTCCTAGATTGAAATTCTTTTCTAAATCTCGTTATAGTAGTAGTCTTGGTGCACCTTTTTTTTTGTACTCGATATCAAATGATTGCATTTTTGGCACTGACTTGCAATTCCGAGGGTATGGCATCCAAAGTATTTAGGCTATCACTTTCTTAAATTGTTTTGAAGCTGCACACGTTCTTCCTTTACCTGTACTTTTCTGGAAGTGTGCTTTATCCTACGATGAAAATTACATTAACAGTTTTTCACTTTAATATTACTTTTCAGGAAAAGCGCATGCACTTCTTCAATAAACTAATTTAGAGCTTAGAACATATCCAGAATATTCTTTCATTGTAAGGATGGTTCTATGCTTTGTAGTGGAATTCTCTACTTCAGAATAAATTGGTCTGTATGTTTAGCTTCTTTTTGCAATATGTTGAGAATCTGCAAAAAGATTTTCTTTTCTTTTTAAGTTTTATTTTATAAAAATAGTAAGAATATGCTTATTTCATTCATTTTGATTATTTTTATTATGTGTCAGTCACAAGTGACTGACACATAAAAATCAATACGTAATCTATGCTCCAATGGCAAAAAGTATCCATTTTGCCCCGTCAGGCAATGTGTCAGTCATGTGTCTCACTCTCACAAACATTATTGCAAATGATGACGTGTTAAGTTCATTTCTTCTTTTAATAAAATACTATTTTAATTAAATTAATTGATTAATTCATTAATTAACTTATGTCATGATTTCATTCATTAAGAATTTTGTTTTTGTAAAACTGATTTTAACTAAAAGTTCTTTAAATTAAACTCTGCCGCTTGGAAATTTATTTTCTAACATTAAAAAGAATTAACTCTGATAATGAGATCATTTAAAAAATACACTGTTTAGTTTAATTTTTTTTATGTGTATGTAGGGTGGGTGGGTGGCCACTCTCCCACCCTCCAAATTGTTTAACATAAAGAAGAGTTTTTCTTGAAGGAACTTGAAATATTCGCAAATGTTTACTGATTAAAAAATATTGGCTTATGTTTTGAGTTAATTTTATAAAATCCGTGTTTATGTAAAACTGATTAATGGGCGGGACAGTGGCCACCCACCCACCCTACATATACAAAAAGCTTTAAGTTCAAACTCTGCTGCCCGCACATTTTTCAATAATAATCACTGTTTTCATAATTTTTATTTTTATTAATAAAAATTATTTTTAGGTTTAAAATTTACATTTAAAAATGGATGGGTAGTTGGTTGTTAATATTACATAGACTCTTTGTGTTAACTATATATTCATCCTGTTTCTAAAATTTTAGCTTAAATCACAAATTTAAATTTAATACTGTAATTTGTTTACTGTGAATAAAGATGTTTATATATATATCACAAAACACGCCGGTGGTGGCGCATCGGTTACGGCCCCGAACTGACGTCCAGCAACGTTGATTCGGGTCAGTAGTCGGATGGGTAACCGGTACCATTCACCATTGGGATACAATTAATGGTGCTTTAGAGTGACGGGGGCGATCCTTTAAAGTAACAAGCTCATTTACACACACACAAATACACAAATGACACATGGCGGAAGGACCACGTGGTCGATAGCCTAACACTACTACTACTACTACTATATCACAAATTCGAAGTTTATTTTCCAACACAAACACATTCTGGTAAAATAAATCATGCTTAGAAACATTGTTTTGATATAAATTAAAATACATATGTAGGGTGAGTGGGTGGCCACTATCCCACCCTTCAATTCTTTAAGCATAAACAAGGGTTTTTCTTAAAAATATTTAATATAAGCCCAAAAAATTACTGAATATGGTTCAATAAGAAAAATGGTTAAGTCTGGTAAAATAAATCATGCTCAGAAACACTGTTCTGCATTAAATTAAAATACATATGTAGGGTGGCCACTATCTCACCCTCCAATTCTTTTGATATAAATAAGGGTTCTTCTTAAAAAAAAACAATGTGAAGAATATTGTCTTAAGGTCGAGTGTTTGTAGTAAAACTATAGCTTGCCATAAAAACTGTGTGAAAGTGGATCACCTTGCTTCGGTATCCAGAATTATTACAGTATCATAAATCAAATAGAATCACATGTTACAGTACAAACAAGTTAATCGAATAGATAATGGATAATTTTGCTTAGTGTTTAGTCAGATTTGTATACCTACACCTTTTTTTTTGGAGCAACGTATACAAAATCAAATAATCCTTCCGAACCTTCTGAAATCAGCACCTTGGCGAGCTTCTGATATTTTACATATTTACAAGATAAATCGTAAAAGCAGAACATTGAACGATTTCATAATCGTTGGGTTAAAGTTTTAACTTATTTTATTAAGTGATATAGAGTTTCAAGATCTTCAAAACTTCAAAGTCTCAAGATCTTATTTTTGGAAAAGGATGCGAATGGTACTCATACCAGTATCAACTACACTCAAAATATTTAAATTACTATATAATTGAGATGAATTTTTGGCCAATGAAATACATATTTTTGATAAGTTGTTACAGTAGGACTTCTTAGTTTCTTAGAACGTCTTATCCAATTTGTTTAGATTTTTAGATATGTTTGATGTAATTGACCCAATTTGTTACTAAGGAAATCGTATAAATCCTAGTGTGCGTTTTTACCTTCATCTTCAGCTCGAGGTTAGTAAGCGTTTTTTGTTATCTTGGGATAACGGTATTAAGGTATATTGTAGTTTTTTTTTTAATGTTGTTGTCTCCATCAATTATTTAATCGACTTAAGTTACTCATGTGGTCCTTTAGATGTAAAACACGAGTAAAATACATATTTTGTCTGAAAGATAGCCAATATGTTAATATTATATTTTTGGCGATGCTTCAATTTATAATATTGTGCAACAAATGTATTAATGTTTGCATTCTGAAATGCATATCTTTACCATTACTTGTGTTGATCAAATTAAGAAGGAACATTTACAAATGAACCTAATTTTTAGAGTTATCCAATAAAATTTTGTGTCAATGTTCTTATACTTTCAACTCAGGATTTTGGCAGAAATACTAATTTGTATGAAGAGTGGTACAAATTAATATTTCTGCCAAAATCCTGTGTTGAGAGTATGAGAACATTGACACAAAATTTTATTGAATAACTCTAAAAATTATGCAATACTAATGGTTTTGTTCGCTCAGCACTTTTTTTGTACGAATGGTTCGATCATTAGTTCTGTTTAGAATTCCTGGAAGTAGCTGTACAAAATTTATGACACGGCCAATAATAATAAATTCGGCGTGCGATTTCACTTTTTTGCCGGCGATTTGTTTTTGCCAGGCTCCACGTGTTCCCAAGCAACGGCCGTTAATGACTCAGCCAGGTGATCTTGGGGTCCCTGCTAGTAAGAATCGAGGCGTGAAATTACTCAACAATACACAACACACGCTCTTCTCTTCTATGTGGACAATTTTCGAAAATATCATTGGGAGATTCTCGCCGCTCGTAATTAATGTCGTTATCGGTTTTTATCAATACACTAATTGGACCGGTTCCGAGCGAACGATTCGCAATTTCTAAACGATTTTGCCCAACGGTCAATTCGAAGAACGCGCTCCGCCAAGGTCGCCGCAATCTTTTCGCGCGCGACGCGATATTTGAATACGGCTTGGTTTATATCCCGATATTGGTTGCGCCGCCGTGATATTTCAATATCCGACTTGGCGATGATGATGCCAGAAATTAATAACTGCTGTTTGGTGATCGTTGTTGTGGCGGCGTAAATAACTTCAATTGATCTGTAATGGTTTGGTTGGTCGTTGTGTCGCGTGTTGAGGGGTGATAAATCAGGTCGAAATTTGTATAGGTCAGGTCGGAACTGGTGTTCCGGTGTCGGGGAATTCCAACCTCAATGTGTATAATTTTCTAAATGAGCGCGTGTTGTACACACTCGGTTGAGTATTTGAAGATTACACATTATAAATTGTTTATTAATGCTAATTTATTAATAGAATTCATGATGTGTTCAAAATATTGCTGCTTGAGGTGATTTTTGCTCATTTAAGTAGTTTTCAAAATTTCAAACAAATCAAGCAAATTAACAAAAAGTTGATAATTTTTTTAGGTTCATTGATAAAGATATTATTCACATCGACTAACCTAAACCAAAAAGATTAATAAATAAAAAAATGTAGAGAAAACAACCGTGAAAAATCCTGAAAAAAATCGGCAAAGTTTTTATCTGAACTAACGATAGTAACAACTTCAACAGAATTTTATACAAAAACTAAATGTTTTGTTCACTAGAGTTGAGTACTTTCGTTCTGTTTTTGAGTAATCAATTATTGTGATTGTGATTTTTTTCGAATACGAAATTTCAACAAATATATACGTTTTCTAAGTTCGCTGAGACGATTCCAACCATATTTTAAGTATACATTTACTGCCTTCGCTGTTGACGACCGTGTGGGCGTGTGTATATTTTTCAATCATAACACTGTTTTGAAGGCGAGCGTTTATACTCTTGGCGGCCATCCCAAAACATCTTTTTTTTTCGCACAAGTCAATCAGTTCTCGGTAAAAAGTGGATGTGCTGGATGTGTGGAAATGCTCATGTTTTATTAATCACGATTACACGGGCGGCCTGCGCCGCTCAACCTTGACTCCGAATCGACTCAAAAAGTCCATCGGTGACGGCAGCAGGAATCACAGAAAACCGTTTACATACGAAATCTTTGCGTGGATTAGAAAGAAAATCGTTCAAAATGTTAACATGATAATAATTTTATCTATAAATAAAATAATAGTTGAAATTCGTACTTTCAACAAATTTTTGCCATTGGACATTCCAAATCTACAAACGCTTGGAAACCAAAGGAAGCGTTTTTTGATTTGGTTTGTAACTATAACAACTAGTGTCCAATATACAAAAATAGAGTAAGAGTATAGTTATTTATATAAATAAAACTAATTAATCATGATAATAATATAGCCAAAAAATTTAATCATTTGATTAAAAGATATTAATGTTTTTTTTTTAATTAGGTTATCGTTTTAACAACAAGCGGGTACAATGTACGAAGCAAAAATTCAATTCAACCAGACATAAAAATGTATTGTCTACAAACGGAACTTCACCATTGTACATGATGTTCCTGCTGGCTAGGAAACCCAGTACCCTCACCTCCTTATCATCAGATTAGCCGAAGGCGGTATTAATTACCGCTCCGGCTTATAAATAACTCTTCGATTGGGTTTCCCTAGCGGTTGCCATCTATTAATAGCTTTTCGCTTTTATTTTCTATTCCATTTTTTTTTTGTTGCTTTGCGGCTTGTGTACACGCGTGAGTTGTGTGTGTTATTATAGGGCGACGAGTAATCAGTCTAATGATGGCAGGTCGGAGAAGGTACGGGAGGCCAGCGAGTCGCGGATGGTCGACGCCGGGCGTCGCGTGAGCCACCAGCTAGTGTTGAACGCCTGGCGCCGCCGAAGACGCCAAGTGGCGGCGCTGACTGAGTCACGCGACCGTCTCCAGACGCAGGTTTGTGTCACAGCCTTTACTTTGCAGCGTTTTTGATCGCCGATTTGAATAAAAAATATAGGGCGGACGTTAAAAATTCACGAACGCGGTAATTGCCGGGTTCGTAGGGTGGGTTAGATTACATAATGATTTGCAACGAACTGGGGCAACACAATGGCGTGCAGTCGGAACAGATACGCGTTTTATAATAGCAGGAAACTGCCCGCAGACATTTCCTTTTCGCATGTTCATACCTTAAATGAATATAGAAATCCCATTAAGCCATAGGTAAGTCCTAAAGGTATTGATTTATTTTATTGCGGTAATGTATTTCATGACATGCATTCTTTCATTAATCAATTTAACAAAACCTGCTACTACTAGAATTAAAATTTTTACACATAATTTTTGTATACAAAATCCTTGAAGTTGCTAAAACAAAAAAAACACGTAACTATCTTTAAATTGACAATTAAAGCTAATTCCATTTTAGTATAAAATAATTGAATGAAAAGATTTCCAATAGTTGTCCAGTAGTCCAGTAGTAATTTGTATATAAAAATTATTTTATATTTTTCACTTGTTTTTGAAATTAAAGGAAATGGAGAAAGAATAGATAAGAAAGTTTTTTCTTAAAGATTTTCATAAAATATATTAAAATAAGAGAGAAAGAGAGAAAATATAATAAGATATCAGCGGTCATTATTTAAAGGACGAAGTCGAGAGTTAAAAAATTACAGTTGATACTTGATTAAAATACTTTCTTCACAAATAAATTATGAAGAAAGGTGTTTTAATCAAGTATTAATCATATCTTTACGTAACTCAACAAAAAAATTTTATATGACAGTTGATAATTGATATTTTCCACTTTATATTTTATATTTAACATTTGACTTGTGAGATTTGAAAGGCGCAAAGTAAAAAGTTAAAATTCGAATGCCCAAAATTGAAATTGGAAAATAAAAAATCCAAAATCGAAAGTGGAAAGTAAAAAATCCAATATCAGTAGTACAAAATTGAGAATCCAAAATCGAAAGTTCAAAGTTGAACGTCGAAGTTGAGAGTCAAAAGTTAACAATTGGTACTTAATATTTAGCACGTATTTGACATATGACTTGAGATTTGAAAGTCGGAAGTCGAAAGTCAAAAGTCTTAATTGGAATGTTGAAAGTCTAAAAGCGAAAGTCCAAAATCGAAAGTCGACAATTAAAAGTCCAAAATCAAAAAGTCGAAAGTAAAAATTCCAATATCAAAATTGAGTCCAAAATCAAAAGTCAAAAGTTCAAACGACGAAATCCAGAGACAAGAGTTAACAGTTGGTACTTAATATTTAACACTTATATTTTACATATGACATTTGAGATTTGAAAGTTGAAAGCCGAAAGTCAAAAGTCTAAATTTGAAAGTCGATAGTCTAAAAACGAAAGTAAAAAATCGTAAATCTAAAATCAAAAGTCGAAAGCGAAAAAAATCCAATTACAAAAGTCCAAAATTGAGATTTCAAAAGTTGAGTTCTAAGATGAACGTCGAAAGTCGAAAGTTGATAAGTGGGAGTTAATATTTAATTTTTATGTCACGATGACATTAATAGCTAAAAAAAGTCTCTTATAAAAGGGGAGAATAAAGGAAAAAGAAAACATAAATAAATCCTGATGTCGAAGAGAATAGTTTCTCCCTTGGCATTATGGAAATAGATGGGTTTGAGTGTAAGAACACTCTGTAATTGTGAACTATACCCGTGCTTCTTTCGTCCAAAATTTGAAGTATGTTTTTTAATTGATTCGTTGTTTATGTAATTTTTAAGAAAGGAGGACTCCAAAGATAAATAAATAAACACGTACATTTGGAATATGTCATTTGAAAGTCGAAAATCGAATGTCGAAAGTCAAAAGTAGAAAGTCGAAAATAGTTCAAAGTCAGAAGTCGATATTAAAAGTTAACAATTAAGAGTTGATATTCAATATTTGAATACTTTTATGTTTTATATTTGACATGTGACATATTATTACATGTGAATTTGAGATTTGAAAGCCGTAAGGAGTAGAACAAACATTTAAGTTAATATGGTGTGAAAATGTTTATTATAAATCATATTACAATAAATCATTTAAGAAGATTTCATTCCAAGATAAAGTGGATTAATGAATAAAACCAAAGCTGCTAAGATTTTTTTAAAATTTTTCGAATATAATTTTTAAAATAGTCTGTTCTGAAGACAATTTGTAATTGAGATAAGGTAAGAGAGAAAGAGAAAAGGTGATAGAAAATAGAAGAAACGACAAAATCGAGAGAGATGTCCTAAAATCACTCCCATTCCACATACACGACCACATCCTTAATAATATCAACTTCCTTTACAAAAAACAATATTTCCCAGAAGTCTGGAAAATAGGTGTTGTAATTTGTATCCCTAAACGTGACCAACCCTCTTCCTTATTATCCAGCTATCGACCCATCACACTCCTACCTGTTATTGGAAAAATCTGTGAATCCCTCCTCAAAAACAAAATCCTCTCTTTAATTTCCAATCACATCCCCAAATACCAATTTGGTTTTCTTCCCCGTCGATCAACTTCCCTTCCACCTACTATCCTTGCCTCAAATATCCAAACATCCCACCTGGAAGGCAGAGCTTCTGCAGCTTTATTTTTGGATGTCCATTTGACTCTGTCTGGCATCAAGGCTTATTATATAAGTGCCACCTCCTAAACATCCCTCCCCACATTATTTTCATTATCAAACAATTCCTCTCCAATAGATCCCTAAAAGTCAAAATCCAAAACTCATTTTCTTCTTCCTTTACCCCCGAACAAGGACTCCCTCAATGCTCTCCTCTCTCACCTCTGTTATATAACATTTTTTGCGTGGATGTCTACAACCCCGATCCTTCCTACTTTAACCCATCCAAATATTTCCTGCAATTTGCAGATGATACGGCCTTGATCACACATGCTCCCACAATACCAAAAGCCCTTCAATTCCTTCAAGAGCTTATTGACTCCCTTCAACAATGGTTTGCAAAATGGCGCATTAAAATCAATCCCCACAAATCACAACTCCTAATTCCTTATCATCGCACCAATAATTCACCCCATAAAGTCTTTATTTCCCAAACTATGATCCCTCCTTCAGTTTCCGTTAAATACCTGGGCATAACCATAGATCAAAAAATAAATTTCAAAAAACATACTGCTGTAATAAAAAATAAAATAACTTCTAGGGCAAAATGCTTTAGGAGCTTAACCTATAAGAACAATGGAATTAATACTAGCACAGCTGTTAGAATTTATAAAATCATATGCCGCCCACTACTCGACTATGGTTGTGCCCTCTATACCAATTCCAACAATCCAACATCCCGTAATATTGAAGTTAGCGAGCGAGCATCCCTCCGTACCCTAACCAAACTCCGACATCCTCTTAATCCTTTACACAATCCATCTAACCAGCTCCTCTATGATACCACTTTAGTTATCCCTATCCTAGAACGCCTTCGATTCCTATCAGAAAAATTCTCCAAAAATCCTTTCAACTTCCATATCTTATCCCAATATTGTCTTCCCAGAAACCCTAATATTAACCCTAAATTTAAATATCCCAATTCAACCATATTTGATTTCATTTCATCATTTCATCCTTTTACTCAATAACGACTGACGCCATATGACTGGACAGCACAAGGCAGAAAGACCTCTGGTCGATAGCCTTTTGTCAAATTAATACATTAACACCTCATTCATTATTCATTATTCACTATTCCAATGTAAATATGTACAAAATTTGTCAATAAATATATGTTACTACTACTACTACTCGAGAGAGATGACTATTAATTTAACTTTTTTTAGAATTCTCTAAAAATTAAGAAAGAAAGAGAGAAAATATAGTGGCAGGAATAATAGGAGAGAGAAGGCATCATTAAACTTTCATTTTAAGAATTTTCAGAATATAACGGAAGAGAAAAGGGAGGTGGTAGAGATAGAATGAATGAGAAGAAAAGAGAAGAAATAGAGTAACAGAAACTGATTATTATTTATCTAGACTAGGAAGAAAAATAAATCTACAGGACTGGAGAGACGACAGCAAAAGAGCTGCAATCGTTAAATATCGTTTTTAGACAATTAAAAAAAATAGTATGTAGTGGAAGTGATTGGGGAAGAAAACTAATAATAAGAGAAAGACGTATAATTTAACCTCTTGCAGAAAAACACAAATACAGATGATGTGAAGATAGTTATAAGCAGTGGAGGAAAGGTGAAGGAATTTAGAATTTTATCCAAAAAAGTAAAGAATTTTCGAAATTAAAAATTAAAAGAGAAAATAGAGAAAAAACGTTTATTTTCAAACTATCAGAAAATTTTAAGTGGAGAGAGAAAAAAAGACTGCAAAAATAATATTCGCTATTATTCCTGCATTTTTTTCTCTTTCAATTTAAAATACTTCATTCTCTCTTTAATCTTTTTTAAAGACCAAAAAATAAACATTATACCGTTTTTTTTTTAATTTGCTAAAAAAATAAATAGAAGCAAACAGAGAGAAAGAGCTTGAGAAAGGAAGAAGAGCATTAAACAACCTTACTTTTTTTCAAGGAAATAAAAGATTTTTAAAATTTAAATTTTAAAAATTGGAAAAGTAAAGAGTACTCTCTCTCACATAGAAAACGAAAATGAGAGAGAAAGTAAATGCAATCATTAATTATATTGTTAGGAGTTTTCAGAAAATATAATTAATGGTGGAGGAAGAGAGAGAGTAGGATTAGGCATGAAGGAAATATAGTGAAAGAGGGATAAAAATTTGGCGTGATTCTATTTTTCAATTAAATGAAATTTACGGAAAATTCGATTGTAATATATAGAGAGAATGAGAGGAAAAATTACAATTTTAATTTATTTTAAGGTAAAGGAAGAATATTTAAAATGACAAATAATAAAGAGAGAGATAGAAGAGAAGAGTAATAAGAGAAAAAAAGCATTTCAGTTTTTTAGGTATTGAATGAAACATAATTTTATTTATTTATCCTTGAATTTACATTCTGTTTATGTTAGACATATAAAAATTATAAATTATACATTAATAACTACAAAAATTTGGGTGACAGGACTTGCGGGCGGAGTTCACTATTTGTTCTTCCACTTCTTCAGCTTCAGATGATGGAATTCTCTGTTAGCAAGTATTTTTGCCATACAAGCAATATTTTTGCAATTGCTGGCATATTTATGTTCACTTTATATGGAGCTATTTTTATGACATTTTGATAAAAATGGTAATGATCATAGTAAATGTTTTATTCAATGCCTATATAATAGATATAATATTCCAAGAAAAAGTTTTGAATGAAGAGAGAGAGAGAGATGCAATTATATATGATTTTTATGAAAAATTGAGGAAATGAAGCGGAGAACAAGAGACAGATGTGGTTTTTACCAATTTTCAGAAAAAAATAGAAGCGAAGTAATGAGAAGAAGGGGGTAATTAAAGGAGACGATGAAGTAGAAACGATAAGAAAGAAACGAAGAAGAGGTCATAATTAAGCCAAATTTTGGAAAATTTTCTGAAATTAATAACAGCAGAAGAGAGAACGATCGAAAGTGAATGAAAAATGAGCAAGAGATTCAAAGTTCAAAATTTTTACCATTTTTTGTAAGGTAATGTTTAAAAGTGAGAGATAATGATTTAATTTAAGGGCCCCAGTAGTTCCGCCAAAAATTTTGAGATAACAAAGTGCTTCTTCATTGCCAAAAGATTAAGAACCACTGGTCTAGGGGATAATTTTTTTTTTTTCACGAAACTCCATTTGCATTGATCAAAAATGTTATTTATATGACAACTTGTATTTATGATCATAGTTTGGAAAACATCGCACTCATTTAAAACATCTTTCCGCAAAGCCGTTTTATTTTCGCAACGCAATTTGACTCAGGCCAGACGTTACTCGTCCATCCATTACTTTGAAATATTACATCCGAAAATCTGAAAAATACGAAACCCGAGCCGCGGAGGACATTAATTACCGACCGTCTAGCGGCGTCTCGTGAGCAATTGTGAATCTCGCGTCCGATCACACGAGTATTTTCGGTAATGGCAGCGGTCCCGTTTTAACACTTTGACTCAGTCGCCGCCGTCTGCGGCCACTGACGAGCTTTTGTTTTGACTGGCACGTCCCACCTCATCACGACGATTTTTCTTCTTTCCGGCCATCCGCCAGGTGGACCAGTTGCAGATCCAGGTAGACGTCCTCCAAAAACTACGGGAGGCGGAAGGTAACAGGAGGGCGGAGGCCGTCGGCGAAAATAGGGTCTTCCAGGTAACCATCGCTGGGATGGAGGAAGAGAATTGTAAGATGCGCCAGGTAAAAAGAGAGTTTGGTTTAATTTTTTGGGTGTTATTGTTTTCGTTTTTTTGTAGAGTTTGTTGTTGGTGGAGAAGAGGGAAGCTGCTTTACAAGAGAGTGTGGAGAAGTTGAACGTCGAGCTGATGAATGAGAGGAATTTGCTGAAGACTGTGATGAATCAGAAGGTGCTTTGCGAGGAGGCTTTCGGTAGGGAGAGGCAGCTGTTGAAGGGGGTTAGGGATGAAAGGAACCGGCTTATGAATAAGGTAATTCTAAACTAATTAATATAACAGATTATTTATCATGAAATACTTGAAAATATTACCACCAAGATTTGAACTTGTATAGTTGTATTCAAAGTCTAGGATACTGGGACTGTCTTTTAGATAAATTTAATGCCTTCAACAAGAAGGGTCGAATAAGTGTTTCAGATTTCATAAAATGATGATAATGTCTGCCTGACGGTTTACCCGGAGATTTAACTACTTCATAGTAAAATCAGTTTCCCTGTTTCCAACTGCGCTACATATTTGGAGTATTTTGGTCTTCTATAGAGGCAAATTGGTGACTTCATCATTTTAATGTCAGAAATTCAAAAGAATTGGTTTGTTGGGATATTTAGAATTTATTTGCCCAAGAAATTTTAAATATCCCAACAAACCAAATCTTTTGAATTTCTGACATTAAAATGATATATCAATCTAAAAGGTTGTTAAATTGAGAATTTGTAGGACAAATTATTATTTTTTTCATCGAGAAGATTTAAACTCGAACTTATGATCGCGTAATTATAAATATAAAAGTGCCTCGCCCTATAAAAATATTTGATTAATGATAACGAGCGAGACGACCAGTTTCCTGTCACCGCGCAATTCGTACGATAAGCACGAAAATCGCAATGAGTAATGACGATGCGTGCCCCGACTACCGGGAAACCATATTTCCCCGTTGTATGTATACACATATTTTTTTCGCAACGCTATAATTTGCAAGATCTACCTGCCATTGTTTTGACCGCGGATGGTCAACGCCAAGGTCGCGCTCCTCCCACGGCCGGGCCAGCCTCTGACCGCGGCGGATCGACGTTCCGCAGGGATCGATTGTCGTACGTGCGGTTTCGTTAGAGGGCAAATTTTTGATCGGCTCATTTAATGATGGGGTTTGATTCAATAATATTTTCATGTGACTAACGCGCGGCCAGAGCGCTGATAGCGTGTTATTGTTACGTCGCTTATTAGCCATGATGAGTCATTTTTCATTTGCGATGTTAATTTTAGAACTGCGTACTACTCGATCGTTGTTTATTTATAATTTTACGGAAATATTCGTAAGGAAATTCCTACTAGTGTAGTGTGAAAAAATCAATTTACAATATCGCTTTAAGAAACGATCTTATGTTTTTGACCTCAAATAAGTAGAAGTAATTTAATAATTAAATTACATAACAATCAAATTGTTTATCGCTTTTTTTAATGCAAATATAATTAATCCGAAAATGTGCATTATGTAATAAGATTAAACATAACGTTCCCAAGTATTGATTTGTGTGTAATAAAATATGTTTTCCATAACATGAAATTTTTTGTTAATAAGAAGAGGCAGTAGAATTACAAGAATTAATGGAATGGAAAGTATGTTTTTGGAAAAATATCATCAAATTTGTATTCCGTTGGAAAAGAGCGTAAGCGTGCAATGAATTTTAATGTAGATAAAGAGAACGTTACTGAATTCAGTCACATAGTTTAATTTCCTACGCAAAACCAAAAAATGATGATTCAATTTCCGTTAGAGTTCGATCCCCAAGTTCTGACTTATTCAAAAACTAGATTTTTTAATTCTTTTGATAAATTTTTCTGATGAGTAGAAAGGTTAATTCATTTGGTAATGAATTGAAGCAAAAAAAACATTAACAATTTACTTGAAACGCAACATTTCACATGTGGATGGAGTTCACTAGGCGTAAAAATCCATCACGAATGAAAGATTTTTTTTAAAACACTTATTACAACCAAAGGTCGCCCACGAACTCAAGATAGCACGCCTGTAAACCCCCGAATCCCGCTGTTTGCTCAACCAATAAACACGTTATCCTCAACAATAAACAAACTACCAGCAACCGTGCGTGCCTTCACGACAGATTTCCACGTTATTAATAGCAACAAATTAATTTACGACTCGCTCACGCCGCACAGTGTGCCAAATCCGAGCGCGAGCGCCAGGGGGGGTTTTGAGGAAAAAAAATTAAATTGAAAATTTCGGAAAAAAAACATATCCACACGATTGTAGATACATGAAACCCTTTAGATCTTGCATATTTATATTTTTTAACCCTCTATATTATTCGCAATTAACGCTTAAACTTGATCGATTTAGAAAACAACGATTTTACAGCATTTCGCGCGCAATGTTAAATAATTTATTACATAGGTTGTAGATGTACTATCAATATAATATTATACACAATTGTTTACAATATAATACTGTCCGTTATGGTAAAAAAATCATGTCTCTAACTATTATGGAATAAAAGTTAAAAAATTTTGAATATGAATAATATTTTAAATATAAATTTTAACTTTAGATAGAGTTATATAAAAAATTCCAACTCGATGAGGTTTGGCAGTATCACCAAAAATTAGTTCAATGTTTCCTCTAACTGCCCTCAAAATTTGGTATCTCCACTCCTGCATATTTTTGGACTTTTTGATTTTTATATTCGGCGCTACCTATCAAAATTGAGTCGAGCGAACCCGTGTGCAGTATCGCGGAGTCGAGCGCACTATTTTCAAGCAGCACGCATAAACATAAATTAAAAACGCACTTAAACGCACTTGTAAATATTAAAAAAAATAGGGCAGTTACAGAAAACCCAGACAAATGTTTCTATGACAGTGTTAATCCTCATAATTTGCGATTTTCTGAAAAAAAAAAATATTAATGAGAATATTTATAAAATTTGTCTGATCTTGTAGAACGAAATTATTTATTTTGTAATGTCTGATTTACTTACTTATTTAAAATGGAAAATTGTTAGTATCATCATCAGTCAATTCGTAGTCAGTACCACTTGTGTCCATTTCACAAATAATAAAAATTTTAGCGTCTCTAGGTAGTTATGACACGATATGACACTGAAGAGGAAGAAACTGATAAGGATACTTAATTGTTTATAACATAATACTGTATACTATAAGTAAAAAAACAAGTTTCTAAATAATTTGGAACGAAAGTTCAAATTTTTTAACATGAATAATATTTTAAATATAAATTTTAATTTTAGAAATTGTTATATAAAAAGTGTCAATTGGATGAGGTCTAAAAATATCACCAAAAATTACTTTAATATTTTCTCCTACTACCCTCAAAATTTCGTATATCCACCTGTGCATATTTTGGTCTTTTTAATTTTTTTATTCGGCGCTACCTATCAAAATTGGGTCGAGCGAGCCCGTGTTTAACTTTAGAAATTGTTATATAAAAAATGTCAATTCGATGAGGTCTAGAAATATCACCAAAAGTTACTTTAATGTTTTCTTAAACTACCCTTAAAAGTTCGTATCTCCACCGATGCATATTTAGGGTCTTTTTAATTTTTTTTTATTCAGCCTATAAAAATAGGGTCGAGCGAAACCGTGTTTAAATTTAGAAATTGTTATATAAAAAATGTCAATTCGATGAGGTCTAGAAATATTACCAAAAATTACTTTAATGTTTTTTTAAACTACCCTTAAAAGTTCGTATCTCCACCACTGCATATTTGGGATCTTTTTAATTTTTTTATTCGGCCTATAAAAATTGGGTCGAGCGAAACCGTGCTTAAATTTAGAAATTGTTATATAAAAAATGTCAATTCGATGAGGTCTAGATGTATCACCAAAAATTACTTAAAGGTTTTCTTTAACTACCCTTAAATGTTCATATCTCCACCTGTGCATATTTAGGCTTTTTTTATTTTTTTTTATTCGGCGCTACCTATAAAAATTGGTTCGAGCGAAACCGTGTTTAACTTTAAAAATTGTTATATAAAAAATGTCAATTCGATGAGGTCTAGAAATATCACCAAAAATTACTTTAAGGTTTTCTTTAACTACCCCTAAAGTTTCGTATCTTCATAGGTGCATATTTGGGGTCTTTTTAATTTTTTTGATTCGGCGCCACCAAATAAAATTGGGTCGAGCTCACTATTCTCAAACAGCAAGCAATGTGATTTCTACGTTGGCGCCGAACAAAAAAAAAAATAAAAAGACCCAAAAACGCACTGGTGGAGATACGAAATTTTGAGGGTAATTAAAGAAAACATCAAAGCAATTTTTGGTGATATTTCTAGACCTTATCGAATTGACCCAATTTTGATAGGTAGCGCCGAATAAAAAAATTAAAAAGACCCCAAATATGCACCTGTGGAGATACGAAATTTTAAGGGTAGTTAAAGAAAACATCAACATAATTTTTGGTGATATTTCTAGACCTCATCGAATTGACAATTTTTATATAACAATTTCTAAAATTGAACAAGGTTTTACTTGACCCAATTTTTATAGGTAGCGCCGAATAAACAAATTAAAAAGACCCTAAATATGCACAGGTGGAGATACTAACTTTTAAGGGTAGTTAAAGAAAACCTTTAAGTAATTTTTGGTGATATTTCTAAACCTCATCGAATTGACATTTTTTATATAACAATTTCTCAATTTAAGCACGGTTTCCCTCGACCTAATTTTTATAGGCCGAATAAAAAAATAAAAAGACCCCAAATATGCACCGATGGAGATACGACATTTTAAGGGTAGTTAAAGAAAACCTTTACGTAATTTCTAGTGATATTTCTAGACCTCATCGAATTGACATTTTTTATATAACAATTTCTAAAGTTAAACACGGTTTCGATCGACCCTATTTTTATAGGCTGAATAAAAAAAAATAAAAAGACCCTAAATATGCATCGGTGGAGATACGAACTTTTAAGGGTAGTTTAAGAAAACATTAAAGTAACTTTTAGTGATATTTCTAGACCTCATCGAATTGACATTATTTATATAACAATTTCTAAAGTTAAACAGGGGCTCGCTCAACCCAATTTTGATAGGTAGCGCCGAATAAAAAAATTAAAAAGACCAAAATATGCACTGGTGGAGATACGAAATTTTGAGGGTAGTTAGAGAAAACATTAAAGTAATTTTTGGAGATATTTTTAGACCTCATCGAATTGACAATTTTTATATAACAATTTCTAAAATTAAACAAGGTTTCGCTCGACCCAATTTTTATAGGTAGCGAAGAATAAAGAAATTAAAAATACCCTAAATATGCACAGGTGGAGATACGAACTTTTAAGGGTAGTTAAAGAAAACCTTTAAGTAATTTTTGGTGATATTTCTAGACCTCATTGAATTGACATTTTTTATATAACAATTTCTAAATTTAAGCACGGTTTCGCTCGACCCAATTTTTAAGGCAGAATAAAAAAATTAAAAACATCCCAAATATGCAGCGGTGGAGATACGAACTTTTAAGGGTAGTTTAAGAAAACATTAAAGTAATTTTTGGTAATATTTCTAGACCTCATCGAATTGACATTTTTTATATAACAATTTCTAAATTTAAACACGGTTTCGCTTGACCCAATTTTTATAGGTAGCGCCGAATAAAAAAATTAAAAAGACCAAAATATGCACCGGTGGAGATACGAAATTTTGAGGGTAGTTAGAGAAAACATTAAAGTAATTTTTGGTGATATTTTTAGACCTCATCGAATTGACACTTTTTATGTAATAATTTCTAAAATTAAAATTTATATTTAAAATATTATTCATGTTCAAAAATTTGAACTTTCGTTCCAAATTGTTTAGAAACTTGATTTTTACTTATAATATACAGTATTATATTATAAAAAATTAAGAATCCTCATCAGTTTCTTCCTCTTCAGTGTCATATCGTGTTTAAGAAGCGATGTAAAATTATTTTATGAAAAACAACTACCAACCGACGCTAAAATTTTTATTATTTGTGAAATGGACACAAATGGCATTGACTACGAATTGACTGATGATGATACTAACAATTTTCCATTTTAAATAAGTAAGTAAATCAGAGATTACAAAATAAATAATTTCGTTCTACAATATCAGACAAATTTTATAAATATTCTGATTAATATTTTTTTTTTCAGAAAATCGCAAATTATGAGGATTAACACTGTCATAGAAACATTTGTCTGGGTTTTCTGTAACAGCCCTATTTTTTTGAATATTTACAAGTGCGTTTTAAGTGCATTTTTATTTTATGTTTATGCGTGCTGCTTGAAAATAGTGCGCTCGACTCCGCAATACTGCATACGGGTTCGCTCGACCCAATTTTGATAGGTAGCGCCGAGTATAAAAATCAAAAAGACCAAAAATATGCAGGAGTGGAGATACGAAATTTTGAGGGCAGTTAGAGAAAACATTGAACTAATTTTTGGTGATACTCCCAAACCTCATCGAGTTTGAATTTTTTATATAACTCTATCTAAAGTTAAAATTTATATTTGAAATATTATTCATATTCAAATTTTTTTAACTTATATTCTATAACATTTAGAGACATGATTTCTTAACCATAACGTACAGTATTATGTTGTCAACAATTGTGTATAATATTATATTGATAGTACATCTACAACCTATGTAATAAATTATTTAACATTGCGCATGAAATGCCGTAAAATCGTTGTTTTCTAAATCGATCAAGTTTAAGCGTTAATTGCGAATAATATAGAGGCTTAAAAATATAAGTATGCAAGATCTAAAGGGTTTCATGTATCTACAATCGAGTGGATATGTTTTTTTTCGAAATTTTCAATTAAATTTTTTTTCCTCAAAACCCCCCCTGGCGCTCGCGCTCGGATTTGGCACACTGTGCGCCGCCGCACTTATCTTTATCTCGGATTATCGGAAAATGACGGTAATGTTGTTCCTCTAAAATAAAAAATACAAACACAAATACGACCTGTTGCATACGAGAGGTCCATTTTGCGGAATGCCGGCCGTCCTTCGGGCCTTCCTAGAATCTCCACAGTCCGCCATTCTGCTCGCCTAAATGTGCGTTAACAAGGTTAATGGATTGAATTGTTAAATTGCACAAGGGATTTACACGGCCGTTTGTTGCATTTTTCTCGACTGGTAAACGCTCGGCTTGATTGGTTGATAATTGTTTAATTGATGTGTAATAAGTGTTTGCCATTATTTAATCCGGTTCAGTTTCCTGGAAATTTTAAGGTTAAACATATGTAAATGTAACTTATTGATTGATTGAAAATTGTTTGAATGTTGGATTTAAAGATAAAGTTATTATGAACTTCAAAGGTCAAAACTATAGTTATGTCAGAATTGATAATATATATTGTAAAACTTCGTTTGTGTATATTATACAATAAATAGTGGTATGAAACATTGAAGGTATTTTATTTATTCTCAAAAGTAAATCCTTTTATTATTGTACAGTATTCGACAAATGAAACATCAGTTTCGGACTATTACTTCTCATGAGTGTTGAAATAGTATTCTACGTTTTTCATCTTTTAATGCAATATCTATCATTAACAACAATTGAGCCGAGGTAATTTTCTTTGTTTTTGAAATTTCATTGAGAACAAATTTTCATCCAAAAGCTAAACATTTTAAACATCGATTATTGTTTTTTTTAACCAAATTGATATTGTAGTAAATTATCCACTCAATTCAGCAAGTTGTTCCTTGAAAGTAACTCGAAACAGATTAATTTAAACAAATTATAGTTCATGAAAGAAGTGAAAGAATGGTGTAACACATAACAAGAAAACGTGACCAACTATACTCTACACGTTTTTTTTAAATAATATCTCGTATGCTAATGTATGCAAAACTCAGCAGCAAATACAGGATTGGCAAATCTGCTATATTATTAACTTAAGAACGTAAACATATATTCACAAAGAAAAGAAAATAAGCCTAACAAATTGTTTTTAATTGATTACATTTCTTTCATCCTTTATGTTATGGATATATTTTTCTTATTTATTTCATAAATTTCATATGAATGATAAACATACAATAATTATACATTATGCAGATGATATTACTTATTTATATTTAATAATATGTTAGGGTTAGCAAAAATTAAATCAAAATATCATCTTTTCTACGCGCAGTCAAGAATGTTCGCGACCATTCGATAATACTAATAATAAAATTTTGATCAAATGTATCAATAGGCAGATCCAACGCATATAATATTTATTTTTATTGTCATATTTTTTTTTATCAAACTAGTTTTATTAGTATATTTAAGATCTCCCATCTTTATTTGTTCTGCTTATCATTAAATTCTCTTTTCGGTGTTTTACGATATAAATATGAACAGGTTTTTGTGTATTTTTACTTCCTAGCAATATTTACACTTTTCTGTCCCCCGTGGTGCCAAGACGTGTCTCTTGAAAATGAATGTTTTCATTTTGTAATTATCATTAGTAAAAATAGTCGGGCGAATTCACGGGAAACTCCCGCAACTATTTATATTTTTTCTATTTTGGAATTGCGGGTTAAGGTATATATTTTTTTAATATTTTCGTTTATTAATCTTCGTAGTTATTATACTGACTACCCCATTTGTCCTAGAACTTGCTTATACTATAAATAAAAGTCACAATTTGTATTTGTATTGTTTCACAAATTTAATTTTCCTTAAATTTCGAAATTTTACTTATTTCTATATCAAAAATCATATTTTACATATTACAATATTACAAAATAAGACACAGATTTTATTATGATTTTTAAAAATTAAAAAAAAAATAGTGTGAAAGCCCAATTAATTATTTCTTGAGGTAGGTCAGGAGTACGTTAAGCCAATGTATAGTTAATTACGGTTGGTCAAGGGTGCGCTAACGCTAAAATTTGATCAATCTTAATTCTCAGATAAAGGTTAACAATTTACTTTTAAATGTAGCATATAATAGATGACAGTTGACAACATAAAAATGAAGGATAAGAATTAGAACAAGTTTTTGTAATGAAAATAGATGAAATATATCAAGCATTAACATATATTATTATTTCATGGAAAGCATATGGGACTTGACATTTGATATTTACAGATGACAGTTAACATTTCATGGATGACAGATGATATTTCACAAATAAAAGTTGACAAGTAGTTATCTGTTAACAGTTTGTAGTTTGATTGTTGGCATCTCATTGATGACAAATGAGCCTTGACATTTGATATTTAATAGATAATACGTAACACATGATATTACACAGACATATAAGATGTTAAAATTTATTTATTGGCTCATTCTCAGACTTGCTTTATAAATATAATTCAAAATCCATAAAACAGTAAACAAAACCATACAAATAATAATTTCGTCAGCAAGCTGAAAGGCGGAGTTCACTCTTGGAGAATTTTCTTTAACTCTAACCTGTAGATGCCAGTTGCCATTTTATAGATGACAGATGAGACCTAACATTTGATATTTCACACGTGCCAATTGGAATATAACCACTGACAGTTAACAGTTAGCAATAAATAGATGATAGTTTATTTTTGATAGTTGCCATATTATTGATAAGACAGATTGACATTGACATTTGTTATTTAACAGCCAGTAATTCACAATTTATAGATAGAAATTCATATCAAGTACTTGACTTTTTATAGACTTGACATTTTATATTTCACTAATGACAATTGACATACAACAAGTGGCACTTGACAATATGTACTACTTCATATTTGGCAGTAGATGATAGATGAGTCTTTACAACATTTTATATTTCACAGATTACAGTAGATATAAAACTTAAAGTTAAAAATTTATAGATTATAGTTCATAAATGACAGTTGACATTTCATTGATGACAGATAAGATCTGTCAATTAATATTTAACAGATTACAATTGGCATAATAACAATTAATCAGTTTACAGTCTATAAGTGACAGTTCATATTTGACAATTGGTGTCATTTAAGTTAAAATTATATATTTATAGGTTACAGTTGTTAAATGACAGTTGACATTTCATAGACGACAGATGAGACTTTTATATTTCACCTATGGCAACTTACATATTACTAGTGACAACTAACAATTGATAATTGAAAGTTGATAGTTTATTTCTAAGTTGTCATATTGTAGACGGCAGACAAGAATTTATATGCATTATTTACAGCAGCCCACAATTTAGAGATGATAGTTCATATTTGACAGTTGCTATTTCACAGATGAGATTTTACAAATGACAATTGACAGTTTACAATATATTTTAGTTGATATTTGTCATTAAAGTCTTAGATGAGTCTTGGCATTTGATATTTTACTGACTAAAATGATATATAAACGTTAAAATCAACAGATCGTTGGTTTTAGTTGACTTGACATTTAACAGATGGCATTGAATTAAAACACTTTGATATTTCCTTCCTCGACTTTTATTTTTATATTTCGAGTACTATGTACTCATTATCAATGACTGATATAATAACAGATGGCAATTTAAAATTTAGAGATGACGCTATTTCATAGAAGAGATTTCATATTTTACTAATGACAGTTGACATGTAAAAAGTTAAAGTTAACATTTTTTATGTTATTTACATTTAATAGATGACAATATAAAAAAATTAACAGTTTTTAGGTTATATTTCATCTTTGACAGACGTCATTTTGTAGATGACAGATGAGATGTGACATTTGATTTTTCATATGACAAGTGACAGATAATGTTTTGCAATTGATAGGTTACAGTTAATATTTGGCAGTTACGATTTCATAGATGACAGATAATAAATGATATTTTACAGATGACAGTTGACCACATAAAAATCTCGAGAAGTAATAGATGATAGTTCATATTTTTGGTAATTGCTAGAGTAACAGAAAAACGTTTAACTTTTTTCTGTTATTCATTAAAAATGTACTACGAAGTTAACGCCTCCAAAATTCAAGATATAATTGCTAAAGTATTTTGCAGGGGAGAAGGAGGAAATATTTTTAGTTTACTTAAATTAGTTGAAATAAAAATTGGTTAAATATTTACAAAAAGAAATCAATGACAGATAATAAGTGATATTTCACAGATGACAGTTGACTAAATAAAAAGTTAAAGTTAGATAAATATAGATGATAGTTACTTGACGACTGATATTTCATATATGACAATTGACATATAAAAAGTGACAATTGACAGTTGAATTTCATACATGACAGATGAGTATTGACATTTTTTGATATTTCACAGATGACTCTTGACATTCAGACAGTTGACAGTTTAAAACTTATAGTTGATACATGCTACAGATATTACAATTCGGGAAGAGGAATTCCTTCCTCCTTCCCGTCTTAATATAGTCAGAATCTTTAAAAATTAAGATGTGGTAATTAATATTTGACAGATTTGGCATTTTATACTTCATAGGTGACAGTTGTTATTTCAGATATTTGATGTTATATAAATTGACCTATAAAAAGTGACAGAAGTTATAAGTTAACAGTTTATAGTGATTCATAGTTGACATTTCATAGATGCCATACAGACTTAATATTTCACACATGATAACTGACATATAAACAGTGACTACAGTTGAAAATTATTAAATGACAGTTCATACTTGACAGTTGCAATATTTTACTTATGACGGTTGACAATTAGGAATTTTAAGTTAGCCATTTATGGGTTAAAGTTGACATATGATAGTCATAAATAACAGATATGATAATTTACAATTAATAGGTGATGATTAATATTTGTCATTTGCCATTTTAACGACAGATTTGACATTTGATATTTCACAGATGACAGTTAATATTTGATAAATGAAGTATGAAATTTGATATATTTATTTTAATATTTCACAGATAACAATTAACATAAAAGGTATATAACAGTATTTATTATTCTGAAGACGATGGTTTATATTTGATGACTTTGCACAATTGATAAAATATACTTGACATTTGTTATTTCACAGATATAATAGATATAATTGATTAATATAACTCATATTTGACAGTTGACATATGAGTGTTGATATTTCAGATGACAGTTGACATTTAGCAAATTAAAGTTGAGAAGTTATAGGTCATACCTATATATGATAGATGCGATATAAAAATTTATCTATAACCTGTGACAGTTAAAATTGACAATTAATATAGGTAACCCTTAGTATTTTTTTAATACTACAGATGACAGTTGACGTTTCATAGATGACATATGAGGTTTGACATATAATATTTAACAGGCAATAGTTGACATATGAAAAGTAATGTTCTATTGTGGCAGGTCAAGAGTTAGCGTATTCTTGTTAATGCATAATTTATTGAGATAGGTCAAACAAAATTTTTATAGGAAAAAAACTACAAAATGAAAACTATAGATATATACCACAGAAGATATTATTGGAAACTGCTAGAGGATTTTATTTCCTCCTCTTTCTAAAGTTTCCTAGAATATTTTAGAAATATGGAGGAAAACAAATGATAAATATATGTAGTAATTAATATAATAAAGCATAACAGAGTTTATTATTTTGATTCAAAACACTTCACGTAAACTGAAACCATCAATAGTAATTGTTTATATACTCTAAAAAAAAGATATAAGATTAGGAAAATTAGAGGAACGGTGTCTAGATAACCTGTAATGGAATTTGCCAAAAATCCTATAGAGAATAAACAACTCGAAAAGTTTAGAATTGTCGAGAAGAAAATACTAAAAACTGCTAAAGAATTTTACAAATGGAAAACGCTACAGAAATTTAGAAATAAAAAAAAACGATATAAAAGACTGAAAATAATTACTAAAACACCTTTAGGGTTACCAAAAAAATCTTATAGATTATAGAGCTTAAAAATCTCGAAATGGAATTTCTGGTAATTGTCACAGTATTCTAAAAAAAAATTGCCGCAACAATCTATAAATATGAAAGGAATTAACTAGAAATTGCTTGAGTTTAATTATAAGTATAGTTATGACCGTTACTACGTGGTAATTCATGAAAAACGCTTAACTAAAACACTAAGTATTTACCTTTTTTTTAGTGGTAGAAACATATTGTTTTGGTTGAGTGCTTTACTACAGTTTAGTTTAGTTTATATGTTTTACAAGATCTATTAAAAGAAACTTGGAGGCGAAGTTTACGGCTTCTTGTGTTCTTCCGCGTAACTCATTTTATAGCAACTAGTGAGTAAATTCATACGAGGGATAGTAGGAAAGTAGTACCCGTTTTCACCGTGCGGAGCGCTGGCGAATGGAGTAGCCGTCCAATGTGTGCTAACATGTTCAGTCGAATTTCAGCTGTTTGTGTGCAAAGTTAAATCTCGTTGGTATTGACTGTGCTGTTTATGTAAGTGCTTATGTATAAGAAAATAATGAACGCTGTCAGTTGTGAAGTTGTGAAGTTAGGGCTGTGATTAGTTTCTCTTCGCAAGAAATGTATGGTCTTGGGATGAGTTGCCTATTTGGCACTGGTGCTGTAATTACAACTTAGGAAAAGAGCACACTTATGATGACAAGCTTTCGAGACGGCCGTTGAACTTCCTACTATCCACCCTATAGTCCAGACTTAGCTCCTTCATATTACAATATGTTTACAAAACTCAAGGAGCAATTAAAGATTACGTTCTTAATACACTGGTTAAAATTTGTTAATATATACTAGTTTTTTTATATCCTCAAACTGGTACTACTTTCCGTATGGCCCCCGTATTTTCTATTTTTTGCATGTATAAGTCATATTTGTAGAAAAAAGCTTAAAAATCTAGAAATTATTTGTAGAAATGCTAGAAATTGCTAAGGATTTCAATAAAGTAAAATAAAATAGTAAAACTTTAAAGAGAACTTCTTTTTTAAATTTAAATTGGAAATTGCTCATGTCAAATAGTGATAAATGAATTTAGTGGCAATTGCTAAAGTTTACGGCTTTTTTATTTTAATATTTTAAATTTTATTAAATGAATTTTTTTTTTGGATATTTACGTTTTAGGACGCTACATATTTGCGTTTATTTTTGTAATTAATTATTCAGTGCACGATCCTCACTGACGTTAATGCAAATTGCTGCCGAAATATGAGCACAGTATTTACATAACTAGCAGCGGGGGTCCCCAGTTATAATCCACGCCCAACTGGAGATCGCGAAAATATTCTTATCTCATGTTCTTCCCCGCGCAATCGATGCAAATGCAAACGGCAATGGCCTTTATTAATATTAAATAAGTTTAACGATCGTGCGTGTGTGTGTGTATGTGTGTGTGTTGTGGGCGTCGAGCATACATTTGAGTAGTGCTGTACAGGTGGATTATTTCCTCGTTTAAAATGAGCCCCTCCGGTGCAGCCGAGCCGGCGCTACCGGACCGTGGCATGAGACGCCCAGCGTCGGGCGTCGGCGACACCTCGTACGCCGCGTGATGACTCACGCCGAGTTCCCTATTCCTGGAACACGCGGACCGAAGGTGGAGGAGGAGGAGATGACGGTGACTCACACGCAACCCCCCGCGTTTTTGCCGCCCCGCCGTCATCCCCACGTCCATCTCCCACGCGCCACCGCCGGATCGAACGACGGAGTTCCGCGAAACGAGATCCGCTCCGAATGAGAATGGGGATGGATTTCGAGGAATTTTCGAGAATTATTGCAGATTTTATATTCGGGTCAACCCCGGCAATGTCAAGGGTTCGTTCGTGAAAATGATCAAATCGATCGGCACGGACCTTTCCCAGAAGTACTTGTTATTCTCTTGATAAAGCATTTTTACATAATTAAGAAACTTTAAAATGAAATATTCAAAAAATAACAAAGATGGTCTACAAAAATTGTATTGGGTGTCTTATTTTTGATAAAAGCGCCACTAAGTTTTAACATAGCCCCACCAAAAATTATCCAGTGGTGTTAAATCACATGTCCGGTCTGGCCACTTAACTGAATTTCATGAAATTATATGATCGGGAAATTTGTTTTGCAATAAATTCATTGTTTCGGTGGCTGTGTGACTTGTAGCACCATCCTGTTGAAACCACATGTCAGTGTGGATTACGCTATCTCTAGATAGCGTAATCCATTAGCCCTAACCTCATTTCCAGTAGAATTTTCGAAAAAAAAACGGTCCAATCATACCTACACACCAATAAGTGCACCATACAGTGCGCAAAGCAAAGGCTTCTCAACAATTGCTGTGGCAATTTTGCTGGTTAATGTATCCAGACAAATGGGCTTCCTCTGAATAAATGATTTTTTGAGAAAAACCAGCGAGTTGTCCTTGAATGAATTCTTGCACCAGTTGTAACTTATAAATTTTCAAAGCCAAATTCTTACGCAAAATTCGCCATGAGGTTATTGTCAATAACCCAAACTGTTGAAGATTCCTCAAATCGATAAATGCGAATCTTCTTCAACAATGTGGCTCGTGGCTCAGGGCTGCGATGTTTTGACTTGAACAGCCCGGTCGAACACTAGTTGGTGTTGACACATAATGTACCGAACCTGTCGACTTAAATTTATCGAACAAGCTCTTAATAGCGCTATTAAAAGGATGAAAATATCATTTATTTTACGAAATGTAACTTTTACAGATCCCTAGTGGATTATTTTAATGCGAGATTTAATTCATTGTAACAATTGCCAAAGCTTATACTACTGATATGTCAATAAACTAAATATCAAAACTGTCATGTTGTTCCGATTCATTTCTATTGAAAAACAAAATTCTTGTTGAAAATCCTGATATCAACTTTAGATTCATACCAATTGTCCAAAAAATTGCCATTTTTTTCAATTTTCAAATCTGTAACACTGTATACAGGGTGACTCGGGGAATAAAATTAACCATATATACTAGAGTGAAAATGATGATGATGTTCGTGGCAGAGGGCTGTAATTTGGTACAGCCTAAAGTAACATTAAGTAAATTCCTCAGGCAATTTTTCACATCGATCGGACAATGGGAACTATGCTATACAGGATGTTCCTAAATTTTGTTTGCTCAGAACTTTTTGGTTTACTCGTAAATCTACATTTATTTTTCCAGAATTTAATAGAAAATTTATTTTATAAACTTTTTGATAACATTGGCCGTATTTGGGTTAAAAGCAAAAATCCTTGGAAAAATTGAAAAATTAAACCTTTTGTTTAAATGATAGGTAAGTTGACAGCTCAATTCGTATTTCAATTGTCACACTTAGGTTTTTTCAAAAAAAATTCTTGCACTGATGGTTCACAAATGTGGCATACTTATTGTAAAAGTTGATAACGAAAATTCGACTTTCATTTGTTTTTCATTTTTTGACCATTACTCTTAAGCGAAAGGTCGAATTTAAAAAATTCACGCACTGATGGTTCACAAATGTCACATACTTATTGTAATTGTTGAAAATGGAAATTCAATTTTCATTTGTTTTTATTTTTTTGGACACAACTTTTAAACGAAAGGTCAGAGTTTAAAAATTCTTGCACTGAAGGTCCATAAATGTCGCATACTTTTTGTGAACTTTGAAAACGAAAATTTTCTTGATCATTACTCTTAAACGAAAGATCGAATTTAGAAAATTCATGCACTGATGTCGCACACTTATTGTAAACGTTGAAAATGGAAATTCGATTTTCATTTGTTTTTCGTTTTTTGGCCATAACTCTAGAACGAAAGATCGAATTTTAAAAATTCTTTCACTGATGGTTCACTGGTTCGATTTTCATTTGTTTTTCGTTTTATGGTTATAACTCTTGAACGAAAGATCGAATTTTAAAAATTCTTGCACTGATCGTTCACTAATGTCGCACACTTATTGTAAACGTTGAAAACGGAAATTCGATTTTCATTTGTTTTTCGTTTTTTGGCCATAACTGTAGAATGAAATCAAATTTTAAAATTTTTTTCACTGATGGTTCACAAATGTCACATACTTATAGTAATCGTTGAAAACGGAAATTCGATTTTCATTTATTTTTTTTATTTTTGGACATAACTTTTAAACGATAGGTCAGATTTTAAAAATTCTTGCACCGTGGGTTGTATACTTACTGTATAAGTAAAAAACGAAAGTTCGATTTTCATTTGTTTTTCCTTTTATGGTTATAACTCTTGAACGAAAAATCGGATTTTAAAAATTCTTGCACCCAGGGTTTACAAATGTAATACTTGTATGTATACTTGTATAACTAAGAACAAATTAAACATTTTGTTTAAACAACATAGGCAAGTTGACAGCTCAATTCGTTTTTCAATTGTCATAGCCCACTCCGAGGATTTTTCGTTTTTTATTTGTTACGACTGAAATCAGAGACGAACACTTTTGCTTTTAACTCAAAAACGGCTATTGTTATCAAAATTTTATCTTGGTTATAATATTTTTTTATGAATCATCATCATCTTCCATCTAGTATATGTGGTTAATTTTATTCCCCGAGTTACAGAAACACCCTGTATATATATTTTCTGCATTGTTGGAAACCTAAAATAAGAAAAAAGAACATAAAAATCAAACACACCAGCAACTACACTACAACTGTTAATTTTTTAAAACGTTGTTATATATTTCAATTAATTTCGTCGTCTTTTTTAAATTTTGTCAATTTTATAATTTCAAAAGTAGTTTTATAATATGAACATTTTAGTTACATTATTTTGAAAGTTTTTAGTACGTTTTCTAGTACTCTTAAATGATACTTAAAATTGTGTGTTTCGGCAGTTTTAAATGCTTTCAACCGCATTCGCTAATATTAAGTCTCCTTTGTTTTTAATAATTTATTACTTAATTACTACTACTAAACATCTTTATTCACAGAAGGAAATAAATTATAATACATGTAATGTATACAATAAAATAAAATAAATTCTGATATAGTCGTCTTCTTCTGCTCAATGGCTATCGACCGGTGGTCTTTCAGCCTTTACTTAATTATATTTCTTAAAATTTCAATTATTATTTATTATTATGTATTACGTTCTATTTCTTACAGACTAATCTTTTTTGATAAATTGAACCTTTTCGTTAGTTTTACTTTTTTGTTACTTATATTTATTAAAAATTTTTGCCTGTCTCTTTTTGCAGTTTAAATTGTTTAAAAATATAATTTTTTAAATAATATTTATCTTAATTGTTGATAATTTTGATTGTTTTATGATAAGAGTTTTGCAAATTTTTGATTTTATTCATATTTAACTGTATATTTTGACAATTTAAATTGTTTTCTATTCAATTCAATTCATTTTGTTCACGTAAGCCACCATATACAAAAAATGGTGATGTGGCCATCATATAATATTCCCTTAAATTTTTTCGGCAAGGGTTTATGCAAAATTATTATTGTTATTCTTAACAATTTGCTCAATTTTCGATTCTTTATAATTACTTGTTATATGAATTTCATGCAACTCCTATAGTTTATTAGCAATAAGCAAAAAATGTTAAAATTAATAAAAATATATAAGTCTACAACAATGTTGTAGTATTACGA
Source organism: Ontholestes murinus (assembly GCA_963969525.1). Classification (NCBI taxonomy): domain Eukaryota; kingdom Metazoa; phylum Arthropoda; class Insecta; order Coleoptera; family Staphylinidae; genus Ontholestes; species Ontholestes murinus. The sequence continues at coordinate 67,796,551 of OZ018390.1, read as the reverse complement.
AAATATTTTCGTGTTTTTTTCTAATTATTAATGTCAAAATTATTAATTTTTAATTTTTTTCCCGAAAGTTAAGAATTTTATGAAAACCTTGTCTTAATAAAACTTGTTTAGTTTCTCATTTTGAAAAGTTATTCAATATTTTTCAAATTCTATATAGGGAAAGTAAAAAGGATGCAGAATCAATCAACAATTAGTAATTAAAGTTATCATGTATATGTAGGGAGGGTGGCCGAGAATTCACCTTCCAATCAGTTAAACATAAGCGAGGGTTTTAATTAAAAGTTGTAAAACGTAAATAAACATAACATTATTGCAAATTTTAATAGATTTATTCAAACAAATTGTTTATTTTTGATGATGTTTTACTGATTGGAGGGTGGGATTGAGGCCACCCGCCCACCCTACATATACAAATAAACTTTAATTCCTTATATTCTCGCGGTTTCCAATAAAATTCCAATAACAAAACTTTTTGAATAAAAAAGAAATTAAAAAGGTAAAATTGAGTGAGTAAATTAGTAAAAATTTGATGCATGATGGGTAGACATATTTTAAATCTAAATTAGATTAGATTGGCTATAGAAAGTCATTTATATTTAAACTTAAATTTTGATTTTGTTTTATTTTTATTACATAATTAGGTTTTATTGTTTTTAGCAGCAAAATCATCAACGATAAGCAATTAAAGTTATCATGTATATGTAGGGTGGGTGGGTGGCCTCTATCCACCCTCCAATCAGTAAAACATAAGCGAGGGTTTTAGTTAAAAGTTGTAAAATGTAAACAAACACAAAATTATTGCATTATTTAATTGATGTATTCATACAAATATTTCAAATAGTTTTTGATGATGTTTTACTGACTGGAGGGTGGGATAGACGCCACCCACCCACCCTACATATACATAGTAGCTTTAATTACTAATCGCTTCGTGGTTTGCAATAACTTTAATTTCAAAATTCGAAGAAAAGAAATTGACAAAGTAGAATTTTTGAGTGTGTAAATTAATAAAAATTATATACATGATACGTGGAAAGACTTTAAATTAAGCTTAGAAAAGATTAGCTATAGAAGGTAATTTATATTTAAACTTAAATTTGGATTATGCTTTATTTTTTATTTTATACAAGGTTTTATTGTTTTTTTTAAGAAGCAAAATCATCAACGATTAGTATTTAAAATTATCATGAATATGTAGGGTGGATGGGTGGCCTCTATCCCACCCTCCAATCACTAAAACATGAGCGAGGGTTCTAATTAAAAGTTATAAAATGTAGAGAAACATAAAAAATGGTGATGTAATTTCCTTACATTTTTCTCAAAAATGATTACGGAATAAGACTATTCTTAATAATTTGCTCAATTTCAAATTCTTTACAATCACTTGTTAATACAATACTTCCCCTATATATACTATATGCATGTAATTTCATGTAACTTCTATAATTTATTAGCAATAGGCATAAAACCTCAAAATATCTAATTTTTAATATTTTACTCGCAAGTTAAAAACTTTATAAAAAGAAGCGCCCACAAACATTATCATTCACGAAAACAATAATTTCCTTTTATATTCTATATTTTTTTCAGTTTGAATTGTTTCATTTTATTTTGGAAATTTAAACTCTGTTTTTAGATAGTTTTTTTATAGAAATTCGTATACTTTTATTTTGTTTCTTTATTTTTTGATTTAACAATTCTTATCAAATATTTTCACACTTTATTTATGTTTTAATACTTAAATTAATAAAACACGGATGTTTAAAGAGTTTTGTACAAGGAGTAGTTGTTTTAATTATTGGCTATTAGTTCTTGTATAATTGTTGTAAGATAACGGTGAAGTAATTATCGGAGGAATTAAATTTTTTCATTAACATTTTTAATTCATAACTTCACGTAACTCATCAAATCAAACTGGTTTTTATTATGTTTTTCCAAATTTCGTTGGCAGTTGCAAATAGTTTTAACTGTATTCACTTTTTTTACAGTTTTGGCTGTTTTTAATGATTTTCATCGGTTTATAATAAAATGTCAATTTTATTTTATCTATGACAATTGTTTTCGATAATACACGTACTACTTGTCGACTTCTGTTTTTTTTTTTTTAATAATTGGTTTGTAATATTTAAATTTTGTGAATTTCTTTTCTTTTTTTTTTTTGTATATATTCAACTTTGAAGTTCGAATTGAATTTTTAAATGTTTTCGATAGTTTTGATTACTTTTTTTGGTTTCTCAACTTTTACTTTTACATTTTAAAAGAAAAATTGAAAAGCTTTTGTTTGCCTTTTATTTGTTTTATTTTGAATTTCTTTTTTCTAACTAGGCAAAATTTTATTTTTAATTGTGATATAAAACGATACAATTTATTTTCAATTTAAATTAAATTTTGAGAACTTTAATAAGAATACAGGAACGATAAAATAAAGTTTATATAACAAATTTCAAAGGATAACAAAATGGTATCGTCGAAAATTGATCACCCGGTATATTCTCAAACATCTTTGTGCAGGCAGGGTCGTATGTGGGTATTTTAATGGTAAACCATATATCATTATAAAACTCTAATATCTATAATCAATCAATTAATACACCCATAATTTACTGATGCACATTGTTCATTATTCCCATGGGTTTCCCAAATGATTTATGTATTTACAAGGTGGATCCGAAATATTAATTTGGGTTTTCCATTTTCTATTCATGTTCCCTAAATTCTTTCAACTTTTAATATCGTAACTGGGTGCAAAAAACAAACAAAAAACGAAATATAACTTTTAATTAAAATTAAAACAATATAACAGACAGTATGGGATATATAATTTTAAAAATATATGTAATTATTATTACTTTATTTTTTATAATATTCGTTCTTAGAAAAAATACACATTAACATTTAAAAACTTCTTCGAGGCGCCCATTTGTTTACTCAAAAGTGAATGAAAGTAATTCCTAGAATTAAAAACTGGTATATTATTACACACGCATACTAATCGAAAGACAAAAATAGAGATAATAAACCACTTAAATCGAGCAATTTAAAAGTATAATAAAAATATTTATTTTTAAAATTAGACTGATAAAATTAAAAATAGATCGAAACCTGTTGAATTATTCTTTCTCTGTAAACAATTACCAACAGTTATAAATCTTTTTTTTTTGATAAAAACACACTGAAAATTGTCATACAATTTTGTACACCTATAGTTAGAAAAAAATCAATGCATTGTGATTGTGATATTTTCCCCACATTTCTTAAAACCCCTGCGTTTTACAAAAAAATATAGATTGTTACTTTAAAAGACCGCTTCCATCACTCTGTCAATAATTATACCTCATTATCAAAGGGTACATTCGAGAATAACCTTTATTTTTGTTAAATCTTAGGAAGTTTGATGGGTTTTTTTAAATTATTTTTAACTAATTTTTGTTTTTCATAAAAATAAAACTATTCAAATTAATCTATTTATAGAACGAAAATTAGTCCCATATAAAGCGACGGGGCCCTTTTCTCCACGAATATTTTCCGTCTCAAGTTTCGTTACATGTATTTAATGGTGTTAATAAGTGTAAACAAGTCATAAATTTTGTTCGGCCAGGATGGATTTGTGGCCTCGGCTTTTTTTTCCGTACACATCTGGTATCGGGCCTACTCGATATTATAAACACTCCTCCACTAGTGCCGCGACAAGAAAAGGGACCGTTTAAGTGCCCAGTATTATATACAATGCAATTGTTATTTGTATATGCCAGTAGAATTTGATTTTTTTTTTTCATTAAAAAATGTAATAATAGTATATGTATGGATATCATGTTCTTTACATTATAAAATAAAATCATCAACAATAACGAAGAATGTATAATTAATACTTTAAAGCCGTTTTATTTATATTAAATTAATAGATACAAATAAAACCGTATTCTTAACAAATTTATACAATTTTACGTACGTAGTCGATATCCATTCTATAGATTTTTATGTGTTACATTATTTAATTTGTATTTTCTTAAAACAAACTGATAATTTTAAATTACTCCAATTGTATATAAAATATAATACTAAAGGGTGCAACTATAATGAAATGTAAAATGGTATATTTTTGAATCCTGCTGTACACCAGAAGAAACAATAATTACATTCGATATATGGTTATCAATCTTTACATATTGTGTTTTATCACTGAGGAACACCCGGTTAATTAGTACTGACACACCCGATTCGTTTTCAAATAACCGTAAACTTTCTTTTAACGTTCATAATTCCAAGACGTATAAAAAAGTAATAGCTTTTACCATCAATCATTTGAAAAATTTTCCGAACATTTCAAAACAATGCATACAATAACCAATTAATAAATATTTGTTATTTAATTTAAATAAGTTGATTTATTTCCGCCCTGCATTCCGCTGGTAATAATATTGTAATAACTTTGCGTAAAATCAATATCCGAAATTAATTTTAAGCAAATACCTGAAAAAATAGTATAATATAAATATTATATGATTATTTTTTGATAAAATTTATTTTTTATGTTGTTATTATATGTTATTACATGTTTCTCAATTTCGCTTTCAATATTTAAATTAATTATTAATTAGATACTGTTGCAAACATGATTTAATTATACCTATATCGTCTTGCTATTGCTTTAAATATGTTTAAATTTCTGTATTGACCTCTGTAAGATTTTTATCATTACCACCGATAAACTATTATTATGGCAAATTAATTTTTAAAATTAACTTATAAAATAGTAGGTGTAGTAGTCCATTAATACAAATACGTAATTGCAGTAAGCAAATGCGAAAAGTGGTTATATTTAGCATATTATTAAATATCCTACAAGTGGTGTAATATTACACGCACTATTACAACGTAAAGGCTCTACTACCTGCAAGAGGGTCGTGATGATTGGAGATGTGATGTCTCATAAATTTTTCGCACTTGACTTTAATGGGTGTAACACTTGTCTCACAGTAGGCTCATGTCTAACATAAATAACGGCTGTGGATATTTTGGCCTGCTCCGCATATAAACAGTAGGAAGTGTGCTAGTGTAGTAGTAATTTGATATGAAGCTGGGAATTCCGGCGGGCGGCGAGTGAATGAAACGCGCGCGGGAATTCACAGGCCGCGGGGCAACAACTCGCAGCGAAAAAAATTGTCCACCCAAGCTCTGGTGAGTCATCGCCGCCGGTTGCACCTGAAGAGGAGGAGGTTACACTTTCTTTCCTCGAGGAATTTAGATCCGCTATGTGAAAACGGCGGCGCGTTTGGGCAATAGGGTCCGGAACCGACCGGACCCAGAATTGGCCCAAATCTATTTACCAACACAGCTGCGGTTAATTAGATCACTGCTAGTCTCGTAATCGCGGCATTATTTAATTAGCGTAGGATCTGGAAATACCCGGCGTGTTTGTTTATGCACGAATAATCCTTTCGAGAAAGAGATAATAAGTAAGAAAGTCTATTGTTTGTGTGTGTTGATCTTGCTCAAATAAATAAACGTGAGCAATGATGTGCGGATATTTTATGCTAAGTCGTGTTGATTGAGGAAGCGGAATTATAGAGTAGGTGGGTTAATTAATAACACTTGTGCTGGGGAGCAGTGGATCCCCTTCTAAAGTTAATTACTGGTAATCAATACACCTAATACTGAATAAGGCAGTGCAGGAGTCACGCACAGAATTTTTTTAACTTATTACTAGCCCTGGAAATTAGTAAGCATTTTGGAATACAAAAAAAAAATTAACAATATATTTATTTGTAAAGAACATACCTTAAACTACTTCTCTATTTGTAGTAATATTTGACGAGTTTTTGTATCCCAGTATGTATAACAAAATTTTTATTTCCTTCAAAATTGCCCAGTTGTTAAGACGCTGAACTAGCTATCCAGAGATCGCAGGACCAAATCCTGCTTCAAATACAAAGGAATTATAATCGTTACAACACTTTTAACTTCGATGATCACTTTAAACTGTTGTAGAAATTAAATTAAATCTGCGTATTTGTTAAACGTTCTATTGTTTCAGACACTAATAACAAAAATTGTTAAGGAAAACTAAAAATAAAGGTTTCTGTTTTTTCTTTCTTGAAATAATAACTATATAATTGTCTATGGATTTATTTATCTAAAATAAAAGTAATCTAAATCGAGTCACATTTTTAAGTAAAAATTAGATTTATTTATTTATCATGTATATACACAGTTAAATAAATAAAATAGGTACAAAACACTACAATCAATCACAAAAGTATTTATACATCTTTCTGTTTTAAGATGGCGCTTTCCGCCTTTCTATGATTGAGATGTGATATAATTTTTCCACCTGTTCCCAACAGCCATAGAAAATATACTTACTGCCCAACAGCTATTACTTGCTTTAAAGGTAAATTCAACAATTTCTTAATAAATAAAGCACCAATAACCTTCCTTTAAAATTTGTATTAAATCCACACATACAAAATTGCATCTCTGAATTATACTGCGCTATATAATATTATACAGTGTTAAATTTTGGGTAAACTCTTCAATACTATATATTATTGCTGTGTGACCCGAAATATACATGTATATTAACTTCAAATTACGAATTGACTTTAATCATTTCTATTTTACTTTTTAATAAAATAACATTAAATTTATTTATTTCAATAAGTTATACAACCTTTTAAACTTATTTTCTCTATTATCACATATACAATCTGCGTAAGTTTGGTTGCATACCATTCAAAAAACTAACACTTCAATTTTTATACAGCTTGATCAACACAACACGTTTGATACTTATTTCAAAATATTCAAATTGGAAATGCCAAATAAATTAAAACATTAAACAGTAACCATTTATATAGATAACAAATTGAGAACCAAAGTGGACTCATAATAAAATTACCTTTCAGTTTCGATCCAAGAAATAGCTTTTATTTGAAATATTGCTGACCCATTGTAATCCGTAGATATTCTAGAACCACCACAGTTATCAAAGTTAAATAATACCTGGTGCGGTTAATATGTGGATGAGGGATAAAATACAGGGCCAAACAAAATTATTTTCATGTATTACTCTTTACTTACTTTGCAAATGAAGTTTTGTATGCTTATCAATGGTACCTCGTATATGTTTTTTTAAATGTTATGATATTCGTAGTATGTTACGTTATGATATTTTCTTTAATTTACAAAAATAATGTTTGTAAATAATTATTTTAACGAGAAACCAGGTCGATCCTTTATCGCCTGATGTCTTTTATACTTAAGGAAAATAACTCTCAATGATTAATTTTTGTCGATAATAAGTTATCAATTACATAATAATAATAATAATGTCGACACCATTATAATTTAGTACATTACTCTAAAATGTAACATACAAACAATAATACTATAATTAGAAGATTTTTTAATACGAGCATTTGGTTTTGTTTCACTATTTTTATGTTTCTTAATTAATCTTCTAATTAACATAAAAATGTTTCACCACCAGTCAAGTGAGAATTTAAATTATACGATATGCACAAAATCCCAGATTTTAACCAAAATATTTAAACAGAAATATTACTTCTCAGTTCTCAAAAAAATTTTTATTTACAAATCTTAATGGACAGCAATATCATCACTGTCTGTAATCATTTTCGATTTATTATACAACAACCTAACGTTTTATTGTAATAAAATTTTCTTAAATGATCTTTACATTAATAATTAGAAAAAACAAGAAAATATATCGTAAAATCTACAACAAATGAGTCTTATTAAGACTACAATTATTTTTATTTCTAATTATTAGTTAATTTTCTACAACATAAAGGACTTATATATTTTTATGATCTTTACGTTGCAGACAAAAATTTAATTTAATCTAATTTTATACAAAATCTTTAGCATTATTTGTTTCAGATTGAAGCATGCGAGCAGGAAATTGAAATCTCAAAAGCTGACTACAAGTTGCTCGAGGATGTGATCAAAATGACAGAGAATAAATACGAGGACTCGCTGGAGGCAATCAAACAGTTGGAAAATAGGTGTTCTAAATTGGAAGAGTAAGACTTAATATAAAATTCTTGATTATATCACTTTTATACGTTTTATTATGTAGAAAAAATATACAAAAAACCGAAGAAATTAAAGAAATCGATGATCTACTGAAAGGCGCGAAACTGAGAATTTCAAGGCATGAATGTAAGGTGCACGACTTGAAGAAACTAATATCGGTGGTGAAGCAGCAAAAGAAGAAATTAGAAGAGGAAAACGACCGCTTAAAATCAGAACTCGAGGATCTGCAATTGGTGATAAGGAAACGGGATCAGAAAGAGTGGTGGAAAAGCGCTGGGGAGTTTGTGTATTCGTCTCTGGAGAGTTTCGCGCAGATCTTATTCCCTGCGCTTCCTCCGTTCGATAAATCTCCAGGTATTGCAAAGTGTTCAATCAGTTTGGGTACATTGTAAGTTTATTTTTTTACTTACCTACTTTACTAATTTATTCGTTATTTTTTATATTTATCATATAATACTTAATTAAAATAAAATACTGAAAATGCTTTTTATTTATTCCTCCTAAACGTTTATTATTATTTATATTTACTTACCAACTGATTAATTAATTCATTAATAAATGACTAAAAATAAAATACTGTAAATGCTTTTTATTTCTTCTGTACTAAGCGTTATATTTACAAATTGTTTAATAAGAAAAGGAGTCAGTAAAAATTAAACATAAAATACGTACATTACGCAGCTAGTTTATTATTTAACTAGTGGATATCGAAAGAGGTGATAATAACTCATCTAATATCAATGAAGGCACCTTTCAATTACTCTGGGTAGGCCAGAGATGAGTAAGAACCTTTTAATATATAGTTCTGGCCGAGACTCATTTTTACTGAAGCAAATAGATATGTACTAAAACCTATAATTAATCTATAACGTCTATTAATATTTAGTATTATGGGAATTTTATTAATAAGCCCTGTTAGATGAATATTAACACTGGCTGGAACAAGTGCTCGAGCCTTACAACGATGTTGACGATATTAAGATAAGCTTCTAAAAAGTCAACCACCTCTTCCGATTCGAACTATAATAATAATAATAATAGTCCTATTTAGTCTGTAACGAATTACTCCAATAAAAATACTGATATAAAGACTAATTACAATTAAAAATTAAAACATGTCAATTAGTGAAGAGATGTGTGTGTATGTTATGCGTAGAAGGGAAATAAACGTAACGTGCGTGTATATATCTAGTCACCTTTTAAAACTTAACAACACGTTTATACCTCTCTCTATATAAGTCACATGTTCACCCGTATATTTACAAATAATCACGATTTATCCAAAGAAAAATATCACAAAATCAAAACGATCACAGTGTGTGTGAGTGTGTAAATCATTTTATAACCGGAAATCATTGTACATAAATGCATGAGAGTTTTTTTTTTTTTTTTGATTTGATGGAACTTAACCTATAACCTAGTTGATTTTTTTTTAAAGGCTCTTATGTTTTTTTTTTTGTCAATATTGTCTTATAATCCTACAAGCGAATAGTTTCACCAATAAACTATGATGGTGTATATAAGATGATTTAATTTCAAAGAATTTTTTCGATTATTGTTTTTAATAAATTAAGTCAGAATAAAATAAAATTTAGGTCATTTGTTATTTAGCTATTTAAATTGTAAAAAATTTAATAATAAACTATGAATTATAAGGATAGTTATGATTGTTATTAAGTGGTAAGTCATAAGAAATAGTAAACTAAAACACTAAAAAAGTAGTGTTTTTGTTTAGTGTTTAATAAACTACAAACTTTTTGCTTATCTATCACTTGGTGGAATATCGTTTAATGATATTTGTTTGATTTTAATTGTTGATTTAATAATAAATATATAAAAATAAATTAATATAAGTTGTTTGAATTAATGAGCAGCAAAAACGTTTTTTAACTTTTATATCTTATCAGATATATACATAAAGATGTCTATAATATACATCTGGTATTAAATAAAAGTATGTAGGAATATTTTCAGTTAATAAAATATATTGAATTAATTAAAATTGCTGAGGTTATTAAATTTGTGAAAATAAATCATCTTGTATACACCCGTATCGTCGTATATAATGAAAGTAGCAAAAAATGTAGTCTGGTCCCTAAAAGTCCTACAAAAAATTAATGCTACGTTTTTCGCACGACAAAAGAAGCGTTTAAAGGGGTTTTTTTTGTTTCGAAAAGAACCGTTCTCCACACTGATATGTTTTATAAGTAAAGAGACTAGGCGATTGACCAGCAAAACAGGAGAATTTAAGTACACAGTTATCAGTCTATAAGTAAACAAAACGAATTACGTTCCGGCCGGTTGAGTAAATCATATTGAAAGTAGGCGCGCCGCTCTGTGAATCAGACCATTCCGAAGCCTTCCGTTCCTTCGCTTATTGCTATTAAGAGGGACTTCTCGAATTGCTCGTAGCACTCGTAATCGGGCAGACATAGTTGATTGAAACTGAAAACAAATAAAATGTATTCATATATTTAATTGACGAAATTTGGCGCCCAACACATTCCCTTTTAACTTTAACTAAGTTAAAATGTGTTAAAAGAATTATAATAATAAACTTTATATTTATAAATAGTTGCTTCTTTGCAATTCAGTTTTATTATTATAAATTCTAAAAATTTCTTACCATGTATGTGCTGTGGGTAGGTTACCGAACGTAGGGGCGGCGGTGATTTGGAATCGCGGATTGAGCTCCTTGAAGCCGCCTGGTGGCAACTGCGAGCAGCCGGTGGTGAACTGTAAAAGTCTGGCCATCTCCTCCTGTGTGAAGTTGCTGACGGCGGCCCAAAACCAGCCCACTATCCGCCGGAATTCGACCGAGTTGCCGTTGACCACGTGGTGCGCTTTGAAGTCGGCTATGGAGTACTGCCCGGTGCCGCAGAGGAGTAGCTGAAACGCCCACATGAACAAATATTATTAATTTACATTAGTACCTACCGTTCTTCATTTATTTCCAATTTGTAAACGCTTAATGTGGTTAAGAGTGGCAATTGTTTAATCTAAATGTAACAAAATGTTTCTTTGTTTAAAAATAATTGATTTTAAAGTAAACTTGCAATTAATTAATAATTATTTACTTAATTTTAATAATGCAACAAGCATACACTTTATTAAATACTTTCTCTGTACTTTTTTAAAATAACGAGGTGGTTTATTCAAAAAATCCATTTATTACCTTTTACTATTATTGACTTACTACACTATTTATTCATGCATTTTGTATACAGTGGTACTCATAAACTACTACTACAGTAGTACTCATAACTACATAAAGATTAAAATCATTTCTATATTTATACAAACTATTAAGGATATAGATGTATATAGTAATAAGAATAAAAATACAGTTGCCACTCCTATTACACTAATTTACTACTCTATAATTAATTTAGGTTTAATATTCTACGGTATTATTAAAGTGTGGACGTTTTGGTGTTCGATTAATATTGGTAGTAAGAAAAATTTATATACCGATTTATAATTTGTATCATAAAGTACCTAAACGTCCGCACCTAGAAATTCTAATCAACTCGTTAATTAATTAATTCTAATTCCAAAATAATAGTTACAATTTCTGTACTTACTTCTAATTCATTCTCGTCAAATATACTAAGCAGATTGTCGGGTATTAACTCGTTGAGGCCTTTTAGGAACGCCTCTAATTCATCTTTAATGCTTGTGGCCAACTTGTACTGCGCCAGAGCATCTAAGTATTGGTGCTTCGTGACGTCTCTCACCCGAATCTTAGCGCCGTTCGGTATCAGCTCGACGGTCTTCATTAACTGACCCGAATTATCATACTGCTCCTCCACGAAGAACAACTCCGTGTCGATCTGATCCATGTCGTTGTCGAGTATGTACTTCACTTTCGATAGGTATAAGTCGGGATCGTCTTGTTCGAAATACTACAACGATAATATTATTAATATATAATAGTAATAATAATATAAAACATGCATTATTCCCCTGCATTTCTCTGAATCTACATTAAACTTCGTTATACTAATAATTTCGAAACTTCTGTTTTTAATGTCCTTTGAAGAAATAGAAATAATTACTTACTTTGTAATGGACTCTTAGACCGATGACTTGTGCAAGAAACGAGCGTGTGAATCTGGCACGGACTAATTGCCTGTAGGATCCACCTAAGGCACTCTCGTAGAGACACTTTCCGACGACTTTCCCCGCGAATTCGTAGTGTCGCAGCTTTAGATTGGGCGGGCGGTAAGGATTTGGATGGACGAGCGACTGCTGCCCCTCGTGGAAACTCCTGAATAGGCCGTTCCTCGGATCGAACAGCTGCACGCAGATCAGCTCGAACCACTCTCTTCTTAATCCACCCCAATCAATACCTTAAACGGATTAAATTTACTATTTAGGAAGTAAATTCAGGTCTTATTTCATAAGATATTCTTACTGGGATTTTTTGTAACTTTAAATTTTGTTTAGTAAAATTGAATTACCTTCTTCTCCTTGGAACGAAATCTCGAAATTCCTGCACCAATCCGAGACCGAGAAACTCTTCGTCGCCTTGATGCTCGACTCCAACAGTTTCTCGCGGTTCACCTTCATGCTGAGCTTCTCGTGGTAGTGCTTCTGGTGGTACTTGCGAACCTCGTGATAGAAGAAGTCCTGTTTGTCCTTGAACGTCTCCGAACCTCCCATGTTCTTCAGGAGGAACTGCGCGAAGGTGGCCGCTATCACGTTCCTCTCCTTCGACAGCAGCTCCAGCTTCGGTTGGCAGCCATCCTCTATGGTAAACACGCCCGTGTATTCCTGCTGCTTTAAAACGGATTCGGGAACTAAAAAATTGAACTGAAACAGAAGAATATTATTAAAAAAACATATATAAGCAAATATTACAATTTACTTTTGTTGATGGGCACAGTCTGAACGTGTATAATCTTTTCGGGATGAACTTCAAAATTAACTCTTTGATGATCAGCTGCTTCGGGGAAACGTAGCAAAGCACTCTCTTCGGTTTGAACGATCTGTCCTCATTGATTCCAATTAATTTTGCCTCGTAGCACACGTTGTGATTCTTCGAGGCAACATTTTTGTGAACCAATGTTGAGTCTATACCTAAATTTAAAAAAAATGCTTTAATTCAAGAACGCGTTTTAAAAATAATTGAGGTACTTACTGTTTAGTACGATTATGTCGAAATCTCCATTGTGAAGTTCGGTGCCGTTGTACTTGATGGTCGCGTGGAAGCAGCCCTCGTAAATGAACTTCAGCTGGACGCTGATCTTCTTGCTCTGCCAATCGTAGTCTAACGAAACTGAATACGTCTCTTCCATTATATCTAAATTGCAGTCTTGCGTTTTATTGCCTAATTGTGTCAAAGTGACTGTATAACCCTGTAAATTAAAATTAACTTGATTAATGAATCAAAATAAATAAACAATTAACTTTGTTGGTATCATTTTTTATAAAAAGTGATACTTTGTTGGTATTTCTAATTCTGAAAATATAAAAATACATAAACTTTCTTCAATTAAAAATACTTCTACACCTAAATGGTAGATGGCGACAATGAAGAATAAAACATATTCAATTTTTTCTTTGGTAAATAGTGATAAAAACAGAAAAAGAACTGTTTGAAACTTATAGAAACGTAAGCATTAAAATTTACTCACAATTAAGAATTTAGAATTAAACTTTTGACTTATTAAAGTATAATATTTAAATTGTTTAGATGAAGATGTATAAAAAATAATTTATCTACCTGTGTTGGATCTTCGGATGGTCCGTAACAACAAACGTTGTTATACTCATCACGGGGTTCGATGTAGAGCATGTGGGCCACGCTGGCGGTGCACACGACGGTGCTGCAGTGCCGCAGGACGATCGTCCTTTGTGCTTCAGCAGGACCAGCCATGAAACCTCTTGTAAAGGGAGAACCTGCCACGTGCTGGTTGCCTATCATCACGGTAATCCTGTAGTGGCCCGCGTGCCTCACCGTGAACTTCACGCGGGCCTGGTTCGCACTGTTGGGGTCCGTCGACGAACCCAACTCGGTTATTATAGCCATCTGAATATGAAACAAAGTTGTGTTACCTATTTATACACGCTAACTATAATGCAATACATTATACTCGTAAGGGCTTTATTGTTTTACCTTTCTAGAACCTTCAGAAACATCAACGACTAGTTGATCAGTATCACAGATAGGGTACGGCTGCCCGTTGCGCTGGTAAAAGTGAACGGTGAAGCACACGGTGTGTCCGACGGTGTGCGGGTCAGACCAGTTAAAAACTACTTTACAATTGGAGGGTAGCAGGTATTTTCCAGTCACGTATTGGAGTAAGGAGTGTTTGGCCTCGGGCGCTAAGGATGGCTGCGTGATGGCGGCCAGGGTGACCAGGCCGGCCATCGACACGGACACCACCAACATACCACCTGAAATCATTCAATTTAATATTTCCGTATTGTTATTTTCTTTCATCTCGTTATTAATATACTCACCCCAGGTCCAAGCATCCTGATGGCTACTGGACTTGACGACTTCCGACCAGAGATCAGCCTTCAGCGACTCGAGTCGCTGCTTGGAGATGGGCAGGGCTTGTCTGGCGGCAGACCACTGTGGGAAGTCCTTTTGGAGAGCCTGTCTGGCTTTGGAGTCTTCAAACCAGTATACGTCTTCGAGGCTTGCAACTTCTAAGCTTAATAATCTAGAAAAAATGTTTCTTTTTAATCACTATTATTATTATTATGTTGTTATCAACGTATTAAAATATTTTTTTAGTTGCATTGTGCCTTAAAAAATAACTGTTTATTTAGTTCAAACACTCGCGCCCGGCTCCAATGAGGTGTAAACCAACTTAAGATCACTCTGGGGAGAAGAAATAACCTAGTAAAAACTTCTGGGACAATTTGCAATTTATAGTGGGAATACCTCTTCAGTAAATCATCTTTTGCTACGATTTTGATCTGCCATGTTCTATTCGACCCCCCTTGGCCCATTCGGCCCCTGAGCTTAGGGAATAATGGATTAACCGCCCTAAACAAGGTGAAAAGTAAACAACTAAAAAAAATCAATCCAAGGTGAAACAACATATGGCCAAGAAGTGCATGGGTAAGCAGTAACTTAATTTTTGCTCTGGGCAACCTGAAGCATCTGGTGTACTCTATTTTTATTAGCGTTGCCATATCTGAACATATTCCTGGAACATACATGAAAAATTCAAATAATAGGTCAAGAGCGGACCTCTCTAAAAACGCGCCCAACCGTACAGTCAAAGGGTTTTTGGTTATAATATAATAAAGTAGCATACTTCGATTCAGAAGAAAAGAAACGCGGATGATTGTACATCGGAGGGTGAACTAACATAAAGTGATAAAAGTATAGAAACTCAAATTGCTTGAAGAAAGATGACTCGGACAGGAAAAATGTTGTAGAGAGATTTCCGATGGAGACATGACCGGCGATCGTAAATATGAAAACAACCAGCAGTAAAATAATAATTAAGATACTATGCATTAATCAAGTTAACTAGGACGCCTGTACTTAAACTCTTTTTACAAGACTAGATGTAAAAGCCGAGGAGAAACAAAGCGAGGGTGTAGGACAAGTATATAACGGGTGTCCAACAATTATTGCAGTCCCGGGTGGCGTTGGAACCAAAAACGTAGGTCAATTCTTCCATGTGCCAAATAAATGAACTGGCATAGTTTGTCAAACATAACTTAAATGTGCATGTAAAGTGTTGTTAACTTTAATAAGTAATTCGAATATGTTTACTCAAGAACAGAAAAGGTTTTTATTAGAATCTTATTTTCGCAACGGCCGTCGTTTGGAAAATCGAGAATGGGAATATTCAATGGAATTAACGTCGCAAGAATTTCTTACAAGATTTCCGCAGGTAATTATTAACAACAATACGTTTTCTCGTGATGTGACAGCTATTGTGCAATGTTTTCGCGATACAGGATCGGTTCAACACAGAAAGGGTGCAGGTAGTGTAAGAAATGAAAATGTTGTACAAAACGCAAGAATCCCTATAGAAGGAGAACCTTCGACATCCGTTTTCCAAACGACGGCCGTTGCGAAAATAAGTATCTAATAAGAACCTTTTCTGTTCTTGAGTAAACATATTCTAATTACTTATTAAAGTTAACGACACTTTAAATTCACATTTAAATTATGTTTGACAATTAAAATGTCAGTTTATTTATTTGGCACATGTAAGAATCGACCTACGTTTTTAATTCCAACGCCACCCGGGACTGCAATAATTGTTGGACACCCGTTACATGCAGCAACCGACATTAGTTAAGAACTGTAATATAAAACAAACACAAAAAAGGGGCAATCCTTCAAGAGATCCGAAGGATGATGAAAGAGGAGTGCTGATAAAGATACGGATGGATGGTAGAATAAAACAAATCAAGCACGAAAAATAAGGAAGTAAACACAGTGAAGCTCATTAAAAAGGTCTTAGAAGAGATGTTCAAAATGATCAATTACCAGATTATCAGATAGATGTTACTAAACCAGAAGTAAAAATCAATATGCTTAGTAGGAAAGAGAGTCTGAGAATCGTCATCACCAGCACTAACAAAGCAAGGAGAGAGGAAATGAGAAAGGATATTCAGAACAAGGCAGACGTAAAAACCAGTATTTTGAGGTAAAAACTAACGAAAATTAAAAAAAAAATGATGAAGTCTATTGGGTCCAGGCAAGTGCTACAAGTGCTTTAAGTTTGGTGATAGGACCGGCAAATATAAGAAGCAGGGAGTGGGAAAATACTTGTGTTAGAACTACGGAGAAAAAGAATATAAAGCCATACAATGCCAATCACCAAAATGCCGACATACTACATTGGCATGAAGCACGTATGGGTATAAGGCAAAGGATAAGGTATTCCCGAAATAATATAGTTGGCGACGGAGATTTGGAATAGGAAGAAAAGTGGCTCTAACACTAAAATTAACAGTACAAGTTTTATAGTTGACAAGCGGAATTTGACCTCCATCAGAGAGCGATGGAGAGCAATGATCATTAGAACCAAATTACAAAGTATTTAAAAAAAACTAAAAGACCGTAGACCCATGGAGATAATACATCATATATGTGGCACTTTATTTGAAGAAATAAGCAATTAATTATTTGAAGCTGAATTCGTATATGATGAAACAGTGAAACATACAGGTTAGAGTGAAGGGGCGCCTCTATAACGTAGTAATTTACTAGCCGAAACAAAATCCCTATACATCAAAAATTGGAGTCTTACTGACCAAAATGCAATTTGTCTTTACAGAGGCATTAGAGTTAGAGGCGAACGTTACCTTCAGAAAGAACAAAGAGAGATCTTCTTTGAAAAGTCAAACCGGTCTGCAAAAACACGACCTAGAAGCAATGTGCAAAATGACCAGTTACAATAAAAAAAATGCCAATACGTAGAATAAGTTAGTGGCTAAAAGTCTTTATAAAGATGGGAGGGGCAGACTCAAGAAATACATGGCAAAGGCATATGAAATGTATGGAAGAAGTTATGAGCTGAGATATGACTTGGTAGAAAGATAATATGAATGAAGAGGAAGCAGGCTACTCTTGCGGAAATTATTTCCTGCCGTTTAAATAGGAAACTAGGTTAGGTTAGATATAAGTTACGAAGGTTTAGATAAGTGTACAAAGAAAGAACTGGCAGATTCCGCGGAAATGGTTAGAAGAGATAAAGTGCCATGGTGGGACCAGATCCCTCCGGTGCTGAATATGTGCTCACATCAAGAGTTTATAGAAGTCATGAGCACTATTTCCCCGGGAAATGGAAGATTGCCAAGGATGTACTAATATTTAAAAGCAATGAAACAAAGGGAAGTATTAGCAGGCACGTCTACTAGATGTGTTAGGCAAGATTCTGGAAATTTTAATAGCAATAAGAGTAATAAATATCGGACCATCCCTATGGTTTCAGGAGAGGTAAAAAAAATAAGAAAAGCCGTTAAAACGCTTAAGGTTTTCTTACTAGTTATGTTGGTCATAAAGAATGCTTTTAACTTCATCATGTGGAAAAAGATTTAAGGACAGCTCAAAGGAATACATTTAAGTGATTACATTGGAAATACAATAGGCAACTGCCTTGGTTGTGGGGGAGCGTACAGAAATCAAGGTAATGAGTGTAGTTCCTTAAGAGTCATTGTTTAACCCACCATTAAAGTATTCTTTAGTGACGTTCAAGATTAGAAAATACAGCATGGGATCGAGCTTATGGGCTTCGGAGCTGGTAAGGTGACAAGAAGTAAGAGTAAAGTAGGGGTAGAAAGCTGATCAAATGAGGTGATCGATAATTTGCGGTATTTGATTGAGGGCAAAGGTTACATATAGTTGCAGAAAAAAAAGGAGGGATGGATATTTCCTATGATGGAAGAAGACTCAACGACAAGAAAAGGGTGATAAAATCCGCTCTAGGGTGGCAATGAAGTGTCTGAGGGTGTTACTTAAGGGAAACTTATCTAGGAGGTAAAATCTGAAGAAGACTGCGACGAATGCGGAAATGACACTCCCAAGACTTTCCAAATGTAAAAGGATCCACGATCAGCAAAAGGTGGTGAACCACATTTTGTTAAATTTGGTGAAGTAAGACACTTGTTATGTTCCATAGGTTAATTATCAGTTTCTAATTAGAAACAATCGAAACACGTGTCTGTCAATTGATAAATAAATAAAATAATAAACCTATGGAACGTAACAAGTGTCTTACTTCACCAAATTTGCATATTTGGTTCCATCAAGAGTGTAGCGCAACCAGTATCAATTATACATCCTGTTATACTCCGCACTCTTGTGGAGGTGAGATGCGGCATAAACAAGACACACATGAGTAGGGTCTAAATAAGTTCAGCTAATCCAGGTGTGTAGAGCATATTATACTATTTCGCTAGAGGTGGCGATAGCGAATATAAACCAAGGTCTTCAAGTCGAAGAGAAATCAGACATGTTAGAATAGAAAGAAAACGACGAAAATCTAGGTGAAATGTATTGTATAAATGAATGAAGATACGATAATCCCAGATAAAGAATTGATAGATTAAGATCCTGATCCAAAGACCTAAAGATCACAGAGTAATAATTTTTGGTACACTTTGATATCTATGTAAAGCGCTTAAAGTCAAGAGCCAACATTTCTTGTGGGATGGCAGATTGGCCCAGACTCAGGTTGTTCAAGTGTAAAAGTATTTAAGAGGGTCTCAGAATCTCAGTAGGTTAACGATGGATAATATGGTAGATATTATGTCTGAGAGCAAAAAAAAAACTGGGACACGATAGAGAGCATCATCATGAAGGAAAATGAAAGTGGAGATGGAGTCAGAATCAGATGGAAGAGCTAACAATGCAATGCGGTTTCCCTAAGCCCCTTGAAGAAATGAGAGAAGATTCTAACGGGTGTCCAACAATTATTGCAGTCCCGGGTGGCGTTGGAATAAAAAACGTAGGTCGATTCTTACATGTTGCAAATAAATGAACTGACATTCATTTAATGCACGTTTAGGTTATGTTTGACAATTAAAATGTCAGTTCATTTATTTGCAACATGTAAGAATCGACCTACGTGTTTTATTCCAACGCCACCCGGGACTGCAATAATTGTTGGACACCCGTTAGTAGGTAGTGCGCCAAGGCGACATGTTCCATAGAACCACACAAAATGTTCTTAAATCAAGTATTTCTCCTTATAAAATTTTTGGATTCTGATAGATTTAAACTTTTTACAGGAATATCAAAATGAATGAATAATAGATCTTCAAATAATGTAAAATGGCATTAATTGGTATGAAGATGTATTATTTTATTTAATTTAGTGTTTGGGTTTATCTCGGAGTAGATGAAAGAAAGAACACAAATTATGAACTAGGTTCAAATAAAATCGTTTTTGTTTGTTAATACTTACGGACTTTGTAAACACTTTGGAATAAATGTTGGTTAAACTATTGGTTTTATGTAATGCCATTATTTTACATTATTTTTTTTATCAAATCATTCAAAACACTATTACTGTTAGCTGGAGTTTTTACATTAAAATGTAAAACATAAGTGCAGAAATGCTCATAAAGAAAATTTATTTTTCTCACTATTACTTATTATTATTAATACTGCACTCAAATTTCAATATTTAATTTGTATATTAAAAGGATGTTTAGGCATTTAGATACTAAATGGTGATTCAGCACTGGACCATTAATTTATTATCTGCGTTTAGGCAAAGAAAAAACACTTGTTTTGTTCCTAGATTTGATTTTCAGTTTCGACCTTTGCAAGTCATTTTTAAAGGTAAAATAAATTATAAATAAATAATTTAATTTTGTTAAATTTTTTTCTTAATTTAGGTTTTATAGTCTGGGGAATAATTTTTTATAAAATCGTTCTTTTTTAGAATCAAATATCTTACCTAGGATAATGATGTTGTAAGTTATATTTGGTCAGCCATTGTCTAAGCACCAGACGCTGCTGCAGCAGCGCTGCAGCCTTTTGCAGGCGTTGTTCATCTGGAGCTGGTAATTCGGGTAGCTCTCCTAATTGCCCGCATTGGGTCAGTTGAGAAATACCTGAAACAAAACGTATCGTGTCATTACAATTGTATCCACTTTTTTTAAAACAGATTTCCTAAATATTTTCAAAAAATACTTTTGGTGATGTTATTATAATATCCAACCTCATGAAATAGATAAACAAGCTCCAACACATATTGGAGGTTATGATAAAGAAGATGTGGGACTTTTAGTACAATAAGAGGAACAAAATAGCCTGAGACATATTACTTATCTTCGTAAAATATTCCTTTTTACTCAAATACTCAAACCCTAAAGTAAACATTGTTATAAAAATGAAAATATGTACAGTATTTGGAAAAGTAATTTAGGATGCTTCAACAAGTAAAATTCTTTTCAGATTGCATCGGATTTAATTTTAAAAATGGTGATGTGGCCATCATAATACTTTCCCTATATTTTTCTCGAAAACTATTAGTAATTAAAGTTTTTAAATTTTTCTAATAAATTTTGCTGATGTTTTACTTATTAAAGGGTGGGATAGAGGCCACCCACCCTAAATATACATATAAACATTCATTCCTTATCGTCTCGCCGTATCCAATGAAATTAATTACAAAACTTTTTGAATAAAAATGAAATTAAAAAGATAAAATTTTTGAGTGAGTAAATTAGTAAAAATTTGATGCATGATGGTTAGGCAGACTCCAAATCTAAATTTGATAAGATTAGCTATAGAAAGTCAATTATATTTAAACATAAATTTTGATTTTGTTTTATTTTTTATTGCATAAAGGGTTTGATTGGTTTTAGCAGTAAAATCATCAACGATTATCCCACCATCCAATCAGTAAAACATAATCGAGGGTTTTAGTTAGAAGTTGTAAAATATAAACAAACATAAAATAATTCATTTTTCAATTGATGTATTCGTACAAATATTTCAAATAATTTTTTATGATGTTTTACTGACTAGAGGGTGGGATAGAGGCCACCCACCCACCCTACATATACATATTAACTTTAATTATTGAACGCCTTGCGGTTTGCAATAACTTTAATTACAAAATTTGAATAAAAGCAAATTGAAACAGTAAATTTTTTGAGTGTGTAAATTAATAAATTATATACAGGGTTATTCACGATATACGGCACGGAATATTGTGGCCAAAAAACGTGACTTTCAAAAATTTCTCTTTATGGATATATGG
This sequence comes from Ontholestes murinus, assembly GCA_963969525.1. Taxonomy (NCBI): domain Eukaryota; kingdom Metazoa; phylum Arthropoda; class Insecta; order Coleoptera; family Staphylinidae; genus Ontholestes; species Ontholestes murinus. The sequence continues at coordinate 67,774,790 of OZ018390.1, read as the reverse complement.
GGGTCTATTAGGGCTACTTTTTAAAATTACTTTTATAATATACAGGGTGTCCCAAAAACACTAAAAGTATCAAAGTTGTATTTTTTTAATGAAACACCCTGTATTTTATTGCATTTCGATCCTTCGATAAAAATAAGTGTGTGTTTTAATAAGGTTTTTATTACATAAACCTTAAGGTTTTTGAAATAATTTGAATTTTGTAAAAATGTAACCTAATTTTCATGTTTCAAATACTTAAAAAATAATTAAGTTATGCATACCAAATTTACACTGAAATGTAACAATAGATCATATTTTATTTTCCAAGTATAATAAACTTGACTTCTTATGCCGGGTGTAAAAAAATTGGAATTAAACAAATGAGAACTTTAAATGGCTATAACTTCATTTATTTAAATGGAACGCTACATTTATTAATTTATCAGCAAATGCACGTTTTAATTACCTATCGAATGGTATTTAAATCTTAATTGTTAAGTCTTCTCGTTTTTACAGAAAACGACTAAATATTGTTTATTGCACCGTTTTAGTACTTTTAAAGTAAAAATTTTAATGTATCTAGTTTTCTATCGTATTTAATTTAGTCTGCTACTTTAGTTTAAAAATGATGTCTTTTGTTATAGTTGTGTTATTTTGCGTTTTTGTGTTAGATCCTTAGTAATCGATATTGTTTGAACATTGTTGTTGTATGTCATAGTAAAAAATGAAAATTTACACAGATTTTCTTATATTGAGGTTTTTATAACTGACACTTCCAATTTCTTTAAACTGGTTTAATAGTCTCTCAAAAATGGCTGGCTTAGGGTGATTTCTTTCGGGAAACCTTTAAGTATAAACTCGACAAGCCAATAAACAATTTTGATGACATTCTCCAAGCATAAAAATAATGCCAATACCCCCTTCTTTTGACTAAATCTTCATTTTTTACCAAAAAATACAACAGCGATGTTCAAACAATAACGATTATTAACGATCTAACACAAAAATGCAAAATAAGACAACTAAAACAAAAGACAGGCTTTTTAAACTAAAATGACTAAATTAATTATCTGACGTTTTTAAATACCATAGAAAATTGGATACATTAAAATTTTTACTTAAAAAGTACTAAAACGGTGCAATAAACAATATTTTGGCGTTTTCTGTAAAAACGAGAAGACTTAACAATTAAGATTTAAATACAATTCGATAGGTAATTAAAACGTGCATTTGCTGATAAATTAATAAATGTAGCGTTCCATTTAAATAAATGAAGTTATAGCCATTTAAAGTTCTCATTTGTTTAATTCCAATTTTTTTACACCCGGCATAAGAAGTCAAGTTTATTATACTTGGAAAATAAAATATGATCTATTGTTACATTTCAGTGTAAATTTGGTATGCATAACTTAATTATTTTTTAAGTATTTGAAACATGAAAATTAGGTTACATTTTTACAAAATTCAAATTATTTCAAAAACCTTAAGGTTTATGTAATAAAAACCTTATTAAAACACACACTTATTTTTATCGAAGGATACAAAAATGCAATAATATACAGGGTGTTTCATTAAAAAAACACAACTTTGATTCTTTTAGGGTTTTTGGGACACCCTGTATATTATGAAAGTAATTTTAAAAAGTAGCCCTAATAGACCCCTATATATCCCCAAAGTGAAACTTTTTGAAAGTCACGTATTTTGGCCACAATATCCCGTGCCGTATAGCGTGAATAACCCTGTATATGATACGTGGAAATGCTTTAAATCAAACTTAAATAAGATTAGATATAGAATGTCATTTATATTTGAACTTAAATTTGGATTATGCTTTATTTTTTATTGTTTAGTAAGCAGCAAAATCATTAAAAATTAGTATTTAAAGTTTTAAGGTATATGTAGGGTGGGTGGGTGGCCTCTATTCCACCCTGCAATAAGTAAAACATAAGCGAGGGTTTTAATTAAAAGTTATAAAATATGAATAGACACAAAATAATAGCAATTTTTAGAGATTTATTCATACCATTTTTCCAAATAATTTTTGATGATGTTTTACTAATTGGAGGGTGAGATAAAGGCCAAACAACCACCCACCCTACATATACATATAAACTTTAATTCCTTATCGTCTCCCTGTATCGAATGAAATTAATAACAAAACTTTTTGAATAAAAAAGAAATTGAAAAGATAAAATTTTTGAGTGAGTAAATTAGTAAAAATTTGATGCATGATGGATGGGTAGACTCTAAATCTAAATTAGATAAAATTAGCTATAGAAAGCCATTTATATTTAAACTTAAATTTTGATTTTGTTTTATTTTTATATTACATAAAGGGCTTGATTGTTTTAGCAGGAAAATCATCAACGATTGGCAATTAAAGTTATTATGTATATGTAGGGTGGGTGGGTGGCCTCTATCCCACCCTCCAATCAGTAAAACATAATCGAGGGTTTTAGTTAGAAGTTGTAAAATATAAACAAACATAAAATATTTCATTTTTCAATTGATGTATTCATACAAATATTTCAAATAATTTTTGATGGTGTTTTACTGACTAGAGGGTGGGATAGAGGCCACCCACCCTACATATACATATTAACTTTAATTATTGATCGTCTCGCGGTTTGCAATAACTTTAATTACAAAATTTGAATAAAAGCAAATTGAAAAAGTAAATTTTTTGAGTGTGTAAATTAATAAAAATTATATATATGATACGTGGAAGGGCTTTAAATCAATCAAATCAAAAATAAGATTAAATATAGAATGACATTTATATTTAAACTTAAATTTGGATTAAGCTTTATTTTTTATAACATAAAAGGTTTTATTGTTTTGTAAGCAGCAAAATCATCAATAACTAGTATTTAATGTTGTCATGTATATGTAGGGTGGGTGGGTGGCCTCTATCCCACCCTCCAACCAGTAAAACATCATCAAAAATTATTTGAATTTTTTTTTTTAATTAATCAATTAAAATTTACAATAATGTTATGTTTATTTATATTTTACAACTTTTAATTAAAACCATCGCTTCTGTTTTACTGATTGGAGGGTGGGTTAGAGGCCATCCACTCACCATGATAATTTTAATTACTAATTGTTCATGGATTCTACATCTTTTTTACTTTCCCTAAATAGAATTTGAAAAATATTATATAACTTTTCAAACAAAAGTTATGGGGATGAGAAACTAAACAAGTTTTATTAAAACTTAAAAAAATAAAAATTGAAAATTTTAACATTTTTTTGCCAATTGCTAACAAACTATTGGATTTACATGAAATTTATATAAGAAGTGATTCAAGAGAATGCAAAAACGAACAAATTGTTAAGAATAGCCTTTTTGCGTGAACCTCATAGTTTTCGAGAAAAATATAGGGAAAGTACTATGACGATGGCCATCACTATTTTCTATATAGGGAAAGTAAAAACACTCGATAAATCACGTACTATATGTACTGTGATGTAGTAACGGGCTTAACGATGATCATGATTAATTTTTAAATATATTCACATGATTGTTACAGGAAGAAGGAAGTCACATAATACCCAACATGAAGTACGTGTGAAAAATGTATTCATTAACATAACAAAAATGCTTACATTCGTTATCCATGAGCACCCATCAAGCATTCCATCACTTGGAATTTCACAAACCCATCATCAACATTTTTGTAATCTCACCACGTGACTTTGACGTTTGTAGACATCAATCGGATAATATACAAAAAGTAAGGAAGTACTGTCAAAATATATGAAGTTATTTTTACTGTGTAATTCAGTATAAAGTAAAGATTACGTAAGTAATATATATGTTTGTAGACTGGGGGCTATCCGAGGGCGCTGCACCTTTGCCCGATCTTAAATCATCACTATACACGGGGGCGCGGAGAGAAGTTTGGAAGTAAATTGCCACCAAACTAGGAGGGGCTCTAACCTTTTTATAAAGCGATTTATGTGCGGGCGGCGACGCGGGACGGGGCGGAAAGAAGGATGACGTACGGGGCTGGAATGCGCCCCCCTCGCACTTTTCCGGTGTTGGCGTTGCAGCGAAACGGCTGCTCTCTGCAGAAAAAATAAACAGGTGATCGATCATGCGAGCACCTGTTTTCTTTGTGCGGTGCAAATATTAATACGACCGAGAGGGCCGATGGATTTGTGCAGATATCCGAGATGACAGGTGCACGCGGGGACAAAAGGTGCACCTTTCTATTCAGATCGACACAATGGACAGGTGCATAACGTTCGATACCTGTAATGTAATGAGGTTAAAGGGAAATACGTTAACGTTCAATGCAGAGTTAAATGTCAAAATTTGTTCTAAAAAATTGCCCAAAAATAATGTCCTTCCTAGGTCAGTAAAGAATGTAACACTTCTTTACTCTAGGAAGGAAAATTTTGACGTATTTTTGTTCGAAATTTTTTAGAATGAATATTTCCACCAAATATATTTTAACAAATCTTTACTTATGTAGGGAGCAAAATTATGAAAACTCATGGTGGAAATATTCATTCTAAAAAATTCCCAAAAAGTTCGTCAAGATTATCCTTCCTAGGTCAGTAGGGACGTATTTTTTTGACATTTTGCCATTTTTAAAGCAGAATTTTGACTGCTTATATGATACTAGGAATTGAGGTGTTTTATTTACAGAATTCATTTTGCAAGTGAATAAGTAGAAGTAGTAGAATTGATTGTCTATAAACCACGTGATACTTTTGTTTATTTATGATGTGTCAATGAGTTTACATTTAAAGAATCGCCCTTTTACATCAAAATGATATTTATTATATCCCAATTATTTTTTTTTAATTACAAATAGTAATGGTTGCCATTATCTTCAAAATCCATTCTGTAGATATTCATTGTTGTAACCCATACATTTGGATAATTACAGACAAGTTTCGAACTTTGAGTCTCATCAGAATAGTGCCGTGCCGTCCGTGTTCTCGTGGAAAATCTACAAAAGGTGTTCATATCGATTTTACCCAATTGCACAAACACGCGGCGCCCTTCTGAATACTTTAACACATCCGCGAAAGGTAATTAACCCCGATCCGGCGCGCGTAGGAGGCGCTTTTGTGCGCAAGAAAAATTCCATCAGGTGTTTAAGGGCGGACACAAAGGCGATGCTGAAAGGGCCCATCTCCGTCCGTGTCTGCGGCGGCGAACAAAAGAGTGGCGGAAAAGTGGCCCTTTGTTCGGGGAGGCCGCGGAACATTACGGCGCTGGCAAGGGTTAGGGGGGATGGGTGGGCTAACGTGCATCAACACCATCGATTGTGGGGATGGCCGCGCCGTTAATCTATTCCCGGATTTATAAAGCGCCGGCCGAAATAATGTAATTATGCAGATGTGGGTAATTAAAGCGCTTTCTTTTATGCGCTTAATGAAAATTTAATATTTTAATCATTTTTTGAAATGATAATTAACTTTTCCTCCATATTCTACAAAGTAGGAGATTAATAAGTAGACGCTTTAGAAATTAGTAATTAAAATACAATATAAGAAGAAAATTCTCGTAATGTAGAAAATAAATTCATGAAAAAATCTAAAAATCTGCAAAAAAATGAGGCAAAAATCCAGCGAAATAAAGTAAGAAATTTAAAAAAAATCCTGGAAAGTTCTAGGATCCTCAAAGAAACTTAAAAAAGAAATTGCTACAAAATTTAAGAACGAACTGGTAAATTCTACATAGATATCGAAAAATCTAAATAAATCACTACAAAACTCCAAAAAGGTAAAGCAAAATATAACAGACAATATTTAAAAGAGCTTAATAAATAATAAACTGGAAATCTTTCTTTAGAAACCTGCTCACTATATTGCTAAAACAAAGCTACAATCCTAAAAAAATAGCAAAAATCTAGAAGGGGTGCCGCTAGAAAATTTAAGAATCCTCGAAGAAATTCTGGTAATTTAGTAAAGAAATTTATGAAAAATTCTAAAACTGTGAAAGAAAAACTGAGGGTAAAAACCAATAATATAAAGCAAGAAATTGTAAAAAAAATCCCTAGAAAAACCTATCTAAAAGTTCTTGCATTTTGGAGGCGTTTCCTTTTTCAAACTGTTTGTTAATGATTACATTTTAATTGAAACTAGTGACGAGAAATAAAAAATGGTGATGTGGCCATCATAATACTTTCCCTATATTTTTCTCGAAAACTATTATTATTATTCTTAGTTATTTGCTTAATTTTGAACTCTTTATATTTAATTGTTATATAAATTTCATTTAGCTCCTATAGTTTATTAGCAATAAGCAAAAAAATCAAAATTTTTAAATTAAGAACAAGAAAAATGTTTCAATAAAACTTTTTCAGTTTTTCATTCTCATTAACTTTTGTTTGAAAAGTTATGTCATATTTTTCAAAAATTTTAAATTTCAAAATTTCTTTGAATAAATCTATTAAACTTTGCAATAATATCATAATGATGGTTGCGACCGTTACTATGTGGTAATTCATAATGAACACTAAATAAAACACTTACTATAATATAATTATAGTGGTTAAAAACGAAGTAAGTGTTTTATTCAGTGTTCATTTGCAATAATATTATATTTATTTACGTTTTACAACTTTTAATTAAAACCCTCGCTTATGTTTTACTGATTGGAGGGTGGGTTAGAGGCCACCCACCCACCCTACATATACATATTAACTTTAATTACTGATCGCCTCGCGGTTTGCAATAACTTTAATTACAAAATTTAAATAAAAGAAAATTGACAAAGTAAAATTTTTGATAAAGAGAATGGTTGCGACCGTTACTACATGGTAATCCATACTTACTTGCAATAGTTTGTGGTTAAAACATATTGAATTTTTTAATCCAGTGAAAGAAGTACTTAATTTTTGAAAAAGTCTATTTTTCTAAAAAATTTTGTTTTAAAAACTTTAGAGCTTCCAATAAAATCTTCACAATTTAGAAAGCGGGTTAAATTAAAAAAATCTTGAAACCTAGAGAAGAAATTAGTGGAAATTTCTTGAATTCTTGAAAAGTGAGTCTAGCTTATAGAAAAAAAAATCCTAAAAATCTAGGGCTTCAAAAGAGAGAAATTACTGAAAATTTCCTGAACCCTCAAGAAAAGTCTAGATTTCTACAAACAAATGTTCTAAAAAGATCTAGAGTCTCCAAAACACTCTTTGTAATTTAAAAGATAAGAAGATATCTGGAGGATTATTGGAAAAAAGTCTAGATTTCTAAATGATTTTTTTTTAATTCTAGAGCCTCCTAGAAATTTAGAAGACCAGTTGAAAAAATATCTTGAAATCGGGAAGAGAAATTACTGAAAATTCTTTTAAATTTTCTCGAAAATAAGAAAAGATGGGCTGAAAGACCTCAGGTCTATAGCCCAGACGAACTAACACCACATTATTTGTTTTTGCTTATGTATATATAAATGTAATTATGTAATTGTCCGAATAAAGATTATTGTTATTATTAAGAAAAGATTTCTAGGGGAAAATTTTCTAAAAAAAATCTAAACCCTCCATGAAAAATTTCGCAATTTAGAACTTTCTAAATAAGTTTATAGCCTCTAGTTGAAACAAAATGTTGAATTTTAGAGAAGCAATTGCTGAAATTTACCTGAATTCTCGAAAAAAAGACGAAATAAAAATCATTTAGAGCCTGAAAAAAATCTTCGCAATTTATAAGAAAAGTTGAAAAAAAATTAATTTTGGGAAAAAGTTATTGGCCATTTTCTAAACTCTAAACTTTTAGAAAAAAAATTCTAGAATATCCTAATGCCTCATAGAAAATCTTTGCAATTTAAAAGACGACTTCAATAAACTCTTGAACTCTAGAGAATAATAATAAATTTAAAAATACGAAAACATTTCGTGAATCTACAACAATGAGTCTTACTAAGACTACAAAACAAATTAATTTGAAACAACTACTTCTCTAGCTAATACTTCGACAGACATTGAATAATACAAATTAATTTGCATGTTACAAATAGTACAACTATCAAAGCAACACTAATTTGAATGAAATTATTTCTGTAGAATAAACTAATAAATGATAAAATGTACTTTAGATGGTTTAGAGATTAAATTGCTAGAAATTTCCTGAACCCTTGAGAAAATAATCTAGATTTATTTCTAGAAGAAAATTCTAAAAATTCTAGAGCCTCAAAGAAAATCTTTGCGATTTAGAAGACAAGTTAAAATTATCTTGAAATGTGGAGAGGAAATTATTAGAAATTTCCTGAACTCTCGAAAAAAAGTCTAGATTTTTAAAAACAAATTTTCTACAAAAGCCTTCATTTAAATCTTCGCAATTTACTGGAAATTTTCTGAATTCTACAAAAAATGTACATTTCTAGATTTTTTTTTAAATTCCAAAATCTTCGCAATTTAAAAGACAGCTTGAAAAAAAAAACAATCTGGATATCTGGAGAAATGACTGAAAAGAGTCTAGATTTCTAGGAACAGATTTTCTAGAAAAATCTGTAGCCTCCAAATCTGAATAAAAGTTACTGGAAATTTCTGAACTCTCGAAAAAATTCTAAAATTCTGGAAAAGATTTTTTTAGCCCTAAAGGAAATCTTTGCAATTTATAAGATAATATTAAAATCTGGAAGAAAAATTACTGGAAACAGCCTCAAAGAAAATTCTATAAATATTGAAACGAACTTTTTAAAAAACTCCCGAATAAGACCTTTGCTAAAAATTCTGGAAATGTGAAGAAGAAATTACTGGAAACTTTTAGAATCCTCCAAGAAACCTACAAAGAAAATTTGTGAAAAATTCTAGAATCCTCGATTAAAATTCTTTGGAAAGAAATATGCAAAAAACTGAAAATATGGAGAAGAAATTCCTGAAACTTCCAGAAACCTGTAAGTAAGCTCTAGAAATTTCCTAATAAATTGTAAAGTTAAACAAAATCTTGAAAGAACTTTCTGAAAAATCTAGAACTCTCGAATAAAATCTTTACTAAAAATTCTGGAAATATCTATTTATTTATTAGATAAGAAAAAGAAATTAGTGTACACTTCTAGAATCCTCAAAATAAGTTTTATAAACCTAAAATGAAATCTTGTGAAAAATTGTAGAAACCTCAATGTAAAAAAAAGTAATAGTGTGGATCATCTGAGAAAATTATAGAAAAAGTTGAACAAAATTTTCTACAAAAACCACGAAGAAATTTCTATAAATAAATATAAATAATGACTTTCTGAAAAATTTTGAAACTCTTGAATAAAATCTTTGCTAAATTTGTAGACTCGATGAAAATTCTTTGGAGAGAAAGTTGCAATTAAAACTAAAAGTATGGAGGAAAAATTTCTGAAATTTCAAGAATCTTTAAAGAAAAATTAAAAACTTTTCTGAAAAATTCTAAAGTTAAATTTTTTTCTCACAAATTAAAAATTTTACGAAAAACATCTCTTAATAAAACTTCTTCAGTTTCTCATTTCCTTTAACCTTTGTTTGAAAAGTTATGTAATATTTTTCAAATATGAAAAAATATCGAGAAAAATTTAAAAATAAACACCTCGAGTTCCAGTTTTTGACGATAAAACCTTAAGTTTAAAGTTTCATCTCAATCGGATTTAACTGAAAAATAATGTAAAAATTGGTAAATAATGCTGAATACAAACATAAAAAATACCACAAGAAGAAAGTGACATAAATCCTTCAATTTCTGAAAAAATCACAATTAAAAACCTTTAATTGAAAATTGCAAAAAGATATATTCCCTTTGATGTTTTAATCTTAACATCTAAAACTGAAAGTTTAAAAAAAACAGTGTCTGAAATCACAAAAAATACAAATTTCGATAACTTCGAAAAATCGAAATAGAAAAAACTATAATAAACAATATACAAATCTAAACAAAGCAAATATCAAAAAAATGAAAATTAGGTCAAACAAAAACGAAATTCCTTCGAAGATAAAACTTAAAAATAATACATTTGATAAAATTTTTAGATTTTTTATTTTTAAATTTAAAAATGAAATTACAAAAATAACTGAACTAAAAGAATAGTAATACATAAATTAAGGACATTTTGTTAGAAAACTTTAAAAATCATGCAATCAAATATTTTTCGGAAATTTTTGAGTTTGTATATTTTCTTGTTTTTGAAATTAAAAACAAAAAATATGAAAAACTAAGACAGTAAAAATCTGTCAATTTTTATAGTTTTCTGCTTTATATTTCGGGCTTTACGATTTCTTAATTTGGAATTAAAAATGAAAAAAAATATTTTTTAAATGTTTATATTTCTTTTTCTGATTTTGAATTTGATAATAAACTGAAAAAAAACATAATACCATCATCGTAAAGTTTTGCAAATCTTTAATTTTCAAAGTTTTTATATTTTAAACATTCCGATTTCTAAATTTAAAAATTTAAAAAAAAAACTAATATAAAAGCATAACATTTTATAACTCATTCTTTCTTTAGATAATTGTAAATTTTATAAACTAACCCTCAGCGAATTATTAACAGCATTCACGAAATTTATGCAGACGGTGAATTTTTAGAATTTGATTTGATTTGATTTATTTATACGGATACACCTTTTACATAAAAATATAATAGAAAAATAATAATATTCCATAATAGGTTTGGCAACATAAACTTAAAATAACAAAAACCATTTAACAGAAAGTAATACATATAAAGAACATGAAAATATGAAACTTGGCTTGATATTCAGTTCTAAATAATGTCGACAGGTTCATTAGTTGAGTCATTAATAGCATGTTACTCCTACGTTGTATTAATAGTACAAGAATTAATAAAATAATATTGATAAAATTAAAATAATACAAAATAACTAAAATGTTATAAGTACACAGCCTAATATCACTTGAAATGGTGTATAATATCACAATATAGTATCACAGATAATATAACTAAAATTGTATATAACGATGTTCACATGTGTATGGACAAACAAATAATAAAATAATAAAAACAAATATATAATTAAAATTAAAACAATAAATAACGAATAGTTAAAACTTATTAAAACAATAAATCACAAATATATAAAACTGATTAAACAATAAATACAAATTAATAAAACTAATTGAAAGTATAAATAAATAGGTAAAATTGATTAAAATAATAAATAGATATAATTTAATAAAACCAATATGTAAAATGAATTAAATAATAAGTATGGAATAAAAAGATTATTATATATTAATGATTGTGGACAAGTCAATGCGCTTCAAATATAATTTATACTGAGAGAATGATGGCTGAAATAGCTTAAAATTAATATTATCATTTAATTGATTACACAAACGCATCATTCTACTAAGTGGGTTAAACGCACCATAGTTAGTGGTGTGTAAACGTGTCCGAAAGAGAAGTTTAGCTCTAGATGGACCTCTGCGTGGTATATAAAAATCTAATGCATTAACTAAGTTTATGCAATCAATTAGATTATTAATCATTTTGTAAATTAAACATAAGTCGCTAGAGATTCTTCTGTTCTCCAACGACTCTAGACCCAAAGAAATCAACATTGCACTGTGGCTGAAATGGTATCTGCTAAACCCAAGTCTTCTAGAGGCCAAGAGCAAAAATCTTCCCTGTACCCTTTCCAGCTCATTTGCAAGTGTACGTGCATAAGGTGACCAAACACTAGATGCATATTCTAAATGAGGCCTAACCAAGGAGACATACAACAAGCGCAGAGTACTCACACTAAAGTCTTTAGAAAATCGACCTACAAATCCAAGAATCTGCAATGCTTTGTTGCATATCACCTTAATATGTCCATTAAAATTTAATTTAAAATTAAAGGTTACACCCAAATCTTTAATATCATTCACACAGTTAAGTAAGTAATTGCATATACTATAATTATATTCAATCTTCTGGCCGCGATGAAATGATATAAAACAACATTTCTTTAGATTAAAAATTTATTTAATAACCCTTTGAATTTGATACTTTCATTCTAAATAAATGTAATATTCTGAAAAGTTCAAAATTAATAAACGATTAATATAATTAATTTGTGGAAATCTTTGAATAACTACATCAAAAAAATATATATTTAATCATTTTTTTATTGTTTTATAATGTCTTTTGATATAGAATTTTACTTTTAGATCACGATTTTGATTATTGAAAAACGTTGAAACATTATGAACTAATTTTGTTTTTGTACGTTCATGAGAAAAATATTTATAATTTTAAAATGTACATTATGGAACAGGGCGACTATAAAATGATCCTTCGGTAATGCCCGTAATCTCTTCCAGTTCTTAGAAATTTTTATACAGGCCCGTAAATCCGACCGTAAATCTTCTTAACGAGCTAAATGAATTAATATCTGCAGCCCTCTTTAATCTGCCACGGTCCTTCAGAGATAATCCTTAAACACGTTTAAGCGACCAATAACTGAAATTTACGTAACATTAAGTATTACTTTCTTTTATGAATTTATGTAACTACCATCTGTCGGATTTATGACTGAAATATAATAACATTTAAAATTAAAATTCCAGGCACAATTCTTCAGTAAATACTTATCTATTTTAAAAGTACTAATTCTATTCCTCTTACAAAATCATTTGTAAATATGATATTATATTGTAGTTTTATAGAAGATTTTAATTAAATTTTTATAATCAATTTGTACTAAAAATAATCATTGAAATCAAACAATACAATCGAGAGGGTTTCACTTTTATTGTTGAACCCTCTTAACTGTTTGATTTTTGTTATTTAGGTGAAGATAAACTTGATTAACTTTTTTTTACAAATTTTATGTAATTTAAAAGGTTTTTAGTGCGTTATTAATTAATCTCTTAATTGCGTTGTTTTATTTCAACGTATTAAGGAGTTTCGTCTTCAATTCAATACTACTAACAAGTTTTCAGCATAACAACCATTAATTTTTAATAAAAAAATCATGTCTGATCTCAAGAACATAAGTCACTGTAAGATAGTTTACGTTTTTATTTTTTTCTTTTATTTTTAGCTTTAATTTCCCTTATATATATTTTATAATTTCATTTGTTTAACTGTATTATTATTTTTTGTGTAAATTGGATTTTCCGTTTATAAATATTATTATTGTTATTATGTCAAATTAGTAGTAGTAGATACAATTATAAAAAAACATATTATAAAAAGTAGATTTTATACTTTTTTAATATAATACATTTTAGTTTTATTTGAATCTAACGATGAAAATTTTAATTATTCTGACATCAACAAATTCGCATTCCCTTTCATTCCTAACACGAACTCCATCACCAGCATCCCTCCAACCACCTCTTCTCCTCACCTCGGCCGAATTCCTTTACCGTCACGTGATCGAGTAATCGTCCCGCATACATCATCCCTAAATCGCAACTGTTAAATTATCAGTTCCGACAGTCTGTTACCGTTAATCGAAAATTCTGGGGGTTGGGCGGGGGAGGGCGAGAGGCGAATACGCTTTTATTGCATTAGCAATTTCGCAGCGAGTGTTATCTTTGCGAAATGTACAATTATCCTTAATCAGATAACCGGTGGGGCGGGGGGAGGGCTATTAATTTCCCCCTCGCAAACTCGCGCAATTAAGCTGATCGCGAACGCTTATGTTGGGCCGCTCGTTAATTTCTTTTTTCGGCGTTCATTTTTTTTTTATTTCGCGATTTAAATTCACGGGCCGCACGCAAATGTCGGGCGGAATTAATTTAATTAACGGACGATGGATACGCGCGACGGGGTGAATGGCGGCGGTGGTGGCTATGGGGAGTTTGTCAAAATGTCACGTTCTGTGACGGGGTGCAATTATGCGGAACCACAACAATGGATAATTCGAAAAATGCGGATGTTATAATTTCCATCAATGTTTGAGGTTTTATTTAATGAGAAAACTGCGGTATGAAATAAGTAATAACAGTTATAATAATATTCTTTATGACAAATTACAGATTATAGGTGATGATCATTAACTTTTCAAATGCAAGAAATTAATTCACAGATTTTTATATTTGTTTCTGCGTTTACTTCTAAATATTATATCTGTTAAATAAATTGATTTCACATATTTTAGAATGGATTGTTGTAATTAATGCAAAAACATACATTTGTATCTAAAAATGATTTGTGGTTAAAACATAGTGAATTTTTCAATTCAGTGTAACTACGTAGTAACGGTCGCAACCATTCTCTTTATTAAAAATTAAATCCTTTTGAATCTAAAAATTAGATAACAGATGATAGATGATTGGCTACAGATAACAAATACATTTTTACATGTTAAATATTAAATAGATTTTAATAAGAAAAAAATATAGATACATATGATAGATGACAGATGACCAGTGACAAATGACTATTGGCAGCTGACAGATAATAATTAATTTTCCAAATGCAAGAAACGAATTCACCGATTTTTATATTTATTTGTGTTTTTACTTTTAACGATTTTATTTGTTTAATAAAAAGATTTTACATATTTTAAGTGAGTGATTTATTTTATTCTATTTAAAAACATACATTTGGAGTAAGAAATTAAAGATAGATAGCAAAATAAATGTAATACATTACAGATGTTAGATGACAGATAATAGATAATAAATGACAGATTAGAGATGAGCGGTGACTGATGACAGACAACAAATTAATTTTTGTTTGTTATACAGGGTGGACCATTTAATGTGTTTTCAGAAAATATCTCCGAAACAAGAAACTTTAAAAAAAAATGACCCAAACAAAAACTGATTGTATCGAAGGGGGCCATAATAACATAATATTGGTTTTTTCATAGATGGCGCTGTTGTCGCTAAATCGAGGTCAACTTAGTTTTTTTAAATGGAAACCCCTACTTTTTATTAAAAAATAAAATCCCTTGTTAAAAAATGAGAAGAATTCACTCAGCTCACTTTTTCGTCAGAGTGATAGATGGAGCTGTAATCGCGAAAAGAAGTTGTTGCATTTGGACGCTTGCGTATTCGAACTTCGCGCGCATATGTGTGTGTGTGTGTGTGTGTGTGCGCGCGCACCCGCGAACATGCGCGTCTAAAATCACCAATAATGTCCGTTACATTAATTTGTTATTTTTGAAAAAGAATATGAAATCATCTCTAGAGCAGGTGCTCAAAATGATGGCCGTTCATCTCGAGACATTTTGCGATCCTTGTTTGAAACGATCTCTGAACTTCTCGTAGGGTGTCTCTGTTGATGTTCGCACAAGCATTGCGAATACGCTCCTTCATGTTATCAGGCGTCGTCGGTATGTCGGCATAGCATTTGTCCTTCAGCAATCCCCACAGGAAAAAGTCCGGCGCTGTCAAGTCCGGCGAACGTGCCGGCCAAGGCACCGGACCTCCACGACCAATCCACTTGTTCGGAAATTGGCGGTTCAAAATATCTCGGACGACACGCGCAAAATGTGCAGGGCAGCCATCGTGCTGATACCACAGTCTCAATCGGGTCAGCAGAGGGACGTCTTCGAGTAAAGCAGGAATATGAGCCGTCAGAATTTCACCGTATTTTTCAGCATTCAGATTTCCGTCGATGAAGTAAGGGCCAATGACGTGATCTCCCAGAACTCCGCACCAAACGTTGACGCTCCACGGTCGTTGATGGTCCACTTGTCGGATCCAATGTGGATTCTCCTCCGTCCAATAATGCATGTTATGCCGGTTGATTTGGCCACGATTCGTGAACCTTGCTTCATCCGAGAATAGGATCATGGAAACGAAGTTCCGGTTGTTGCGTATTTGCTGCTGAGCCCAATTGCAGAACTGCACTCGATGTTGGAAGTCGTCGCCATGAAGTTCTTGATGCAACGATACGTGGTAAGGATGAAATTTATGTTGATGAAGAACTCGCAAAACACTCGTTTTGGAGATGCCTGAACTCCGTGCCAGTTGACGAGAACTTATGTGGGGGTTGACTGCAACTGCAGCTAAAATATCAACTTCGGCGTTCTCCTGGGTTACGGTGCGTCTTCGATGTCTGGTTCGTTTTAGGCTGCCAGTATCCACAAATGAGTTGACGATCCGAAGAAAAGTCATGTGACTCGGATGATCTCGATCAGGATACCTCTCCGCGTACAAGCCACACGCATCAAGTGCATTGCGTCTAGCTTCACCATACACGAAAATCATGTCGACCTTTTCCACGATAGTATACTTCACCATTTTAACGTCATGTTTTGACAACATAAGGACACTTATTTGAATCGTTCACAAGACGGCAGACGTCACACACACACACATGCGCGCGAAGTTCGATACGCAAGCGTCCAAATGCAACAACTTCTTTTCGCGATTACAGCTCCAGCTATCACTCTGACGAAAAAGTGAGCTGAGTGAATTCTTCTCATTTTTTAACAAGGAATTTTATTTTTTAATAAAAAGTAGGGGTTTCCATTTAAAAAAACTAAGTTGACCACGATTTAGCGACAACAGCGCCATCTATGAAAAAAACAATATTATGTTATTATGGCCCCCTTCGATACAATCATTTTTTGTTTGGGTCATTTTTTTTAAAAGTTTCTTGTTTCGGAGATATTTTCTGAAAACACATTAAATGGTCCACCCTGTATAACATTAAAATTATATTATTTTTTTGCTTTTTTAATATGTCCAATTAGAATTTAGAAATTAAATGAATTTGAATGAAAAAGTAGATGTTTATAGCTAGATTATAGGTGGCAGATGACCTATGATAGAATATTGATTTATTAAACAACGTCAAAAATTCACATATTTTACTGTTTTTTTGTTTATATACGATTTAGATTTAGAAATTAAATGGCTTTTAATTTAAAAAAAAAATAGAAAAGAGATAACATGGTGACATATTATAGATGTCAGATGACAAATAACAAATGATAGATGACAGCTGACAGATAACTGATGACGGCTGACAAGTGAAAGAGAAAAAAAAATACATAACAAATGACATACTACATGCAAATATGACATATGCAAATGACAGGTGATAGATTATAGATGACAAATGATAGAGGTAGCTGAGAGATAACAGTTGAGAGATCAAGGGTGAGAAATGACATGATACAGATGACAGTTGAGAGATCAAGGCTCAAAGTAGATATATAACATATGACAGGTAATGATGACATGTGACGGATGACCTATGATATCAATTTTTAGTAGTAGTAGTAGTGTAAGGCTATCGACCACGTGGTCCTTCCGCCATGTGTTATTTGTGTATTTGTGTGTGTGTGTGTAAATGAGCTTGTTACTTTAAAGGATCGCCCCGTCACTCTCAAGCACTATTAATTGTATTCAAATGGCGAATGCTACCGGTCACCCATCCAACTGTTGGCCCGAACTAACGTTGCTGCACTCTCGCTAACGCTATTTCGGTCGCGCCACTTCCGGCCTGTATCAATTTTTATTTATTCAATAACTTTAAAATTTCACATATTTTACGTTTTTTGTTATATATAAATTAGATTTAGAAATTAAATGGATTTTAATTAAAATAAATATATAACAGATGACAGGTGACAGATTATATATGACAAATGATAGATGACAGCTGATAGCTGAGAGATCAAGGATAAAAGATGACACATAACAGATGACAGGTACTTTTATTTATTAAAACACAGATAACAGATAATTATAGATGACAGATAACAAATGACAAATTATAGATGACAGTTGACAGATGAAAAATAACACATAACAGATGACAGATGGTTTATGATAATTTTTTAAATGTTATAATTTCATACAAAACAATATACAGTTTAGATTTAAAACTAAATGGCTTTAATTTGAAAAAAAAAATAGATAACCTATTATAGATGACAGATGACAAATAACAAATGATAGATGACACCTAATAGATAATAGATGATAGGTAAACATAACATGCGACAGATGGCAAACGACAGGTGACGGATGACAAATAATAAATGACAGCTGACAAATGAAAGATGACACATATTAGACAGGCAAAGCAGACATGAGACAGATGACCCATGATATTAATTTTTATGTTTATCAAGCATCAACATTTACGTATTTTAGAGTGCTTTTCTTAGTGTTTTTTTAATTAATATATAATTTTGATTTAGAAATTAAATGAAAAAAAAAGATAACATATGACAGATTGATAACAGATGATAGGTGTCAGATTATAGATAGCAGATGACAAACGCCAAATGATAGCTGATAGATAGCAGATGATCACTGACAGTTGAAAGATGACACATAACAGGTAAAGATGGCATCTGATAGAAGATAGTCAAGAAATTACAGGTGACAAATTGTAGATGACAAACACAATTGGTAGATGAGAGCACACAATTTTTTTCTACAAATCGTTAAGGGATCATAAAATGAATATTACGGTTGAAAATATCTTCAAAACTTTTTTCGATTTTTCGATATACAATTTAGATTCAGAAATTAAATGGCTTTTAACAAAAAAACATATAACTGATGTTTATAGAAAACAGATAACAAATGACAAATGTAAGTTGAAAGATGACACATAACAGATGACAGATGGCCTATGATATCATTTTTTAAATTTAATAAATAACAGGTAAACATTACATGCGACAGATGACAAATAGCAGGGGACAAATGCTAGATGACGGCTGACAGATGAATGATGGAATATGACACATAAGAGATGTCCTATGGAATCAATTAATTCCTATTAAATAATGTAATATGACATATTTCACAGTATATGTTTTACTGTTTACTGATTCAGAAATTAAATGGCTCTTAATTTAAATTAAATGCCTCAATTTAAATAAAAACAGATGACAGGTGACAGTTTATATACGACAGATGACAAATTATAGATGACAGCTGACAGATGACAAATTATAGATGACAGCTGACATTATAGATGACGGGAAAAGAAGACTTGTGACAGATATAAATTTTTATATATTATATAGGGTCAACATTTCACGTATTTTAGAGTGCATTTATTACTGTTTTTTTAAAATTAATATACAATTTTTATTAGGATATTAAATGAAAAAAATAGATAACATATGACAGATTGATAACAGATGACAGGTGTCAGATTATAGATGACAAATGCCGCTGATACATAACAGATGATAGCTGACAGTTAAAAGATGACAAATAGCAGGTAAAGATAACATCTGACAGTTGAGAGGTGACAAGAGATGACAGGTGACTGGTTGTAGATGACGAATACAATTGATAGATGGAAGCATACACATTTTTCTACAAATTGTTAAGGGACGTTAAAATGAATATTTCCATTGAAAAATATTTTCATTTCTTTTTCGATTTCCACGTCAAAATTTAACATATTTTATGTGCAAATTTACTATTTTTGTTAATATAAAATTTAAATTTAGAAATTAAATGGCTTTTAACAAAAAAAGAAACAGATAGATGATTATAGATGACAGACAACAAATGAGAGATGACAGATGACACATAAAAGATGACATGTGACCGATGACAGATTGCTTATAATATCAATTTTGATTTATTAAATAATGTCAATATTTTACATATTTTAGAGTACATTTTTAAATGTTCAATTCGGATTTAGAAACTAAATGGTTTCTAATTTAAAAAAAAATAGATAACATATGATGGATTATATATGACAGATGGCGAGAGATGCCAAATGATAGATGACAGCTGACAGATGAATGACAAAAGATGACACATAAGAGATGACAGGTAACAATTCACCTATGATATCAATTTATATTTATTAAATAGTGTCATATGACATATTTTATAGTCTTTACTTTGTTAATATACAATTTAGATTTAGAAATGAAATTTCAATTAAAAAAATAGATAACAGATGACAGGTGACTGATAGATGACAGGCAAATATGATATGTGACAGATGACAAGTGACAGACGATATATGATATATTTTTTTATTTATTATATAGCGTCAACATTTCACGTATTTTAGGGAGCATTTTTTACTGTTTTTTGTTAATATAGTATTTAGATTTTATAAATTAAATGGCTTTTAATTGAAAAACGATATATGACAGACAGATTATAGATGACTAATGACAAATAAAAATGATAGGTGACAGCTGATAACATATAACAAAATATGACAGAACAGATAAAAAGATATCGGGTAAAGATAACATGTGACAGATGACAAATGATAGGTGGCAGTTTATAGGTGACAAATGGCAAATGATAGATGATCGCTGACAGTTGAAAGATGACACATAACTAGTAAAGATGACATCTGATAGATGAGAGGTAACAGTTGACAGGTGATAGATTGCAGATGACAAATAACAATTAATAGATGACAGTACACACATAATTTCTACAAATCATAAAGGGACCTCAAAATGAATATTTCCGTTGAAAAAAAAAATTACGTCAAAATTTTACATATTTCATGAATGATTTTCTCATTTACCTCGTGGTGAAACATTGTGGAATAATAGGTAATTAATTAAAAACACTTGGTTTGAAAATTTATTGAAACAAACCAAGTGTTGTTAATTAATTACCTAAAATTTTACATTTTTTAGAGTGCAAAATTTACTGTTTTTTGTTAACAGAAATGAAAGGGCTTTTATCAAAACAAAAAAAGAAACAGATGATTATAGATGACAGATAACAAATGACACATGATAGATGACAGTTCATAGATAACAGATGACACATATCAGATAATAAGCATAATTGACATGTGACAGATGACCTACGATATCAACGATATCAATTTTTATTTTTTATATAGCGCCAACAGTTTACATATTTTATGAGTGCATTTCTTACTGCTGGTTTTGTTAATATACTATTTAGATCTAGAAATTAAATAAATAACAGATGACAATTAACAAATGATAGATGGCAGTTGACAGATGACAGATAAAAATGACACATAATAGTTAACAGATGACAAATAATAGATGAGAGGTGGCAGGTAAATGATGAAAGGTGACACATAAGAGATGTCAGGTAACAATTGACTTATGATATCAATTTATTTTTATTAAATAACGTCATATGACATATATTACTGTTTTTTAGTTAATAAACAATTTAGATATAGAAATTAAATAGCTTTTAATTAAAAAAAATAGATAACAGATTATAGACGACAGATAACAACTGATAGATGTCAGCTGAAAGATGACACATATCAGATGATAGATGACAAGCAAAGATATGTGATAGAGGGCATAGATAGCATTAACATTTTATGTATTTTTGAGTGTATTGTTTTTTTTTGTTATACTATTTAAATCTAAAAATTAAAATGACATGATATATATCAGCTGAAAAGATAAAAGATGAAAAATGGCACATAACAGATGGCAGGTAAAGATAACATCTGACAGATGACAGGTGACAGATAACATTTTTAGAGTGCATTTCTTAATGTGTTTTTTTTTGTTGATAAACTATTTAGATTTTAGAAATTAATTGGCTTTTAATTGAAAAAAAAACAGATAACATATGACAGATTGTAGATGGCAGATGACAAATAAAAATGATAGATGACAGCTGACAGATAAAAGATGCAAAATTACACATAAAAAATAACAGATGACGGGTAAAGATTACATGTGACAGATGACAAATAACAAATGATAATTGACACATAACAAATGACCTATGTGTCTATTTTTATTTATTGTGAATTTTTTTCTGTTGTTTTTGTTAATATAGAAATTATAAATTAAATCGCTCTTAATAAAAAAATGGATAACAGATGACATGTGCCAGATTATAAATGACATATGAAAAATGATAAATGATTGATGACAGGTGATCGCTAACAAATGACACATAACAGATATAGATGACATGTGATAGATGAGACGTAAAATATTGTAGAAAATAAATAATAATTGAGAGATGACAGCAAAATTTTTTTCACGTCAAAATTTTACCCAGTTTAGAGCACAACTTTACTGTTTTTTTGTTAACAAACAATTTAAAGTTAAAAATTAAATGGCTTTTAAATAAAATAAAAAAATAAAAAACAGATGATTATAGATAGCAGAAAACAACTGACAAATGATAGATGTCACTGGACAAATGACAGGTAAAATTACTTGTAACAGATGATGAATGGACTACGATATCAATTTTTATTTAAACATTTAACTAACGCACTTACTATGTTTTTTTTTAGTGGTTAAAACATAGTAAGTGCGTTAGTTAGGTGTTTATCATGAATTACCACGTAGTAACGGTCGCCACAATCCTTATGATTCAATTTTTATTTATTGAACAATGTCAAAATTTCACATATTTTAGAAAGCGCTTTTTACTCTTGGTTTGTTAATAATATACAATTTAGCTTTAGAAACTAAATGGTTTTTAATTAAAAAAAAAATAGATAACATATGCCATATTACCTTAATCTTTATTATATCTTTGCACTCATTTCTAACAAAATATCACAAAAAAAAAATTAAGAAAATATACTCAAAATTTTAGGTGAAGAGAAGTCAGATGCCAAATAACAAATAAGCTGGTAGATGAAAGATGAAAAATGACACATAACAGATAACAAATTACAGGTAAGGATAACATGCGACAGATGACAAATGATTACATGACAGCTGACAGATGAAACAGATGGCAGGTAACAATTGACATATGATATCAATTTTGATTTATTATATAACGTTAAATTTTGACGTATTTTACAGTACTGTTTTTGGTAATTATTAATTTAGAGATGAAATGGCTTTTAATAAAAAAAAAGTAGATAACGTATGATTTATTTATTATATAGCGTCAACATTTCACACATTTTAGAGTGCATTTCTTACTGCTGGTTTTGTTAATATACTATTTAGATCCAGAAACTAAATGGTTTTTAATTGAAAAATAAATAGATAACAGATGACATAAGAAATAACAAATGATAGATGGCAGCTGACAGATGAAAGATGAAAACTGATACATAACAGATTATAGGTGATAGGTAAAGATGACATGTTTTTATTTATTATATAGCGTCAACATTTCTATTTAGATTTAGAAATTAAATGGCTTTCTACTAAAAAATTAGATGACATGACAGATTATAGATAACAAATGACAAATGATAGATGACAGATAAAAGATGAAAAATGGCACAGAACAGATAACAAAACTGGTAAAGATATCATGTGACGGTTGACAGGTGACAAATGGCAGGTGACCAATAAGAGATAACAGATGACAACTGACAAATGGTAGATGACACATAATATCCTATTATGTCAAAAATTACATATTTTAGAGTAAATTGACAAATGATAAATGACAGCTAACACATTAAAGATGGTATAAGACAGGTGACAGATTATTGATGGCAAATGCAAATTCTCACATAGTTCCTATAAGGAGAAAATATTTTCCACCTGAGATCAAACACAAACCTGTGACCTATTAGCAGGCACCCTACCCACTAGGCCACCACGGTCCGTAAGGGTTGTTTTTAAGTAAATTTTATTTACTTGCTTTATCTATTATAGTTTTATAGAATGGCTAGAAAATTAATTTCTATCGGAAGAATTAAAAGAAAAAAAAAATACCGTGACTGTGTTGAATAATTCTCTATGGGTTGATCAAATACTTTTTGATGTTACTTTATTAGAGAAACATTAAATGTATTTTATGAGCATTTTGAAACAAACATTGACAAATGGTGGAGGCGCCAATCTGTGGCTGAAAAACGGTTTGTTAATATTTATTTTTCTTGCACGGTAAATATATTAAGAGCTGAACGTTTATTTTGCATTATTTACATAACAACCAAAACAAACAACTAATCACCCCCATTAAATAAAACAAACGGCGCACGCTAACGCTAAACATCCCGTGAAAATTTCACGTTTTAATTACCACCTCGCCAATTTGCATGACAAGAGTGCAATTGCAATTAGCGGCGGCCGCAAATTTTTTTAATCTCGGCGTCGACGGCCACGAATCGATTTCGCGCCGAAGCCAGAAAGTGGACGAAGAAAAATTCACACGAGCCAGCGCAGCACCGCCAACATCATCCATCCCACCGCGCCATCCATGTATTATGCAGACGGCGGGCGCGCCGGAAAATGGAGACGTCGGATTTATTATTTAAAATTCGATTAAAACGTAACGCGCCGGGGCGAGCGTTTACCTTTTCCGGATTTATGCGCTCCTGTTTTGGAGGATTTATCAGCCCGGCGCATCCGCCAGAAGAGTCGGACGGCGGGCGTTTCGGGTTTATTGGAAAAAAGTTTTTATTTAGACGGCGCTTCTCTCCTTTCTGGGCAATGTATGCATGCATTGTTTGTTGGGCCGGAGGGAATAATTTATAGGGCGGTTTTTAGTACGTAGTGGTTTTTCGTGGACGGTCAATGGCCCTATTTAAAGACATGATATAATATTTTATTTTAATAGATGAATATGTTTAGGAACTTTATCAAAACGATTAATGTAAAATAATATATAGTGAGTTATAAGTTATTATAAATGAATTGATTAATGGTTGAGGCGTTAACTTCGTGATACATCTTGGAAAATTTAAACAAAAACGTTTGCTTTGTTGATATCACACTAAAGTGTGTGATTTATAATAACTTATAACTAACTATATATATTACTAAAGTGTGATATCACAAAGTAAACGTTTTTGTTTAATTTTTATTATAAATGATGAAATTTGGTTTAAAGTTATTTTAATGTTATAAGATGTAATAAGTATTCAAACACTATTTTATAATACTATTGATTATATTAAAAAAAAGTTAAGACAATTCATAGACAAAAGAATCAAATGCATTTTGATATATAACTAAGTAGAAACTAAATTATTGCAAGCTTTATTTTATTGTATTTTAATGGATTAAAAAAATATTTATTACATATGTGATATTCACCCATTGGATTGGGAGAGTTTAAACGATTTTGTGGAACAATAACTACATATATTCACATAAAATACAGGCTTTAATTATGCACTTCTCTCTTTGACTAAAAATAGTTAATAAAAGTGCGCAGTTTTTACTGTAAAATCAATAAAATACCTACAGTAATATAAAATAAAGCACAACACGGTTGCACCGTTTCACGACATACGTACGAATAACTTCTGGCATTATACGAGCTTTTAGAACCTTTGCAAAAACGTACGTACAGGTATGCACATTCCACTTATATTAGAAAACGTCGTGCGAGGAAAAATCGATGTTATGTAAAATAGGGACTCTGAAAACTTTCGACGACGTGATGTCTCACTCAAGGTAAAACTACAATCAATCATTTTCACCCGTGTGTGGGCGCGAATGCCGCGCCGATAATTAAGATTGATAGGGTGCTTATCGGGTTTCAGCGTTTATCCCTTCTAATACACCGCTCCTTCGGATTATGATGTTCAATGGATTGACTGGGTGCTTAATCGATGTACACATGTATTTCAATGTTGAATTTACTAAACACAACTTTAATAATAATAATAATAATAATAATAGTTGTATTTATGACCACATGTACATACGTCAACAGAATAATAATTTATATATTATATTTATGAAATATATTTTGGTGCAGGCCATAAGTTTAAATAAAAATTTAATATTTATTATCATATAGGAGTATTAAATAAACACTTATTATAATATATTACACACTGATTGTAAATGCGTGAAATCAATTAGATTATTAAAAATATCTAAATAAAATTTGGAAAGTATGTGTTACAGTATTTTAACACACATTCATATGCTTATTATAATTATATATTTGCTACTTTTTTTAATCGTACTTTTATATTTGCAATTATTTAAAATCCCTTATGGCAATTGAATTTTTAAATCGTATAAAAATTTTTTCCGCAACGTCCATCCATACGTTGTTATCTGGGAAAGTGCTCGAACTCGGGTCGCAATATCCCCGACGGAAAATAAAACACCAAAAAAAAAAAAAAACGAAACGTATGTATAATTTATAAACTTGGCAACGGTCGAGATTTATAGAGATAACTTCATTTATATACACGTCCTCTTTTTTTTTCAACGGCGCAACATTTAGCAAGAGTTGATCGTTAATCAAAAATCGTGACGTGATTAATTATAAGATACTGTGGTACGAAAATTTAAAAAATAATAATAATTTCGTTTGTATGTAGAAATGTTTTGTATTATCATTATTTTTTATCGTTAATCAAACGCCGTGACATAGTGATGAATTATATGAAGAAACAAAACGAGAAACAAACGGCATAATACCTTATGTATCTTTAAAACAATCGATAATTATGGTGGATGCGCCGGGAAATTATATTGTTTCGTTGTGCGGGTATTGATTGGCTCTACTGTACTTTGGTTGAGCGCATTAGTGCATGCTATGAATAATTGTGGAAATTATGCCGTGGCTTGTTAAGTGCCTAACATTACGGGGATGAAGCCGGTGCGGTCTGTTGGTCTATGCGATGGGACGTTACACGTCCGACCAAATGTGTATTTACTCGACTGTTCCTTTAATTAACTAACACATGTCGTCATAAAAGTAACTCTGCAATAAAATAAACGTGTATAATAAGTTTGATATTAACGAGATTGGCCTGTAATTAATTATTTTTGATTTACAGCCTTTTTTATATATTGGTTTAATTTCACCAACTTTTAATATTTTTGGAAAGATTCCGTCTTCAATACATCTATTAAATATATAGGATAAAGGTAGAGAGATCTCTTTTGCTATATATTTTAATATTTCTGATCGTAACCCATCAGGACCCGGGGATTTTTTGTCTTTTAAGGTATTTATGATACTACGTATTTCTTCTTCATTGGTTGGATAAAGATGGTGTGATTCAAAACGCGATCATTATTTTCATAATGATCTACTGTCCTAATTTGTTTAGCTAACAATTCTCCAAATCCAGTATAATGTTTATTAAATTCATTTGCTATTGTGGTCGAATCATGGATCGTTTTACTATTAATTTGGATTTGCTCAATGTTAGAATGTTTCTTCTTTCTACTACATATGTTATTTACAGTGGATCATATATGTTGGGATGAATTACTATTTTTTGTAATAAGTTCATTATAATACTGTGATTTGGCCTTCTTTATTGATTCTGTTAATATATTTTTATATTTTTTTATATTCATACGCAAGTTGTTTATTGTTTTGGTTTTCAATCATTTTTCTGTATAATTCATTTTTCCTATTAATAGAATTTAAAAGCCCTGGAGTTACCCATTCCTTTCTCGGCAAGTTATTTGTTTTAGTTTTTATAATTTTTGTACATTTATTTACATTGTCTTGGATTTTATTAACAAAATTGCTTGTTATTTCTTCAGGATTCAGGATTGCAATTGTTGTATATATCATCCCATGTCTCACTTTTTAAATATGGTAAGAGCTTTTTATAGTCCATGAAAAATTTACTTTTAGGCTGGGATGCACGTTTTACAGTTTTTTCTAAATGAATGTGCAGAAGAATGGGAAAGTGGGAATGTTTTAAATACAACGGGTGTAAATTTATCTGAATTAAATGTACTTTTTATAAATAAGTGATCGATAATTGATTGTTCACAATTATGAATTCTAGTGAACTTATTAATATATGACAGGAACCCAAATTCACTCATTGTATTTAAGTATTCTTGTACATATTCATCCTCGCTTGCAATATTAATATTTATATCACCTATAATTATATGATGTTTAATATTTTGCTGGGAATTCAGAAAATTACAAAGTTCCTTGGTAAAATCACTAGAGTCTGTATTTGGTGATCTATATATAGCGCTTATTAGGAAAAGTTGTTGATCAATTATCATTTTTACATTAATAAAATTAAAATCAATCACCTGACCTTTTTAGTTTCCCTATATAGTATATATAGGGGGACTATTGTTTTCGTGATTTTTTTTTGAAAATTTTTTTTTGCGGAAATATCCGTTTCGGGGTTCCCTCAACCCAAAACACTAATTTCTGGAAAATAAAATGGTGATGTGGCCATCATAGTACTTTCCCTATATTTTACTCGAAAACTATGAGGTTTACGTAAAAAAGATATTATTATTAATTTGTATAGTTTTAAATTCTCTACAATTGTTTGTTACATAAATTTCATGTAACTCCAATAGTTTATTAGCAATTGGCAAAAAATATCAAAAATTTCAGTTTTTATTTTTTTTCTCGAAAGTTAAGAATTTTATGAAAAATATGTTTCTATAAAAGTTGTTCAGTTTTTCATTCCCTTCAACTTTTATTTGAAAAGTTTTGTAATATTTTTCATATTAAAAAAATTATCAGAAAAAAACAAAAAACGGCCTCGAGTAAACACCCACTTCCGGTTTATGAATGTTCTCCAAAAGCTTTTCAGTTCCAGTTTTTAGTGATAAAACCTTAAGTTTAAAGTTTCATCTCAATAGGATTATTCGCGTTTGAGATACAGCGCCCACAGACATTTTCACGCACGAAAACAATACTTCCCCTATATATACTATATAGGGAAAGTAAAAATGGTGATGTGGCCATCATAGTACTTTCCCTATATTTTTCTCGAAAACTATAAGATTTACGCAAAAAGGCTATTCTTATTAATTTATTCATTTTTTAATTCTCTACAATTATTTGTTATATAAGTTTCATGTAACTCCAACAGTTAATTAACAATTGGCAAAAAATGTCTAAATTTTTATTTTTTATATTTTTTCTCAAAAGTTAAAAATTTTATGAAAAATACGTTTAAATAAAACTTGTTCAGTTTTTTATTCTCTTTAACTTTTGTTTGAATCGTTTTTTAAAATTTTTCATATTTAGAAAAATATCACCAAAAAACAAAAAAACGTCTCGAGTAAACATCAACTTCCGGTCTATGAATGTTTACCAAAAGCTTTTCAGTTCCAGTTTTTAATGATAAAACCTTAAGTTTAAAGTTTTATCTCAATCAGATTATTCGTTTTTGAGATACAGCGCCCACCGACAGACAGACAGACAGACAGACAGACAGACAGACAGACAGACGGACAGACAGACACACACACAGACACAAATTTTTTTTTTCCAGAAATTAGTGTAATGGGTTCAGGGGACCCCAAAACGGATATTTCCGCAAAAAAAATTTTTCAAAAAAAAATCACGATCACAATACTTCCCCTATATTTCATATAGGGAAAGTAAAAAATGGTGATGTGGCCATCATAGTACTTTCCCTATATTTTTCTCGAAAACTATGAGATTTATGCAAAAAGTCTATTCTTAATAATTTATTCATTTTTTAATTCTCTACAATTATTTGTTATATAAATATTATGTAACTCCAATAGTTAATTAGCAATTGTTAAAAAAATATCTAAATTTTCAGTTTTTATTTTTTTTTTCTCAAAAGTTAAAAATTTTATGAAAAATATGTTTAAATAAAACTTGTTCAACTTTTTATTCTCCTTAACTTTTGTTTGAACCGTTCTTTAAAATTTTTCATATTTAGAAAAATATTACCAAAAAACAAAAAAACGTCTCGAGTAAACATCCACTTCCGGTCTACGAATGTTTACCAAAAGCTTTTCAGTTCCAGTTTTTAAAGATAAAACCTTAAGTTTAAAGTTTCATCTCAATTGGATTATTCGTTTTTGAGATACAGCACCCACCGACAGACAGACAGACAGACAGACAGACGGACAGACAGACACACACACAGACACAAATTTTTTTTTTCCAGAAATTAGTGCAATGGACTCAGGGGACCTCAAAACGGATATTTCCGCAAAAAAAATTTTTCAAAAAAAAATCACGATCACAATACTTCCCCTATATTTCATATAGGGAAAGTAAAAATGTTTGTGTCTGTGTGTCTGTCTGTCGGTGGGCGCTGTATCTCAAAAACGAATTATCTGTTTGAAATGAAACTTCAAACTTAAGGTTTTATCGTTAAAAACTGGAACTGAAAAGCTTTTGGTAAACATTCATAAACCGGAAGTGGGTGTTTACTCGAGCCATTTTTTTGTTTTTTATCGATAATTTTTTTAATATGAAAAATTTTACAAAACCTTACTAACAAAAGTTAAAGAGAATGAAAACCTGAACATACTTTTCATAAAATTTTTAACTTTTGAGAAAAAAAATAAAAATTGAAAATTTTGATATATTTTTCTAAATATAAAAAAAAAATTAAAAACGGTTCAAACAGAAGTTAAAGAGGATTATAAACTGAACAAGTTTTATTTGAACATTTTTTTCATAAAATTCTTAACTTTCAAGAAAAATAATAAAAACTGAAAATTTTGATATTTTTTGCTAATTGTTAATAAACTATTGAAGTTACATGAAACTTCTATAACAAATAATTATAGAGAATTTAAAACTGAACAAATTATTGAGGATAACTTTTCTGCGTAAATCTCATAGTTTTCGAGTAAAATATATGGAAAGTACTATGATGGCCACATCACAATTTGAATAGTATTGTGCATGAAAATGCATGAAAATGAGGTTTTTTGTCGATATTTTTCTAAATATAAAAAATATTACAAAACTTTTCAAATAATAGTTAGAGAGAATAAGAAAATAAATGACTTTTATTAAAACATTTTTTTCATAAAATTCTTAACTTTCGAGAAAAACAAAATTGATTTTTTTTTTCTTTTTTGTCAATTGCTAATAAACTATTAGAGTTACATGAAACTTGTATTAAAGATAATTGTAAAGAATTCAAAACTGAACAAATTATTGAGAATAGCCTTTTTGCGTAAATCTCATAGTTTTCGAGTAAAATATAGGGAAAGTACTATGATGGCCACATCACCATTTTTACTTTCCCTATACACGTAGTATATAGGGGGAGTATTGTTTTCGTGATTTTTTTTTGAAATTTTTTTTTTGCGGAAATATCCGTTTTGGGGTCCCCTGAACCCAAAAAACTAATTTCTGGAAAAAAAAATCTGTGTCTGTGTGTGTGTGTGTGTGTGTGTGTGTGTGTGTGTGTGTGTCTGTCTGTCGGTGGGCGCTGTATCTCAAAAACGAATGATCCAATTGAGATGAAACTTTAAACTTAAGGTTTTATCGTTAAAAACTGGAGCTGAAAAGCTTTTGATAGAGATTCATAAACCGGAAGTGGATGTTTACTCGAGGCGTTTTTTTGTTTTTTACCAATATTTTTCTAAATATACAAAATATTATTAAACTTCTCAAACAGAAGTTAAAGGGGGTAAAAAACTGAACAACTTTTATTAAAACATAATTTTTATAAAATTCTTAACTTTCGAGAAAAAAATTAAAAATTGAAAATTTTGGCATTTTTTGGCAATTGCTAATAAACTATTGAAGCTACATGAAATTTATATTACAAATAGTTGTAGAGAATTCAAGACTGATCAAATTATAAAGAATAGTTTTTTTGCCTAAACCTCATAGTTTTCGAGTAAAATATAGGGAAAGTACTATGATGGCCACATCACCATTTTTACTTTCCCTATATAGCAGTGGTGTCCAACCCCGCGCCCGCGGGCGCAGGTGCGCCCACGGTGAATCCGTAATGCGCCCACGGAATATTTTCAAATTTTTCTATTTTTTTTTTAATTTCTAAATATTCTGATTTTATTCAATTATTTTAATTATTAGTGCAATTGGGTGGCTTGCGGTGATGTGCATGCAGGTGGCGTAAAATGCGGTGCGAATGCGTCTACAGTTCGTCCAAATAAGAGAGGCCGGTGGCGCAGTGACAAAAATTTCCCGCCACCGCTTCGGTATGACTCGTTCGTCTTTCGTTGTGTACTATCCGTGCACACAACACAAATCGAACATCTTACTAAAGCTACGCGTTTGTGCATTCTTTTTTTCTCCGAGTGTACTCGGGCATCCCCCGTTCCCTCTCCCTCTGCGCGAAAGCTATTTCAACCGGCCCCTCTTATTTGGACGGATTGTACTTCTGATGTAGTGAGCGCCCGATTGCTATCGTTCAGCGACCGCACGCAGCAGAACGATACGTATATTGGACAGTGCTGTTTCAGCGACGACGCGTCTTGTGTAGAATATGTGTTATAGTTGTCTCCATTAATTCACAAATTTAAAATTATTCTTGGGAACGGTACAAAAATATACCAACAAAAAACATGTCTGAAGCAGGACCAAGTAAACGACCACGGCTTTACACATTTCAGAAGGAGTGGGAAGATGAATATTGTTTCGTGGAAATAAAGGAAAATGCCGTATGTCTTTTGTGCAATCGCAGCGTAACAACTAAAAAATATAATATTGAACGACATTATAAATTGGAACATGAAAAGTTTCATGAACAATATATGCCCAATAGTGCAGCAAGAAAAGAGAAAATAAATACTTTAAAAAAGGCATTAGTAAGTCAACAATCATTGTTTAAGAGGGTGATGTACAAATCAAAAAATGTTACTCTTGCATCGTTCAAAATTTCTCATTTTCTTTTGAAGAATAAGAAATCATACCTAACTGGAGAATTATTTAAAAATGCTTTACTTGCTGGTGCCGATTCACTCTTTAATACTTTTTCTAATAAACAAGAAATAGTTAGTGCTATAAATGATTTACAATTATCACGCAATTCACTCCAAAGAAGAGCAACTGCAATATCGACCAATATTAATGATCAACTTGAATCTGATATGAATAAATGTTCTTGGTTTTCACTTCAAATGGACGAATCATTAGATTTGACAGGAACAGCGCAATTAATAATAATAACAAGAATGATTTTTGAAGATTACTCTGTTAAGGAAGAAATGCTATGTCTTTTGCCACTAAAAGAGAAAACCAGAGGTGAAGATATTTATCTAGTCTTTAAAAATTTTGTTTTGGAACGGAAACTTCCCCTGCATAAATTATCTTCAATTACAACGGATGGAGCTCCAGCCATGATCGGTAAAAATAAGGGTTTTGTAAGATTGTGCACAAAAGATGAATTATTTCCAAAATTTTTTACTTATCATTGCATGGTGCACCAACAAGTTTTGTGCTCTAAGGTTCTTTCACTTAACCATGTTTTGAATCCCATCACTAAAATAATAAATTCTATAAAAGCTGCACCTTTGCAGCACAGACTTTTCAAAAAACTGCTAGAAGACAATGATACCGAGTATTCCGATTTATTAACTTATACAGAAGTAAGGTGGCTTAGCAAAGGCAAAGTACTACAACGTTTTCTTAATTTAATTGTTGAAATAAAAGCATTTCTTGAAGAAAAAGGGGATATTTACGATTTTCTTGACGATGTTAACTGGCTATGTGATTTATCGTTTTTAACTGATATTTATCAGAAATTAAATCAGTTAAATCTTGAATTGCAAGGTCAGAATAAAGATTTCGTAGATATGGTAAGTACTATTAAAGCATTTAAAGCTAAATTAACCCTTTGGATTTCACATTTTCAAAACAAGTCATTTACTCATTATCCTCAAATGACAAAAATAATTCAGGAAAATCAGATAGACTCCCAAAAATACGTAAATTATCTAACTAAATTAAGTGATAATTTTAACGAAAGATTTAAACAATTTGACGATTTGGAACTGATTATACTTTTCTTTGAAAATCCTATGAATAACGTTGATGTTAGTGTTTTAAGTACGGAATTAAATAAATTTCATAATTCAACAAATATACACAATTTAGAATTAGAGATTATAGAATTACAAAATGACGTCGCTTTAAAAGCTGTTAACATGGACAAAACATTTTGGAAATTTGTTAATTCATATAAATATCCCATATTAAAAAATTGCGCATTGAAGCTAAAATCTTTTTTTGGATCTACTTATCTAAGTGAAGCCACTTTTTCTTCCATGCAGTTTATCAAAAATAAGTTCAGATCAAATATTACAGATAAAAATTTGAATGATTGCTTAAAAATAGCAGTATCAAATTACAGTCCTGATTTTGAAAAATTGTGTGAAGAAATACAGCACCAACCTTCTCATTAAAGAAGCTAATAATTGTTTATAATATTTATATTTATATTATATGTTTATTTGTTTGTTGCGTTTATGTATTATGATTATAAAAATAATTAACTAGGTAAAAAAATGATTATTAGTATTATTTGTTTATTATATATTTTGTATTATAAATTATAATTGTTTCAATATATTATTCTACCGTTAAAAAAGAATATTTGTATTTTTTTATTTTCCCTCCTGACAATAAAAAAAACGCATGCTCCCACCACGTTTTAAAAATTTTTCATTGCGCACTTGCTTTGGAAAAGGTTGGACACCTCTGCTATATAGTATATATAGGGGGAGTATTGTTTTCGTGATTTTTTTTGAAAATTTTTTTTTGCGGAAATATCCGTTTTGGGGTCCCCTGAACCCAAAACACTAATTTCTGGAAAAAAAAAAATTGTGTCTGTGTGTGTGTCTGTGTGTCTGTCGGTGGGCGCTGTATCTCAAAAACGAATAATCTGTTTGATATGAAACTTCAAACTTAAGGTTTTATCGTTAAAAACTGGAACTGAAAAGCTTTTGGTAAACATTCATAAACCGGAAGTGGGTGTTAGCTCGAGCCATTTTTTTTGTTTTTTATCGATAATTTTTTTAATATGAAAAATTTTACAAAATTTTACTAACAAAAGTTAAAGAGAATGAAAATCTGAACATACTTGTCATAAAATTTTTATCTTTTGAGAAAAAAAAAATAAAAATTGAAAATTTTGATATATTTTTCTAAATATAAAAAAAATTTTAAAAACGGTTGAAACAAAAGTTAAAGGGGATTATAAACTGAAAAAGTTTTATTTGAACATATTTTTCATAAAATTCTTAACTTTCAAGAAAAATAATAAAAACTGAAAATTTTGATATTTTTTGCTAATTGTTAATAAACTATTGAAGTTACATGAAACTTCTATAACAAATAATTATAGAGAATTTAAAACTGAACAAATTATTAAGAATAACTTTTTTGCGTAAATCTCATAGTTTTCGAGTAAAATATATGGAAAGTACTATGATGGCCACATCACAATTTGAATAGTATTGTGCATGAAAATGCATGAAAATGAGGTTTTTTGTCGATATTTTTCTAAATATGAAAAATATTACAAAACTTTTCAAACAATAGTTAGAGAGAATGAGAAAATAAATGACTTTTGTTAAAACATTTTTTTCATAAAATTCTTAACTTTCGAGAAAAACAAAATTAAAAATTTTGACATTTTTTGTCAATTGCTAATAAACTATTAGAGTTACATGAAACTTGTATTATAGATAATTGTAAAGAATTCAATACTGAATAAATTATTAAGAATAGCCTTTTTGCGTAAACCGCATAGTTTTCCGGAAAAATATAGGGAAAGTACTATGATGGCCACATCACCATTGTAGTAATGTTTTCGTGCATGTGTGGCGGTGGGCACTGTATCTGAAAAACGAATGATCCTATTGAGATGAAACTTCCAACTTAAGGTTTCATTGTTAAAAACTGGAACTGAAGAGCCTTTGGTAAACATTCATAAACCGGAAGTTGGTGTTTACTCGAGGCCATTTTTTGTTTAGTCCGATATTTTTCTAAATATAAAAGATATTACAAAATTTTTTAAATAAAAGTTAAAGGGAATAAAAAACTGAACAAGTTTTATCCGAATAGGTTTTTCATAAAATTCTTTACTTTCGAGAAAAAAATAAAAAATTGAAAATTTTGACATTTTTTGCCAATTGCTAATAAACTATTGGAGTTACATAGAATTTATATAACAAATAATTGTAGAGAATTCAAAATTGAACAAATTGTTAAGAATAACTTTTTTTCGTAAACCTCATAGTTTTCGAGAAAAATATAGGGAAAGTACTATGATGGCCACATCACCATTTTTACTTTCCCTATATAGTATATATATAGGGAGTATTGTTTTCGTGATTTTTTTTTCAAAAATTTTTTTTGCGGAAATATCCGTTTTGGGGTCCCCTGAAC
This sequence comes from Ontholestes murinus, assembly GCA_963969525.1. Lineage (NCBI taxonomy): Eukaryota > Metazoa > Arthropoda > Insecta > Coleoptera > Staphylinidae > Ontholestes > Ontholestes murinus. The sequence goes on along the minus strand of OZ018390.1, from coordinate 67,738,977 downwards.
CCAAAACACTAATTTCTGAAAAAAATTTTTTTGTGTCTGTGTGTGTGTGTGTGTGTGTGTGTCTGTCTGTCTGTCTGTCTGTCTGTCTGTCGGTGGGTGCTGTATCTCAAAAACGAATGATCCGAATGGCATGAAACTTTAAACTTAAGGTTTTATTGTTAAAAACTCGATCTGAAAAGCTTTTGGTAAACATTCATAAACCGGAAGTGGTTGTTTACTCGAGGCGTTTTTTTGTTTTTCGTGATATTTTTCTAAATATGAAATTTTTTAAAAAACGGTTCAAACAAAAGTTAAAGGGAATGAAAAACTGAACAAGTTTTATTCGAACATGTTTTTCATAAAAATTTTAACTTTCGAGAAAAAAAATAAAAATTGGAAATTTTGACATTTTTTGCCAATTGCTAATAAACTATTGGAGATAGATAAAATTCATATAACAAATAATTGTAGCGAATTCAAAAGTGCACAAATTATTAAGAACAACATTTTTGCGTAAACTTCATAGTTTTCGAGAAAAATATAGGGAAAGTACTATGATGGCCACATCACCATTTTTAGTTTCCCTATATAGTATATATAGGGGGACTATTGTTTTCGTGATTTTTTTTTCAAAAAATTTTTTTGCGGAAATATCCGTTTTGGGGTCCCCTGAACCCAAAACACTAATTTCTAGAAAAAATTTTTTTGTGTCTGTGTGTGTGTCTGTGTGTGTGTCTGTCGGTGGGCGCTGTATCTCAAAAACGAATAATCTGTTTGAGATGAAACTTGAAACTTAAGGTTTTATCGTTAAAAACTGGAACTGAAAAGCTTTTGGTAAACATTCATAAACCGGAAGTGGGTGTTTACTCGAGGCGTTTTTTAGTTTTTTGGTCATATTTTTCTAAATATGAAATATTTTTAAAAACGGTTCAAACAAAAGTTAAAGGGAATAATAAACTGAACAAGTTTTATTTGAACATATTTTTCATATAATTCTTAACTTCCGAGAAAAAAAATAAAAATTGAATATTTTGACATTTTTTGAAAATTACTAATAAACTATTGGAGTTACGTAAAAGTTACATAATAAGTAATTGTAGAGAATTTAAAATTGAATAAATTATTAAGAATAACTTTTTTGCGTAAACCTCATAGTTTTCGAGAAAAATATAGGGAAACTACTATGATGGCCACATCACCATTTTTACTTTCCCTATACACGTAGTATATAGGGGGAGTATTGTTTTCGTGATTTTTTTTTGAAAAATTTTTTTTGCGGAAATATCCGTTTTGGGCCCCCCTGAGTCCATTACACTAATTTCTAGAAAAAATTTTTGTGTGTCTGTGTGTCTGTGTGTCTGTCGGTGGGCGCTGTATCTCAAAAACGAAAGATCCTATTGAGATGAAACATTAAACTTAAGGTTTTACCGTTAAAAACTGGAACTGAAAAGCTTTTGGTAAACATTCATAGACCGGAAGTGGATGTTTACTCGAGGCGTTTTTTTGTTTTTTGGTAATATTTTTCTAAATATGAAAAATTTTAAAAAACGGTTTTTACAAGAGTTAAAGGGAATAATAAACTCATCAAGTTTTATTTGAACATATTTTTCATAAAATTCTTAACTTTCGAGAAAAAAAATAAAAATTAAAAATTTTGACATTTTTTGCTAATTTCTAATAAACTATTGAAGTTACATAAAATTTATATAAAAGAGAATTATAGAGAATTCAAAAGTAAACAAATTATTAAGAATGGACTTTTTGCGTAAACCTCATAGTTTTCGAGTAAAATATAGGGAAAGTACTATGATGGCCACATCACCATTTTTAGTTTCCCTATATAGTATATATAGGGGGACTATTGTTTTCGTGATTTTTTTTTCAAAATTTTTTTTTGCGGAAATATCCGTTTTGGGGTCCCCTGAACCCAAAACACTAATTTCTAGAAAAAAAATTTTTGTGTCTGTGTGTGTGTGTGTGTGTCTGTCTGTCTGTCGGTGGGTGCTGTATCTCAAAAACGAATAATCTGTTTGAGATGAAACTTTAAACTTAAGGTTTTATCGTTAAAAACTGGAACTGAAAAGCTTTTGGAAAACATTCATGAACCGGAAGTGGGTGTTTACTCGAGGCGTTTTTTGGTTTTTTGGTCATATTGTTCTAAATATGAAATATTTTTAAAAACGGTTCAAACAAAAGTTAAAGGGAATAATAAAGTGAACAAGTTTTATTTAAACATATTTTTCATACAGTTCTTAACTTTCGAGAAAAAAAATAAAAATTGAATATTTTGACATTTTTTGAAAATTACTAATAAACTATTGGAGTTACGTAAAAGTTACATAAAAAGTAATTGTAGAGAATTTAAAATTGAATAAATTATTAAGAATAACTTTTTTGCGTAAACCTCATAGTTTTCGAGAAAAATATAGGGAAACTACTATGATGGCCACATCACCATTTTGAGCAGATTGTTTTCATGCGTGAAAATGTCTGTGGGCGCTGTATCTCAAAAACGAATCATCCTATTGAGACGAAATTTTAAACTTAAGGTTTTATCGTTAAAAACTGGAACTGAAAAACTTTTGGTGAACATTCAAAAATCGGAAGTGGATGTTTACTAGAGGCCGTTTTTTGATTTTTTCGAATATTTTTTTAAAAATAAAAAATATTACAAAACTTTTCAAACAAAAATTAAAGAGAATAAGAAACTGAATAAGTTTTATTTGAACAAATTTTTCATAAAATTATTGACTCAAGGAAAAAAATAAAAACTGAAAATTTTGACATTTTTTGCCAATTGCCAATAAAATATTGGAGTTATATGAAATTTATATAACAAACAAATGTAGACAATTAAAAAGTAAACAAATTATTAAGAATAATATTTTTTCGTAAACATCATAGTTTTCGAGTAAAATATAGGGAAAGTATTATGATGGCCACATCACCATTTTTACTTTCCCTATACACGTAGTATATAGGGGGAGTATTGTTTTCGTGATTTTTTTTTGAAATTTTTTTTTTGCGGAAATATCCGTTTTAGGGTCCCCTGAACCCAAAACACTAATTTCTGGAAAAAAAAATTCTGTGTCTGTGTGTGTGTGTGTGTGTGTCTGTCTGTCTGTCTGTCGGTGGGTGCTGTATCTCAAAAACGAATGATCCGAATGGCATGAAACTTTAAACTTAAGGTTTTATTGTTAAAAACTCGATCTGAAAAGCTTTTGGTAAACATTCATAAACCGGAAGTGGTTGTTTACTCGAGGCGTTTTTTTGTTTTTTCGTGATATTTTTCTAAATATGAAAATTTTAAAAAAACGGTTCAAACAAAAGTTAAAGGGAATGAAAAACTGAACAAGTTTTATTCGAACATGTTTTTCATAAAATTTTAAACTTTCGAGAAAAAAAATAAAAATTGAAAATTTTGACATTTTTTCCCAATTGCTAATAAACTATTGGAGATAAAATTCATATAATAAATAATTGTAGCGAATTCAAAAGTGCACAAATTATTAAGAACAACATTTTTGCGTAAACCTCATAGTTTTCGAAAAAAATATAGGGAAAGTACTATGATGGCCACATCACCATTTTTACTTTCCCTATATAGTATATATAGGGGGAGTATTGTTTTCGTGATTTTTTTTTTTTAAATTTTTTTTGCGGAAATATTCGTTTTGATGTCCCCTAGGCCCAAAAAACTAATTTCTGGAAAAAAAAAAATCTGTGTCTGTGTGTATGTGTGTGCGTGTGTCTGTCGGTGGGCGCTGTATCTCAAAAACTAATAATCTGACGGAGATGAAACTTTAAACTTAAGGTTTCATCGTTAAAAATTGGAGCTGAAAAGCTTTTGGTAAATATTCATAAACCGGAAGTGGATGTTTACTCGAGGCATTTTTTTGTTTTTTAGCAATATTTTTCTAAATATAAAAAATATTACAAAACTTTTTAAATAAAAGTTAAAGGGAATAGAAAACTGAACAACTTTTATTAAAACATGTTTCTCATAAAATTCTTAAATTATGAGAAAAAAATTAAAAATTGAAAATTTTCACATTTTTTGCCAATTTCTAATAAACTATTGAAGTTATATGAAATTTATATAACAAATAATTGTAGAGAATTAAAAAGTGAACAAATGATTAAGAATAACATTTTTGCGTAAACCTTATAGTTTTCGAGAAAAATATAGGGAAAGTACTATGATGGCCACATCACCATTTATATCTAATATTATGCAATACATCTATTGAGTGGGAATATTTTAGAGTATTTTTAATATATATTACAGTACCATCATTTTTGTTAATTTTACCTTCGTTGTAAATTATGTCGTATCCTGTTAACCTAAATAAATCTAAATTAGGAATTTCAAACGTTTCTGTTAGTATAATAAGATCGAAATGGAATTTAAATTAATTAATAAAAACAATAAATTCATCTATATTCTTACAAAGACTACGAATATTGTTATGTATTATTTTTAGTTGTTTATCATTTTTGCTAACTTTTATGTTATATTCGATAATATTGTTTACCGTCTGCGTATCTATGTTGTTAACTTCAAAATCTCTGACGAATTGATCCATTTAAATTTTTATTAAAGGTAATATATTGTAGTTAGTATTTTATGGGTATATTTACATACATATATGACATTTAGGATAGTAACTAGGTTTATTTAGATTTTCCGAATTTTGTTTCTGCTCTTGTTTTTGGTTTATTTTTTTTTTCATTTTTACTTGTTTTGATAGAGCTGTCTTTTTCGTTATCCTGGGTTCCTGCAAGCTTGATTGTTTCACTATCTGGAATATTTCCACTGATTTCTTTTCTTCTAATGGGTGTTTCCAAATGAGGTTCCTCTTCATGTGGTAGGTGACGTTTTTCGGATGGTTTAACATCTGGTGTTGAAGGGGCACTGCTTGCTCTGTGTTTAATTGTATTCATTTCATTTTCTTCATTTGACAGCATAAGTTCTTCTACTGAATACCCTTCTCCATTTACATACAATTTTCCAGATTTGATGTAGCACTTTTTGTCCTTTATTTCTCTAGCTTCTTTTAAATAATATCTTAGTGTTTTCTTGATCTTTCTGTCTTCTGGTGTTTCATCGTGATTTATATAAATGTGTACCCTTTAGTTTGTATCTATTTTGTAAAATTTCTGTTTTTTTTAAGAACGAAATTAATTCTACAATTACTGGACCAGATCTGCTTGTTTTGTATATATTATTTATGTCAGAAATGCTAAGATTTATTTCCAGAGTTTTATTTATTTTTTCTATTGTAGAGTTAATAATAGTTTTATTATCAATATCTTCTAGCCCGAATAAAGCAATATTGTTTTTTATTGTTTTCCTTATTGAGTTGATTTTCTGTCTGAGTATTTTGTTTTCTTCTTCTATCTTCAATGTCTTTTTGTTGATTTGAATTTTTAATAACAGTCTTGTTTCCGAAGCTTCAATCTTGTTGATTAATTCCTTCTTGCATTTAATAATTTCGTCCAATATCAATTGCCAGTTAATTTCGTTGCCCATAGCAATAAATTTGATATTTTCTTAAACGTGTGAATAGTCCTTTAATGTTAGTTGTGTATGAAGTAGTAATAGCTTAGTGGAGCGGGTCGAAGAACACCATTCAGCGATTGACCAAAGCGCCAGGGTTCGATTCTGGTGCAGGAGCTGTGTCCCTTTTTTGAATTTAATTTAGTTCTTTGCTTGAAGGCCACTCAATGTTTTCTTTCGATTTTGTTTTATTTCATTAGTTTTCACTTAACCTTACACTTTACACATTCACTTTAATATTTTATTTTTCTTTTAGTTGAGTCAGTTTTATTTACACTTATACTATTTCTTCTTTCACTGAATTCGACGCGTCCGTTTTAATCAGTTTTAAAGGCCACTCGATGTAGTTTATTTCAATTTCATCATTTAACCTCACTTATTACCTACAGATGTAGTTTAATATCTTATTGTTCAGTTTAGTCGATTCGACCTACACTTATGCTATTTCACTGTTCACTAAATTCAACATATCGTTTGAATCAATTTCAAAATTTATATATCAAAAGTTTAACACATATAAATTTTAATCAGCAGCTACGTCTTCACCGTGCACTTGCCGTGCTAAGTATAAATTCTTTGATGGTATTATTTTTTAGAAACATCTTCGTATTATCATTATAAGAAGGCAAATTCGATAGAAAGTTAAATTTGAAAAGCCCTTCCATAACGTACCCAATTATTATCAACTTCGAAACTGCACACAGTTGAATTTATGACCCTCTCTATCAAACTTTATGGGAGAAACAAACGCGGAATACATTAAACAATAAAAAAAGCGCATTTTATATTCATAGACATTCCTTCGAAAGTTTCTCCAGACCACTCAAACACCCTCCCCCCTCCTCCCACGGCAACATTAAATCATATGTCAAAGTTTCCCAACACGCTGATAAAGACACCAACTCACTTTGCAAAAACTTTTCCTTTTTTCAAATCGGCCATCCACCGTTTAAATTATGCAAAATTTTTTGCATCTTCCGGTCGTCCAACTTATTAAATCCGAACGTCGGGGACGTTTTTATCGTGACCCTCGTCGGGTCACCCTCCGGCGACCGTGGCCGTTCGTTCGGATCGATTTATTTCCGCGCGGTCTCTAATTATGTAAATTGCCGGTTGTAATTTTGACGAGTGGCGGTTAAGGAGGGCGAGTTTCGGAATTGCACTTGAATTCGTTTAATTGGGTAGGTAGGTACGTGCGAAAGCGGAGGGCGGTGAATGCGAAGTTAAAAAAAGAAATAAATGTTCGCTGTGTATCAATATCATTAAGGGGCTGAATTTAGAGTGGTGTATAAAAGTTGGATTCCGGCGCGCCGTAGCGAGCGAGGGATGCTTACCGGAATTAAAAATGAGGAACTCTCTTTGGGTTATTCACTTCAAAGGAAATAAATGAGCTCCGTCATTTTTTCGAGGATTACTCTTAAATATTGCCCGGACGCCTTCGGTTTCTCAACGAATTCACTTACACAAGATGTCCTGACGTTAAACTTTCACATAATAATATTTCATAACCCCAACTTGAGGAGATAGTATGTCTTAAGAATACCGAAAATTTAAGTGTAGTTAACATAAGTCTGTATTCGGATAGATAATTCATAGTAGATGACCTATATGGATTATTTAAAGTAAGAATTTCATTTATACACACATAAATAATATTTCAAAAGGGCCACGTGGCCGATGGCCACTCACTACTATTATTAGTAATTGTATTACTTTATAAACTTAAAATACTAAAGGGTAATGCTTGTTATGCTACATTCTTGATGGATCAAACTTAAAATACTTAATTTAATAGAATTTACTTTATTGATGGTTTGAGCTTATGTGAAGTGTTAAAAATGAAAATTTTATACCTTACTTCACTTGTTTATTAAGAGTTAAAGGTACATTTCGTTCAGAAGGTGACCATTAATAAACAAGTGAAGTAAGGAATAAACTGCATGAGTTGAAAGATTGATTACTTTTTTCAAGTAAAATAATATTGCTTTCATTCAACCACAAATCCCTTCCTTCAGCTTAATTTCACTTGTGACGTGAATAACACTTAATGGTGTGACCTCCGCCTATTCATCCCTTCACCCCTACCGACATGAGCCAGACAATTATTGCTGATCCTCTCCACCAGATCATTTCACCCTTGCTTTAGACGACAACAAAGGAAAACGTGCGAACTACAAGATGTCCCGAGCATTCACAGGATTCTCTAATTTACATACTACGTCACCTTTTCAGTCTTAAACAAAAATATTAATAATTAATGTCATTAGGTAGAAAGTATAAGGAAAAACTGAAAAATTAAGTTGTATGGTTTTGAAAATAAACTGACAAAATTGATCGGAAATATAAAATATAATAATCATGTTATGATATAATTGAAGAATCACTTAAATTTACTACAGTAAACATTTGGGATATAATTTTTTTTAAGTATGAGGAATATTACAATTAAATACAACCCCAAAACAACCATCACCATGTTAACGATGAAGTTTAAACATTTAAATGAAAAATAAAAGATACTTTTACTTAATTATCACAAAGTAAGTGCCTACAACCTCAATCAGTTAAAACATTTAATTTGATCCTCTAATAAAAAAACTTAAGAAGCAATATGCAAGAAAAGAGTTCGAAACAAAAAAGAACGAAGAGATAATATTAAATTGTTTAGTATTATATTTAACTTTCAACTTCTACTAACAGAAAAAATACAAAATTAGGAGTTGAAAAGCTGCACAGTCTTTTACTTTTAGATTTTAAAGAAATTAAGATACGCCAAAATATAAGAAAATAATATCTAGTAAATTTTCATCAATAAATTACAATTAAAATGTATTATAGGATGAATCATCGGTTAGGGAACTAGCAACAAACACCATATGAACAGATGAAGAAGTAATGCTAATAATTTACTATTGAAAACAAACACCTGAAAGAATTGCGTTAGATAAGATCTTCAAAGATACTTTATTATTGTAAGCAAGCTGAAAAAAATAGAAACAAATATTTCTTAAGTCTTAATAAGACACATTTGTTGTAGATTTATGAAATATTTTCGTGTTTTTTTCTAATTATTGTAAGAACTCTTAAGAAGTCAATAAATACGTTAAAGGTTACTAAGTTGTTAAATTACTATAAAATAAGCCAAAAAATAGGATAAATAGATTTAAAAACAATAAACTAATGGTCAAATTCCAAATTTTAAAAAATATCACAAAAGTTTTTTAGGCCTATAGAAAACTATAAGAAAGAGGAATCAAAAAATACCAAGTAGGTTGAGAAATTAAATACTTTGTTTCGTAATCAAGATATATCGTTGAAACCGTTACTTCAACGGTCAAAAAAAATCATTTTTCTTCTATATTTGAAGATTGTATTCTTCCTTCCTGCAATATCAAGATTCAGTGTGGTTCAGATAATAAATATTGGTTATCAGTTTAAAAACTAAGATTCAGTGTAGTTAGTTGCCTTTGTGTTCAATTTTAGGTACTTTTAAATCCAAAAGTTGAGACTCACCGTAAATAAATGATAAAGATAGTGTGATTAATAATAAGAAAATAAAATATTCACTATTTGTTTTGAGTTATGTGAAGTAATAATCACTAATAAAACAAGATTTGATTTCCTTTCTTCACTAATTTAGTTAGTTAGTGAAGAAAGGAAATTAAATCGTGTTTTATTAGTAAGAAAATAAAAATTGCGTATGTGTCCATTTTTTGAAACTTTCGTCATCTTTTCTATTACCAAGTTTTTTTTAAAGAAAGAAAGTCTAAAGGCTAATCCAAAAGCAAAGAACTTGATAACGGCTTTAATAATAAAAAAATACAAATTTTCCTAAAGTCTATACCTGAGGATTGTATTTTTTTGCTGGCTTTTTCTTATAGCTTTCTATAGATCCAAAAAACTTTATAAATTTCTGTAGCACATTTTTGACATTTGGAGTTATTTCCTAAATTGTTTTCAGTTCAATTTTGAAAGCTAAAATATTGATTACGAGGAAGGGCTAAAAAGCGGTGTAAAGGAAAATCGATCAACACCATCGTAGGCCAAATAGATGAGTGAAATCTGTGTCACTAAAAACAAGGATACCAAGAGGTGATAAAAGTTAATACGTTTGTAGTATCCGGTTATTAAATCCATCTTCTGCAATTGCTTATTGTGAAAAGATCATCACAGCCATTGAAAGCTGAAAAGACGACCAAAAGAAGCCCCTCTGAAGATTGTTCCAAATAAACGGTTTCAAAAAGTAGGTGATACAACCGAAATAGAAAGAGTGGAAACATATTTTTACTTTGCTATGTCAAACATCATTTAGCTCTATTCAATTACTACTTTTTTAAGTCACGGATAACTGGAGTTTTTTTTTTGACATAATTATTCAGTGGTTTGTATTTTTGTATTTTTAATAAAGTCTCATGCTTTTAACTGGAGGTTTATAAACTCTATAGTAACATTTCGTTTCCCTGTCGTTATCTGCACTGCCCTGACGAGATCTGAATAGATCGAAACAGGTCCGTAGTTGTTGAGAGGGAAACAATAATTTAATATTACTTTTTTTTTGCAAAGCTACGTTTGCTAAAAAAATATAACAATAACAAGCTCATTTATACACACACAAATACAAAAATCACACGGCGGAAGGACCACGTAGTCTATAGCCAAACACTACTACTACTACAACTATAACAATAACCGTGATACTTTATCTGAAAATCTATGATTTCATTCGATATTTTCAACCATTTACGACCGGATTTCATGCGGCTAAGTAAGTTTCAAGATGGTGTCAATTTTTACGGTCCAAAATTGTATAACCTGCCACCTGAGAATGTAAAACATCTACCCGAAATTGCTTTTAAATACACAATCAAACAGTACTTAATATTTAAATGTTTTTACAGTCTTGAAGAGATTTTGTCATCTAATTTTTCGAGCATAAACTAGACCTAACTTGTGTACTTGTATGTATATGTATTTTAATCCATCTCCAAAAAGATGAAAAATAGGCCAAAATTAAGGTTAAAAATAATGGTATATAGAAAGAAAGAGAGACTCTCACTATCTACCAGTAAAAAGGGTTAGAGTGGAAGATCATCGCAGCTGCAAGAATTTCCCCCAGCTTCATCCATTCGAATTTCTGTATGTTTTATATAATATTTTTGTATTTTCTTATGTATTCTGTTGGAAAAAAGCTTTAGTATAATAAATTAAACTAAACTATTCTATAACGGGAATCTAAAATTATTGTAACAGAAACTAAGAACAATTTTGGAGTTGAGTAAGATTTTTGAGTCAGGGTTGAATATTTTTGGAATAGCACATCTAGACACTTTTCTAACTTCTTAAAAAGTAAACCTATAAGTTAAAATTGTGTTAAAGATATTTCATATGCAAAGAAGTTGTTGTAGAAAAGAGATGTATAGAACCGAAGGCATTAGATATTACAATTATTATAAATGCATAATGGAGTTTCGCCAAGTATCAGCCTCATCAATCCAATATTTTCATTAGATATTACTTTAAATCTATTAGAAAAACTTCTCTGATTCATAAAAAAACTCGAAATTTACCAAAAATTTTATGATTAGCAATTCTAAAACAATACAAAACTTGATAAACTTGAAATTGAAAATAATTGTATAACTTCCTAAAGTTTTCGAAGAAAATTATGAAATTTTTAACTATAAATTAAGAGTATCCTTAGAAGGATAGGAGGGGGCATCAGGTGAAGAATACCTTGGTGATACCACTGGTGCCCAGTGTGAGAGGAGGCTTAGTGGGTAGGGCCTGTTTAGAAGGAACAGGAGGAGCCCCAAACACCTCTCGTGGAGAGTCCTGCGTAAACGCATTCCTCCTTTCAAAAAAAATCCTTAGAAGGAACTCTACCTGTCATAAACTTAGATGCCTGGACAAATTTTATAATTAGGATATATAGATTCTTATAGTTTTAGACTTTATTAGAACTATTAAAGTAAAGAAATATAAAACCAATCTCTGAAATTTTCTGTTTTAGAGCAAGAGCTTGAATACAGCAGATATAGAAATAGTTTAGCTTTCAACATACAAATATATTTTTTAAGATTTAAGTTTCCCTCCGACTTGTTTGTAAGAATTTTTTGACTTGAGCCTCATAACTCCTTAAGTAATATTAGAAATTTTAAACCCAAAACTTATCAAAAATTGAAAAAATGGTTACAAAAATATTTTCGGAATTACAAAGAATTATAATTGTACACAGCTTTGTACGACTTATCAACAGTCATAACTTTGATGTAATTTTAATCACAGAAACCTGGCTTAAATCATCACTAAATTTTAGTGTCCCCGGTTACAACTGCGTCCGTAAAGATAGATGCTCTCATATCACATTCCATTCAGTATAAGACCTTCTCTATTGACAGAACTATTAATAGTAGCCTTGAAGTTATATGCCTCAAAATAAACATCTCTAGTTCTAAGTATATCAATATTGTCAATGATTACAAACCACTTGCTCTTAAAATCAGTAATTGAGACTGGGAGCATTTCAACTTCCACCACCCACTCTGGGGTTCTTCATTCTCTGACTCGGAGAGCTCTAATTTCGTGTCGGCGCTGGAGGATTTAAGCCTTTGCGTTACTAATGATGGTAGTCCAACCAGTAATCGCCCATCAGTGGTTGATCTCACTGATCTAGCCTTAAAGACATCCTGGGAAGTGCTCAATGATACCATGGACCCGATCATTACCCTATTGTAACAAATATCTCACACGATGACTGTAGTTCAGAGAGCGATAAGGGCCCAGCTCACCCTCCCCTCAGGTGGAATGAGATCAGGGTTGATTGGAGTTTATATCAAGCAGAAATACACAACAACTTGAAATCATTACCAGGTAATCCAAACATCGAACAACTAGTCGACAACATTAATAAGGCTGCTCACAAAAGTATTCCCATTAAAACAGTCAACAAACCCCAGAGACACTCTCAGATATGGTGGGATAATGAATGTTTCTAATGGGTCAAAAAGAGGAAGCAAGACCTAGCCACTTATAAACAAACTCCATTATATGAGAACTTCCTTTCGTACAATAGAATTGCAGCATACACTAAGCGACTGCATTCCGGGGTACAATTCTGTTCCGATTTAAATAACTCCGTTATCCAAAATATGGCAAACCATCAAATATCAAGAATATCAAATATCCAATACAAGAAGGACTTGTCCTGTTATACCCGATAAGCTGATAGAAGATTTTGGAATGCAACTAGCCCCCCATCGACAACAATTAACACTGACTCATTCTCCAATAAACCGGCACCAACAACCTGTTGTGATTCCCCTTAGAGAAACCATTCAACATGTATGAACTGAACCATTGTATCAGAAATTCGACAGTTACGTCTTCTGAATATGACCAAATTTCTTATAAGATGTTAAGAAATATATGCAAAAATGGTAAACAATGCCTATTGAATATATTTAATGATTGGTGGGTCAACTCCAGTACCTATGGTCTACCAAAAAAGTAATTGTATCAATTTTTAAGAAGCCAGGCAGAGAAACTGATAATGAAGATGTATCATCATATAGGTCAATCTCTCTGTTATCACGTATTATTAAAACATATGAAAGGCTAATTAAATTAAACTAAGACTGAACTGGTTCCTTGAAAATAATTCGATCCTGAAACCGACCGTATATGGCTTTAGAGGTGGGCAAGGTACCACAGAGACAGTAACATACCTGGTTCTAGATATTAATTCGACGTTCCGCCTAAAAGGATATCATCCATCTTTATTTATAGACTTTTCCAGAGCATACGAAACATTCGACTTGGGAAATCTTCGGGATAAACTCGTTAGTGTAGGCATGCATTGCAAAATCACGAATAACATAGATAATCTGTTTGCCAATAGAGAAATCTATATTAGAACCAATCAATGCCCATTATACGAGCCCAGAATCACCTCACAGGTATTTCCTCAGGGGTCGGTTTTGGAGCCCTTATTAGTTAAGATATACACATCAAATATCCATAATCTGTTTAACAACAATATAAAGTGCCTACAATATGCAGATGACTTTTGTTTTAACTTCTCATGAAAATTCCCGCTAGATGCAATTAACGAAAGCCAAGCCATTCTTGATAAACTCCATTCCTGGTCGATTAGCAATGGATTAGACATATCTCCGAGCAAGTCTTCAATAATCATATTCAGTACACAGAGGTATCGGTTCCCCGATCAACTTAATTATAAATTTGGTTCGATCCCTATTGTTACCAAATATCTGAGTATGCTCCAAAGGCATTAACGTTATCAAGACGGTCACTCGCACAAGATGGGGGAGTGACGCATATACCTCCTTATTATTTTATCGCTCTTATATTCGATCAATCATTGATTATAGTTGCATTCTCTATGGTCAAGCATGTATGTCAATACTCAAAGTAGTATATCGTGTCCAATTTCAAAGCCTTCGAATTTGTTTAGGAGCAATGTGACACACTATTGGCAGAGACTCAAGAATCGCCATTATACCTACGAAGGAATTACTTGGCTCTCAAATTTGTTCTGAAACTCCGAGCACTCAACTACGGAAATTTGCGCAGTTAGTATATTTCGATTGACCACCAACTGCAAAAACAAATCCAACATGCTAATTTAAACATAATGAACAACTATCGACTATAAATATATCATTACCAAACCCGTTATAATCATTCCCAAATACTGTTCGAATCCAACCGATAATTTGATATATACGGAACCCGCTGAGAACCATCAAGAGTTTGATATCATTTTTACAGATGGCTCCAAATTCAGCAACGGTGTTGGGTTGGCATACTAAATACGCGCGAAGTTTGCCGGAAGGGTGCGGCCATGTTGTTCGAGGTAGAGCTGTCAAAGTTGCTGTCATTTGTTCAGTATATAACTCCAAATCACCATGGCAAGTTTGAGTGTCGAGCAGCACGTGCAAATTATTAAATTGTTTTACGAAAATGGGTCATCAGTTCGAGCAACGTTCCGCGCACTTCGCCCATTTTACGGCCGCGATGATCGGCCTGTAGAGTCGACTATCCGTCGATTGGTGGGCAAATTCGAGTCGACTGGTTCAGTAAACAACCAGCCAACACTGACACGTCGACGAAACGCCCGATCGAACGAAAATATCGCTGCTGTCCGTGAGAGTGTGGGCGAGAACCCGAGGCAGTCCATTTTTTGTCGTGCACAGGAACTTGGCCTTTCGGAGACATCAACTCGCAGAATTTTACATCTGGATTTGGGTCTGCACCCGTACAAAATCCAATTGACCCAGGAGCTCAAGATAAACGACCACAGACAGCGTCGGGCGTTCGCTGACTGGGCTCTGGAGCAGTTGGAAGCAGACCCCCATTTTGGCCGAAAAATCATCTTCAGCGACGAGGCTCATTTCTGGATTAACGGGTATGTGAACAAGCAAAATTGCCGCATTTGGAGTGAGAACAACCCACACGAGGTCCACCAAGTGGCAATGCATCCCCAGAAAGTCACTGTTTGGTGTGGATTTTGGGCCGGCGGCATCATCGGTCCGTACTTTTTCGAGAACGAAGCTGGGGCGGCCATAACCGTCAATGGGGAGCGCTACAGGTCGATGATAACCAACTTCTTTTGGCCTAAACTGGATGATATGGACACGGACGACATGTGGTTCCAGCAGGACGGCGCCACGTGCCACACAGCCCATGCCACAATGGACATTCTGCACGAGCGATTTCCGGACATGGTCATCTCGCGCGGAGGCGATATCAACTGGCCACCGAGATTGTGCGATTTAACGCCTTTAGACTTTTTTCTCTGGGGCTATCTCAAGTCGCTGGTCTACGCCAACAAGCCTCTAAACACCGATGACCTCAAAGTCAACATACGCAACGCCATCGCTCAAATTGAGGCCGATATGTGCTCCAGAGTCATCGAAAATTGGACCTCCCGGATCCGGGCTACCAAACGGAGCCGCGGTGGTCATTTGAACGATGTTATCTTCCATACTTAATGGGGTCGAATACCCTTTCGAATGAAAAATAAATTTCGTTTATACCTCACACACAACTTGTTTTATTCAATTTTAAAGTGCATGCGCCCTTATTGGCGGACCCTATATATACAATCGACTAACTCCACACTAAGGAAACGTTTAAGATTTATAAATATTCAACAACATAATTATTAAGTAATACATGAAGAGCATAAAATATACTTGAATACAGTAATACACAAAATGATTTCCTGGTTAATGACTAATATAATAAGATCCTCTTTAATTAACTCGCTTTGAAATATCACTTTTGATACACGTAAAAACTTTTAATTGTGTTCAAACTTGGCAATAATTTTTGATACAGAAATGAAAACTTCTTTCCTTTATATCGCATTTTAAATATTGATCGTCACGCTGACAAACAATCCGAAGATATAAGACTTAATCTTCGATTCGTTTGGACGCGCAGTGCATCAAAACTTTTAATTGGCCCATTACGTTAATTTCGCTAATAAGCCGTGTATCTTGTGCAAGAAGTACGGACAGGCGTGCACAAATGAAAAACGCCGGCTCCATTTTCTTTTTTTTTAAAGTTCAGCGTATGAAATGAATAAAAAGATCAATATATACTGCTGAAAGCTGAAACAGTCCTAATGCAGACGTTCTCTCTGGCCGCGCCACGTGGCTTTTTGGAAAAGTTCCAATCGTTTCGCGGCGTCGATCCCGCCGGAGTCCCTTTAGTGTCCCATCAGTGTAAAAGACAAATAAGAACACGCGATCGCCCCATAAAGGAGAATACAGAAAACATTTCGGCGCGATTTACCCCCCACACATACACACAACTGACGATATCGGGGCCTGCGGACTATATCGAGCAACCGAAGGGGTAAAAATCAAAAATATACATACAGATTAAAAAAAATGAATGGATTAGATCTTTATACTTACATAATAATAATCAAATGATGTTCAAACTACTATCGGTTGAAAACTCACCTGAAAAAGAAAGATATAAAGTGTTAGTTAAATTTACAAGGTGCTGTCAACAATTATTTAGATAAAAGGGGCTACTCTTTAAAAGAATTTAGCACACACAAATTGTATATAATTTATTAAGATATTTTATGAACAATACTTTAGATTAATATTTTACAAACTAAAATAGCAAACTACGGAGTATTAAAATAAATAAAAGGAAAACTTGAAATTGAATAAATAAAGAAAATAAATCATATAAATAATTAGATGGTAGATGTTGAATATCAGATGAAAAATGACAAATTATAAACCTAACTTGGCCATAATCTATCATGTATTATTATCTGCCATCAATGCAACATGCAAAATACACTCTTTTCGCCTAGACATTAAACTTAAAAAAACAGCAGTTAATAGAATGTAGATATAATATAATAAATAAAGAACGATAGAATCGTTAGTCACAGTTAATAATTTCTTTATTAATATTGTCATCGGAATCTTAAAATCAAAGAAGAAAATTTTAAAACAGTTGAGACAGATGATTGTTAATTATAAATAGTAGATATCAAATGATAGATGACCTACTTTGACCACAAAAGTGTCTGTTTGATCCAAAAAGTAAAAAAAAATTAAACTGGTATCTTTATTTATTTAACTTTAATTTTTTGATCAAACACACACTCTTATGGTTGAGGTAGGTCATCTATCATTTGACAGAATGCATATGAAGAATAACAGAAGACCAATGATAAATAACAAATTATAAATTCTAACTATGAATAAAACTATATAGTTACTTTCAAAAATATATTGTAAGACGCTACAATTGTTTCGCCACACTGTGGCTTCTTTTTTTTCTTTTTTTTTCTTCGCAAGTAACTATAGTCTGTTCGTTGGATCTTTGGTCGTACGTCACAAACTATCGCTTCAAAAAACGACGAAAGTTTTACAGTGCGTTCTTTTTCTAACGCATTTGGTTTCCTTTATCAGACTGAATGTTTTTGCGTCGTTTCTCGAAGCGATAATTTGTGACGTACGACTAAAGATCCAACGAACAGACTATACATAGTTTTATTCATAGTGAAGATGAACTTTCAACATTTATCAGCCTCATCAATCAATTATATAAATTCTAAAGCGTATTCGCCTTTTCTGTTCATATTCAGAAAAGATAAATAATCACTTTTTGTAACAGTTAACAGATGATAGATAAAAATATAAATAGAAAAACTATAGATTTTGTAGAGTTATTGATGATTTCAGATGATTAAATTATATTTCTCGCCTATTGAGAAGTATTTTAATATCAATGAAGACAAATTAAAATATGATGAGAGATAACAATTATAAATAGTAGATGTCACATGAGAAATGACAACTTGTGAACCTACTCTGACCACAAGAGTATATTATTCAACTAAATATCAAACTTGAAAAAACAGAGCAGTTGATAAATGGCGGAGACAGAAGAAATTTGTCACTTTTATCATAGGTATTTTTTTTAGTAAAATTTAAAAAATATAAATAATTTCTTATCTGTCATCACCATATATTACCTTCAAGACAGAACGTTCTAAATATCAGATAACCAGTACGATATACGCACATGTGTGATTTTAGTTCAGGAATTACTCCAAAATTATCGTCATATTTTATTTAACCGGCTTTATAAATAAATAAATAAAATACAATTGATTATAATTTATCTATGAAAGTGTATCAAAATACATCAGCCGTTTTCAAGTTAAAATTTAAACAAGATATACATGGTGCGATAAACAATTATTCGGAGAATTGCAGAGGATTCAGTTTTTCTTTAAATGCATTATAAAAAATAAATAATTTTGCAAATTTTGGAATAAATTTTAAATGTTATGAAATATAGCAAATTAATCATAGTGGAAAGCAGGTATAAAAATTTATTGCTAGATTAGAAAATGAGTACACCGACAAAGGAACTTGAGGGTATAAAAAATAATTTTTCTGAGATAGGTTTTTGCAATAAATTCCTCCCAATTACTTAATTTATTGCCTAATTGGATTTAACAGAAAATAATAAACGCCTATCGCTATCAATAGTGCAGCATCGTTAGTTCGGGTCAGCAATTGGATGGGTGACTGGTACCATTTGCCACTAGGATAGAATGAATGGCACTTTAGAGTGACAGGGGCGATTCTTTCAAGTAACAAGTCCATTTACATACACACGAATACCTAAATAACACGGCGGAAGGACTACGTGGTCAATACTACAACTACTAGAAAATTTTAATCCTCATTTATTTTTCGTGGTGGTATAAAATATAATATTTCAATCAAAATAACAAAATATACAGTATTGTCGACAATAATTTAATTGAGGTGTTTGAGATGGCACTAGTGTCTGATGATATTGTCTTAAATAGAGATACAGGCATTATCACAATAATTATGGTTTATTTTAGTTAGTTTTAGAATGCAAGAAATACAAAGAAAAATTGTTGTTTAAATGAATATAAAAACCTACATAATGTATTTTTATAATCAACAATAAAATATACGCAGTGCGCTCAACAATTATTTAGATAAGGACGTAATCTTGTATTAGGAGCTACGTTATTTTAACTTAGGTTAAATTCTTATAAATAAAACAAAGGTAAAGTTAAGTAAATTCTTTTTCAAATAAAAAATATGCACAGTGAAGTCAACAATTATTAAACTTATATAAGATGCCAATGTTTGAATTTCTATAAAAGTATATATTAAAGTCTATTTCAACTCAAAACTAAAAATATATAGTAAGATTAAACAAGTATTTAGATAAGGTGTTAAGATTTCAATTTAGCAAGTATTGTTCCTAAAAAGCTAACCTATTTAAAACCTTTTAATAAATATCTTAAAATTTACTCAAAACAGTTGAAACTTTCATAAAACCTAATGCAATAGGCTTTATATTCACCCAACAAACCCATGACCTACCCCAATAAATGAGCAATAAACCCAGTACCTTTCAGTCAAAATAAATTAGAAATTTATGTAGCGTACTCTTGACCTATCACAATAAACTATATCTTGTCTTAGCGTTATCTTGGCCTGCGTTAATTCACAATGTATTAAGGTAGATATTTTCGTGAATATTCAAACTATTCAAAACTATGAGAAAAGGGGCCATCAAGAAAGGTATAGAGATACCTAAGATTGCCGCAGTTATAGGAAGTGAATCAAAAACAGTAAAAAAAGCGAGGTTCTATCGTCCATGCTATTGTGTATCATGATGGGTGACTTGCTCACGACCTTGGTCGACAAGGGTTATTATACCCAAGGTTATGCCGAAGACATAAGGAGTAAATATGACATCATAACGTCCCTAGCCCAAGACGTCTTCAATACTATAGTAAAATGGTGTCTGGGGAAAAGTTTCAATGTCAAACCTGATAAAACTGTAGTGGTAGCTTTCACTAATCGTAGGAAGCTCAATATCAAAGCTCCAAATGTAAAAGGACAAGAAATTGCGCTGTCAGATGAAATATCTTTAATACTGGATAGTAAATTAAATAAGTAACAGCACAAAAGAAACTTCAAACCCTTCAAAGAATGGCCTGTCTTAGAATCGCGGAGGCTATCTATCCACACCACATCCTCTCTAGTAATGGTAGCTTTACTAGACTTTCTTCCCTTGTACAACCAAATTATGAAAAGAAAGTCTAATGAGTGAGATAAGACTGGACTTTAGGAAACGGTGTTTCTAGTTTGTGGTTTATTCAGGTTTAGAATTTCTGAGTGCCCATATCTATGTCCTGTACCATAAATAAATTCGGGCGCTCAAAAATTCTTAACTGATTAAATTACAAACTAAAAACAACGTCGAACGTAATGCCTACCAAATTTGATTTCTAATAGCGCTTTGAAGTAATTATTGACGGTCGCCAAGACACCCTGCATCGAATTAGAAAAACAAAAATTTAAATCAGTAAGATATTGAATTGACGAGGCAGAGATATGATGAAACTCCATAACAAATTGAAATAAAACAACACAGTTTCACATTTTTTTGTTGAACACTGCAACATGTTTCCCCACACAGTGACTTCATCGGGCAGATAAATACAGTGTGGCGAAACATGTTGCAGTGTTTAACAATAAATGTAAAACCCTCCCAACTGTGTTGTTTTATTTCAATTTAACTCAGTAATCTGATTCCAATTTTAGTCACATTTTAAAATGGCAGAGTTCACAATAGAGCGTTCTTCCTCTCTTAACAACACATTTCTTCGATGAGAAACATCTCGAAGCTCATTTCAAAATTTTACATTTTTGTTTTAGCCAAATGCGGCATAATATATCCTCAAATCACAAATATGTGACTTATTGTTCCATTAAACTATTGGTTTTGCGAAAAGTATTTACGTGATTCCAGAATTTCCATCTCTAGTTTCTATGCTATTAGCAGTATATCCTTTAGTTCTATAAATACTGAATGTAGTAAGACCTAAATCAGCATCAGTGACAGAAGTTGATAATCGTATGTCAAGAATATAAGCAAAAGTCAATTCGGTTAATAAATGATACGCTAATGTTTTGAAACCATTGGTCACCATATAAATAAATAACTGTTATACAAAACAAAGTAATTATTCTGTTTAATTTGCGCTGCTTCTGGAAAAAGTTCGAGTGAAGAGAAATCCACCACCCATGGTGGAATGAGAAACACAAAAAAGTACTAAAAACCTTTTATCACACAGTTAATTTGAAATACCAAATATATATTTCAGACACAAAGTGACCATTATCAATAGTTTAATAATACAGTATTAAACCATTGATAATGGTCACTTTGTGTCGGCAATATATATTTGGGATTTCAAATAAACCGTGTAAAGAAACGTTTTTATGACTTTATTTTATAATCAAGTTTATCTTCACGTAACTCATCCAATTAATTTATTACAGCACTGTACGTTGGAAATCGGTTATATCTGTTATAAAGAGCCTCATCGACTATCCAAAAAAGTCAACGACGGTGGGAATCCTGGAGAAACTTTTGTGAACAAATTAAGTCTACAACGGCATGAACTAAATGAAGTTCTCTTCAAAGACCCAAAGCTACAGCCTGGAATAATTAAAAAAGAGAAGTCGTAAAGCCAAAAAACTCATGTAAAAAAAACACTGTAAAAACATAGAGGATATAGAAGAAAGACAGCAGAAGTTTCATAGCCCTTTAAAAGAAGATTAGATCATAGCCTCCAACACAATAACAAGATCCAAGATAACCTGGCCCATTCAAACATTCTCACCATTTAAGTCTCTAGGAATGGATAGAGTTTACCTAGCCCTACTTGTATAGGGAGTGGAACTTGAATTCCTGGGTACATACTAGTAGTAGAGTATTAGTACAAAAAATTTAACCAGGTCATAGTGCTGTAAGGATGTCTATAGCCAAATTGCCCCATCTGATATAATCTAAACTAAAGAGTACACTAAGTACAATTCTAATTGATTGCGACTAATCTGAGAGATACTAGATTAATGTGTCATACATTGGGGTAGGCCATAGGTTGGGTTAGTTAAGTCAAAATAAAGTATATCTGTTATAAAGAGCCTCATCGACTATCCAAATAGGTCAACGACGGCGGGAATCCTGGAAAAACTTTTTGAACATATTGAATCTACATCCGCAGCCGTAAGGCTGAATGAAGTTCTCTTCAAAGACTCAAAGCTACAGCCTGGAATAATTAAAAAGAAGATGTCGTAAAGCCAAAAAAACACTGTAAAAACATGGAAGATATAGAAGAAAGCCAGCAGAAGATTCATAGCCCTTTAAAAGAAGATTAGATCATAGCCTCAAACACAATAACAAGATCTAAGATTCAAATATTCTCACCATTTAAGTCTCTAGGAATGGATAGAGTTTACCTAGCCCTAATTGTATAGGGACTGGAACTTATTCATCAACACCTGACTCTGTTTAAGTTCTGCGTAGCTTTTAGATATATCCCCCAAAAGCCAAAACTGCAAAACGTAAACTAGAGTACGTTCAAAGTCTAGCATTACTAGAATTATATGTTCTATTCTTTCAACAACCACGTCAGCAAAAGAGATGTTACTATCTCTTACTCTATTAGATTTACACATACAAGTGATGGTCGTAAGTTTATCAATAACACTAAGAGGCAACGGTCTCTGGTATCCTAAGGTGGACATAGTCCAGTATCTTTGGAAGGGCGACTTGGAGGGATGCTCTTCTAGGGAAGTATCAGGACCGTGCTACTCCGACTTATTACTTCGAAATACAGTACACGTCGTAACATTCTGAGGCTCCTGAAGCTTCAATACATATATTCATGGATGGAGTAAAAGAAGAAAAAAGGGACAGGTTCAGCTATATATTGTACCGAACGGAACTTGGAACAAAATTACCCTTGAAGGATCACTCTACGATCATCCAGGAGGAACTCATAGGGATACTTATTAGTGCCCAAAAAATAAATGAACTGGTGATTAAAAAATGAGAAAATCTCTGAATAAAACTGTAGATTAACTGTAGCTGTCTTAACGCATCCCACGGTTTCATCAAGACTGGCAAATGAATGTGTTACGGTTCTAAAGACGACATTTGTAGATAACAGAATTGCCCTATTCTATATCAAGGCATATTTAAACACGAGAGGGAACGATAGACCGGGCGCTCTAGCAAAATAAGGAGCATGCATCAAAAACGGAAGCGGGCTAGGGCATAGGCATATACGGGCCTAAATACATCAGTTTCTCTCGCACAATCCCCATCAGTCTTACAGGCTCAAACAAACGCTTTGGAAAGGTGTGCTCACGTTTGTATAAACAAGTGCTGCAAAGAGGAACATATCTCTCTAATCTCTGATAGCCTGACTGCCTATAAGGACCTTAAAGCATACAGTTTCAATTCCAAAATGACATGGAGCCGTAAACAAGTTCTGAACGAATTGGCCAAGGTCAACTCACTATAATATGGGAACCAGGTCACGCAGGTATAATAGGGAACGAATATGTCGATGTACTTGCCAGAAAAAGTGCTGTGACTGCCGTAATTGAAAACAAATTAAAGTTACGGTTTGAAAATGGTATGTTAATGTATTGAAATCATTGGTCACCATATAAATAAATACCTATTATACAAAACAAAGTGAAAATTGTGTTTAATTTGTGATTAAATATGTATAACGAAGTAGAAGACTCCATCGTCAATGCCGTAATGGACCAAAACTTACATGAAGTAATCCAAGAGTGGAAAATATACAAAACAGGGCACTGGAAGACAATCCAAAATGTCTATTGACATATCTCCAAGCAAAGCTAAACAGCTCTTGCCCTTCACTAAAAGCGAGATAAGACTGGTTACGGGTCTCCTTACAGATCATTGCTAAGTAAAGTACCATCTTCACAAGATAGGTAAAATGGACAACACCACTTGAAGACTATGTGCATAGTCCTATGCGGGTGTGTAGCTCTGGTCACCACCAGACTAGCCTTAACCGGAGAAATGGCGATAACGCAAGAACGGATCAGAACATAGCTTCCTAGGAGGTTAATTGACCTTACCAAGGAATTTGAATTCCTACAAACATCCTAATAGTATGGTATTGGTACAAAAGATCTCACCAGGTCGCAGTGCTGTAAGGATATCTATAGCCAAATTATTTAATCTAACCTAAATAGATCAAGAGTACACTAAGTACAATTCTAATTTATTGTGTCTAATCTGAGAGATACTGGATTAATGTCTCATTTATTGGGGTAGGTCGTGTGGGTTAGGTCAAAAGTAAAGTTTATTGTGTTCAGTTTTGTGACAGCTTCAACTGTTAGAAACTTTTGAATAGGTTAGTTTAAAAAGTGATTAAAAACCGCTTTAGTTTCTCAAAAACTATAATTAATATTTCTTTAAACGTTTGAGAAGTCTTTGAAAAATAAACATTTTAATATTTAAATTAAAATAGGCCAAACCGTTTTTAACTATTTCAAACATGCTTTAAAATAGTTGTAATTTTTTACTTATCATTTAATAAATGAGCATTGTTCAGAAAAAGAGTCGAAAATTGCAAGAAAATGTTTTCAGTTTATTTAAATTAGCAGAAATTATTTAAAAAATACAAACAAGAAGACTAGAAAATTTCTTGATTAAAGATAACCATTGGAAAAACAAAATGTCATTGATAATTTATTCAAAAATGGCAAAGGAGGAAAAAAATTATCCAAAAATAAATCATATTGTGACTTTTATGATACTTTATCTGTACGTTCTAATATACCCAAATAAATTATTCTTCTTAGGTTGCTTATTTTTTTAATTTTTTAATTGCAATTATGTAAATATTACATTTTAATCTTTTTGTATAAAATCAAGGAAGTTATGAGAATTTTCCTAATAAAAGTAGTTTAGTTTCGTTTATATTTATTACTTTTATTTGGTTAAAATTATTTTTGGAAAAATATTATTTCTATTAAAATTTTGTATCAATTTTAAAGTTATTGTTTTCATTCTACGTAAAAAAAAAACTGTGCTTAACTTAATTAATTTTAATTAGTTAATTCATTTATGTATTTTTTTAAGAAAGAGAACCAAAGATATAAATAAATAAACAAAAATGAATTAATATTGATTCACAGCAGCTAACAATATTAAATTGTTTGCGGAAATTATTATTTTTTTCTTTCAACTAAATGAAACAATTTTAATTGTTTTAATTAAAATAGTAACTACCGTCATTTTACAAGTATTCTGCTTGAAACCTTAAGCTAGCGCACTCTTGACCTACCCCAATAAATTGTATCTTGACCTAGCGTACTCCTGACCTTCATTAATGCACAATATATTGAGGTAGGTCAAGAGTACGCTAGGTAGAAATTTATTAATTGAAGATACTAGTTTAATTTCTTATCTATTGGCGTAGATTAATTGGCATTTGCTTCATCAGACTTTGCTGAATGATGGACAAACTGAAGATTACATTTTTTAGTTACCTCTTCGTATAAATCCTGAGGCAAAGAACACATTATTTTAGAAACTAATACAATATATTTCTAATTTCGTTTCTACCATTTTAAACTTTACTTTGGACTTTAAAGACATTATAAATGTGCCTTTCTCATATAATAGTAATAATATCTTTTATCATGCAGTGGATAAATCTATCCGTAATTCTTTATAATTCAACTATCATTATAAGTTAATTTGGGTACAAAATGAATTAGAGAAAAAATAGAAATTTAAGTATTAAGTAATTAGAAAGAAAGAGAAATTAATAAATATCTACATTAATTAATATCTACATCAATCAAGAATAAACATGAATTTATACGTTAATCTACATAACTCGTGTATTTTTTAAATTAATACAAAAATAAATTGATTAATCAATATTATAATATGTAAATCTTTATACTTAATGTATGGTTAATATTTAAAACAATGCCAGCAAACAATGTAATAAAATATAGTTATTGTGAGGTCCTAATAATATCAAAACATATATTTACGTTCATTCCATTTTATAAAAAAAAAAAAACATAAATTCATTATGACTAATCAAATTACCTACATTTGTTGTTTGTTTGTATTCCCTCTCATTACGAATAATTTTGTGATAGACACGCACTAGAACTCAAATATATAAATAACGATTGACGTAGATTCCATCACGAAAACGACTGCATTGCGTAACGTAACTGAGAAAGCTAATGACAGTCGATTATATGTTCCTCATTAATTGCACAAATGCAACTTCATCATCTAATAGGACGGTAGTATTGCACTTATACACAAATTAAATACAAATTGTTTTTCTTTAATGTTGTGGGCGTTTAATTAATGGTAAATTTTGATTAAAAATAAATACACGTTTCACTTTGTTTTACCACAATAGACATTTATTAATAAATCTTTGATCAAATTGTTTTTAAACATTAAACTAACCCACTTATTATGTTTTTTACCACTAAAAATTATATATTACAAAAACACACGACTTAATAATTTTCAGTGGTAAAAAACATATTAAGTGAGTTAGTTTAGTGTCTTTCATGAATTACCATGTAGTAACGTTATGATGAAATTGTTTTTATTGATTTATAATAATAAAAATTTATAGCAAAATCGACAGTACCGTCTGTAACAATTAAAAAAAACTTCCTATAAGAAATATCATTAAATTATAATTAGGTTAATTGTTTTCGTTTCAAGGTTATACACCTTTATTACTAATAGTTTCGTTTTCTAGATCTATTTGCAATTGACTAGTGGAAACTTACTGGAAAAAATAGATTACATTAATCGATATTTATTTCCACAAAAATATACATTAAGTATAATATTGTGTTGTCTTAAGTAATTTCGGTTTCTTTACTACAATTATCAAAGGCGATTTTTAATAAATTATAATAAACAAACAAAAATAATTGCATTTTTTAATTGATGTACTCATATAAATAAATTTTGATGATGTTTTACTGATTGGAGGGTGGGATAGAGGCCACCCACCCACCCTACATATACATATTAATTTGAATTACTGATCGCCTCGCGGTTTGCAATAACTTTAATTACAAGATTTGAATAAAAGAAAATTGACAAAGTAAAAAAAGAGTGTAAATTAATAAAAATGAAATACATGATACGTGAAAAGACTTTAAAACAAGTTTAAATAAGATTAGCTTTAGAAGGTCATCCATATTTAAACTTAAATTTGGATTATGCTTTAATTTTTATTACACACACGGTTTTATAGTTTTTTGCAACAAAATCATCAACAATTAGTATTTAAAGTTACCATGTATATGTAGGGTGGGTGGGTGGCCTCTATCCCACCCTCTAATAAGTAAAACATAAGCGAGGGTTTTAATTAAAAGTTGTAAAATATTATTAAATACAAAATAATTGAAATTCTTAGAGATTTATTCATACAAATTCTTCAAATAATTTTTGATAATGTTTTACTGATTGGAGGGTGGAATAGAGGCCACCCACCCACCCCACATATACATATAAATTTCAATTACTGATCGTTTCGCGGTTTGGAGTAAAATTAATTCTAAAACTTTTTGAATAAAAAAGAAATTCAAAAGGTAAAATTTTTGAGTGAGGAAATTAGTAAAAATTTGATGCATGATGGATGGGCAGACTCTAAATCTAAATTAGATAAGATTAGCCATAGAAAGTCATTTATATTTAAACTTAAATTTTGATTTTATCTTTTTTTTTATTACATAAAGGGTTTGATTGTTTTTAGCAGGAAAATCATCAACGATTAGCAATCAATGTTATCATGTATATGTAGGGTGGGTGGGTGGCCTCTATCCCACCCTCCAATCAGTAAAACATAATCGAGGGTTTTAATTAAAATTTGTAAAATATAAATAAACACAAAATAATTGCAATTCTTAGAGATTTATTCATACAAATAATAAAAAAAAATTGATAATTCCTATTTTGCATTAAAGTTATTTCTTTAAAATACTTGATACATCGATAGAAAATGTTTTAGTATAATATTATGTTCATTTCATTTCAATCACAACACTGTTTCATTTTCGCATCTGTCAAGGTCAACTTGATAGCATCGGCAGTTGTTTACGAAATAGTTAGTTAGCGTCAGTTGTTTGTAGCATCGAGTTGTGTTTTGTTTTCTGAGTGTTTAGTGCGTCAATAATCTCATCAAAAACAGTCCTGATATATTTTGATTTAAGCAACAACGAAACATAACAGAATTTATCAAGAAAGCTTATCACGCTTACTTCGGTGTAAAACTTGGTGATCAGGACAAACCTTGGGCTCTACACAAAGTGTGCTTTCTTCAGTGTGTCGAGCTACTGAGAAAATTGACAAAAGGTACACCCTTTGGCATTCTTATGGTATGGAAGGAACAAAAAAACATGGAGACGACTGTTACTTTTGCTTCTGCGGTGTCAAGGGTTTAAATTCGAAAAATAAACATACTATTCAGTATCCTGATTTACCGTCTGCTAAACGACCTGTACCTCATGGACCAGGAATTCCCATTCCTCCACCTTTTGTCCACACCATCCAACAACAATCATTAGATGAAAGTTCAAACGAATAAACCGATGAAGACGAATTCAATCCTAATATAGACCAACCTCAATAGTTTATCCAAGCTGAACTAAATGTTCAGTGAGAGACTTGGGCCTATCAAAGGATGTTGCACAAATCTTAGGATCACGATTGAAAGACAAAAATCTGTTGGCTCCAGGAACCACATTTTCATGGGATAGGTATCGTGAAAAAGAGTTCGCGGAATATTTCTCTCAAGAGGGTTCACTGGTGTATTGTAATCATTTTCCTGAAGTAGTCGTGAAACTGGCAACTGACAATTACGATTCTACATCATGGAGGTTATTTATTGATTCTTCTAAGAGAAGTCTGAAGGGTGTCTTGTTGCACAAAGGTAATACTTATGCCTCGATGCCTGTTGCTCACTCCGTGCATCTCAAAGAAACATATGAGAATCTTGAGCTGTTGCTAAATACAATAAAGTATAGCGAATATTGTTGGCAACTCTGTGTAGACCCATGCTTTTGGGTCAGCAGTCTGGATTCACAAAGTACCCATGTTTTTTATGCGAGTGGGATAGTCGAGCACGGAATTTACGTTAAGAAAGAATGGCCACTCAGAGAAAGACTTGTACCGGGACAAAAAAAAAATGTGCTGCGTGATGTATTAGTTGACCCAAAATTAGTTCTTTTGCCTCTCCTTCAAATAAAGTTAGGATTGATGAAGCAGTTTGTTAAAGCTTTAAATAAACAAGGTGACTGCTTTAAATACCCGTGTGACAAATTTCCTGCATTTTCTGAAGCTAAACTTGAAGAAGGAATTTTTGTAGGACCTGAAATTCGAACCTTAAAATCCGACAGATTGTTCCAGAATACAATGACCCAGGATGAATCTGAAGCATGGAGTTCTTTCATAGAAGTCATGGACGGTTTCCTTGGAAACACCAAGTCTCCAATCTATAAAAAATTGTAGCCAACATGGTCGAAAATTATAAAAAAAACTGGGATGAAATATGAGCGTCAAACTTCATTTTCTGAATTCCCACGTTGACTCTTTTCCCGAAAATCTTGGAACAGTCAGCGAGGAACAGGAAGAGAGGTTCCATCAAGACATAAAGGAGATGGAGAGACGTTACCAAGGAAGATGTGATATTAGAATGGTGGCTGATTACTGCTGGACCTTGAAGAGGGACTCGCTCACAAAAATCCACAAAAAGAAAACTACAAAACGCAGTTTTGAGGGAAAAGAGAACGATTTTATTCAAAAAAAAAACAACGATTGTCTAACGTAGATTATACTGCATTGTTTTTTTAATGAACAACTCAATTTTGAAATGTAATTTTCCATTAAATATAGTTTCAATAAATATTTTCTCAATATTTTTGGAAAACACACTTTTCCTTAAAACCTGACGTGCTGGAAAAAAACTAAGCGCAGATTCATGATCAGCACACTCCATTTACTATAGGACACCTATTAAACATGAAACACTTTTTCATGAAAAAAAAAAATGTAGGCCTGTGTAATTAATTACATAAACACTAACTATATGTTTGCCATTAAAATTTAGAGTTTAAATATTTTATTTAAGTGATGTACTTTAGATTGAACGATATGTAGTGTAAAATTAGTCGCAACTTGTAAAATACGTTCCCTGTCGAGACGATTTAAGCGCGAACGCATTAGTAACTATAGTTTCGGAATGAATTAAGAGCTTAAGGGATTAGCTCAATTCGTCGGAAGCGCTCAACAAAGTTGCACGTGTTTATGAATTATTCAGCGTGCGTCGTTAAGTGGAGACCGACACAATTATTTATTTAAAGTGAGCACTCGACTTGATTGATAAGGTCGAGTTTCGTGTTGAATTTAGACGGACATAACGAAATTACGCAAGTTTTAGACAACCATTGTGAGTTATTCGAAAACAAAAAAAAAGAATATAACGAAACTACAAATTTAACAAAATAGAATGGTAAAAACTGTATAAATTAGGAAATCTACATCACCATAGACACAAGAGTTAAACATATTTGTTTCTTTGTTTAACCCTGGAGGAAACATTTCCAAATTATGTTAAAAATGATAATCATCTCTTCAAGAGTGAAAACCATGTAAAGATTTACATTTTATGAGATAAAAACTTGATTTATTTCAAATTCATACAATCATCTTCACCTAGTAAATCAATTCCCTGACACGCAATTCCCTACTTACGCCTCCTCAATACGGTACTCCTTAGTCTCATCTAATGTATGTACGGCTGGTCACTTCCTGGACATGATAAGCATAAGCGACGTCGTCGATGGGAGCGTGTGTCGTAATTAATATTACCACCGTTATCCGCTC
The DNA here is from genome assembly GCA_963969525.1 of Ontholestes murinus. Classification (NCBI taxonomy): domain Eukaryota; kingdom Metazoa; phylum Arthropoda; class Insecta; order Coleoptera; family Staphylinidae; genus Ontholestes; species Ontholestes murinus. The sequence goes on along the minus strand of OZ018390.1, from coordinate 67,708,094 downwards.
CGTTAAGGCCACAATTAAAACAGTACATTGTTATTGTTCTTATTTCAGATGATCGACTCTTACGACCATCCAGGGCCGTTAGTGTGCGCCTCTAGAACACATTCGTAAGCGGATGTTGTTGCAGGATCGATCGTAAGTATTTGGAGTACGGCTGCAATACTAACAAACGGACGGACAAAGGCAGTAAATTATATTGAGATAGGTGAGTTACCGACGGTCGTGACACTAAATACCGAAAAGGAGTCGGTCTTTATTTAAAATTTATCGCACGATCCTGTTAGTGACGGATTGTTGAAGTAGTTGTTCTGGAAATGGTCGGAAGTATATAAATAAGTACTAAAATCCTAAAGATCTAAACTGTAGTAAGAACCAGGAGAATGCTTTTTATGGTCAATAGCATCAAAGTGTTCATATCATATAATATTAAGTTTAATTGTATTTGGCTCCAATAATTGTTGTAAAATAAGTGAAATAAATGAGTAAATGCCAAAGCTAGAAAAATAGTAAGTACCAGAAGAATGTATTTATTGTCAATTCCACCATCACAATCATTTTTACAATATCTTAAGTATCTGCTTCTGTTTTAAAGAAATATTTTGAAGCCTTTCATCTGAATACTGTAAAATCTTCCGCTATGATATGATTTGTTATAAGTTTTAAACTGTTTAATCGTCGTTGATCACTTTGCACGGTATTACGGTTGTCCAGATTAGCATTTAAAGTGATTCCGTTGAACGTGGCGGATCGGATAAAGAAATATTTGGATTTACATTATTCATGAGCGGCATGGCGGAATAAACTGGTTCGTTTCGAAAACAATACGTCTAGGTTGCGCCGCCCCGCGGACGCTCAACTTGGCGAAGAGTTAACGCGTCGAAAAACGGGACGGCCGTGCGTGGCGGCACCCGCAAACGCACTCGTTAAACAAAAGAATTGCTAATTAACCGCTACCTTATAAGTGAATTACACTCGTCGGGATCGCGTATTGTATTACACGACAGTTAAGTGCTTATTCAAAAAAGTTATTCTAATGAGTCGGATCAAAGAGAATGTAAAGTTGGAATACAATTATTGGTTTACTAGCTAAGAAGTTTTATAAGGAGTTAGACAATGAAATAATATGTATGACAAATATTCAACATACAAAAATACATAAAAGGTAGATAAAAGATAAGCATATTGCAAACAGAAAGCAAAGAGTCAAAAGAATCAAAAGAGGTAACTCGAAAATGACAAAAAAAACTATAAACAAGAGGCATTCTAAAATACTAAATGGAGTCAGTAAAAAAAGGAAAAATTACCAAAACGATAGACAAAATTTGATCAAAAAAGCTTGACAAAACAATAGAAAAACAAACGACAAATAAGATAGACAATAAACACATGAAGGCTGATGAAAGACCAACCAAATATATAAAGCAGAAAAACGTAGATTCAGGCAAAATAAAAACATTAGACAAACTTTAGACATCGGATAGAATCCACAGAACGAATATAAAAGATAAACATAAGTTAAAACGGAAAACAAAGCATCAAAACAACCAAAACAGCAAAAAATGAAATCACTAACAAACTATAGATAGAAGAAATTCTAAAAAAAGGCACATAAGGGTGAAGAAATAGAAAAAAGATAACGAAATGACAGACACAATTAAAACAATCGGCAGTATATGAACAAAAGACAAAAGAAGATAAAGAAAAACAACTACCAATAAAATTAAGGTATAAAATATTCTAAAGACACAAAATAGAGACAAAAGACAAATGGCAGACAAACTTACACATAAAAGCATTCTAAAGGGAAAAAGGGCAAAGATAGATAAAATAGACAAAACAGAAATGACAGTATAATTACAGATATGAAGAAAGGGAAACAAAATACAGAAAGATACAAATGCGTGAAATATAGAAATGACAAACAAATTTTAAGCGAAAACAGAAACAATGTTTGATGGAAGAATTGCATATAAATGGTAAATAAAAGACGATGAAAATATTAGGAACATATTCACAAACGAGAAACAAAATATAAATAGTTAAGAAAAACAGACAGAAAATAATAAAATATATAAGTCCTTACGTTGTAGAAAATTCACTAATAATTAGAAAAAACACGAAAATATTTCGTAAATATTTTCGTGTTTTTTCTAATTATTAGACAGAAAATACTTTTGATCTATTTTTTCCCTTTTGTTCGTATTTCGTCAACAAATGACAAAAAACGATCAAAAATGGTAAATATCATGATATCTAAGAAACGAATATATTTATGTGTAACCTATGGTTTGTTAAGTGTTCAATTTTGTTGTTTTATTAAATTTTGACAAAACTTGATTTTCAGATTATTTTCCAAGGCCACGCATCTAATTTTTGTTGGTCAGTTAACTACGATTACTTTCGAATATCGCATTGTTATTCGTTATTATTTAAAACGTCGATATCTAGGAAACTAATGAATTTAGGTATAACGTATGGTTAATAGAATATTATCTGATTTTGAAATAAGACACTTGTTTGGTTTATTCAGTTTCCTGAAACGTTTTTCGGTCAATGACGACCATTCTCAAAGGAATTACAAAATTACCTATGGTTAATAAAAAAATGTTCAAACTTGACAGGACTATCAAAATAAATCGTAATGAACAACCCCGTATGTTCATTTAAAAAATATAAATAGAGTGGTACAATTTTGTGGGTCACCCTGTATATTCCAATTTATTAGAAATACGTAGATTTTTAAAGACAATATTTGCTAATCGACCGTTCTGGTAATTTCTCCTACCTCTGTATATGTCGAAATCTAAAAGTCAAAATTACTAGAAATTTTTATTGCTACTTAAAAAATTCTAGTAATTTGACTTTTAGATTTCCAGAGTTTTATTTTCCAGATTCCTAATGGCTTATGGACTAAATTTATCGGTCAAATATCTAAAGTTGTTTACTCAAAATTGTTCACAAAATACATGATGAATGTTTATTTTATAATCATGAAATAGCATTTCTCAACATTTGAAGAAATTAATTCAGTTTGGTCCGGTTTTCTAAAAAGGTTCTTTTTAAATATTCAAATATTTTCAAGTAATAAATCTAAACATGATTTTTAGAATTTTCTAGAAAGTTTTATTCATATCTCCAGATAATATTTCAGCTATAGGCCTTTTTCTTTGATAGATATGTAGAATTTTCAGCGCTCTCGTTCTTCGAATTATTCAAAAATCACGTAATCGTAATCTATTTTAGTATTTGCAAAACATTTGTTTCACACGTAGAAAGTTAATCAACACAGTAGCATTCCTTAACATTTCAAAACGATTGTTTTCAACATTAATAAAAATAATTTTATCCCAGTTTCCAGAAAACCTTTCTTTAAATCTTCTAATAATTTCAAGTAAATTTCCATTGAGAATTCTAGTTTTTATTGAAGGTCGTGGACTTTTGTGGAAATTTCTCTATTAGGTTTCTAAAATTTTCAACAGTCTTTTCTTTAATTTTGCAAAAATAAAATCACTTCAGCTTTCTAGAATTATCTAGAATGAATTGAAATAAAACAACACAGTTGGGAGGGTTTCACATTTATTAATAATAATAATAATAATAATCCTTTATTCAATTCATTATCTAGAATGTTAATTCCAGTTTACTAGACAGTTGTTGACTTTTGCTAAAATTTCTCTGTCAGATTTCTATAATTTTTAGTTTCATAGTCTATTATATTTTCTGTGAAATATGTTTTTCACACCTACCAAAAATGTTAGTCAGCAATGTTCTGATGGACATTAAAGACAAATTCGGAAACATAATCACAAACAAAGTCAAAATTATGGAAAGATGGTTTTCAGTCCTTCCCATATCATTGGGTCACATTTTTTTGAAAAATTCCATTAGAAAATTCTAAAATTTTAAATTAATTTACCTTCTGTGAAATTCTTCTAGATTGACTTTTGCTAAAATTGCTCTGTTAGATTTCTACAATTTTTAGTTTCATACTCTATTATATTTTTTATGAAACATTGTATGTTAGTCAGCAATGTAGTATTCCTTAAGAATTCTCGAATTTCAGTCCCTAAATTCCATTAGAAAATTCTAAAATTTTCAATTAATTTACCTTCTATGAAATATTCCTTTATATTTCTACACTATTTTAGATTCTCTAAGAAATTTCTTTATTAGGTTTCTAATATTTAACGGATTCTTTTCTTTAATTTTCTATCATTTCAGAATTATCAAAAAATGCCTCCTCCAATTTGTATACACTTTCTTCTATGATTTTAAAACTGCTTGTAAGAAGTTTACTGTAGCATTCCTTAGGATTTCTAAAATTTTTGGTCCCTCATATATCATTTTCTCAGCATGCCATATTAATAAATAGTCATCAAGAAAATCTTCGTAGAGCAGAACTTGTACAAGAAGATTAGAGGGTGAGAATGGAAGCCTTTCAGAGTGCGATCGAAATCTTTGTAAAAAATTATTATGTATAATATTGGATTCCTTTTGTTAGCATGTTGGATAAAATACATGTTGGAAAATATGTGTCACATTTGACAATAAAATGTCAGAAATGATTCCCTCCTAAATTGGGAATAAATGAGCCAAAATATGGCTAGAATATTGTCTAAACGGCAAAAATGCAAATTGTATGAATTTTCGTCATCTAAAGTTAAGAGGCACCTACAGAAGAAGAAAATTATTGGATCTGAGTGGAAGAACTCATAGCTGTGAAATGTGAACTCCGCCTGCAAGTCCTGTGAGCAAAATGTTTGCGATTTCTTTATTTAATTTATAGTTACGTTTTTGACTAATGATCTTTAGCTTCCTTTCCGAAAAAAATACATATGAATATACACAAATATATAACAAAACGTACAAAAATTTTAAATGGATGAAGCTGAGAGGAGTACATGTAGCTGCGACGTTCTTCCACTCTAACCCTTGTTTTTCTCCACGATGTTGAGGATGCAAATATCCTCTTGGACATCTGCATTTTTCTGTAAATACTTCTCTTTACTTTTTTGTCCCCTATTTAGGGGAGACTTTTGGCTGTTTATGTATAGTACCAACCGGATATTGTAAAGTTTTAATAAATAAATAATACCTAATATCTAATATTTTCAAGAAATTTAATTTTTGTGTAATTTTTTCCCAGACTTCTATGATGTTTCAGACTTTTCTTGCATTTCCCTATCAGATTTCTAATCATTATGAAAATATTTTCTTCAATTTTCTATTAGTCCATGGTTTATTACAAAATAAAAAAACATCTAAATGGTGTTAAAAAACCTATAAAATAAAAGTAGAATATCCTGAATTTATCGAGTGTTTCTAAATGAATATCGGGGTTTTAACGCTTTGTAATTTTTATAACGTAAATCAAAAAATCATATATTCAATACTTCTTGTGCTACATTCTTGATGGAACGAAATTTTCAAATTGGGTAAATTAAAGCACTTGTTATGTTCCATAATTTTATTTTCAGTTTCCTGACACGTGTTTCGATCTTTTACGATCATTCTCAAAGTATAAACTAAATCGATATTTGAAATGTTACAATATATATACAATACAAAATGGTTAGTTCGTGGTAATAGCTGCATTAATGATGTTTTCGGTTTTTATTATTTCGTACTAAACAACCAGCAAAATATTTTGCCAATACTAAGTTATTAAAAAATCTCTACTATGCATTTGTAAGAAGTAAACTGGTATATGCATCCCTTATTTGGTGCCCTACGTTCGCACCACACAACTCACCTATCATCCGTATTGAAAGAGTTTTTGAAATGACAGAATAATGTCAGATAAAAGAAAAGATTGACAAAATATATCCAAAACCAAAATACAAACAAATGACGGCCAAAAGATAGAAAGACGCTACAAATTGCAGAGACATTTTAGACGAAGGCAGAAACAAGGGTTGGTAAAAGAACAATGTGGCTTCTTCAGGTGAAGAAAGAAAAAGAAATAGGAACAATAAATGTTCAATCAAAAGAAATAAAATATTGACAAAGACAATTAAATGAAATTACATGAAATACACAGATGGAAGAGTAAAGGTATTAAAAGAAGTACAAACACATATTTTTTAGAGATGCAAAATCTCAACTCTAAATTTTAGTTAATGAAAATAATCCATGTTTGAACATCATCGTATACCTGTAAGTACTCACATACTTATGACTGTCATCCATCTATATTTGTTCTTCCTTTGTTAAGCTTCTATGTACCATTTATCTGTCGATAACTGTTACGCTACACTTTTGATGGAAACAGATATTAATATTAGGTGAAGAATAACACTTCTCTTTTAGACTACTTTTTATTTTTACACAATACTTCGTGACTAGTTTCGAATTTCACAGTAATCATTATCAAACTAAGTCACTTATTTGTTCCATAATGTTTTTATTTTCAGTTGCTTGACACGTGTTTCGGTCTTCGCAGACCATTATCAAAGTTTAAACTGAAAATAAAAACATGGAACAAAACACCTAACATTTATCTGTAGTTTGTTATTCTTTATCAGTCTGTTGTCTGTTTAGATTTTTTGACTTTGTCTTTGACAATATTTGGTGTGCCTTTTGTTTTTTTTTTTCTCATCTATATATAAATAGTCAAATCGTAAAGCAAGAAAGAAATAGAGATTGAATACAGTAAAAATACACAAATGGAAAAAAAGAAGGAAAAGGCAGATCTAATATTGGCATAAGATAGTAAAAACTAAAGACAGATGTAGAAACCTCTGAATACAAATGGTAGCTTAACAAGAAAAAAAATCCAGACAAAAGATAAATGATAGATAAACTCTATATAAGAAGATACTCAGATAAAGGCAGACAAAACAAAATTTACCTAAACAAGAAGCAAAATATAATCAGAAAAAGACGAAATATATACAAACTCGTAGTATATGTAATATTTGAAAAAAAAATACAGATAATCAGGTAGATGACTGAACAAAAAAAAGCTAGTAAAAAAGGCAAAGACAGACAAATATAATAAAACCAAAACTAGGATACCTTCTTTACTCTCTTGGTGGAACTAAATGTTTAAATTGGGAGAAGTAATACATTTGTTGTTTTCCATGTATATTGTATAAGATAAACTACTGACACGTGATTCGATCCTTAAGGATCATTATCAAAGTTGAAACTAATTTATAAATGAAAATTGTCAAGTAACAGTTCTCGGGACACAAGTTTCAACTTTGATAATAATCCGTACGCATTATTACTGACACGTGTTTCGATCCTTACGGATTATATCAAAATGGAATCTTGTGTCCCTAAAACTGTCACTTCACAATTTTGATTTATAATTTAGTTTCAACTTTGATAATGATCCGTAAGGATCGAAACACGTGTCAGTCGTTTATCTGATAAAATATAAATGAAACACAACAAGTGTATTATTTCTCTCGTACATAAGACACAATAATAAGACAAAACAAACACAAATGACAAACAAAATTTTTAGAAATAGTGTCAAATGAAAGTAAAAACTGATTAAAATGCAAGTAAAAAGATGTAAACAAAGAAAATATAAATAAAATACAGACAATAAAAAAACAAACTGCAGGTAAAAGACGCCAAAAACCATATATAACCAAAAAGATGATACAGTTAGAAGAATAAATAATAAACAGTTGATTGGAAAATTTAGGCAAAAAAGGCAGACAAATAAAATATCAAGAAACAAGAGACATAGAAAACATAGATACAATAACAACATATTTAAAATACAAACGAGATCAAGAAATACAAAAGGGTGATAAAAGACAAAGAGCTAATGATAGTTTGATTTTTGTCAGTTACGAGAAGAAAAACTTAATTAATTAATAAAGCATTAAAAACCTTTCTTCACAAATTGTATTTAAATTCACAGATATATATTTCGGACACATAGTGGCCGTTATCAATGTTTTAATACTAATGGCAATCAAATTATCTAATGAAGAATTGATCATTTCTACATGCTATAACTATAAGAATAAATTTCCATTAATATAAAACAGATAAACGAAATAAATGAAAGTACACTTAAATATCAAAATATAGCCAGAAAATAACCAATAGACAAATGTAGGTAAGAAGGCAGAAAATAGACAATTATAAATAAAAACAAAAAATGGTAGTAAAAGCCAAAAACTAATATAACTCGGGTTAAAGATAAAGACAAAGAAAACAAAAGGCATACGTGCAAGAATCAAAAAAAAAACAATTGACAAAATGGCCGTCAAAAAGAAGTACATAAACAAAAGACTGATATAAACAGATATAGACAAAATTTTAAAAATCCCTCGCCTTGTTTTCAAAACCTCACTCTAGACATCCACCCCCACATTATTAAAATTTTTGAATTTATAATTAGGCATCTATAATTCCCACTCAGATGGAAAAGGGAATAATCGTATGTATTCATCAAAATGGTTCTGATCCAAGCAAAGTCTACAGATATCGCCTCATCACTCTTCTTCCAGCCCTAAGCAAAATCCTTGAATCTATTTTAAAAGAAAAAAATAACCAAATCCTTAATAACTCCATCCTTGAATACCAATTTGGCTTTAAATCCCAACGCTCAACCATACTACCCTTATCTATTTTAACCTCCAATTGTCAGGTAGCAAGAATAGAAAAGAAACACTCTGCCATACTCTTTCTAGATGTACAGAAGGCTTTCGACTCAGTTTGGAACAAAGGCTTACGATATAAATCAGTGCATTTAAACCTTCCTCCCTACAAATCAAAATAAATAATTGCCTCTCAATCACATTTTATCCCAAACAAGGTCTCCCTCAAGGATCTTCCTTATCTCCTCTGCTTTACATCTATTGCCATGATTTCTATAACCCCAATCCCAACATTTTCGACCCCTCAAAATACGTGCTTCAGATTGCGGAGGATACCACACTAAGAGTCCACTCCTACTCTCTTAATAATGCTAAGTACTCCCTTCAACAACTCCTAGACTCCACCAAAGCATGGTTTAAAAAATGGAGGATCTCTCATAACCCTAATAAAACCCAATTTTTAATTCGATTCCACCGAATTTCCCCCAACTCCTCGTCATTAATAATCAACGGAACACGATCCATACTGCTCCTACATGAAAATATTTAGAAATAACAGTAGATGACAAATTTACATTTAAATTCCACACCCAAATAATGAAGTCTAAGGTTTCAGCAAGGGCAAAACATTTCAGAGGTCTTACCTACAAGACCGAGGGCATAACAACATCAAATGCGGTCAAAGCTGTATGCCGGTCTTTGCTGGAATACGGGCCAATCCTCCTTTTCCAGTCTCCACCATCAACCATCAAAATCCTTTCAGTAGCAGAACGCATGGCCCTGTTCACTCTCACTAAACTCCGTCACGAAAATAATCCTCTACACAATCCATCAAATACACTCTTTTACGAATCCATAAATATCATCCCTATCTTTGATCGCATGCAGCACATATCCAATAAAATAGCTTCCAGCTAACTGTAACATCCTTAAAAAATATTATACTCGTTGAAAGGATCTTTCGTTTTTTTGTAATTTAAAATGAGGGTTAGTCCGGCCATTTAAGCTATTTTTAGTATTAAATCAGTTTTTGAGCTTTGTAAACATTAAATTTTCTATACATAGAATTTAACTTATTCAATCACCTTTAAAGTTTAATTTAGCGGTTTCTGGATGTAAATACCTTTTTATCAATGTGTTAGCCTGAATTTTCGAAACATTTAATTTTTAGATATTGTTTTTTCTAAATATAAAATTTTCCATGTATTGAATCTTTTAAACATTGAATTTAGAAGTTTCTGTGTTTTAATATATTACATAAAATGTATCAAACATAATATTTAGAAATTTTTGTATGTGCATTTATTATATATCGTATTTTCTATATATTAAATTCAATTTAGTTTCGTTTTAAATTCTTCTATCAATGTTATAAACTAATTTTCTAAATAGAGAATTTTCTAAACTAAATGTTAAATTTTCGGAAGAATACATTAAATTTTTTGAGTATTGAATTGTCTAAATAAAAAATTCTCTGTACATGAAATTTCCTACTCATAAACATTTATAAGTATTTAATTTTCTAAGCAGAGAATTCTCTATCCATTGAATTTTCTGAACAAGTTCTTTTATGTATTGAATTTTCTAAACAAAAAATTGTCCATACATCAAATTTACTAAACATAAATGTTTATGAAATGTTTTTTAAACAAAGAATTTTTGATACATTTAATTTTCTATATGCCAAATATACATTTTTTTAGTACTGAATTTTCCTTACGTTTCTTTATAAATATAAACTTTGTATTGAATTTTGTAAACATTGAATTTTCTATACATCGAAAGCATTCATATTTTTAGTAGTAAATTTTTTTCAACAAAGAAGTTTCTATACATCGAATTTTCTAAACACAAAGTTTTATGAATATTGAATTTTCTCTACATCGAATTTTCTAAATGTAAGGTTTTATAAGTTTTTTTATAAGACCAGAAAATTCTCTTTATAACAAATGTTTTAAATATAAATGTTTATGAATGATGTATAGAAAATTCTATTTAGAACATTCAACTAAATAGAATTTTCTATACATCGAATTTTCTAAAACTCAGGGTTTTTGAATTATGAATTTTCTTAACAAAAAAATTTAGAGTTAGAGTTTGTTTATTTCCAAGCAGAATATTTACATTCATGGGTTAGCCATAAGTAATAATTATAAAATATAAAAAATTTTGAATACTTAATTTTCCAAATATAAAATTTTTTGCCAAGCGAAATTTATAAATATACAGTTTTTGAGCATTAAAATTTCAAAATAGAGAATTTTCTAAACATTTTTTTTATAATTGTTGAATTTTTTAAACAAAAATTTTTCTGTACATTGAATTTTCTAATCAAAGAATTTTATATACAAAGAATTGTCTGTACATTGAATTTTCTAAACATACAGTTCTTTAACCATTGAATATTCTAAACAAATAATTTTCTAAACATCGAAATGCCTAAACAAAGAATTATCTGTACATCTAATTTTCTAAACATAAATATTTGTGAGTATTGATTTTTCTAAACGAAGAATTTTCTAAACAAAGAATTTTTTATTCATCGAGTTTTCTAAACAATATATTTTCTATATGTACAAAACATAGAATTGAATTTTCTAAACGAAGAATTGTTGAATTTTCTAATCAAAGAATTTGCTATACATCGAATCTTCTAAACATATTTTTTTTGAGTATTGAATTTTCTAAACAAAGGCTTTTCTATACATCGAATTTTCTAAACAAAGAATTTTCTATACTTAAAATTTTCTAAACAAAGAATTTTCCCTACATCGTATTTTCTAAACAAAAATTTTATGAGTATTTTCGAAACAAAAAAAAATGTATACATCGAATTTTTTAAATAAAGAATTTTCTGTACATCGAATTTTCTAAACAATGAATTTTCTAAACATATTTTTTTTGAGTATTTAATTTTCTAAACAAAGACTTTTCTATACATCGAATTTTCTATAAATAAAATTTTCTAAACAGAAAATTTTCTCTACATCGTATTTTTTATACATAAAATTTTCTAAACAGAAAATTTTCTCTACATCGTATTTTTTATACATAAAATTTTCTAAGTATTGAATTTTCTAACCAAAGAAATTTCTATACATCAAATTTTCTGTACATTGAATTTTCTAAACAAAGAAATTTCTATACATCGAATTTTCTAAACAAAGTATTTTCTGTACATCGAATTTTCTAAACAATGAATTTTCTATACATCCAATTTTCTAAACATATTTTTTTTGAGTATTGAATTTTCTAAACAAAGACTTTTCTATACATCGAATTTTCTATACATAAAATATTCTAAACAGAGAATTTTCTCTACATCGTATTTTCTAAACATAAAATTTTCTAAGTATTGAATTTTCTAACCAAAGAAATTTAGGTAAATCGAATTTTCTAAATAAAGAATTTTCTGTACATAGAATTTTCTAAACAAAGAAATTTCTATACATCGAATTTTCTAAATAAAGAATTTTCTGTACATTGAATTTTCTAATAAAAGAAATTTCTATACATCGAATTTTCTAAATAAAGAATTTTCTGTACATCGAATTTTCTAAATAAAGAATTTTCTGTACATTGAATTTTCTAAACAAAGAAATTTCTATACATCGAATTTTCTAAATAAAGAAATTTCTATACATCGAATTTTCTAAATAAAGAATTTTCTGTACATTGAATTTTGTAAACAAAGAAATTTCTATACATCGAATTTTCTAAATAAATAATTTCCTGTACATCGAATATTCTAAACGAAGAAATTTCTATACATCGAATTTTCTAAACATAGAAATTTCTATACATCGAATTTTCTAAACAAAGAATTTTCTTAAGTTTAAAGTTTCATATCAAACGGATAATTTGATGTTTATTAAATTATCTATTATTTATTTTAAATTATCTATTATTTTAATGGATCAAATTACTCTTAGAGATAATTACGCATTACAAAAGGCCAATGAGAAAGGACTAGTTCCAAATACATTCTAAGAGGAGTGGTTTTAACCGGCAAGAATATAAGGGTGTATTTATATAATCAAAAATATGGAAGTTTGATTAAACGAAACTATAATCACAAATAAATCTACAAAAAATGTAGTAATTGTAGTTTAAAGTTTAATTCAGTTATATATAAGATGTACCAAAAAGTAAACACCTTCACAATTTAATATTTTATAAAATATTTTCCAAAAATTAAAGAATTTTTATAATATACGCTTTTTAGTACTATTTTGTTCAATTTTATCGGTTTTGGGCTATGATTATTACTTTTAAACTACAATGTCAAATAGGTGTAATAATTTGGTAATTTAGTATAGATAAATATTCAAAACTGCTTGTAATCATTAAATTGATATAGATTAGATAGATTTTTTTGTTCATAGATTAATCTTGTAATAAAACATTTTTCATAAATTAGTTTTATCTGATACATAAACATTTCGAGTACCATGTATTAATATTTTAAACTTCTAAAATTACTTTTCGAATTAAAAACCAACTTTTCTAAAAATTCATGGATAAGAATTCTGTAGTATTTTTTATATTATTTTCTTGACCAAACTTAAGCTAACAGCGTTGGTATTAATTAAAACTGCAATTTAAATTGCAACCATGAAACACAAACCCTCTGGCGAATTCTCACCACCAATCAACATCTGCAAACTGCGGACCGTCTCGAGTTCCACCAACAATGAGTCGAGCAAACATTACGGACGCTTAAAAGCTGCCAAACAATGCCCCGAAATATATATCCATCCCCCGAACTAGGTCACACCTCCAGCCCTTTAAATTCCGATCCACCCACTAATAACCGAAAATTTAAATAACAATCACATCCAACCTTTCCTATTTCACTAATTGCACACCATCAGGTTTACGACTTGCGTTCGCAGGTAATCCTCTAATCCGCAACATTCACAGCGGGTTAGTCTCCATTTAGTATCCGGGGGGGTTTTTACCGTTCGCCCCCATTAAAATGCGATTACCCTGTTGGTTACAGTTACTATTTTTTTGCCCCGTCTTCCTCCTAATGCGAAAAGGATGGGCGTAATGAATAGGAAAGGGGGGGCGGCGGTTGGAAAAATTGATGAGAATGCGGGTCCACGTATCTTGGTCGTGATTATCGACGAGATGCGAACGTAAAAGTTCTCGGATGGTAGTTTTATGGCCGGTGGAGAGATGAGAGTAATGAACGGATGAGGGTTTCGGTCTGTAAACTTGTAGAACTAATGTCTTTCACTAACGAACACTTCCAGAGTTTGCGAGGTTTTTTTTGCACTCGCGTCGCGGGGGTGGCAATGTTTGATTTCTAAGACGTATTTTGATTTATTGAATCACGCCACTCTCTTAACGTGAGCCGCGTTCAAAGTGCTACCATTAAAAAAAAAACACAGTATCACGTACTAATCAATCAAAATCAGATCAGATCATATACTTATATAGATTTTGCAAGTGAACTCTATCCTATTCGTGTACGCTTTAAATTCTAATATAAAATGTGTTCCTTTAAATAAATTTGGTATAATTTGTGAGTACATTGAATAAAATAGAATATGAATATGAATATATTACGTTATACTCTCAACGCATTAATGAAATATCATAATTAACTACGATGAAGTATAGAAATTATCATCAAACATTTTTTTATTGTTTACTAGAAGACGGCAATAGATCTCGCTGTGATAATTCAATGTTAACGTACGATAACTTAGATAAAGGGCTTTGAGATTCTAAAATATCTGACAAATATTAAAAAAAAACTATTGTCTTTTATATAAGAACTAACAGTCAAAAAATTAAGTTACGTTTATTCTTAATTTCAGTTATTTATACACCAGTAAAATACTTACTATGTTTTTTACCATAAATCATTTTTTGTTACAGACTTAAGTTGACGTATTAAGGTCATTATTAAGTTAATTATATTATATATACAGGGTCGCTGATATGTATGGAAACGGTCGGATAACTCCTAAACTAAGATAGCTAGCGAAAAATGTTAAGATACAAAAGTTTTAGGATTTTTTAAAAACTATCAGAATAAAGACAAATTAAGTATACAGGATCAGCCAAAAAGCCAGAACGAAGCAAACTTGCTTTTTCTTTAATGGAACACCCTGTATATTATTCCATATTTCAATACATCTCGAAATTCTAAACAAAATTCATATAGCACATCATAAAGCTAAACTTAACCGTTTTAGAGTTATCGAAGTTTGAAAATAACTTTATATTATAAATTATAAAAAAATGTATTTTTTTTTTTCATTACTAACTTGTAGTTCTTCGTAAATATAAAATTGATATAGAAACAATTGCTGCAAACTCAGGACTCTTTAAATTCACTAAATATTTATATTTACGGCCTAGAAAGAAAAATTTCCTAGTTTTGGAATACTCCTACAATTAAGAAAACAGATTGATTTCTTTTTTCAATACTTTAATGGTTACCACAAGACAATTGTATTCCTTTCTTCACTACATTGATTTACAAGTCCATTTTCAATACTTACGTGTCAAATGTGCATAAAGTAATTAAATAAAATAATTTTGAGAATTATTAGTTATGAACTTGAAATTTTTAAAGTTTTACAATTTGACTTTTAGGAAAAAACAATATACGTGAATGACTTTTTAACTAACTTTTGAAATTATCCACTATACAATGTGTAAATTCTTAAAATCTAAAAACACTTCAAAATTAGTAGTTTTCAAAAATTTACAATTACAATATTCTTGGTTTTATTTAGTATTTATAAACCGATTTCGTCATTCAGTTTTAAACTATGTTCTACGTTAAATTGTCTACGGTGTTAATTTTCAAAATCTAATAATGCGTTTTGAAATGATTGGTTTTCAAAAATAAATAATTATGTCTTTCTTGGCTACGCGCTTATATTCTTTTGATCTTTAAGAATAGGTAGATAGACGTAAATCATTTTTATACTAAATGAATTTTTTTACGATTTGAGGTGCGACTTATCAAAATTAAAGAAAGCGTTTGGGAATTATCGTTTATTTTATTAACAATGACAACTTTTTTGGTTATGGACTTAAAAATTCTTAAATTTTACGTTTTATAATAAAAATTATACAAACTGCCATATTTGTTGAATTTCCAAATATGAAATGTGAAAATTATTGAACAAATAATATATAATATATTTTGAAAAAAAACGAAATCAAAATTAACCATAACTTTTAGGAACGTATTCTGAAAGGAACATATTTCATATAGGTACTTAGCAGATATGTATATGAAGTTAATTTAAATTTGATTGGTTAATCTTTCAATATTTTTTTAGCTGTAGAACCTCTTTGCAATTATTTTATCCATATTTTAGAAAAAAACAACTCACTACTTTAGATATCAATATAATCGTTCTTTAATTATGTTGTGTTCTATACTTTCCAATATTAATTCATTAAAGCTTCCCCTTTTACTCTTTTTCAAATTATATCATTAACATGGGTATATATTGTTCATAATACACGTATTGTAGTAGCTTCAAACTTCCTCTAAGAAGGCCACAGTTTCTCCTACGTGTTGGAAATGTATGTTTAAGTTATATAATTTTTTTAGTGAAATATAGTATCTTTAAACACTGACTTTAATAGATTTGTAAACATAGATCTCACTTTCATTTCATTTTGAAAAATTAAGAAAAAAAAGTCATTTAAAAAAAACTAATTTTATTTAATTTACAAAATTTTAGTTAGGTTTATTCAAATCCTATTTCAAAATTTATATTCAAAATATTTTAAATATGTAGTTTTTAGTAGGATTCTGAATGAGAGAGATAGTTCCTAAAGCCACTAAAACATATCACATCATCAAAAAATTCAAACGATACTAAAAAAATGTTTAACAAATAATATATTTTGGAAAAGGAAATCAAAATTAACGCTAAATTTATAAACTCTCAATTTATATTGTTTATTTAACATACTTGTATAGGCAATTAATTTGACAAATATTACGATTGTTTTTTAGGCTTAATACCTCTAGATAACAATTAGATGAACATTTTAGAAAAGAAACCACTTCCTACTTTAGATATCAATGCAACCTACGTTAAATTACTATATTCGTTCTAACGTCTTAACTAAAAATTTAAAAGCTTGTAATCCTTCTCTAACTTTTTTATAGTCAATATAACCACTGTATACAAGTATATAAGTAGATACATAAAATCTGCTTCAGCTTTAAAATTTTCCAAAACATATTCTCGAAAACCTATTCATTAAAGATTTTACTTTCATTTAATTTCAATGAACCAGAAAATAAACGATTTATGATATTTTCAGCAAATTTTGATAATTCTTCAGATATTCGTACTGTAAGTCAAGTTATAAATAACTCAAACTCAAGCAAAAGCAGAGATATTTACGGACTTGTTATGTTATAAAAGCAGCATTACATACAATATTATCGCCTCTAACAAAACTATTAAATATGTGTATCCAAAACAACATTTTTCCAGACGCCTTTAAGAGAGCTTTAGTTATCCCGATCCATAAAAAATGGTGAATTTAACGATCCAAACAATTATCGACCAATATCGCTTCTACACATATTTGGTAAATTTTTTGAAATCCTTCAAAAATAGCTACTTTGAAGGTTCAAAACTACTACAAAACGAACAATTTAGATTTAGAAAGGGGATCTGAAGGTCAGATGCAATTTTAACCTTTGTGGAATCCATGGTAGATTGTTTTGAGAAAGGCTTAGTGTCAAGATCCAGTTTTCTTAATCTGACAAAAGCGTTTGACTGTGATTCTCATCAAACTCTTTTACGAAAACTTTATTTTTATAATCTACATCCCAATAGCTGCGCTCTATGAAGCTCATATATTTCAAGAAGAACACAGTGTGTGATATTAGATGAGAATCTTTCGGATTCTTTGCCGCTAGAACAAGGTGTCCCGCAAGGCTCTATTCTGGGACCCTTGATATGTTTAATTTATATCAACGATCTACCTAATTTGGTCACAAACATCAACGTCATTCTATACGCCGATGACACCCCATTACCAAATCGATCCAAACATTTGGACGTGGTAACAAAGTTGCATACTGAATCACTTAACAAGACCTCTTGTTGGTTCGTATGCAACCAGCTTATGTCAAACAGAAAGAAAACGGCATCTCTTACTTTTTCTCTTTCAAAGGGAGCTAATGAACGGGAATAGATAAAGTTTCTAGGATTACATATTGACCCTCACTTGACTTTTTTTTATTTTCAAATATTTTTTTACTTATATATTTGTTTGTGTGTCTATCAAATTTTCCTTTTACTGAATTTATTAACGGCCTGGTAAACTAACTGCGTGAATTATTATTTCTTGTTAGCATTAATAATGCTTAAAATGTTTATATGATGTAACAGATTTATATTTATATTTGACTTTTGTAAAACATTTTTTTTTGTTGATGCACCAATAAAGAATTGAATTGAATATTAAGAGTTCTTATTTTTTAACGATGTTCTCAAAATTTCCACGATAATACAAAAACAATTAATTATTCCCAAGATGTTTAAAAAAAATAATTTTCCATACTTCACACGTTTATTTTAATTTTCAATTAAATAATTGAAACCTTATTTAAAAATATATATTTCATTTTAATTATATATTAATTAATCATCTGCCTGATGAAGGCATTATGTGGCGAAATGGGGTCAAAATATGATGATTTAACACAACTTATCTATATCCAAAAATTTATGGTTAAGCCGGAATTTGTCTTCAAAGTTTCAAAAATGTTTATTTCTTTTGTTTATAACAATTGAACGCTATTCGATTTGAATGAAATTTATTATTAATAACTACCATAATATAATACATCATTTCAGTTATTATGGTCATTAGTGATTGACAGGAAGTATAAAAAACAGTAGTACCCGCACTTAAAAACCAAAATATTTTTTTATTGGTGCATCCAATAAAAGCTAAAAAAATATTTCTTGAAAGACCAATTAATTTTAAAACTTTTTTGTATCTTAATAATATTTGATATCTTTTACGGTTTTTGCACAAAAAAATAAAATATGAATATAGTATGCAGATTTTTTGCAGTATATCAACTTATTCAATTAAATAAAAATTAAATAATATTAATTGATACAATAAATCAAAACAACATCTAACACTTTTTAAACAATTTTCTTCGCAAAATCCTAATACACGCAAGAAATCTGTTTGCTGCAAATGTAATAATTAATTTACATAATTTACATTTTTTAAACAAAGACGGCCACGAAAAACATATATTTTCGATTTGATGGAAAACTAGATTTTGTTTTTACTAGATAAAAAAAATATATTTTATTTTTTTGTGCGAAAACCGTACAAGATTAAAATCAAATTCTCTTTTAAGCAGTATTTTTTTTTAGTTTTTATTGGATGCACTAATATAAAATATTTTAGTTTGTAAGTGGTACTACTGTTTTCTATGTTTCCTGTTAATTATTAATGTCCATAATAACTTAAATGATGTATTATACTAAGGTAGTTATTAACAATTAATTTCATTCAAATCGAATAAAGCGTTCAATTGTTATAAACAAAAGAAATAAAAATTTTGAAAGACAAATTCCGGCTTAACCGTAAATTTTTGGATACAGATAAGTTGTGCTAAATCATCATATTTTGACTCCAGGAATCTATGGTCTAACTATTTCCTCGCATTAACGGGACACCCTGTATATTGTTTTGACATTATTTTCTTTTGTTATTTCCTTGGGTGACAAATTTTCTAATTTCATATAACAGATTTAAAAAAAAAGTTGTAGTTTCAAAATAAATTTGCCTAAAAATGTCTACAATCTTAGATTTTATGAAAAATTAATTTTAGAATGTTTCTAACAACAGAAACAAATTTGCCAAGATAAAAATTGAAACCTAGTTAAAATTGTAACTATTAATTAAAAAATATGAAAGCTTTTGTAGCTTTACAAAGACTTTCGTATTTTTAAATTGTTAGTTTAAATTTAATTAAATAAAAAAAACAATTGGAATTATAAAGAAAATTTCTTTAAAAGAATAATGGAATATATATGTAAAAAACAGAAGACAATTAATTAAAATTCGAGTTCAAAATTTACAAAAAAAAAATGTACTAAAAAAATAATAAAACATCTTTTTTAAATCAAATTTCTCTTTCTTTAAATTAAAATTCGAGTTCTAAATTTACAAAAAAAATAATAAAACATCTTTTTTAAATCAGATTTCCCTTTTAGAAATTTTCCAATGTATTACCTTTAAAAATATTCAATTGTTTTCCTTGAATTTTAGAAATATTCAATCGGTGTATTTTTGAGAAATTTGTCAATTGTTTTGACCATTCAAAAACTGTATCAAAACTGTTGACAAATCCCTTACAAATAAAAAACTAAATATATCAATTATCAAAAAAAAACTGTGTTTTCTTTTAGTAAAAAAATAGAAAATTTCTCAAAAAAATCTGATCTAAAAAAAACATTTTTCAAAACATTATTGAAAATGTGCTAAATATAATTGAAATAAAAAAATGATTAACCCCATATAGTCCAAACTTAAAAAAGGACAATTGATATTTGCTAAAGAGAAATGTAGGCCACAATAATTAAATCCGATTTAAAAAAAAAATAGAATTTTACAAAAAAAAATAATGCCAAAAAAAAAGGTTTTATTTAAATGTTAAACTAGTTAGAATTTAACAAAATAATTATTTAAGTACAAGTGTAAAAAGTGATTCTTCTTCTTGACTTTAAAACCAAAACTAAAGTTCATGCAATAAAGTAACTTTTTACAAATGTGCCTTACAAAATACTTAGCTTGATAATGATTACCGTGTAGTCGAAACTAGTTATTGAAAATAAAACTTAAAGTGGTATAAAAAAGTAAAAGTGTTTTCTTTATTCTTACAAAATTTTATCTTCGATCGTGCAGCAATTTTAAAGGAATTTGTTCATATGAGTAATATTTTTCAATTGTCATTTTGATTGCTGCTCATTATCCTATGAATATTTCGTCCAGAGTAAATTGACAAAAACCTTACTTAGCAACCAGTTAATAATTTACCCAAATTTGATTGAAGTTGATATTTCCGTGTGATAAAAAGTTAAAAAAGCACTATTGTTATAAAAAGCCACTTTTACAA
Organism: Ontholestes murinus; assembly: GCA_963969525.1. NCBI lineage: Eukaryota > Metazoa > Arthropoda > Insecta > Coleoptera > Staphylinidae > Ontholestes > Ontholestes murinus. The sequence continues at coordinate 67,687,379 of OZ018390.1, read as the reverse complement.
CGTAAAATTGTACAAAAAGTAAATTATCAAACATTGTTGAAATCTTTCTAAAAAAATAATAAAGGTTTAAAACGTCAGCACAAAACAATTACACTTATACTAGGAAAAACAGTCGAGGACTATTTCAAGTTAAAATTTTCTTCAAACAGTTATACCTGTATAAAAAGAAACAATAAGGGTTTTGTAGAAAATACAAGGGAAACTAACGTTTGCTAAAAAATTAAAAACTTCATTTTGTAGAAATATTTCTTAAAAATAATTAAAAGCGTTCATGTGAATTTTGTTAGAAATAAGCGGATGAAATGTTTCAAAAAAATCTTTAAAAAAAACAACAATTGAATTTCTCAAAGTAGGAGAGAGAGAATTAATAAAGAGAATGGTTGCGACCGTTACTGCGTAGTAATCCATACTTGAAAAATTCACTTTCAATTCAGTGTAGGAGACAACTTATTAATAAAGGTTTTAATAAGTTGTCTCCTACACTGAATTGAAAGTGTTTAGAAAATTTTGTCCAACCAGTTGAAAAATTTCTCAATAAAAATCAGTTTAAAAAACATTCAAACTTGGAAAAAATATCTACATATTTGAATTTCTACTTTACTTGAAAAATGGAATTTTACAATAAATTACATATCAAGAAAAAAACCTTTGATAACGTTATATTAGTTAGAATTTTACAAAATCGAATTATTAAAAATATATTAAAACTTATCTAGAGACGTTTATCTTTCTGCCCTACACAATTTTGGCAGAAACCGATTGCACTTTACTAAGAAAAACAATTAAGAACTATAATACGTTAAGTTAAAGTTTAACACTTTCTAAAACGTACTTAAAAATTAGTTTATACCTGTATAAAAAAAAACAATTGGAGCTTTTTAAAAACATTAAGAAAAACATTTAATATTTGTTGAAAAAACAAATGTTTAAAAAATAGCTGAAATATCTCCAAAAAATAATTTGGGGGGAAGAAAGTGTATACCTTTACGTAACTTATACAATCAAAATATTGGATCACAATTACTGATTACTTTATATTTTTTAAGTATTTTTGCTTATTCTGTAATAGGAAAAAGTACTGCTTTCAAACCAAATCATTAAACAAAGAATTTGTGAAATTTTAAACCATTACCAAAAACAATTGACGAAGAATCAATTAATAAAGAATGTATGCTTTTGAATTATTGTCATAATTTTTTAATTTGACTGCTAATAACGATGTACCTTCTTGTATCAACAAGTACTAAAAACCTTTCTTTTTTTGCGAGGAAAATGAACGAACAGACTTACATAAAATTTATATACATATTTGATTTGAGTTGTTCGAAGTTATCACTATTGAATTTAAACACTTTATTATTAACAACGTGTTTTAAGTTACTAATAAACATAATACGGAAACCATAAAAAAAAATTACCAAATATACAGATAATTACAATAAAAAAATATGATGCATGCAACGAATATTTAACTTATACTTATTAAAACAAAACACGTTTGTATCGATAAAACTTGTTTTTTTTTTCTACCGACGGCTATGATTAAATGCAATTCTTGCAATTAGTTCCGAGTAATTGAAGAAAATAATTAACTCACCAGATGAGGCACTATTGGACGGCTGTATAGTCATGCCAATTGAGCAAATTTCCGTGTCTTCACCCCAGCTGTTCGGCGTGGACGGGGATTCCATGTTTACAACAGCGGCACGTTATCACGGAAAACGTCGGCAAACAATATAAGAAAGAAGAGAAAACGCGAACCGGAATTAATATCACACATGTGAGGGACAGTGGACTGGACAGCGTGAGGACAATGGAGGATCGCGACGGTGGAAACGGTAAGGCCGGCTCGGAC